>CM051243.1:25768549-26368549 GCA_027917425.1 Gastrophryne carolinensis | reverse complement strand
GGCAGCAGGAGCCCAAAAATTGGACTAAAGACACACTGGAGTTGGCAGCAGCAGCAGGAGCCCAAAATTGGCCTAAAGACACACTCTGGAGTTGGCAGCAGCAGCAGCAGGAGCCCAAACATTGCTTGAAAGAGACACTGGAGTTGGCAGCAGGAGCCCAAAAATTGGCCTAAAGACACACTGGAGTTGGCAGCAGCAGGAGCCCAAACATTGGCTGAAAGAGACACTGGAGTTGGCAGCAGGAGCCCAGAAATTGGCCTAAAGACACACCCTGGAGTTGACAGCAGCAGCAGGAGCCCAAAAATTGGCGTAAAGACACACCCTGGAGTTGGCAGCAGCAGCAGGAGCCCAAACATTGGCCTAAAGACACACTGGAGTTGCCAGCAGCAGCAGCAGGAACTCAAACATTGCTTGAAAGAGACACTGGAGTTGGCAGCAGGAGCCCATAAATTGGGCTAAAGACACACTGGATTTGGCAGCAGCAGCAGGAGCCCAAACATTGCTTGAAAGGGACACTGGAGTTGCCAGCAGGAGCCCAAAAATTGGCCTAAAGACACACCCTGGAGTTGGCAGCAGCAGGAGCCCAAAAATTGGCCTAAAGACACACTGGAGTTGGCAGCAGCAGCAGGAGCCCAAACATTGGCTGAAAGAGACACTGGAGTTGGCAGCAGCAGCAGCAGGAGCCCAAACATTGCTTGAAAGAGACACTGGAGCTGGCAGCAGCAGTAGCAGGAGCCCAAACATTGCTTGAAAGAGACACTGGAGTTGGCAGCAGGAGCCCAAAAATTGGCCTAAAGACTTACTGGAGTTGGCAGCAGCAGCCCTAATATTGCCTGAAAGACACACTCTGGACTTGGCAGCAGCATAGGGAGCCCATATATTGCCTGAAAAACACATTGGACTTGGCAGAAGCATAGAGAGCTCAGATATTGCCTGAAAGACAAACCCAGGAGTTGGCAGCAGCATTAGGAGCCCATATATTGCATGAAAGACACACCCTGGAGTTTGCAGCAGCATGAAGAGAACATATACAGATTTTCGGCACATATATCTTATCCGAGAATATTAATAAAAAGTAAGACTAACGTAAAGCATTTTCTCAATAATTACTTGTGGTCTGATGCAGAGGAATGTCTGTAACTGGAGAGCAGCGCCTTAAATCTGTTTTGCACTATCCATATTTCTTTAGTGTTGGTCTGGCCCCATGATCAATCTACTCTAATGCATCAGGCATTGGTGGGTGGAAATCTTGGCTGATCCATGCCCGATTCATTTCCACGCAGGCCAGTCTCTCAAAAAAACATTTTTCAAGTGTACTGGAGCACATTGAGTTGCTCTCATCAGAGCATCACATACGCACATCTAAGAGTTTCATCACTTTTTTCCTGTTAAAGTCTTCAGGGCCTAGTTACTACTTAGTGAAAGGCCATAGATAGTTACACACCTGCTGCTGTTATCGACAAATCCTGCTTTAAGTGTAGTGTAGCGTTTTGTCCTCCCCTCATATACGCACTAAGTATGTCAGGCAGATAAGTGCCAGGATGGGCACAGAGAAGTTGCAGAGGCCTAAATTCATCAAGTAGAGGTTGCAGCAGACTAGGGGTGAGTGGCAGCAGGAGTCTCAGTGAGAGGCCTGATCTCCCGGTATTAGCTAGCGGTCGTGTGTTGACCAGCAACCCATCTGCCATCATCCATTGATTAACATGATCATCCACTGCATCACAAGTGACATCTGACTCCCCCAGTCAACTGTCGGTTATATCTTATGCTTTGGGTTCAGCTCCACTATTCAGTGAGGACGATCTGATGATCAGCAGCTACTGCCCAGCCAAGAAGTGGAGGAGACACTCGCCGCTAGGCGGGCAAGTAGTGATGAGGAGAGTGGCGTGGGAGGTGGTGTTGCAAGCGTTTTGGCTTCTTAAGCAGACACTGTTGAGGAAGCTGAGGACATCAGTGAGTTTTCAGGGCACTTTAAAAGGCTTGGAGTGATGGAGAGTGACAGATTAGTAACATATTAGTAACATAGTAACACATTAGTAACATAGTAACACATTAGTAACATAGTAACATATTAGTAACATAGTAACACATTAGTAACATAGTAACACATTAGTAACATAGTAACATATTAGTAACATATTATTAACATATTTGTAATTAGTAACATATTTGTAATTAGTAACATAGTAACATATTAGTAACATAGTAACATATTAGTAACATAGTAACATATTAGGCCTCAATTCATCAAGCAGAGGTCTCAGCAGACTAGGGGTGAGTGGCAGCAGGAGTCTCAGTGAGAGGCCTGATCTCCCACTATCAGTTAGCGGTCGTGTCTTGACCAGCAACCCATATGCCGTCATCCATTGGTTAACACGATCATCCACTTAACATGGCTATATGAAAGATGTGTAGGCAGAAGGCGAAGTGTGGCCAGGGTCCCAATGTTGGACCCACAGCCCTGCATCGACATTTGCAGCGTCACCATAAAGTGGCCTGGGAGAGTTGGCTCCAAAGTGGTGGTCCAGCCTGCTGCATTACCCAGTGGCACGCCGCTCTCTGTTCCAGCCAGCCAAGGCTCCACCACCTCCTGTGTGTCATACCCATCCTCTGTCACTCCAGATGCTCCTCCTCCTCTTAATCCAAGTCAGTCATTCCGCCAGCAATCCATTGGCCAAGAGACAACAGTATGTGCCCACTCATCCAACGTGCAGAAGCTAAATGTGCTCCTGTATAAGTTGCTGGTGCTGCAGTCCCTCCCTTTTGAGTTGGTGGACCTTTCAGAGACCTGATGGCTTGTGCCAAGCCGAGGTGGAGAGTCCCATGCTGTCATTTCTTTGCGAAGAAGGCAGTACCAGCCCTGTACAATTTTGTTGAACAGAAGGTGAACCAGTCCTTTAGCCTGTCAGTGTGTACCAAAGTGCACAGCAGTGCCTACGTCTGGAGCTGTAACTACGGTCAGGGACAATACATATCCTTTAAGCACCACTGGGTGATCGTGGTTCCTGCACAACCACAACAGCAACTTGGACAGGTCACTCCGCTGTGGCCTCCACGCTCCTAAGTCGTTGTGCCTGTGACAGTGCACTTGCACTTAGCAATGGTGTCACAGAAAAAAGTGCCTAATTGACAATTACATATTAATTGTTAACATTTATCTTATTTGAACACATTTATAATAATAACATATAATAACATATAGCATAATAACAATAACATATAACATAATAACAATAACATATAAAATGTATCCAATTTTTTTTTTGGTTAATTTTGTATTTTTTTTTTTTTTTTAATATTTTGTATTTTTTACAAATGTATATTTTTTGCATTGTCTTTTTTAAATATTTTTTACATTTTTTTACAAATTTTTTTTGTTCATTTTTAATTTTTTTTTTTATTTTGTTTTTTCTAAATATTTTTTTTTCTGTATTTTTTTTATTTTTTTCAGTGCCCTTCCAGCCTGCCATGTGTGCAGGACTCACTTTGTTCTTCACATGGTTTGTCTTGAGCCACGGAGTCACACATGGGAGGAACTGCTAAAAATTATAAATCTCCACCCAAACTGCAAATGGGAACCATGGTGACTGACAATGGGAAGAACATCTTGCTGCGCTGCGACAAGGAAGCCTGAGCCATGCGCCATGTATGCCACACGTGTTCATCCTAGTTGTCAAGCATTTTCTGAAGTCTTCCCCCCAGCTGCAAGACATGCTAACAACGGGAAGGAAACTTTGCATGCACTTCAGCCACTCCTACACCGCCAAGCACAGCCTTCTTGAGCTACAGCGTCAGAACGGTATCCCCCCACATAGTCTGATTTGCGATGTTTCCACCCTCCATATGTTGGATCGACTATACGAACTGAAAAAAGCCATCACTGTTTTCTTGATGGTCCAAGCGGATAGGGGGACTCCCCTGTGTAACTTCAATGTTAGCCAGTGGCAGCTCATATGTGACACCTGTCGTTTGCTCAGGCCCTTTGAGGAAGCCAATTATTAGTCAGTCGCCAGGACTATGGGGTGAACGATGTGATTCCACTGCTTCATGCACTACAACACATGTTGGAAACCATGGCTGGCCAGGGCACTGGAGACATGGCGCCTACATTTCACGGCCACATGAAGCCTGTGGGGGCTGAAGTGGAGGAGGAGGAGGGGGTGGGGCACAGCGAAGCACAGTTTAGGTTTGACAAAATGGCCATTTTATCTAGTCATCTGACAGGAGAGGAGGAGCAGGAGCAGCCAGAGGAGCTAGAGGGTTGTGAGGAAGGCGAGACAGAGGACCCAGACACACCGTGGCAGTATGCTCCCTCCGAGTCACTTGCAGAAATGGCACGATGCATACTCATGTGCTTGCGTAGTGACCGCAGAATTGTCTCCATTTGTCAGCGGGATGACTTCTGGCTCTCCACCTTATTGGACCCTCGCTACCAGCACAAAATGGGGGCATTTTTTTACACCCACTGAGAGGGAGGGCAAACTGACCTACTACAGAAACATTCTACGTAGTCAGTTGGCCGATGCCTATCTGCATGGCCGATGCCATGGTCCATACTGTGATGCCCAGCGGGGCACCAGCCTTCTGTAAGCAGGCAACCCCCAATCTCCACCGCCGCTTCTGCCTATAGTCAAGCCCTGGTTTGCCGGACACGGTTGCCCCAAGGTCTTAATAGGCGCAAAGGATGGCTGCTTACGGTGAAGGACGATGAACCACGAGGGTATCCCGAAGCCAAGGTCGTTCACAGGTAGTCAATCCGGAGAGTGCGTTAGAGTACAGAGATGAGACAGGTGCGTAGTCAGGAGTAGCCAAAGGGTCAAGCCGGGAGGTCAGAGATCGCGGGGTATCCAGAGGGGCAGGCAGGTTCGTGGTCAGACCAAGCAGAGGTCGGTACAGGCAGCAGACAGGAATGGTCGATCAAGCCGGGTCGGAATCAGATAACAACTAACAGAATCACACCCTAATCACAAGCGATCCGCATAGTGAGGCTAATCATGAGCAGCAGAAAGACATGGAGCAGGCCCTGAACCAGCAGGTAGTGTCATACCTTGACATGACCATGCCAATGCACCTTGAGGACCCGCTGGACTTCTGGGCAGCCAGACTTGACTTGTGGGCGCAACTGGCAGAGTTTGCCCTGGGAGAGCTGTCCTGCCCAGCGAGTAGTGTGCCATCTGAGCGGGTGTTTAGTGCGGCGGGGGCCATAGTCATGCCAAGGAGAACTCGTCTGTCCACGAAAAATGTGGAGAGACTCACCTTTGTGAAGATGAATCAGGCATGGTTCAGCCAGGATTTCAAGCCACCAATGGCTGATCCATGGTAGTAGCTGAAGCATGGTAGCTCCTTATGCTGCTGCCAACTCCAGGGTGTGTCTTTCAGGCAATATATGGGCTCCCTATGCTGCTGCCAACTCCTGGGTGTGTCTTTCAGGCAATATATGGGCTCCCTATGCTGCTGCTGCCAGCTCATATGTGTGTCTTTCAGGCAATATATGGGCTCCTAATGCTGCTGCTGCCAACTCCAATGTGAGCACTCTTAAAAGACACATTCTAGCATATTTGGGATGCCCACCCGGTTAAAGGCAATGGCTGCTGGCAATTTGACAACATGACTTTCTTTACAAAATGCAACCAGTTAATAGACAGGTACTCTTGAAATATTAATGCTAGTGTTTGGGATGCCCCCTCCTCACATAGAGAGGATGGCTCCTTTGATAGTGGAAAAGTGACATTGATTACAAAATCCAAACAGCTAATAGACAGGCAGTCTTGAAATATTTATGCTAGTGTTTGGGATGCCCCCTGCTCACATACAGAGTTGGCCTCCCTTGATTGTGGAAAAGTGACGTTAATTATAAAATGCAAGCAGTTATTAGACAGGTAGTCTTGACATTTTTATGCTAGTGTTTGGGATGCCCAGTGGCCAAGGGTTTTTACAGCAGACACAAAAAAAATTAAAACTGTGCTCTAGTTAGATGAAATCCCCTTTAAGAGCTGCTTGTGTGTAACAGATAGGGTTAAATGTGCTAACATGGGATGCCCAGTGGGCAGGGGTTTTTACAGCAGACACAAAAACAATTAAAACTGTGCTCTAGTTAGAAGAAATCCCCTTTAACAGCTGCTTGTGTGTAACAGATAGGGTTAAATGTGCTAATATGGGATGTCCATTGGCCTAGGGTTTTTACAGCAGACACAAAAACAATTCAAACTGTAAGCTAGTTAGAAGAAATCCCCTTTAACAGCTGCTTGTGTGTAACAGATAGGGTCAAATGTGCAAATATGGGATGCCCATTGGCCTGGGGTTTTTACAGGACGCACAAAACCAATTCAAAATGCAATATATTAATAAAACAGAGCCTGTAGAAGCTGCTTTAGTATAACAGATAGGGTGAAATGTGCTGGTTTGGGATACCCTGCTGCCTGGTGTTTTTACAGGACGCACAAAACCAATTCAAAATGCAATATATTAATAAAACAGAGCCTGTAGAAGCTGATTTAGTATAACAGATAGGGTGAAATGTGCAGGTTTGGGATACCCTGCTGCCTGGTGTTTTTACAGGACGCACAAAACCAATTCAAAATGCAATATATTAATAAAACAGAGCCTTTAGAAGCTGATTTAGTATACCATATAGGGTGAAATGTGCTGGTTTGGGATACCCTGTGACCTGGTGTTTTTACAGGACGCACAAAACCAATTCAAAATGCAATATATTAATAAAACAGAGCCTTTAGAAGCTGATTTAGTATAACAGATAGGGTGAAATGTGCCGGTTTGGGATACCCTGCGGCCTGGTGTTTTTACAGGATGCAAAAAAACAATTCAAAATTCAATATATTAATAAAACAGAGCCTGTAGAAGCTGCTTTACTATAACAGATAGGGTGAAATGTGCCGGTTTGGGATGCCCATGAGGCCTGGTGTTTTTACAGCACGCAAAAAACCAATTCAAAATGCAATAAATTAATAAAACAGAGCCTGTAGAAGCTGCTTTAGTATAACAGATAGGGTGAAATGTGCCGATTTGGGATACCCTGCGGCCTGGTGTTTTTAAAGGACGCACAAAACCAATTCAAAATGCAATATATTAATAAAACAGAGCCTTTAGAAGCTGACTTAGTATAACAGATAGGGTGAAATTTGCTGGTTTGGGATGCCCATGCGGCCTGGTGTTTTTACAGGACGCACAAAACCAATTCAAAATGCAATATATTAATAAAACAGAGCCTTTAGAAGCTGATTTAGTATAACAGATAGGGTGAAATGTGCCGGTTTGGGATACCCTGCGGCCTGGTGTTTTTACAGGATGCAAAAAAACAATTCAAATTTCAATATATTAATAAAACAGAGCCTGTAGAAGCTGCTTTACTATAACAGATAGGGTGAAATGTGCCGGTTTGGGATGCCCATGAGGCCTGGTGTTTTTACAGGACGCAAAAAACCACTTCAAAATGCAATATATTAATAAAACAGAGCCTGTAGAAGCTGCTTTAGTATAACAGATAGGGTGAAATGTGCCGATTTGGGATACCCTGCGGCCTGGTGTTTTTAAAGGACGCACAAAACCAATTCAAAATGCAATATATTAATAAAACAGAGCCTTTAGAAGCTGATTTAGTATAACAGATAGGGTGAAATTTGCTGGTTTGGGATGCCCATGCGGCCTGTTGTTTTTACAGGACGCACAAAACCAATTCAAAATGCAATATATTAATAAAACAGAGCCTTTAGAAGCAGAAGCTGATTTAGTATAACAGATAGGGTGAAATGTGCTGGTTTGGGATACCCATGCAGCCTGGTGTTTTTACAGGATGCAAAAAAAAATTCAAAATGCAATATATTAATAAAACAGAGCCTTTAGAAGCTGATTTAGTATAACAGATATGGTGAAATGTGCCGGTTTGGGATACCCTGCGGCCTGGTGTTTTTACAGGACACAAAAAAACAATTCAAAATTCAATATATTAATAAAACAGAGCCTGTAGAAGCTGCTTTACTATAACAGATAGGGTGAAATGTGCCGGTTTGGGATACCCTGCGGCCTGGTGTTTTTACAGGACTCACAAAACCACATCAAAATGCAATATATTAATAAAACAGAGCCTTTAGAAGCTGCTTTAGTATAACAGATAAGGTGAAATGTGCCGGTTTGGGATACCCTGCGGCCTGGTGTTTTTACAGGACGCACAAAACCAATTCAAAATGCAATATATTAATAAAACAGAGCCTTTTGAAACTGATTTAGTATAAGAGATAGGGTGAAATGTGCTGGTTTGGGATACCCTGCGGCCTGGTGTTTTTACCGGACACACAAAACCAATTCAAAATGCAATATATTAATAAAACAGAGCCTTTAGAAGCTGATTTAGTATACCAGATAGGGTGAAATGTGCTGGTTTGGGATACCCTGCGGCCTGGTGTTTTTACAGGACGCACAAAACCAATTCAAAATGCAATATATTAATAAAACAGAGCCTTTAGAAGCTGATTTAGTATAACAGATAGGGTGAAATGTGCCGGTTTTGGATACCCTGCGGCCTGGTGTTTTTACAGGACTCACAAAACCAATTCAAAATGCAATATGTTAATAAAAAAGAGCCTTTAGAAGCTGATTTAGTATAACAGATAGGGTGAAATGTGCTGAAATAGTATGCCCATGTGGGCTGGGGTTTTTACAGCATACAAAAAAACTAATTGAGTTATAAGAAATGCTTGTGTGTAACAGATAGGGTTAAATATGCCACTGCCAAGATGGGATGCACAGTGGCCAGGAAAATTTACAGCACAAAAAAAAGCAATTTAAAACTGATCTGGCAAATGAAGTGAAGTGAAAATAAAAATAAAGTTTCCCTGTCACTTTCTCTGCTGTCCCTGCCTGGATCGTTCCAGATTTTTCCCTATCTTTCCCTGGCTCTTCCTGGCACTGTGTGGGTCTCCCTGACTCTCCCTGCCTGTCTGTAAGTCTCTCCCTGTCTGCAGCAACCTCCGTTCTGTCTGCAATGCAAGGCTGAAATGCGCACAAGCAAGATGGCCACCGTTTATATAGCACTGTGACGTCACTGGGCTTCCTGGCTGCTGATAGGCTGCATGTGACCTTCCCATGATAACTTGCCCCAGAGGATATGTCCAGACATGTCCATCCACCATTTTACAATGGCTGTAATTGAAATAAATGGAGTTCAAAGGAAAACTTCGATCGATCGAATCGAATCGTGGAAATTCGGATTCGTTCAGAATCGCATTTTTCCTGAAATTCGGAACGAATTCGGGTCCGTCCGAATCGATTCGCTCATCTCTAGTAGCTACCTTGCCCTTTTTCTTCTTCTGAGTCTATCTATGAAATATGAGGCTTGTAGGCTATTAGAAGCAGCCGTGAATTCAGATTTTAAGCCCTAGCAAGATGAATTATTCATTTAATTTTTTTTTATATTTCTGAAGTTCCATTTTTTAGACAGTTAGAGTTTTAAAAACTTTCAGTAGTAATTAAGGACTTTTCGTTGGAAGGTCTGTATTCTTTTAGCTGTTGAGCCGGCTGTGATGAAAACACAAGCTGTGCATAGACTTGGCAATTGTATAATGGGAGATGCACTGCAGATCTATGTGTCTGGAAGTAGCATTAGCTCTGTAGGTGTTATAAAGCTCTTTATTATATGCGTGTCTGCATATACATGCTGCTCAAGTGCAGTAATCCTAGGATTTATTGTAATCCTAAAAAAAAAAGGGAGGAGGAAGCTACTGCCGCTCTTTTTTGGTTCTACCGGAGTGAAATATTCCTATGAAGAAGCAGTTTTTGAAAGAAGAGGAAGGGAAGACAAATAAGGCTTATATCCTAGGAAAACAGAGGAGGTGTATTTATTATATAGGATGACAAGTTGTGCCTTATAATGCAATTTTTGTAGTTTGAATCTGCGATTCCAGTCCAACAAACACTTAAAATGCTTTAAAATTTAGAACAATGAAAACCGCAAAGCTGGGCTACAGTAATATATTGATCCAATATTAAACTGTAAGCACTTTACTTTGGGACTCCCATTTATTCTACATAGGAAAGGTCAGTAGATTATAGTATAGTAGAGTAAGACCATGGGTTTAACTACTGTTAAAGGAGGCCATGCAAACTTAGGTGACTCACTCAGGTTAAAACCTATCTTTAGCCTAAATTTAAATAAAATGGCCTCATCTTACCCTAAAGATAGAAGCTCCAATGCTGCAATCAGGAAAGTAGAGGCAGAACCCCTATATGGTCCATTAAAGCTGTCAAAGTGGGAGCTGTCAAAGTGCTGTCAAAGTGGGAAGTGGGATTTCTGCCCTCTGGATGTTGGCAGGTGGTGGGGAGACCCTATTGGTTTGATATTTTGATATTATGGATATTTATTTTATTTGTATTCATCAGTTGTATTCATACAGCTGTTTCTGTCTTAGGGACAGCCTTTGTGCTATTGTGGTTTCTGACTTTGAGACCGGCTATATAAGAGCTGGTTTATATTATTGGCACTATTGCATTTTAAATAGATATCCATTATATTACTCTTGCACATTTTTGCGACTTTTTGCACAAATTCATTTAGTATATGGATTTCATGCTTGCTGTATTATGATTATGATGAGGCATCCATTTTCTCCCCACCGCTTACACATCCTGTATGTTTGTATGTCCTGTGTGGTATTGTCTTATGTTTTTTAATGAGTTTTTAATATGTCCATTGTATAGGTTGTGGTTGTAAACATTTAATAAAGTTTGATATTAATTTTTGATTCTGATTTGGAGGGCCTCCCCTGTGTGTTTTTGAGGTATCATATATATATGGCCGTTTGAGTCTGGGAGTAACACTCTTTATTTTACTTTGTGGGTTGTGCAAGCCTCCCTTTTTTGCATTAAAGCTGTCGAAACCCACACAACTGGGCCCTGGAATCTAAAAGATTCCAGGCCCGGCCACTAGCCTTTCTCCGGGGCATCCTACACTGGTGGCCTGCTGTGTGAAACACCCCTGGGCGTCGGTGATCTAATTCATGCGGGTCCTGTGATGCGACCTCTGCCAGCGGCAGCAGTCCAGGCTTCTCTTGGCAGTGCGTGCTTCAGCGCCCAGCCTTTCTGAATCGTCTCTCTCAAAAAGTGCCACAGGGCTTGGCTTTGGAGGTGAAAAAGCGTGCTTTTCTTTGAAAACCGAGCCACCGCCAAGCCAACAGCAGTGCCAGATTCCTTGGCGGGGGGGGGGCAAAACATAAGCGGTGGACACAGAAGTGGGTTTCCATCCACTTTAAGGGGGAATGATAACAGCCTGGCAGCAAATTCTGTCTGAACGTGCTTTGGGTGCTCTCAGCCCATTACAATAATCATACACTTTGAAGCAGTCTGTAGCCTGCTTTTACCATCATTCCTACACTCTCCATGCTCCAACCACCCACCCAGCTCCACTCATCCACCCCCCCCCAGGCTCTACTCATGACACCCGTTGAATGGGGCCCAGAAATGTAGCCCCATTACATATAACATAATATAAAATAGCTCATTTGTTTTTTATTATCAGTAGTGATGAGTGGGTCAGTTGAAGTTTGGGTTCTTCGGGTTCAGCCGAACTTGCCGCCAAAGTCCCCATTGAAATTCATGATTATCTGAACTTTGGGACAAAAAAGTGGCTGTAAAATGGGGCCAGCAATGGCTAGAGGGCTGAATCGAGGAGAACACCTGGGGATTGCCCTGCCCAAAATAGGCTAGGGAATGTCCTCAAAACAGTAACAGAATCCCCAAAAAATAAAGAAATACACCAATAAAGAAAAATAAAGAATATTAGTTTCTTTATGGGGGTTGGAGGCCTAATTTGGGGGTAACACCAGGGTGACCCTATTGGCCTCCTGGTACAACAGGTTGTAGTATCCGATGGTGGTGGATGTGGCGGACAATGGAAAAAGTTGTTCCACACTGTGGCCATGCTCACCCACCCCTGTGAGGTGGTGCCGGCGCCTCTGCTGTATTAGTGACTTGCTCCTTCTCCTCCTCCTTGTGCCACGACTGAGCCCTCAAAGTCAGCAGGGAACTCTGGGTAATCTCTTATTTTTTTTATCTCGCTTCAGTGTTGGAATCAAGGGGGTGATGTTATCCTTATGTGATGTTGTCCACCTAGTAATCAGCACTGGTGGCTATGCGGGCAACTCTGCTGTCTTTGCACAGGCACCGGGGTATGTAGTGGCTCATGTGAGCCAGGCTGCCCTGAGTCAAGGAGACGTTGTTCTCAGTGTCAGGTGTCTCCTGCTCCTCCCTTCAGCCACACTCCAGCTGGGTGCCACTCTGCTGTGAGAGAGAGTAGTCCTCCTCCTCCCCCTCTGATTGCTCCAAAACTGTCCACTGGCTGGACATTGGCATATCCGCCTGCTGTTGCCCAGCAATCCACCTTGCAAGCGAAGTGTGCATGGCCCTGACAGTGGAGAAAGCGGGCCTTTGTCCTCCTCCTCGCCTGCGTCCTCCTCACTGGTGGTGAAGTGCTACTGGTCTGCACTTCAACTCACCCGGGCATTTTAGAGCTGGAACTCCACTGTTGCCTGTTGCTGCTTACACACCCTTTATATCATGTACAATGAGGAATTCCACCTGGTGGGCAAGTCACATATGAGGCAGTGGGTGAAAAGGCCCAAATTTCTATGCATTTCCGACAGACAAGGTGGCAGCAGGGTGGGAAACACTGCTGGGCACAGGCTATGCACATTATGGAGCAGCTCCAGCATCCCAGGTTAATGGGACAGGAAGCTCTGCACCACCAAGCACCACCACGGAATCTGCGTCAATCCGCCTCGGCACGAGGCTGCTACAAGGTTTGGCCTATTGTCACAGAGCACCTTGCCAGGCACCAGGTCCAATGGCCGCAGCCACTCATCTGTCTGGTCCTGGATGCCGGTCCACAGCTCTTGGGTGGTGTGGGGTCTTTCACCCAAACAGATACGTTTTAGCACCACATGCTGGCATTTTACCATGGCAGTGCTCAAATTGGTGGTACAGGGGCTGCGCTGACTGCTTGAGGAGCAAGCAGATTATAAGGAGGAGGCTAAAGGAGGCACCGACTGATGTCCCACAATTCTGGCTGGAGGACGGATCTGCTCCACAGAGCGTCCCGCCTCAGTCCACAGAGTGTCCCGCCTCAGGCCCATGCACATGTCTGTGTTGAGATGGACTCTGGAACTAATTACATTGCCCAGTGCACATTTTATTTTTTTCAAAAGCTGTTGGTGCAGGGCCGGGATGGCCTGATGAGAAAAGTAGTGGCAGCTAGGAACAGTATAATGTGGGACAGCCACCGCCGTGATATCTTTGAAACTGTCCGCCTCTACCAGTTGGAATAGGAGCATTTCAAACGCCAGAAACGTTGAAATGCTCGCATTCAGGACCAGAGCTCATGAGTGAGATGGGCTCAACTTCTGGCTGGGACGGTCTTGCAGATTTTACAGGGGGGTGAGATGGAGGGCTCTGTACTTTCAGCTGCGGTAGAGTGGGTTGATGAATATCCCACTCAACTGGTATTACTGCATGCCATGTAATCTATGACTGCCTCAATATGTTCACCAGTCTGCCAGCAGTGTTGGAGCCTACAAAAAAGTGCTCCAAACCCTGGTGCCTGCTTGCACCAGAGCAGGGGCGGGCTGGCCATAGGGCATACCGGGCAAAATCCCTATAGGCCTGATAGGGTTAAACAGTAAAGCTGTTAACCTGACTGCAATTAACATGAATAAACAAGCATCTGGTGATTTTCTGAAGAATGTCTATTATGTGTGAACACCACTTCTTCTCTTCAAGGTTTTAGCCTTCACAGCATTATTAGCCAAAATACAGCTTGTGACGCCATAACTCATATCATCCCAAGAAATGTTTTCATATTTTGTACTTGTCCCAGGTCATGACTTGGAGAGTGTCAGACAAACAATAAAATTACAAGAAAAAGTCTGACACTCCCTATGGGGTGTATACTGGGAAAGGGGTGTGTCAGATGACCAATGAAAATGCTTGAATTTGTATCTGTATATGTGTGGCAACACCCACCCATATCATTGTATATTAGCAACTGAAAATAAAATCAAAAGGGGCGTATTCGCTTCAGATGCCCTTTGAGTCTTTACTACACAGCGGTCTCTCTGTGTCTTATTCACTCTTAGAATGATTTGGACTCTGACAACAGCAGTAGAAGCTGTGCCCAAATGGGGTACGAACTTAACATTCTTGGCGCCCGAAAGAACAGGGACTCCCGGATTTCGCAAGAGATGCTTTGCTGATAGGACGGGACACAACCTCGGTGCCTCCAGAGAACAGCAGATCAAACCCTGCAGGTGAGAGAACATTTAATTTCTCTTATATTCTGCTCTTCTATGTGAGATACTGAGAGTCCTGTCTTGAGGTAAAGTTGGCTTATCCAGTCTCTGCGAAGGGGGTTATTGAATAGAAACTTTTTAGAACTTCTGTTGTACAGATTGTATTGTGTTGCAACTTTGGACGGTCAGAAGACGCCCCACCCCTCTGGCTAGCAGCAATCCGTTAACCCAGTGACGGTGAACGCAAGTGGTGACTGAAAGAAGTTAAAAGTCAAATCCTTATTCCCTTCTTGTGTGTTTGAATGAGCCACGTCAAGTTGGTATGAGATATTGTCGAGGGTATGCCGAACTGTTTCATGAAAGCGCCTTAAAGGGGGTCATGATTCATGCTTAAATCCCGATATATCACATAAACCATTGTCTGGTTGACTGTATGAGCCTGGAATAACTCTATAAGTCCAGGACAAGTTTCGATTGAGTTAGATAGGAGAGAAAGAACTTAAGTCCGATACTGGGAGGGTATAAAGTACGCCTGTACTTAGGACGGGACATTCCCCATATGATAGAAGAAGATGTGTGATGCTCCTGGCCATATTGTTATTTTTTGTTATTTGCAATAGGTCTGGGATTGAAGATAATCCAACATCAGAGGGAAAACCCAGGAGAGGTTTTCTGGATTCTAGCTGCCTAGGGGGAAAGCAATGAGGGAATTTAAATCTGAAGATTTAAAGATAAAGATAGATTTAAAGATAAATCTATTTATCCCCAATAAACTACCTAGGACTCGGACAGCTAAAGATATGGGAAGAAGTTTGTCCAAAATAAAAATCCCAGATGATGAGACTTGGAGTAGTGTAAGATTACAGAACAAAGACATGGGAAAGATGCAGCCAGACAATTAACTCATATATGGAGGGAATTTAAACTGACAACGCCTGGAGTAAAATGTGGGGGAATTATAGATGCTTTTTAGGATCCACATAAGATTGGGTTAATATGAAATTATTTTAGAGACATCCCATGCTGTGTGACAGTGTATGGGTTAAAAAGCACGCAGGCTGGCAGGAATGGAGTGTGTGTGTGGGAATAAACAGAACATAGATAACACGCGCTGCGCTGAGAGACATGCAGAGACATGCAGATTTCAACAGCACAAGAAATGGAGATAAATACACCGCCCTTACTAATTTCTGACCAACTTCATGCTAAACAGGGAATCATACATATTTTCACAATGAAACTTAACAAGAAGGTTGTATGCAGACTTAAACCAGATAAGCCCTGGATGTGTGATTTTATTATCAGGATATTTTTTAAAACAGCCACATTAAAACCATGAGATTTTTCTCAGGGACTATCCTTTTAGTGTCTGTCTGCCATCTCTTCTCACTTCGTGACACGGGGCTGGAATAGCAACATTGATTTAAGAAATAGTTTTTTTCAGCGTCCCAGTGGACGAGGAGACACAGCCCATCTTTGCTTTTGTTTTAGTTCACATTTGCCCTAGGCTAATGTGTATTGGTAAATACTGTAGTAGTTTTTTGTGTAATGATACAATAATCCTCCTCTTAAAGTCTGGACACCCAGCCATGGTTCCCTCCTACTGCAGACAGTTTTCTCCTCTGCAGTTTTGATTGGGAGGCCACCCTGTGGAAAAAGATGGAGCATTTGAATTGTCTTTTTGTAAGTGATTATAAAGTGTCTAAAGAAAAGTTGTAATGTGTCAGGAAAATGTTGAATACCTGGGTTTTATGCTTTCCCAGGGACAAAGAGAAATGAGCTATAAGAGAATAGCTGCTGTCGTGGGTCTGCCCTGCCCACTTACCAAGAAGGACATGTTACCCTTCCTTGGTATGATTGGTTGCTGCTACCAATGGATTCTAGATTGTTCATGTTATGACAGCATATTGAGAGCTGAAATGTATGTTGATAAACCTGACACCCTAAAATGGTTAAATGAAATGTGTAATGTGCAATGTTTTGTGTATTTGAGATATGATGATAGGCTAGCCCCAGGGTTAGGTTTTCCCGATTATGGCAAGATGTCACTTAGTTGCCAGGATTTGTACAGCCGTGTGCAGGGCCCAGCATAAGAACATGGAGGTGCCCTGTTGTTTTTTTCCCTCAAAGGTGGTCCCTGGGCAGGTACAGGGCAATGCCTGTGTGTCTCATAGCCCTGGCCTTGTGTGCAGTGATAGAAATGGCAGGAATCTTTACTTTTTGTGACATGATACAACTTTACTTTACTACTCATAATTAATTTTTCCTTCTTAAGGACATACACGCAAACAGCAGACATGCGAATGCCCAAGTTAACATCAGACATACTCCTCCCTGACCAGACTTTGACTGACTTACAAACATATGCTATTAACATATCCTGGTACAGAAGTCAGATTCAGAAGGGGGGAGGACACAGGATGAAAATTTTCTTGAATTTGAGGAATCAGATGACTGTCATGATTGTATAGAGTTAATGAATCATGGGCCTGCCCCATGTACATGACAACCCGTCTGTTTTAAGCTCTAGACAAATATCCCAGGAAACCCCTTTTTTTTTTTCAGGTTTTGAGGGTTTACCTAAGGTTGTCAATTTGACTAACCCTCTCAAAGGAAAAATAGGTCCACACATGTTTGTTTCAAAATGTTTAATTCCGGAAACAGCTCCTATGTGTCTGCTGGGAGTGGACATTTTGGGAAATCTAAAAGCAAATATTAATTATTCAGAGGATGGACTGGTCACCTTGTCTTTGCCGGACCACCCTGCTTAATTGGAAACTTGAGAATACAAGCATATGAGGACTTTCATACAGAAAAACCTGGTAGAGATACCAGAACTGGAAACTGTACTTACAGTGTCAACTGTAATCATGACATCCATGGGATATTATCCCAAGTTAACCCTAAACACAACACTTGTCTATGGCCCGCCAACTCAGGTCACAATGTACCCTGCTCTTGTCCCCTAATATAAAATGTAAGAGATGCTCAACTCTGAATCTTGCCACCTTACTTCCTATACAAAGGTTAGATTCAGAAGGGGGGAAAGAGATAGAAGAGGAAGAAAATTTTTTTTTTGATGACATTGAAGCCAGAGGATTCCTAACAGCAGCAGGAACTCCCATAAGACATGCAGAACTAGTTAAGGAAATTCTGACCAATCTGAATCAGGTCAAGGTAGCTGCACACACAAAAGGCACAAGCAAAGAGGCTCGGGGAAACGAAAAGGCTGATTTAGCAGCCAAACAAGCAGCTTTGATTCCTTTTAAGGGTGAAGAAAAGAGAACTCTAAGAGAAGAACCGGTAAGTATGGATCGATTAAAGATCTTACAAAAACAGGCTACAAAGGAAGAGAAGTTGGGAGCAGCTGAGGAAGATGGGATGTGGAGGAAGGAGAACCGATTGTGCTTGCCTAGTTCTCTATTTCCTGAGGTAGCAGCCCTGACTCATCTCCCCACCCATTTGAGTGCTAACTCCATGGTAAGACTAGTCAATAACCATTGGATAGCACCTGGTTTCAGTGTAGCTGCACAAGGATATTGTGCGGCCTGTAGCATCTGTCTGTCCGAAAATCCAGGACAGGTTATTAAGACACCCTGTAAACACCAGTCCCTATATCCATTTCAAAGACTGCAAATTGACTACATACAGCTTCCCAAAAGTGGGCCCTTTGAATATGTGCTTGTGTGTATAGATCTGTTTTCAGGTTGGCCAGAAGCATACCCAGTGAAATTACAAAAGGCAATGAAGGAGTTAAATAAACCATGGCCTGATTGCCTGCCACTAGTCTTGTTCTCAATAAGGTACACCCCTACAGGGAAAACAGGGTTGTCTCCTTATGAGATATTGTTTGGAAATGCACCAAGAACAGGTTTATACTTGTATTAAAAGCAGACAGTTTGACTGATTATGTCATACAGTTACAGAAACATCTCACTAAACTGCACAAAAGTGTTTTTGATTCTCTTCCAGATCCTGAACAAATTGCAGGAACTCACAGACTAAATCCTGGAGACTATGTCTATGTGAAAAAGCATTCAAGAAAACCACTTGAATCTCGCTTTGAAGGACCCTTCCAAGGACTACACCTACCTCGGTGAAATTAGAAGGGAAGTCTTCTTGGATACATGCTAGTCATTGTAAACTATCTCTAACTAAATCAGGAACATGAAGGGTTATGTTTTATGCTTAATAGTAGTTTGGCAATTTATTGATTCTGCCCTCAGGGAAGTGATGAAAGACAATAGTTTTGCCATAATGCACCTACAAGCAGCAAACCTTACAAACAGAACTAACTGTTGGGTGTGTAGTGCTAAATATAGACAATCAACTGGGGCTCCATGGGTAGCAATCCCACTGCGACCAGATGAATTTAGTGAAATTAACAAGGTAATAACTTCAGAGACTGTGACGGAGGAAAGGAAATCAAAACCCAGTTTCCTCATAGTGATTTCCGTCCCCCTGTCACCAGGTTTGTGTCTTAACATTTCTAAACCAGGTTCAAAAATACTAGGAAGGTCCAACTGTACAGCTGCCCACACCAATCTCACTATAGCAGTTGTATCCTTCTACAATGTAACCATAAATGGCACTGAGATAACAAAGTACAATGACACAAATAATGAAATGTTCAATGCTTCAATGAAGATGACATCATTGTTAACAGCAGTTTTTCAGAATTATTCAGTAATACTAAACAGTGGAATCTATTTCATATGTGGTAGAAGGGCATATGCGTGGATTCCCACAAATGGACAAGGTACGTGTTACATAGGGAAAGTAATGCCAGGTATTAAAATTTACAATGATACCGTGGAAGCAGAGATAGAGGCCACAGTACATCTTAGATTTAAAAGGAGTTTAGTGACATGTGGTGGGCTTTAATTCCGGAATGGATAGGATGGGGTATAGAGATGATGATCAGACTGAATAATTTCTCCACCTTGATAGATACAATGCTCAATGAAACAATGCAAGCGGTAAACCTAGGTAATCTAGAACTGAGACAGGTAAGAAAGATGGTATTGCAGAATCAGATGGCCTTAGATTATCTATTGGCCAGTCAAGGTGGGTATTGTACCTTTATCGGAGATGATTGTTGTACCTGGATAGATGATGATAGCGATGCGGTAGAGGCACATGTAGAAAAAGTAAGAGAATTGCAAAATAGAGCAAGAGATATTGGAAAGGATGGGTGGAACCCTTTCCAAGGTATGAGTGGAATCTTTGGAAGTATTGGAAATTGGTTTTATGGAATACTGAAGTCTATTGGTATGTATTTACTGATGGGTCTTATGCTAATATTCATAGTTTATACTTCTATTAAGCTAGCATTATGCTTAGTTAATAAATTAGTAAAAGGAAAAAGCAGTAAAAGATATTATTAATGCCTAGATATCGGCTTGCTAACTCTAGTTTGTTTGCTTTACAGAAAATCCTGATTGGCACTCCATCTGATGATGAGGGACTCTTCCTGGAAAGGATGTGAATTCGAGTATTTAGGGGATGGAGACAGCTTAGAAGATCTGAAACTCCCCCAGACAACTCGCCGGTTTGGGAAAGTACCTGAGGAAAGAATTCACTATCACCTTTCCTTGAGGACCCAGCCCAATTTTATTCAGATGAAGATGTCAAAAGGGGGGAATTGATAGGGTTAAACAGTAAAGCTGTTAACCTGACTGCAATTAACATGAACACTTTTGAATAAACAAGCATCTGGTGATTTTCTGAAGAATGTCTATTATGTGTGAACACCACTTTTTCTCTTCAAGGTTTTAGCCTTCACAGCATTATTAGCCAAAATACAGCTTGTGACGCCATAACTCATATCATCCCAAGAAATGTTTTCATATTTTGTACTTGTCCCAGGTCATGACTTGGAGAGTGTCAGACAAACAATAAAATTACAAGAAAAAGTCTGACACTCCCTATGGGGTGTATACTGGGAAAGGGGTGTGTCAGATGACCAATGAAAATGCTTGAATTTGTATCTGTATGTGTGGCAACACCCACCCATATCATTGTATATTAGCAACTGAAAATAAAATCAAAAGGGGCGTATTCGCTTCAGATGCCCTTTGAGTCTTTACTACACAGCGGTCTCTCTGTGTCTTATTCACTCTTAGAATGATTTGGACTCTGACAACAGAAGTAGAAGCTGTGCCCAAATGGGGTACGAACTTAACAGGCCGGTGCCAGGGAGGGCCGCAACCCCATGGAAAAGATGCTGGAGGCTGGGGGAGCGGCAGGCCGCCTGGCCTGCCTGCCCAGCCCTGCGGTTTCTGCCGCCGCCGCTACACATACACAATAACACACATACATGCTTACCGGCACTTCCCGGCTGTTGCGCACTGGTCGGTGGGCGTCAATGGGCGGCGTCCATTGTTTTCATTGGACGCCGGCCATATGGGGCACGCCCACCAACCAGCACGCAACAGCCGGGAAGTGCCGGTAAGCATGTATGTGTGTTATTGTGTGTGTGTGTGAGAGCGGCAGTGGCGGCGTTGCTGGTTCGCTGCTGACTCATCCTCTGCCAGTCCTGCTGCCATCGCCGTCCACTCCAGGTGCCCACACCGCTGGGGGACAGGAAATGCACCGAATCAAATGCACAAATGTGTGCTGCATTGCATTTGTGCTGTGGGGAAAGGTCAATACATATCTAGAATGCTATTGTCGCAGACCCATTATAGCACTTCCTGTAATAATTTTAGAATAAAATAAGGCGGTAAGAAATATTTGCAAATGTATCAATATGTAAAATGTGTTAGTGGGTGGAGGAACTCTGATAAGGGCTTATAGTATGTCTACTTTTGACTTAAGGTTTGCTTTAATAAAGATGTAAGCCTGTTTTAAAGGTACAGTAGTTCAGAAAGCTGTAGCTTTATCCTCTAATCCTAAAATTGGAGAGATCGCCCACACAAGATTTGGATTATTTCTTGCTGCAGCTTTCTGAAATACTCATTGCTTAACTATCTAGCATCATCAGTATCATCAGCTAATCATCTGCGCACTGACTGAAAGGGAGGATGCGCCCTGGTGCTGATTAGGGCGATCCATACATTGCATAAGTCACAGTAAAATGGAGGGTGAGGCTGATTTCACACTAGCGCTATTGCGGGATGATCACGATCGCCCCAGGGATGCCGCTGTACTGAGGGATGCCCCACTGGCTGTACTGAAGGATGCCCTACTGGCTGTACTGAGGGATGCCCTACTGGCTGTACTGAGGGATGCCCTACTGGCTGTACTGAGGGATGCCCTACTGGCTGTACTGAGGGATGCCCCACTGGCTGTACTGAGGGATGCCCCCACTGGCTGTACTGAGGGATGCCCCACTGGCTGTACTGAGGGATGCCCCACTGGCTGTACTGAGGGATGCCCCACTGGCTGTACTGAGGGTTGCCCCCACTGGCTGTACTGAGGGATGCCCCACTGGCTGGACTGAGGGATGCCCCACTGGCTGTACTGAGGGATGCCCCACTGGCTGGACTGAGGGATGCCCCACTGGCTGGACTGAGGGATGCCCCACTGGCTGGACTGAGGGATGCCCCCACTGGCTGTACTGAGGGATGCCCCACTGGCTGTACTGAGGGATGCCCCACTGGCTGTACTGAGGGATGCCCCACTGGCTGTACTGAGGGATGCCCTACTGGCTGTACTGAGGGATGCCCCACTGGCTGTACTGAGGGATGCCCCACTGGCTGTACTGAGGGATGCCCCCACTGGCTGTACTGAGGGATGCCCCACTGGCTGTACTGAGGGATGCCCCACTGGCTGTACTGAGGGATGCCCTACTGGCTGTACTGAGGGATGCCCCACTGGCTGTACTGAGGGATGCCCCACTGGCTGTACTGAGGGATGCCCCCACTGGCTGTACTGAGGGATGCCCCACTGGCTGTACTGAGGGATGCCCCACTGGCTGTACTGAAGGATGCCCCCACTGCCTTTAATGTAATGGGGTGATTCTGTGCACTGAATGGGTAAACACCATTGGTTCAGAATATTTTCTTTCTTATTTTAAACTTTTAAACCCTGAGTGCACCTTATGGAACAAAAATAAGGTGTGTATATAGTGACATTAAGAACAGTGCAGCAGGGCAGGTGTGCCCCAAAAAGTCCCTGCCGTTTTTTTAGCCCCAGTCCGCCGCTGCACCAGAGGTATGCCAGAGGTAGCAGGCAAGGACGGAAGACGCCCTCTCCATGCAGAACCAGCGACCGGACAAGCACCAGCTCCATTACCAGCAGCAACAGAAGCATCATGGCCACTTCCCTGTCCCTTATAGGCTGCTTTCTGCATTGTTAGACACCTGCAAGTACAGTGGCTTGAAATGGACCAATCACAGGAAAATGCACCTAAAGTGCCCAGAAAGTTGTGGTATATGGGGGCACACTCACCCCAATGCTTAGAGCAAGTTGTGGGTTAAAGGGGCACTCTTACTGCAGTCTTTACAGTAAGTTGTGGTATAAGGGGGCACTCTCGCTCCAGTCTTTACAGCTAGTTGTGGTAAAAGGGGGAACTCTCACCCCAGTCCTTACATCAAGTAAATCTAGTTGTGGAATAAGGGGGCACTCTCAGCCCAGTTTTTACAGTAAGTTGTGGTATAAGGGGCACACTCACCCCACTCTGTACAGCTAGTTGTGGTATAAGGGGGCACACTCACCCCACTCTGTACAGCTAGTTGTGGTATAAGGGGCACACTCACCCCACTCTTTAGAGCTAGTTGATGTATAAGGGAGCACACTCACCCCTGTCTTTACAGCTAGTTGTGGTATTAGGGGGCACTCTCCCCAGTCTTTACAGCAAGTTGTGGTATAAGGGGACACACAGACCCCAGCCAGTGGTATTAGTGCAGCAGTAGTGAGTCCAACCCTACTCTAGCCCTCACTCGAGCCACTATCCCTGACTAAATATTGCCCTATAAAGAGCATTTTTTTAGCCAAATAGGCCTATCTGACCCTCAGCAGCAGCCAGCAACCTGTCCTTATCTACTGCAGAGTGCACAGCGGTGTCCTGTGGTGTGATGCAGACCCCGCCTTTTATACAGCAGGGTCACGTGTCCCATCGAGCCAATGAAGGGAGGGGAAGGAAGAAGGCTGAGGGGGAACTCTCACCCCAGTCTTTACAGTTAGTTGTGTTATAAGGGCCAGTTTTGCCCCAGTGGTTACAGCTAGTTGTGGTATAAGGGGGCACTCTCACCCCAGTCTTTACAGTTACTTGTGTTATAAGGGGCAGTTTTGCCCCAGTGGTTACAGCTAGTTGTGGTATAAGGGGGCACTCTCACCCCAGTCCTTACGGTTAGTTGTGGTGTAAGGGGGCACACTCACCCCAGTCCTTACGGTTAGTTGTGGTATAAGGGGGCACTCTCGCCCCAGTCCTTACAGCTAGTTGTGGTATAAGGGGGCACACTCACCCCAGTCCTTACAGTTAGTTGTGGTATAAGGGGGCACTCTCACCCCAGTCCTTACGGTTAGTTGTGGTATAAGGGGGCACACTCACCCCAGTCCTTACGGTTAGTTGTGGTGTAAGGGGGCACTCTCACCCCAGTCCTTATGGTTAGTTGTGGTATAAGGGGGCACTCTCACCACAGTCCTTACGGTTAGTTGTGGTGTAAGGGGGCACACTCACCTCAGTCCTTACAGTTAGTTGTGGTATAAGGGGGCACACTCACCCCAGTCCTTACGGTTAGTTGTGGTATAAGGGGGCACACTCACCCCACTCCTTACAGCTAGTTGTGGTATAAGGGGGCACACTCACCCCAGTCCTTACAGTTAGTTGTGGTATAAGGGGGCACACTCACCCCAGTCCTTACGGTTAGTTGTGGTGTAAGGGGGCACACTCACCCCAGTCCTTACAGTTAGTTGTGGTATAAGGGGGCACTCTCACCCCAGTCCTTACAGTTAGTTGTGGTATAAGGGGGCACTCTCACCCCAGTCTTTACAGTTAGTTGTGGTATAAGGGGGCACACTCATCCCAGTCTTTACAGTTAGTTGTGGTGTAAGGGGGCACACTCATCCCAGTCTTTACAGTTAGTTGTGGTGTAAGGGGGCACTCTCACCCCAGTCCTTAGTAAAATGAAACACAGGTTGTGGGACATGAAGTCTCCAATTCATTCAGTGCTTTTCTCTCATCTTTAGAAAGGTTATCCCTGCCGGGACCATCCAAGGTGATTCTTTCAATGTCCTGCTGTGGCAACTGCATGAAGCAAGACACAGTTTTATTTAGACTGAGTGAGTCTCTATAAGGTTTCTATAAGGGTACTCTCAATTGTGACAGATTGGGCATAAGGGATCAACTCCCCCTCTTGAAGTGAATCATCATAATTTGTAGGCACAGGAGGCCCTCCACCCTCTTCTCTATCGGAGAGCAAATCCCTAACCTGTACCACCTGAGAACCACTGTTATTATCCACCATCACTGTATCGTCTGTCCCTGAGTACATACATTTGAATAGAACCTTCCTAAGGAAGAGAGATGTAAAGGGTAACCCCCCCCCCCCCACAACAGGGGAGAATATTAGGCTCTTAGACATCCTTCTCTGTATTAGGGGTAAAAATCTTTGTAAAGGAAAATGTGTGAGAAAAGGGAAGTACTAACATGTTACACTACAATGGTGTACACACAATAAAAAATACAGTATAAACTTTCCAGTATACAATTATTTATGCTTTAGAGTCACATTCATGAAGGGGTACTCGCTTAACACTGTTGGTTTAAAGCGGACCAACACCCAGGGGGGGATCAGATCCCTCCCCACGGGGCATCCGAAATCGGGATGTCCCGCGGGGTGAAACCCCCCAGGAAGCCCACAGTCAGCGGTCACGTGGGAGCGGGGTGAGGTGAGTTTTCGGGGCTTTCTGGGGGGTTTCACACAACGGGGCACCCCCGATCGGTGTGCCCCACCGAAGTGGACCAAAACCCAGGATAGTCAAAATCCTGGGTGTTGGTGCGTTGCTTTGAAAATTATCCAGTGAGTTGAGGTGAGTGCCTTGGCGCGTTCCGCTAAGCTTGCTTCATCAGAAGGCTGGAGGTAGGCCCCTGGAGGTCTGAGTTTGTAGCAAGTTGTTTGTAGTGAAATTAAGGGTTTTCTTTTTACCATGTTAGTACCCACTTTGGATGGTGCCAAATCACTAAAGGCAAATGTCACATGGAGGACACAGGAGCCCCAGGAGGACACAGAGGAGGAAACACAGCATCCTGTTTAGGATGCTACCTGCAGAAAGAGGCTTGTGCTGTCCTGAAACAACAAGTTTGTAATATATCATTATGCATTGCCCTTGACCTTTTGTTAATATTTTCCATCTTGGAAAAAAATCCAATTGTGTATGTAACACATGTACAGCAAGCGTTGTTAGCATAAGATGCAGGCATCTATGATTGATTTCTTATGTACTGTTCATAACCTACGCATCCAGATATGTTGATTTCAATGTATTATGTATTATGCATATGGCTTAATGATAGAAGCTGATGCCTAATCAGGTGAGCCTCATTTTGTGCTTATGATGTATACAAATTATTGATTCAGGTCCAGCATTAATGAATACTCTAGAATGGATTCATATGCTTTGTTCAAATTAACAGTTTTGTACATTTCTTTTTATACATTTTTAAATAAAATGAATTGCAAATCATTATAGTAGACATTAATTTGCTTATATTTATTTTATGATTTTCTATGGGACCACAGCCAAAGGTCCATACATAAACAGCACCCACAGCATTAAAGTGGACCAACACCCAGGGGGGATCGGCCCTGGAATCTATAAGACTGTGGGTTTCCTGGGGGTTTCACCCCGCGGGACATCCCGATTTCGGATGCCCCGCGGGGTGAAACCCCCCCAGGAAGCCCACAATCCTACCTTTTCCACGTTCCAGCGGCGCATGCGCGTCCGCCGCCACTGCCTCCCGCGCGTCCCTCTAGCAGGGCGCGCTCCCGCTCCGGCCGTTTGTGAATGGCCAGCGCGGGTGTGCTCCCTGTAAGAGGGAAGCGCGGGAGGCAGCGGCGGACGCGCTCTGCTTCTCCGGCGCTACCTCTCGCTTGTCCGCCGGCGGTCCTGTGGGAGTGGGGAGAGGTGAGTTTTCAGGGCTTTCTGGGGGGTTTCACACAGCGGGGTGCCCCACCGAAGTGGACCAAAACCCAGGATAGTCACTACTACTAATAGTTTTGGGCTATTTATGTGTTTTTACATATGGGCTAGTACTGGCTTTTACTTCCTTTATTAATAAACCTGTTCTTAAAAAATCCACCTCTAATGAATCCTTCTCGGTATTACGGGCAGAAGAGACTTTTGCTAATA
This sequence comes from Gastrophryne carolinensis, assembly GCA_027917425.1. Taxonomy (NCBI): domain Eukaryota; kingdom Metazoa; phylum Chordata; class Amphibia; order Anura; family Microhylidae; genus Gastrophryne; species Gastrophryne carolinensis. The sequence goes on along the minus strand of CM051243.1, from coordinate 26,341,961 downwards.
AATGGATAAAAAGGATAATACTAATACTGCAAATATATACATTTTAGACATAATTCATCATCATGATCATGTGGGCCAGGTTTCTCCTCCTAGATTCTAGACGCTGGAAGAACTCTTGACCTTTTGTCCACCATCGCAGGTCTGGATTTCACTGTGGGAATGGGGTGAATGTAAGAAAAACTGGGGCTGGTGGTGGTGTATTCCAATTACTGATGCCCCCCCCCCCTCCCTGGCTCCGTACCAACACCCATTTTTTTTTAAGATGGTTGTTAATACGCTTTACATTTCGGGGTAAAAATCTGAATTACTGGGAAAGAGAAGGGCATTTTTCTTTCATTATTGTTCCTTATATATAAGGAACCATCTCTAATGAGAATGATGGGACATGCTATGGCATGACACAGTGTGATATTAATGGTGATAGGATGGAGACTAGCGAGGGAAGGATCGGGATCAAAATTGTGTTTATTGTCTCAAAGTATACACATTCACACAATTCTTTGTGGCAGGGGTCCCATACAATGGGTCAGAGTTTCAACAGGGATCCAAAAAAAAAAAAAAATTAATTTACTAATAGAGAGGGGACTGGATGAAGTGCAGATAATTTCCAATGACTTACGGTATCTAGTGAAATGTGGTGCTCTGTACAGTACATAGGTCAGGGGGTCTTATGAAAAAAGCTTTTAATATTTTTGAAGAAGCCCCCTAAATGAATTCTATTGTAGGTGTAAATACACACACACACACACACACACACACACACACACACACACACACACTCCTTGCTGTGAATTAAGGTGGTAGCAACATCATGATATGAACATATTGATCATGATTTTTTCAGCAGGCCTTTGAATATAGAGGCAGGGCTGTATTTACCATTAGGCAAACCTAGGCCTGTGCCTAGGGCAGCCACCTGCAAAGGGGGGGCTGACATGACTGCATGACTACATCGTGAAAAAAAAAATTGTTGGCACGTTACAAATGCCTCCTTACAAATACTCCCCCACAAAGTGTGTGTGTGTGTGTGTGTGTGTGTGTGTGTGTAATATATATAGACAGGGAGAGGGTGCAATAGGTTAAAGGCATACTGCAGCCTGATCCTCTCCCCTTTATAGCTGTGGCCATGTGACTCCTGTGTGTCAGTAATCTATAACACAAGTGCATGCTCCTCTGCATTTCACCCCTCGAATCCTCTCCTCTGTGCACATTTATTTTTTATATTGGCGAACTGCAACATCAGGGCAGGCGTCAGCACCTGGCATACTGAGGCAGATGCCAGGGCCACTACACATAGGGAGGGCCCACCTCATTCCCTCTTCCCTGGGCCGCCCCTATGCAGGACTGTGCAGTAGCCATAACTAAGGACTGTCAACTACAGGCAAATTGACCATTGGCAGAGCCTTTTTATCAGTTCTTGTATTCTTTTTTAATTTTGTTTTAATCTATTCTTTTCTTCTTTCATACTTTTTATTTGTTGAGCCATTCCTTTTCTTTCCTGTTATTTTTTCTGCAACTCCTTCAATTCTTTCTTTCTTTCCAGCTCTTTTTGTCTCCCATTCCTTCTCTCTTACCGGCTTTTTTCCTGTCTTTCCATTTATTGTCTCTTTGTTTCTGTCATTCGTTCTTTCTTTTTTCTGTCATTCGTTCATTTGCTTTGTTTTTGTCGTTCATTCTTTCTTTGCATTTATTTTTTATTTCATTTCATCTTTTTTTTTTTTTTTCTGTGGTTCCTTCTTTCTGCTTACATTTTTTCCTGTCATTCCTTCTATTCTTATGTTCCGTATTTCTCTTTCTTTATGTCATCCCTTCTATACTTTGTCATTCCTTCTATTATTTTTTACTTTTTATTCTCTAGCAGTATTCACCATACATGCAGCTTTATTACCATGTATGGAGCCAAACCACACCGCAAAGGGCCAACTGATATGAGCAGGCTGATTCATCACTAACACCAAGTAGCGACAGATGAGCGTCTGTAGCAGGCATTTTCTGAGCGCCCGCTAGTAGTCGCAGTGCTCGGCCGTGGGTCGCTACTCAGCCGCTGTTCAGTAATGTTGAATACATTGTGAGGAGTCGCTATTTGACCAGTAAGCGCTGTATGGGAGCGCATGTTAGCGACTGCTCATAGCGACCGACTCACACCATATTCAGCAAAAAAACAGCCTCACAAACCTCTGGCGCTGAAAAATGCTTCTCTGAAGCCCAGAGCGCAGGAGGCGGTGTGTTTAAAGTCTGTTTTTCAGCATCTATCAACTAGTAACAAAGCGAAAACATATGGAATTACATTGTAACCACATTGTAACATGAACACTTTAATGGCAGACCTGTAATGTCATTTCTGAAGAAATATATAAAAACAAAAAAAATTTTGAAAAAACTGCTTTTTCAATGCCAGCAGAGGTCACAGAATTATTTGAGATTTTTTGAAAAAAAAAACAACATCAAAAACCCTGTTTAAAGAGAAGAAAAGGATCCTCCATTGAAATGTATGACAGAGCGTCAGGTAGCGAGCGGTCGTACCTGGCACTGTGCAAGGCTGAACGCCGGTGCTGTTTGCTGAGGCCCTTATTTAACAAGGGATAGCGACAGCTAGCGACTGGTGAGCGGCCGGTAATGACGGGCCCCGCCCCGCCAGCTCCCCACCACAATCACACATTTATCAAGCCAATCCTGCTTAGCGACTGAGATAGCGCCATACAGCGACTCATTCATCATTATTCCAGCCTCAGCCCACAGCACCAGCGTCCGACCTTGAACAGCGACAGGTATGACCTCTCGCTAGCTGGCGCTCTCCAATGCATTTCAATGGAACAATCTTTAAATATTCATAATTAATTGTTATTAATTTGTTTTTTGTTTTTTTAAATGTGGAAAATTCTGTGACCACTTCTGCCATTTTAAATAATTTTTTAAAGTACAGAATTGATATTACAGGTCTGATATTAATGTATTCATATTACAAAATTATTTAAAAAACTAGTTTTTTTTGGTTTGCAAAAATATGGTTGTTTGGGGGTTAAAAAACTACTTTTAACCCATCGCCGCCAGCGCTCTGGGGTTTAAACAAGCATTTCACAGCGCGAGAATTTTTGGAGCGTGATTTGTTAATGAATATGCTGGGAGTCGTTCGCTATGGCCGTTCGCTGTCATGCGCTCCCATACAGCGCGAAACCTGTCAAACAGCGACTCCTAACCCCGTATTCAACATTACCGCACACCGACTGAGTCGCTGTCAACAGCCGAACAACGGCCAAGCACAGCGACTACTAGCGGGCGCTCTGAAAATGCTGCTACAGTCGCTCAACTGTCGCTACCTGCCGCTATTAATGAATCGGCCTCCCCGTCGCTAAGCAGAATCGGCTTGATAAATGTGTGATTGTGGTGGGGAGCCGGCGTTCTCGTGGCGGGGCCCGTCATTACCGGCCGCTCACCAGTCGCTACCTGTCGCTATTCCTTCATAAATAAGGGCCCTAATGTATACCTGTCCAATCATGAAGTAGTTGTTTCTTCACCTTTATAATACGCACGGCACTTTATAGCAATATTCAACTGCACACTTCTTCAGCTGTGCACCTGTTTGCACATAGCCTCAGCACATTGACACTTTATTGTCCTCATTATTAAATACAAATATTTATTATCTTTATTACTTATATGTCATAATCAATTTATTTACACAAGTTATATCATGAACTACTATATTTGATATTATATTTAATATTTTTAGGACATATATATATATTTTTTTTTTCAACAAATAATATCAAAAACACTTTTTTTTTCTCTTCATGTATTGGTGGCACATTGTTGATATTAATTTTGTATAATGTATAGAATTTATTAATGTATACTGCGTCCCTTTTCTTGTGATCCCCCCCAACCATTGTTGTTTGTGTATATGTTTTTTAATTGTGTCTTTTTTTTAATTATATACTGCACTTGTTTATAGACTCTTAATAAAAGAATATATTTTATTCCATACGTGAGTGCGGCTCATCTTATGGGATTGTATTTTGGGATACATCTAGAATCCCAGCTTTAGGTTTTCTATTCAATTTGATTACATCCCATGAGCCTGTACCCTCATTGTATATTTTCGGCAGTGAACATCCATGGGGAGGCTGATTTATTAATAGCGACATGTAGCGACAGTTGAGCGACTGTAGCGGTATTTTCACAGCGCCTGCTAGTAGTCGCTGTGCTTGGCAGTTGTTCGGTTGTTGGCAGCGACTCAGTCGGTGTGGTGTAATGTTGAATACAAGTTACGAGTCGCTATTTCACAGGTTCCGCGATGTATGGGTGCGCATGATAGCGACTGGTCAGAGCGACCGGCTTCCACCATATTCATCAAAAAATCACGCTCAAAAAATTCAAGCGCTAGTTTTTTAGCCCCCAAACCACCATATTTTTGGAAAACAAAAAAAAAGTTTTTAAAATAATTTAGTAATATGAATACATTAATATCAGACCTGTAATATAAATTCTGCACAATTTTTTTTTCCCTTCTAAAATGGCAGAAGTGGTTTTCACATTTAAAAAAAAAAAAAAAACATTAATAACAATTAATTATTAATATTTAAAGATTGCTCCATTGAAATGCATTGGAGCGCGTCAGGTAGCGAGAGGTCATACCTGTCGCTGTTCAAGGTCGGACGCTGGCGCTGTGGGCTGAGGCTGGAATAATGATGAATGAGTCGCTATATGGCGCTATCTCAGTCGCTAAGCAGGATCGGCTTGATAAATGTGTGATTGTGGTGGGGAGCCGGCGTTCTCGTGGCGGGGCCCGTCATTACCGGCCGCTCACCAGTAGCTACCTGTCGCTATCCCTTCATAAATTAGGGCCTTAGTTCTTGCAAAAACAGACTTTAATCACGCGAATCAAGCGAAACGTAGCGCCAGCTCAGTGTGACCGACTCTCGGCGCTCCACACCATTCTTATCAAAAAAGGACACACACACAGCGTAGGCGCTCTGGATCTGGTCGCTATAGCACAGAGCGCCTACGCTGTGTGTGTGTCCTTTTTTGATAAGTATGGTGTCTAGCGCCGAGAGTCGGTCGAGCTGGCACTACGTTTCGCTTGCTGCAGCTCTGCACTGATGTGTTAGAGCGCCTAACATACATCACATTCATCAATGCCAGCCAGGTTACTACAGCGACTGAGGTGCTCTGTTACAGCGGCCGATACCAGCTTACAGCGTCTACTAGCGGTCGCTCTAAGGGCCGCTATACAGACGCTCAACTGCCGATACCTGGCGTTAGTAATGAATCAGCCTCCACGTTAATTGTCAAGTGAGTTCCCAAATGTTTCCTTTGCTCTAACCAATGCTTAGGCCCTTATTTAACAAGGGATAGCGCCAGGTAGCAAATGGTGAGCGAACGGTAATGACGCTCACCGCCACGAGAACGTCGGCTCCCCTCCGCAATCACACATTTATCAAGCCGATCCTGCTTAGCGACTGACAGAGCGTCAGATAGCGACTCATTCATCATTATTCCAGCCTCACCCCACAGCGCCAGCGAGCGACCTTGAACAGCGACAGGTATGACCTCTCGCTACCTGGCGCTCTCCAATGCATTTCAATGGAGCAATCTTAAAATATTCTTAATTGCTATTAATGTTTTTTTTTTTTTTTTTTTTTTTTAAATGGCAAAAATTCTGTGACCACTTCTGCCATATTAGATATATTTTTTAAGGTAAAAAAAAAAAACTACATTTGTGCAGAATTGATATTACAGGTCTGATATTAAGGTATTCATATTACAAAATGTTTGTAAAAACATGTTTTTTTTTTTTTTTTCAAAAAATATGGTTGTTTGGGGGTTAAAAAACTACTTTTAACCCATCGCCGCCAGCGCTCTGGGGTTTAAACAAGCATTTTACAGCGTGAGAATTTTTTGAGCGTGATTTGTTAATGAATATGCTGGGAGCCGGTCGCTATGGCCATTCGCTGTCATGCGCTCCCATACAGCGCCCTGTCAAACAGCGACCTCCTTCAACATTACCGCACACCGACTGAGTCGCTGTCAACAGCCGAACAACGGCCAAGCACAGCGAATACTAGCGTGCGCTGTGAAAATAACGCTACTGGCGCTCATCTGTCACTACCTGGCGCTATTAATGAATCGGCCTCTTATAAAACTCTTTAAAATTCATATGCACTGAGCCAGCAGATTACTGCCACTTCTAGGGGGGGATAGTGGGGTCATTTATCGGTTTCACACAATTTGCTAGCAGTCATTTCATAAAGAAGCTGGCTGTGCGTTTTAAGCCACAAAACCCTGAATAATCCAAACAGAATGTCTAATCATTAGATGTTAAGGGTGTTATAAAAATGAAAGTACATTTTGTTGCTTTATATTATGATAAGCAATAATGTGATTACCTGTAGGCCATTGTTAGATATTGCATCTAAATGAGTTTTGTGGAAAGTATAAAAAAAGTGTTTAGTGTGTGTTTTGCCGATATAAATGTGCAGTGTTTTGTAATCAATAATAAAAATGTTATTTCCCTTCTCTTCCAATGATTTTACCTCTGGCGTGTACAGATGCAATTTATCTTGCAATGCAAAAGTCCTACAAGGCAGTGGTAAAAAGCAGGTGAGATTTTGGGGTCATCAAATACAGCCATTTTTTTTTATCACCTAAGAGCTGGTAAATGTTAAATCTATAATTCTGTCTATTAATAAAAAAGATATGTTAATCAAAGTGTGCTTAAAGCAGACCTTCACCTTGAATAAGAGCCTAGGCCCTTATTTAACAAGGGATAGCGCCAGGTAGCGACTGGTGAGCGGCCGGTAATAACGGTCACCGCCATGAGAACGCCGGCTCCCCACCACAATAACACATTTATCAAGCCGATCCTGCTTAGCGACTGAGATAGCGACTGAGATAGCGCCATATAGCGACTCATTCATCATTATTCCAGCCTCACCCCACAGCGCCAGCGAGCGGCCTTGAACAGCGACAGGTATGACCTCTCGCTACCTGGCGCTCTCCAATGCATTTCAATGGAACAATCTTTAAATATTCATAATTAATTGTTAATATTTTTTTTTTTTTTTTTTTTTATGTGAAAATTTCTGTTACCACTTCTGCCATGTTAGATATTTTTTTTAAGGTAAGAAAAAAATAAAAAAAAAATGTGTGCAGAATTGATATTCCAGGTCTGATATTAATGTAGTCATATTCCAAAATGTTTTTATAAACTTGTTTTTTTTGGTTTCCCAAAATATGGTTGTTTGGGGGTTAAAAAACTACTTTTAACCCATCGCCGCCAGCGCTCTGGGGCTTAAACATGCATTTCACAGCGCGAGAATTTTTGGAGCGTGATTTGTTAATGAATATGGTGGGAGCCGGTCGCTATGGCCATTCGCTATCATGCGCTCCCATACAGCGCGGAACCTGTCAAATAGCGACTCATCACTTTGTATTCAACATTACTGCACACCGACTGAGTCGCTATCAACAACCGAACAACGGCCAAGCACAGCGACTACTAGCGGGCGCTGTGAAAATACCGCTACAGTCGCTCAACTGTCGCTACCTGGCGCTATTAATAAATCAGCCTCCCCGTTTCCCCCACCCCCTACATACAGATACGCACATTAAAAATCAGCCTACCTGCACCTATTGCTTTTTTTTTTTAAACTTTTAACATCCTGCAGACAGGAAGTGTCTTCTTATTATGCCGCTCTGAATTCTGGGATTGCTGTCCTTTTCTTGACCCCAGCTTTGCTCTCTCTGTGCAAAGCACAGATATAACCCCGCCCCCTGCACCCCCCCCTCTTCTCCCCAGTATGTGATGCTCCCGAGGCAAGATGGTGGCACCCATATACTATCCTGAACAAAGTTGGCTCCCAACAGGGGAAAGAATAATAAATAAGCGACCCAAAATGTAAAATATATTAATTTTAGATGCTGGGGAACATTTTTTTAAGGGTTTGGGCTTTTCATTAAATGATACTGAAGGACTGGTTTAACTCCGTCATCAGTCTAGTCACTCAAAATGACTCCAGAATGTTCCAGAACTTGGTGTCCGTTTGCCTTCATGCCCTCAGCCTGCAGTTCCAGACAAAATCCTTAACCAACTCAAAAACTCATAGCAAATACATCTAATTGCTGCTATAAAAAATGGATTAAATTCTATGTGTGGGGGGGAGGGGGACATTCCATGAGATGGACCTTATCTTTGAGAGACTCTCTTTACAGGATGAAACTGCAGCAGGCCCAAGGTTTAAGTATATAACTGAATTAAGTTAGTATGTAATCCCTTTTAATAGCGTGGTATATGGTTGATCTATTATATTGTATCTGTTTAGAGATATGGGGTGGGTCTATATGTGGGTTGGGGGAATGTTGAATTAGAAAAAGTGTATTATGGGTTTAGAGGCCGATTCATTAATAGCGGCAGGTAGCGACAGTTGAGCGACTGTAGCGGCATTTTCAGAGCGCCCGCTAGTAGTCGCTGTGCTTGGCCGTTGTTCGGTAGTTGATAGCGACTCAGTCGGTTTGCCGTAATGTTGAAAATTGGGTGAGGAGTCGCTATTTGACAGGTTTTGCGCTGTATGGGAGCGCATGATAGCGACTGGCCCTAGCGACCGGCTCCCACCATATTCATTAAAAAATCACGCTCAAAAAATTCTTGCGCTGTAAAATGCATGTTTAATCCCCAGAGCGCTGGCAGCGATGGGTTAAAAGTAGTTTTTTAACCCCCAAACAACCATATTTTTGGAAACCAAAAAAAAATAGTTTTTTAAATAATTTAGTAATATGAATACATTAATATCAGACCTGTAATATCAATTCTGTACAATGTTTTTTTTATTTTTTTTCCCTTAAAAAATCTAAAATGGCAGAAGTGGTCACAGAATTTTTCACATTAAAAAAAAAAAAAAAATAATAATAACAATTAATTATGAATATTTAAAGATTGTTCCATTGAAATGCATTGGAGAGCGCCAGGTAGCGAGAGGTCATACCTGTCGCTGTTCAAGGTCGGACGCTGGCGCTGTGGGCTGAGGCTGGAATAATGATGAATGAGTGGCTATATGGCGCTATCTCAGTCGCTAAGCAGGATTGGCTTGATAAATGTGTGATTGTGGTGGGGAGCCGGCGTTCTCGTGGCGGGGCCCGTCATTACCGGCCGCTCACCAGTCGCTACCTGTCGCTATTCCTTCATAAATAAGGGCCTTAGAGGCCGATTCATCAATAGCGCCAGGTAGCGACAGATGAGCGACTGTAGCGTGATTTTTTCAGCGCCAGCCAGTATTCGCTGTGCTTGGCCGGCATTAGCTTGATGACAGCGACTCAGTCGGTGTGCGGTAATGTTGAATACGGGCTGGGGGGTCGCTGTTTCACAGGTCCAGCGTTGTATGTGAGCGCCTGACAACGAATGGCCAGAGCGAACGGCTAGCTTCATATTCATCAAAAAATCACGCTCCGAATGTGCTGTCGCTGTCCATTCCTTGTTTAAACCCCAGAGCGCTGGCGGCGATGTGTATTAACTAGTTTTTAACCCCTAAACAACCATATTTTTTGAATGTAACATTATACATGTTTTTAGAATCATTTTGTTATATGAATACATTAATCTCAGACCTGTTAGATCAATTCTGCACATATTTTTTTTTTTTTTTTTTTTTACTTAAAAATAAATCCTAACATTGCAGAAGTGTTCTCCGATTTTTTGACATTAAAAAAATTAAAAAAAAAATTATTACCAATTAATCATGAATTATTATAGATTGCTCCATTGAAATGCATTGGACATCGCCAGGGAGCGACAGCTCATACCTGGCGCTGTGAGGGAATTTGCAGCGGCGCTGTTCGGTCCAGGCGGCTTCATGATGAATGCAGCGCTAGCCGTCGCTCTCGCCGGCGCTAGCCTCATTTTGCTTGATAAATGCGTCATTGTGACCGCCGCCGGGCGTACTTGAGTCGGTAGTCGCCGTTAGCTGCCGCTACCTGGCGCTCGTCAGACACTACCTGGCGCTATCGCTTGATGAATAAGGGCCATAGAATCCTTTGTCTCTATTTCTGTGGTGTCATGTGCACCTTTGTGGTAATACTTTCAATAAAAAAAAGTGCAGAGGGCCCCAGCCCAAATATTTGCCCACTTCCAGCCCAAATTCAGCCAGAGGAACTGTCAAGCCCCGTGGGATGCCCAAATTCTGGTGAGTCCACAACCTCCAATCTCCGCTGCTACTTCAGCCTTTAGACAAGCCCCTGTTTGCTGCGACGCTTTATACACCTCAACAGACATGGTTGCCCCAGGATTTATATAGAACAAAAGTGGACTTACAAGGTGAAGGTGGATGAACCAGGGACTAGACTGGGCGATGTTGGACAAGCCAAAGTCAGAAGAACCGTACTCATGATATGTGGATGAGACGGGTTCAAGGTCAGGGAGGTGTCGGTCCAGGCAGCAGTCAAGGAGTGGTCGGGGAAAGCAAGGTTGGCAATGGATAACAATACACAGCAGAGGAACTACAACACCCAGCAGAACACTATCATGGGCAGTGAGCTACTGAACTGGGGAGACTTTAATAGGGCTTGGGTGCATGGGATTGGCCGGGGCAGCCTTGGGCTCATTGGCACATGTACAACATGAGAACTTATTAGCCTGAGCGTCTAGTGGGTAACCAGCCCCACAAGAAATGTTGGGGCTCATTGGCCCATTTAAACTATCCTCCGGCTGGTACACTGTCTGCAGCACCACCAGAGGGTATAAACTGCACGTACACATGAGCACAGGAGCCGTCAATGCCAGGCAAGAAGTAGAGCCACAGTGCCGCCCGAGCGGCCGCTGCTCAAGTGGGCACCCGAGACTGACGCGGCTGCTGTGCGACAGTTAAAGGAGCAGTATCGCGAATTTTTCTTGGTGACTTATATTTAAATGGTACTTTGAATGTAGGTAAGTGTTGGAGTAAGAATTACAAATTTAGAAAAAAATGATGTCTGTGTTGTGCAGCTGGAGACTAATAGCTCATGTTTATGTCTGCTGAGTGTGGGGCCCGACACTCTGGCCTGTTCCACGCAGAGGAGAGGGGGAAACAATGTAACAAAGTATCAGCTGTTCAGTGGTGGCAGCAGTCCAGCATAAGATAATATTGCAACATTGCCTGGCCAGAGCTCATATATCTTAAACAGAAAGAAAAGCTCGAAGTCATTTAGCTCATTGGTAAATTCAATGTCAGTTTGAACCAGAGAGTCATTGGTTTGAATCTCAGACTCACCAGTTTTTTTTTTTTTTTTTGGGGGGGGGGGTATTTTGTTTCAGAATTGGATTTTTATGTTTACATCCTGTTTTTTTGCTCTAAACATTTTTTATTTTTACAGTTTTCCCTTCATGTTGGCTCTGCTGCAGAATCTTTCAGATTACCATTTTCTCTTTCATATTCTTATTTTTCATTTTTCCATATGATCTTTCTTTCAGCTTTGTGTGTTTTTAGCAAAGCCCAACCCAGGATTTTCACTATCTGGAGTTTTGTTTTGTGCCCCTAGGGGCATCCCGACTTGGGATGCCCTGATATGTGAAATCCCCAAGTTCGCCTATGAAAACGTACCTTTCCCTGTCCCACAGCGCATGTGTGGGCTCTCATCCAATCAGCGCTGTTTGCTTGGCTGGCTCTGTTTGCACACAGATGGGGAGCCTGAGCAGTAACCTTCCTGGCCGCCCGGCCTGTCTAAATTACTATCTGCGTGAGCGCGCCAGAAAAATGGGGGGATCTGTGGTTATCCAGGGGTCGTTTTACACAGTGGGGCATCCCGATTTAGGATGCCCAAGAGGGAAGGTCAATGGCCGGGTCTTATAGACTTCAGGGTCGGCCACTCAGTGTTTTGTTTCACTTTAATACCTTTAGAGTTTCCTGCACAGTTGTTCAAAGAAGAATTTCAGTCATTTTCAGTCAGTTTAGTTTATTTTGTATAGATTTTACACATTTGAGTCACCTGGCCTCATAACAAAAGCAGCACCTCACACACACACAGCCGTTACCACTGATTACAGTGTCAGCCTTTGAGGTAAAGTGTTGCTAGGAGACCAGTGGGCTAAATGAAGCAGCTCACTAAATACAACCCAGCAGATCCCCCTATTCAGCAAATGGACTGAGCCATTGTCATTATACAATTTAAAAGAAAGGCAGATATTTTTTCCTTTTTCTATCGCCACATTATTTATACACGTTAGAAGCTATTGTGTGGCTATTTAATTATTTATCTATTTTAATGCAAATTTCGCGATACTGCTCCTTTAATGTACTCCTGGACCAAAATGCACACGCACATTTTTGCCTGCAGAGCATTGCAATTGGAAAACAATTTTGCCAAGTCAATTTCAGACTTGCATGTTTGTTGAAGTTGATGCCAACTGCTGGCTCCTGTTCATCGCCTGCTAGAGGTGTGGGGAGTTGTGGATGATTGCCCATTGCCGTAGGAATATTCCTTCTCCAAGATCTTTGCAAGTATATTCTTTAACTCGTCCATTTGAGCTATACTTTTGACTTCTGCCATGAGTTCTGTAGTTTTGGTCTATTGTGGTCTATTGTCTATGGTGGCTATCCAGTAATGGTCTGTTTGTTTGATGTGGATGATTTGCTGACACAGCAAAAAAATGCACAAATGTGCTGTAATGTGGCCACCTCTAAGTCCTCAGACTCATCAAGCTGTGGGATTTATTATTTTATTATTATTATTGTTTATTTATATAGCGCCATCATCTTCCGTAGCGCTTTACAAAGTAGTAATTACAGACAGGGTAGAAACATACGATACATATACTATTTCAAATGCAGTTTTACAGAGATGACAATGGATATTCTGAGTACAAGATACAATAGGGGAGAGAGCCCTGCACTTTGCGAGCTTACAGTCTAAAGGAAGAGGGGTGAAGACGAGGGGGAAGGATCACAAACAGTCAGTATTGAGCTTTGTGGCATGTGCTCTTTAGAAGATTGGTTAGGCCAGATTATATGCTTGTCTGAATAAGCGCGTTTTAAGGGCGCCTTTGAAGGTTTTGAGGGTTGTGGAGTGGCGGATTGGGTGCGGGAGGGCATTCCAGAAGATTGAAGTTGCACGTGAGAAGTCCTGGAGGCGGGCGTGAGAGGAGGTGACCAGGGTGGAGGACAGGAGAAGGTCGGCAGAAGAGCGGAGGCTGCGTCTAGGTTGATACTGTTGGATTAGAGATGAGATATAGGGAGGGGCCTGGTTGGAGAGAGCTTTGTAGGCGAGAGTTAGAGTTTTGAACAGGATTCGCTGTGGGACTGGCAGCCAGTGCAGAGAGGCGCAGAACTAGATGACCACAGTGTTCCCTGACTGGTCCTGCCATCTGTGGACAATGGATGGGGTTTCCGCTTTACAATCTGGCTTGCTTTTGCCTCTGAAAAAAGCCATGGCACAAGATGGTTATTTTCGCTTAAAAAGACATGCCGCAAATATTCTATAATTCAAAAAATACAGTATATATATTAAAACCTGTTTCCCTCGGTTCAATAGATGCCGGCGTTGGATGCATTGGATGCCACAGCTGCCATTGAAGAGGTCAGCGACATAGAAGCAGACCCGGGTGAGGGACCCAGAAAACCCCGGTGGATGTGAGAATGCCGCCCGGCGGTGGAAAGAAATTAGAACACACAGAGTAAGTAGTGAAGTTTGGAACAAGTTTCTTTGGTGTTGTATTTTTATGTTTTAACCACTGTGGGTGAACTTTAAGAGGTCATGTATGTGGACCAGTTCACCACCCGATTACCTACAACCACTCTTGGGGCAACGAGGGTGCGAAAGAGCCCAGTGTTCATCAGTATGGGCCAAGGGCTTTTTCTAGGGTTGCTGTGGCACTAGACTTGTACTGAAAGACATAGGGGCTGGTCAATCGGCAGGAGCAGGGGAATTTTATTTAACTTTTTATAGACAAAAAATGAAATACATAAATTACATTTTGATGTAATTTTTCCCAGGATAGCACTGGCACTTTATACATATCTTTTTAAGAATATAAACTTTGATTATTGATTGTGTTTTTGTGATGGGTTACAATTTTGGATACAATATGATATTCTGTTGGCTGTGACGTCCCTCCTGTTGATATGTGTTTTTAATTATATGTTGTGAGTGGTTTTTAGAAAATAAATTCACGATCATTATGTGATTCTTTGGGCGTTTGGTGCCTTGGGAGTATTCTCTGTGGTTGCTGGGGCCACACATTTTTCTATTGCTTAAATAATGAAAAAAATTGTCTTTTTCGGTTAAAAAAAAAACATGTTGGCATCTGCATCGTCTGTTCCCTCAGTTCCCTCAATGGAAAGAAAGCCATTGCCACCTGGAATAGGCTCTGTTTCACAGGATTTCGTGTGCATGTTTATATAAAAAGAACAAATACTGCCGTCATATATCATACATAGCCCCTATTAAAAGCTGTCTCACAAATGAGCTGTCAGTGACACTTTCCACATATTCATATTACATTTACAGAAATGTCTGAAATAATTGAAAAAACAATAAACATCATATTATTGTGACATATGGTGGTAACAAGTAGAAAAGGTTTTAACTATACATTTCTTACTGTTATAATGTTACAGGCTATGTTGCAGCACAGGTAGATGGTCAGAATGTGATGCCAATGGGGACGTTTGTAGTACAGTTGAGCTGAGCTAATTGTTAGGCATAGGTCAGGTATTAAAAAAGCTCAAGGTCAGATTGTGGTAAATTGACCTGGGCTGAGAGTTTGGTTGAAGTACAGTTGACTATCGGCCTTATTTATCAAGGGCTAGTGCCAGGTAGTGTCTGACGAGCGCCAGGTATCGAATCAAGTACGCCCGGCGGCGGTCACAATGACGCATTTATCACGCAAAATGAGGCTAGCGCCGGCGAGAGCGTCAGCTAGCGCGGGATTCATCATGTAGCCGACTGCAACGAACAGCGCCGCTGCTAATCCCATCACAGCGACAGGTATGACCTGGCGCTCCCTGGCGTTGTCCAATGCATTTCAATGGAGCAATCTTTAAATAATCATAATTAATTGCTATTAATGTTTTTGTTTTTTTTTTTAATGTCAAAAATTCTGTGACCACTTCTGCAATGTTAGGATACAAATAAATACAAATTGTGCAGAATTGATATTACAGGTCTGATATTCATGTATCCATATTACAAAATGTTTAGAAAAACTTGTATAATTTTTACATAAAAAAAAAAAAATGGTTGTTTGGGGGTTAAAAACTACTTTACACACATCGCCGCCAGCGCTCTGGGGTTTAAACAAGGAATTCACAGCGCGAGAAATTTTTGAGCGTGATTTGTTAATGAATCTGCAGCAAGCCGTTCGCTCTGGCCATTCGCTGTCAGGCGCACCCATACAACGCGGAACCTGTGAAACAGCGACTCCTAACCCCGTATTCAACATTACCGCACACCGCCTGAGTCGCTGTCAACAAGCAAACCCCGGCCAAGCACAGCGAATACTAGCTGGCGCTGTGAAAATCACGCTACTGGCGCTCATCTGTCACTACCTGGCGCTATTAATGAATCGGCCTCTATGTTGACTGGTAGATTGTCATACAGTTGGCCTGGGCTGATGGTCAGGCTGTGGCACATTTGGCCTGGGCAGATAGTCAGGTTGTGGAACATTTGGCCTGGACTGATGGTCAGGTTGTGGCACATTTGGCCTGGGCAGATAGTCAGGTTGTGGTACATTTGGCCTGGGCTGATGGTCAGGTTGTGGCACATTTGGCCTGGGCAGATAGGTTGTGGTACATTTGGCCTGGGCTGATGGCCAGGTTGTGGCACATTTGGCCTGGGCAGATGGTCAGGTTGTGGCACATTTGGCCTGGGCTGATGGTCAGGTTGTGGAACATTTGGCCTAGGCTGATGGTCAGGTTGTGGCACATTTGGCCTGGGCAGATAGTCAGGTTGTGGTACATTTGGCCTGGGCTGATGGTCAGGTTGTGGCACATTTGGCCTGGGCTGATGGTCAGGTTGTGGCACATTTGGCCTGGGCTGATGGTCAGGTTGTGGCACATTTGGCCAGGGCAGATAGTCAGGTTGTGGTACATTTGGCCTGGGCTGATGGTCAGGTTGTGGCACATTTGGTCTGGGCTAATGGTCAGGTTGTGGCACATTTGGCCTGGGCTGATGGTCAGGTTGTGGCACATTTGGCCTGGGCTGATGGTCAGGTTGTGGCACATTTGGCCTGGGCAGATAGTCAGGTTGTGGCAGATTTGGCTTGGGCTGATGGTCAGGTTGTGGCCCATTTGGCCTGGGCTGATGGTCAGGTTGTGGCACATTTGGCCTGGGCTAATGGTCCGGTTGTGGCACATTTGGCCTGGGCTGATGGTCAGGTTGTGGCACATTTGGCCTGGGCTGATAGTCAGGTTGTGGCACATTTGGCCTGGGCAGATAGTCAGGTTGTGGCAGATTTGGCTTGGGCTGATGGCCAGGTTGTGGCACATTTGGCCTGTGCTGATGGCCAGGTTGTGGCACATTTGGCCTGGGCAGATGGTCAGGTTGTGGCACAGGTCTTTTTTTTTTACTTTATACCTTATTCAGTGGGGGTGGAAGGGAGGGACCCAGGGGTGTAACTTGAGGCAGTGTAGGGTATGTGACCGCATTGGGGCCCAGGAGGTCAGGGGGGCCCCATCATTATTGCTCCTCCACCTTACCTAGCACATTCACTTGCAAAACTACCGTGCACGCACCTGCAGCCCAATCTGTCCTCCCTTGTGATGTGCTCAAGTGAAGACAAGGTAGATTCAGTAGATTCCAAGACCAGGAGTAGGTTTCGAACTTACCTGGTTTCTCAGCAAATAAGGCTCCACTCCGCATTGTGATATTAAGAAGCAGTGGTGGGGACTGAGACAGCGCCTGCCGCTCCTCCATCTTCTTCTGGCCTCCCGCAGTGTGGTAGCCCGACCAGCAACACTGAAGCGCTGGCACATGTGAGCTGACTTTTTTTTTTTCATTTTCTTCTGCCGTCTATGGGGAATGGGAGGGGGGAATGCCACACTGCCTATGGGAATGAGAGGGGGGATGCCACACTGCCGATGGGGAAGGGGGATGCCACAATGCCTATGGGAATAGGATGTGGGAATGCCACACTGCCTATGGGAAAGTGGGGAATACCACATTGCCCATGGGAATGAGGGAAAATGCCACAATGCCTATCGGGAATAGGAGGGGGAAAGACACACTGTCTATGAGGAATGGGATGGGGAAATGCCACACTGCCTATGGGGAATTGGAGGGAGGATGCCACACTGCCTATGAGTAATGGGAAGGGGGAGGCCACACTGCCTATATGGGGAATGGGGGGGGGATGCCACACTGCCTATGGTGAATTGGAAGGGGGGTGCCACACTGACTATAAGGGGAATGGGAAGGTGGAATGCCACACTGCCTATGGGGAATGGGGGGGGTGCCACACTGCCTATGGGAATGGGGAGGATGACACAATGCCTATGGGAATGGGATGGGGGGAATGCCACAATGCCTATAGGGGATGGGAGGAGGGATGACACACTGCCTATGAGGAATGGGAGGGGATAATGACACACTGCCTATGGGAAATTGGAGGAGGGAATGCCACACTGCCTATGGGTAATGGGAGGGGGTAATGCCAAAAGGCCTATGGAAACGGGATGTGGGAAAGCCGCAATGCCTATAAGGAATGGAAGGGGGGAATGCCACACTGCCTATGGGTAATGGGAGGGGGGAATGCCTCAATGTCTATAGGGAATGGGAGGGGGAATGCCCCAATGCCTATGGGGAATGGGATGCTGGGAATGCCACAATGCCTATGAGGAATAGAAGGGGGAAAAGCCACACTGCTTATATGGTGAATTGGAGGGGGGAATGCCAAGCTGCCTGTAATTGGAGGATTCTGCACCTTGCCTTTGGTTCACAATTTTGGTTCAGAATATTATTTTTCTTATTTTCCTCCTCCAAATCCTAGGCGCGTCTTATATAATATGATTATAAGAATAGTTTATTGGTACTTGGTTGAAGCCAAATGATCCTCCAGGCATTTCTACATTAGACAATCACATCTCCCGCTGCAGGGAGAGGTATTTCTATACAGGAATGGGTCCATTTTAATTTCTGACATTCTACAATCCCAGAATGCATTATGAGCTGCATATTTACCCATGTGCCATTGCAAGGGAGATAACATTTATTTCACTGGCTCATAAAGTTAAATCAGGCTACAGTGATTTAATTAATCTTCAAAAAGCAAATAGACAAACATCCTTTGTTCAACCCTGCGTAACCTTTAAGCAGACATACTATATTAAAAAAACTGCAATAGGAAAATATTCCCATATCGCAATATTAATAAAGGGTGAAGCCTATTTCTTCTAGAAATAGTAATAAAATGCCTGAGGAACGTTTCCCTTCATTCTCTGTGGACCATCTAGCCTTTCTGTTCCAATTTTTTTTTTTACATCAACAAAATCCAACACTGCGCTAACGCAATGAGGAAACGGACATCCAATCAAAAACAGACCAGTGTGAGCTCTCTCAATATTAACATTGTATATATTCTGTCAGACAGCTCTGTACAGACTTACAGAAAACGTAATGCATGTAAAGGGATAAAGTAAAAGGACACTGTATAGTAACTTCAAGACGTATGAAGTAAAAAAAAGGAGGAAGAAACGTCACAAAAGGCTTTAATTCTTCCACCTCTGCAGCTTACGGGCATCCTGAATCCGCAGCATGACCCACTGAGACCCCCACCCCACCCCAACTGCAAGCAAGAGACAGGCCAACCCTGTACAAACAGGCTCCCATGTGAGGTTGGATAATGGGGCACCGTTATACTCCACATGTCGGCACAACCTTCTCACTCAGTGCCCATGTTTGTGAGTAACATTTTATCTGTTATGGTCAGGGGCGGGCTGGCATACCGGGACAAATCCCGCTAGGCCGCAGCTTGTCCTGCATTTCTGGCCCCTGTTTACCTTCTCCTGGCTGTTTCCTAGTTCCGCAGCGGGTCGGGTGATAGCAGGAGAGGCCAGGCTTTACTGCGGCTCCCAGCGCTTTGCAGCAGCCTTTGATGTCCAGGCTGCAATACAAGTAGTTACTCATTAGTTTCGGACGCTTCTGCCTTCATCTGACAGTGAGGCGGAACTGTCAAACTTCGCTGCAGTTTCTCCCTCGGCGGTGTTACACTGAGGGACAGTCCAGAGCCAGATTCTGGCCAGGTTGGCGCGCTGCTCTGGATTTCCCTGCCTGTGCTCTGCTTTGGAGTGGTAAGCTTCTAGCTGCTTAACATTTATTTAATTTTTTATTTTTTTATGGGGGGGTTGTACATTTATAAGTTGCCTGAAGTTTGGCTTGATTGGTGACCAGGGTCCCTATCCCTGGGGCATCCGAAACTGTTTTGGTCTACTTGAAAGAGTTTTGGTCCTTTTCTGTGGGGCATCCTGATTTGGGATGCCCCATTATGTCAAATCCCCAGTAAAAATACCTGACCACTAATTCAAACATGTGTCTGCACAAGCTAGAGGCTGGCGGGATGCGGCTGGCAGCCTGCTCAGCTCCATCCAGCCCTTAGCGAGGAGAACCCATGCATGAGCCAGTGGATCGCTGGTCAGATACGTTTTACTGGTGATCTGAGGGGGTTGCACAAAATGGGGCATCGCAAATCAGGACACCCCACAGAAAAGGACCAAAACCCTTTGAAGTGAACCAAAACCCAGGATTTTGACTATCCTGCCAGCGTGTAAGCCAGCCAGGTAGCCTGATGAAGTGGGGGATACACCCACGAAACGTGTGGTTCCTGGTGCTGTAGGCGGTGGGGAGACCCTTTACTGGCATACCTGTGATACCTTGAGTATATTTTGGTTGGATATAGTTTTGCGCTGTATTTAGTATTTAATGGTTGATTGATACTAGCACCTATATTGGTGAGGTATTTTGTGGTCATTTTTATATTTCTTATAGGGTATTTAGGTATTGGGTAATTATGTAGGTTTTATTTGTGATTATATATTGTATTTGTGTCTGTTGATTGGTTGCACTTTGCACTTTACAGTTGTTTGATGTAGGATCCGGATCATAGGTAGGATTTGCACATTGTTATTTGCACTGATTAGATCACTTGTGTTTATGTGTTTTTATATATAGATGCTGATTGAAATTTGTGTATGCCAGTGCTCTCCCCATCGCCTACACACTTCCATGTTGGTTTGTCTTATATGTATTGTCTCATTATGTGTTTTTTCAGGGATTTTAATTGTGTAGTGGTCATGTGTAGTGATTCGGGAAGTTATTTTTGTTTCCTCCCCTTCCCTTCATTCTTGGGATCCTAGGCTTCTCAGACCCGGAACAATAGGGGGGACTCTATTCTGCTTGTACATTTGTTTATTATATGTTGGGCTGTGGCCGATTAAATTTAATCTTTCCAACGACATGGTGGTCTGGTCTTGTTATTACGGTGATGGGAGCGGTATGACGCAGGGCATATGGAACGCTAGCACAGTCATGATAGCTCATTAAAAGACTTTTGTGTAGTGATTTTTTTTTACTACCATGAACTAACTAGTAAAGGGTCTCAGATACCCCTATACTAATTTAAAGAGAAGGGGTGTGGCAAGTTACCTGCCAGCATGGCAGCTGGTGACTTGCCATTACTACCTGTCCTATTACCCAAACCCCCAAAAACCAGCGGGTAAGAAGGATCATCGTCACTGGTCCTTGTTCACCCCTGGAGGAACACAAGACTGATGCCAAATGGCATAGGGGATGCTGTTCTGGAATGGCTGGAGGCTATCTGTTTGGCCTCCGAGCAATGGGGACTCCAGTCCCAATACCTGGTGTGCTTGCTGGTATCCTTGGAGGGGGGGGGGGGGCACTAACGTAATTTTTCATTTTTTGTTAAAGATTACTGCAATCACGCCTGTACTTTTCATAGGGGCAGCATAGAGACTGCCCTTATGCATATTCAATATATTCAATAAGGCTTTTCCCAACAAACAGACATGGCCTCCACCAGGAAAGGGGAAATTCGCTGAAAACTTCTAGGTATGATTTTTAGTAGAGTTGTTTTAAAAAAAAACAGCTGGGAGCATCCAAATAACCAGGGCCAGGGCTGGTTATTTAAACTGGACTATGACCTTAATACTGACCCAAACCCATTTGTGTGTTTGAGATCCCATACCAAATAGTTCTTCATTTTCTTAGGAACATATTCTAGTCTGGTGATGTATTGTTAGATTTCTGGAACAGCTTATCCCCAGTCCCGTGTGGATAGATATCCTGTCTTTCTATTCATTAGATAAAAACCAACAGACACCTAATAACTTGAAAGAGTTTTGGTCCTTTTCTGTGGGGCGTCCTGATTTGGGATGCCCCATTATGTCAAATCCCCAGTAAAAATACCTGACCACTAATTCAAACATGTGTCTGCACAAGCTAGAGTCTGGCGGGATGCGGCTGGCAGCCTGCTCGGCTCCATCCAGCCCTTAGCGAGGAGAACCCATGCATGAGCCAGTGGATCGCTGGTCAGATACGTTTTACTGGTGATCTGAGGGGGTTGCACAAAATGGGGCATCGCAAATCAGGACACCCCACAGAAAAGGACCAAAACCCTTTGAAGTGAACCAAAACCCAGGATTTTGACTATCCTGCCAGCGTGTAAGCCAGCCAGGTAGCCTGATGAAGTGGGGGATACACCCACGAAACGTGTGGTTCCTGGTGCTGTAGGCGGTGGGGAGACCCTTTACTGGCATACCTGTGATACCTTGAGTATATTTTGGTTGGATATAGTTTTGCGCTGTATTTGGTATTTAATGGTTGATTGATACTAGCACCTATATTGGTGAGGTATTTTGTGGTCATTTTTATATTTCTTATAGGGTATTTAGGTATTGGGTAATTATGTAGGTTTTATTTGTGATTATATATTGTATTTGTGTCTGTTGATTGGTTGCACTTTGCACTTTACAGTTGTTTGATGTAGGATCCGGATCATAGGTAGGATTTGCACATTGTTATTTGCACTGATTAGATCACTTGTGTTTATGTGTTTTTATATATAGATGCTGATTGAAATTTGTTTATGCCAGTGCTCTCCCCATCGCCTACACACTTCCATGTTGGTTTGTCTTATATGTATTGTCTCATTATGTGTTTTTTCAGGGATTTTAATTGTGTAGTGGTCATGTGTAGTGATTAATTTAGTGATCAATCGAGCAGTCATTTGGTCGAAGAAGAGCCCATGGAGGGCCCCAGAGGCACTGGACAGCGAGAGGTTTCAGCTCAGGGCTGGATGAAGACAGCAGAGGTGAGTAGAGTTTAAAGAAAGCGTTGTCCCTTTAAGGAGGGCAGCCCACATGACTGGCCTGCATTCTTGTCCGGAGGCAGACCAGCCATGTGGGGGAAGTGGTCACTGGGGGAAGTGAACTCAGCGGAGAGGGGGAGTATTTTGGGGGACGTCCGTCCCCTTCCCCTTCCTCTTTAACCCGGTGTGGATGGACGAGCAGTCCCACCCACCCGCCCTGTTTTTGATTGTGTTTGGGTTTTTTCGACCACAATCCTGGGGGGGGGGGGGTGTTTGGTGCTTTTTGCATATGTGTTAAGGTTGTATGGCTAGTTATTTATTGTATTTAAACAAAAACCAAAAAAAAAGAGTTTTTTGTATTATGTCTGTTGGCACCTGTTGGGGGTGCCGCAGTATTCTGTTATTTATTTATGTTGAACCATGTTGTATAAAAAAAAAAATAAAAAAAAAAGAGAGAGTGTCATACTACATATTTTTATGTATTGTTATTAATGTTAAATTTTTTGTTTTCTTTTTCTGTGGTAATTTGTATTGTATTTGTCACAGCCGTTGGGCGGGTCTCCTCTCGGGTTTCGGGTCTGAGATAGCATTTACATGGGTAGGGTATGCGGCTGTTTCTGTGGAAACCGGCCAGGACGAGTTGGTTAAAGGTTTTTGGATGGTTGGGGTTCAAGTAGGGAAGGGGATGTTTTTGGCTGGGATTTTTGGGATGTTCACTGGCGGTTAGCCCGATTAAGCTCCCTGGCCTAGGAGGTTTTTGCGGCCGAGTTTATGTTGGCTTCCGCTTGGTGGGGCTTCGGGAAGTTATTTTTGTTTCCTCCCCTTCCCTTCATTCTTGGGATCCTAGGCTTCTCAGACCCGGAACAATAGGGGGGACTCTATTCTGCTTGTACATTTGTTTATTATATGTTGGGCTGTGGCCGATTAAATTTAATCTTTCCAACGACATGGTGGTCTGGTCTTGTTATTACGGTGATGGGAGCGGTATGACGCAGGGCATATGGAACGCTAGCACAGTCATGATAGCTCATTAAAAGACTTTTGTGTAGTGATTTTTTTTTACTACCATGAACTAACTAGTAAAGGGTCTCAGATACCCCTATACTAATTTAAAGAGAAGGGGTGTGGCAAGTTACCTGCCAGCATGGCAGCTGGTGACTTGCCATTACTACCTGTCCTATTACCCAAACCCCCAACAACCAGCGGGTAAGAAGGATCATCGTCACTGGTCCTTGTTCACCCCTGGAGGAACACAAGACTGATGCCAAATGGCATAGGGGATGCTGTTCTGGAATGGCTGGAGGCTATCTGTTTGGCCTCCGAGCAATGGGGACTCCAGTCCCAATACCTGGTGTGCTCGCTGGTATCCTTGGAGGGGGGGAGGGCACTAACGTAATTTTTCATTTTTTGTTAAAGATTACTGCAATCACGCCTGTACTTTTCATAGGGGCAGCATAGAGACTGCCCTTATGCATATTCAATATATTCAATAAGGATTTTCCCAACAAACAGACATGACCTCCACCAGGAAAGGGAAAATTCGCTGAAAACTTCTAGGTATGATTTTTAGTAGAGTTGTTTTAAAAAAAACAGCTGGGAGCATCCAAATAACCAGGGCCAGGGCTGGTTATTTAAACTGGACTATGACCTTAATACTGACCCAAATCCATTTGTGTGTGTGTGAGATCCCATACCAAACAGTTCTTCATTTTCTTAGGAACATATTCTAGTCTGGTGATGTATTGTTAGATTTCTGGAACAGCTTATCCCCAGTCCCGTGTGGATAGATATCCTGTCTTTCTATTCATTAGATAAAAACCAACAGACACCTAATAACTCGTGATCATATCATGTAACAGGGCTGTCAGTGAGGCAAAAGATGTAGTAACTGGTGGGTTTCCAGTGAGGATAACACTGAAATGCAACTGTATAGAAATATTGATTCACAGGTAGGGTCGAAACCTTATTTCATGCATCATATGGCACACTAAGGGAATTTAATAAGGGCGTTCGATATACAAGGGTTGAGCATTTACAGCTGACCTGTGCTTAGAACCTAAGGGAATGAACACAGACATTTTCAATTAACCCATTGCATAGAAGGCTTGTTGACTGCACATGCCAGGGTGGTTTATAGGTTGAAAATACATCTATAATATAACAAAATTATCTTTAGTAGTCACAAAGGTACTAAATTACCTAAATTATATCCTTGTCATTCAGCTGGTAGCTTAAGCAAATAATCTCTGCCTCATTTCAGAATGATAACATGTCCAAGACCCGACTAGGCTTGACAAAATGTAAAAGCTATGCTCATTGGTAGGATGCCAGGTTATTCATCCAATAAATTTGCTAAGCAATGAATACTTAAGCTAACCTGACTGCTATTCAGAAAGGCCTTGTAAAGAGCACTGAAACGGTATGGGAAGCCTTAACACAATATTTGAAACAATATTGTTTAATTGAGAATACTGAAATAAGTATAGTAAGCCTCTGGGATTTTTTGGGCATCACAGACACAGATTAGACTCGGGGAGGCCGATTCATTAATAGCGGCAGGTAGCGACAGTTGAGCGACTGTAGCAGTATTTTCACAGCGCCCGCTTGTAGTCGCTGTGCTTGGCCGTTGTTCGGTTGTTGACAGCGACTCAGTCGGTGTGCAGTAATGTTGAATATTGGGTGAGGAGTCGCTATTTGACAGGTTCCGCGCTGTATGGGAGCGCATGATAGCGACTGGCCATAGCGACCGGCTCCCACCATATTCATTAACAAATCAGGCTCCAAAAATTCTCGCGCTGTGAAATGCATGCTTAAACCCTTAAAAACCTTAAAAACCTTTAAAAACCTTAAAGCGCTGGCGGCGATGGGTTAAAAGTAGTTTTTTAACCCCCAAACAACCATATTTTTGGAAACCAAAAAAAACTAGTTTTTTAAATAATTTTGTAATATGAATACATTAATATCAGACCTGTAATATCAATTCTGCACAATTTTTTTTTTTTACCGTAAAAAAAATATCTAACATGGCAGAAGTGGTCACAGAATTTTTCACATTTAAAAAAAAAAAAAAAAACATTAATAACAATTAATTATGAATATTTAAAGATTGTTCCATTGAAATGCATTGGAGAGCGCCAGGTAGCGAGAGGTCATACCTGTCGCTGTTCAAGGTCAGACGCTGGTGCTGTGGGCTGAGGCTGGAATAATGATGAATGAGTGGCTATCTGGCGCTATCTCAGTCGCTAAGCAGGATTGGCTTGATAAATGTGTGATTGTGGTGGGGAGCCGGCGTTCTCGTGGCGGTGCCCGTCATTACCGGTCGCTCACCAGTCGCTACCTGTCGCTATTCCTTCATAAATAAGGGCCATAGACTCATAATAGGCATCTTCTGCTTAACGTGGACCAACACCCTCCAAAACAACAAGTCTCTGAACAGTTAAAAATAAAAAGACACTTACCTTTTGATGACTTTTGCAGCCTTCTGTCCCTCGCAGCGCCTGTATTCTTCAAAAATCTCGGCCGGAAGTCCCGCCCTCCAGCTCTTGTCCATTCATTACCATGCTGTCCGTCTTGCTTGTCCGTCCATTTGCATGCTGTCCCTCTTCCTTGTCCGTGGATAAGCTGTCCTCCTCACTCGCGCGATTTCCCTTTCTTCTGCTCTTCTCAACGTCATCGGGGGGCGTGGCCTCTGTCCTCTCTTGGGAGCGTGCACATCTCCCTGGTTTAGTTCCTGAAAAAAATAAACATAAGTAAAAAATAGAAAAATAAATCAATAACTCACCTATCACAGGCATATCCCCGACTTTCATTCCCTCCGCCTTTCCCCTGCTCTTCAGAGCGCGCTCGCACGCTCACCTAAAGAAAAAAAAAAACGCGCATGCGCAGTAGCGCTGCTTAGGTAAAGTGAAGCGTCCCTTGCAACGGGAGCGAGTGGCGCTTCACTTTACCTAAGCGGCGCTACTGCGCATGCGCGAGAATTGCAAGAGGAAGAGGTCAAACGATCTCTTCCTCTTACATGAAAATCAAAGATGGCGCGAAACAAAAAATTACGCGACGCCGCGCAGGATCATCGAAGGTACTTTTTTTTTTTATTATCTTTAACGGGTCCTGGGGCATAGCATGGGTTATTATTTGAATGAATGAAAAAAAAAAAAAACGTCAGGGTGTTGGTCCACTTTAAAATTTAAACAGGATTTATTCAACCTAAATCAGAGTCCAGACAGTAGCACAGAAACAGCCTCCTGGTTTAGTCATGATTAAGGACAGGCCTCTCTGGCTTCCATTTGGTCTGAGCTCTTTGGTCTGCCTCTCCGCACTCTTGGCTGGGCACCTCTGCTTAACGTCACTCTTTTGCACATGCACAATTGACTGCAGGCAATAAGGTAAAGCCAGCCGGTATTCGTCATAAAAAGTTTCCATCCAAGTTAATTTCAAGACATTAAAAGTATCCATCCATGTTTAATACAGGCGAAGTAAAAAGCATCAAGAAGGGTGAGTCCCAGTGTCTACGCGTTTCGGACATGCAGTCCTTACTCGTGACATGACAATTGACTGCAGGCCTTCACATGGCTTAACTCATGGCCTCCTGCACCTGGTCATCCAGGCTCAACTCCTGGTCGGCCCTCATATCAGCCCCTGTCTGAGGCTTATCAGTCTCTTTATAAGTTTCCTGGCCTGTAGACCTGGAATGGAGTGACCATTAGGAACCACCCAGCTTCCCTTGCTGACCAGACTCCAGTGCCCTATAAAATGCTTTAGAGGCAGCCTCATATAGTGTACCTATATCCATATAGGATGTTTATGTTGTCACCTTCTATCTCCAGCCGAATGCCCCAAAACAGCCCGTGTTTCTTTTTTTTACTAAAGCCTTTGCCCAATATTTCTTAAAAACACTAACAGGCAGCAGTATAATGTCCAAATGTAATGCAATATACTAATTCAGTTCCAAGGTAAAGTGCTACATAATGACAGTTGAGCTTGTAGTGCTCTCAGATTTATTGCAGAGAATTGATAAGTTGGACCCCTGATGCTGGGATTGCTGTCCTTTCCCTGACCCCAGCTCTGCTCTGTCTGAGCAAAGCACAGCTATAACCCGCCCATCCTGTACTTTATCCCGCTCTCTTCTCCTCAGTATGTGATGCTTCTGAGTCAAGATGGTGGCGCCCGTATCCTAAAGTCCTAAGTGGGGGAAAGAATAATGAGAAAGTGACTAAAAACTTAAAATATATTAATTTTAGATGCTGGGAAATCGTTTTATAAGAGTTTGGGCTTTTCAATAAATCACGGTGAAGGTCCAGTTTAATATTTATTGAAAAAATGTCTACAACTGAAGACATCTTCCTTCTCATCAGATATAACGATGAGCCTTTTCATATGAAAACCAGACCAACACAGCAAACAGTGCTTATATGCCCCCTCCCCAGGGCAATTTACATTGCTGAACATAAAAATTAATTTACCTTTTTCTAACTGCTGTTGTGGTAAATTTTAGAAACAAATTGGAGGCTCATGGATCTGCAGGCCACCTGCAAACAGGAAGTGCTGCTGGGCTTCCTGTTACTGTGCATTGTCAGTTATGTCACTTTAATCCTGGCAGCAGCATGGCTGAGATGCTGGGTAAAGAAGCTCCAAAATGTCCGCTACCACTAGAAAATCGGTGAGGCAGCGTTTTAGCTTTGAGTAGTTTCAGGAGAAAATGTAAGTGCTGACAATGCTTCAGTTTAGATGGGGCAAGTGAGTTTTGGGGAGTTTTCTTTTCCAACTGTGCCAGGCTGTTGCTTAAACATTAAATTCCAATTGGTGATGCCCCCCCCCCCCCCCCCAGACGAAAGCCAAAGCGCCAAAGCGTAATCAATGAAAAAAATGAAAAATGACCTCCACCCTATTAAATCAGAACATAACCCACTAACACACACACACACACACCCTCCCCTCTCAATTGTGCTGCTTCGGCTGTGGTCTGTTTTTTAAAAAAAAGAAATTGTTTTTTCCACCACTGAGACCACACCCACCTGGTATTTTTAAGATCTCAAGAATGATGTGGACTTGTCTGGGAATCACTCCTGTCCCCAGCCTATCTGAATGGCTGGGCTCAGAAATAGGCCTCAGTTTAAGGGAAGTCCTGGGATGCGGCCTCAGGCAGCAGAAGCACCATAGGAGCTGCCAGGAAAGGTGAGTTTACTGGCAACCATGAAGGTTTCACACACCAGTTCACTACCCTACATGACCACTATAGAGCCAAATAGGTTTGCATGTGTTACCCTCCAATGCCTGAAGGTTGATTCATTTGCTACTACTACCGTGTTTCCCCGGAAGTAAGATAGTGTCTTACTTTCTTTTTATCCCCAAAAGCCTTACGTCTTACTTTCAGGGTATGTCTTATATTATCTGCCCCCCCCCGCAGCAGAGCTCACCTCGGAGCCGGACTCTCAGCTGCAACGAAACGAGCTCCGGCAAACACAGCCGTAAAGCGCAACGCCGGCTGTCGCGAGCTCCCCGAACGAGGGCGACACAGCGAGTCACGTGATCGAGAGCTTCCAGCTTGTGAGGGACAGCCCATGTAAGTAACTTTTCCTCTGCAGGACTTGTACCGTGTTTCCCCGAAAGTAAGACATATGTCTTACTTTCGGGGTATGACTTGTATTAGCCGACCCCTCTGAAACTCCCGATACGTCTTACAATCGGGGGTGTCATACTTTCGGGGAAACACGGTAGTATCCTTTTACTTTATAAATTGTGTGTTAAAACACTGACTGCATGGTTACTCCCTCTTATATAAATATCCTTCTAGGACCTTCCCTTTCCCTCCAAATCCTCTTAACCCATAGCTGTGTCATACCTGTTGTTATTCACAGCTATCACAGACTTAAAAAAGTTATACTAAAGGCAAGCACCCAATTGTTGTCCCATTGTTTTAAGCTACACATTGCTTCAATCAGTTTCCAAAAAGACCCTGTAGTTCCTAAGTTATTTGTAAAAGTATTAAAGCATTGGAGATGCAGAGAAAAAATTAAAAGTAACAGTGGGTGTGGCTACAGCGATGGGATGTAAGCACACTGTGTGCTTTACATATTCATAATAGGCAGTCTCTAACACGTGCCCAAAACTGTTCTATATCATAGTAAAAAAATAATAACTGCATTGTTGTGCCTCTAGTTATTATTGGCAGATCATAATGTGGTCATATAAAGAGGGGAGATGCTGCACTAGATCAGAGAGGAGGGCGAGGCTTCATAGCTGCAGAAAGAGGCAGCCACTCAGGATGACTGGCCAGTTTTCGTTCTTAGTCCCCCGAAGGTTCATTGGTGTACTACATCTGTGGGGTGGGGAAGAAAACCAGAATGAGCAAGCGATTTCCTTCACTAAGAAGGCAGACCGGAGAGGAAGGACAGCGCTGGAGCCACTCAATGAAAGATAAGCTGCCGTTTTTTCTTGTTTTTTTTTTTACTTTTGACTTGCCAAACCTTCAACCCTTTCTATGTCTAGTGCTATGTCATCCCTTTCTAGAAGCCTCCTGATGTTAGTCTATGGCCTAACAGTGCCATCTTGTGTCTGAAAACCATTACTGCAATATCTAATCACTTCCTATACACTTCTAAGGAGCTACTTTAAAGAAGTGTTATAACACAAATACAAACAGTTTAGTAACTGACACATTACACTCTAAGTCCACATCCCTACACATGGCAGTGGTCACATGGGCTGAAGAACCACACCCCTACATGTAATAATACTTATCCCCACATGCTACCAATATACACCCTGATTGGCTTACCTCTCTAAATATATGGGCCCTTTTTTTAGCCCTTCCCCATCAGTCCCACGTTTTAACCATGTTCCCGTTATGCAACCCATTTAAGCTTCCACCAGTGCTAAGCAAACATTTCATATAGCAAAATTTTAACCTTCCTATTGTTAGAGATTTCACCCAGAGGTGACTGTGTGTTCTCCCAGCTACTGCTTCCACCTCTATTTGCCCTTGTGCCCCTCCTATATCACCCTCCATGCAAGCTTCTTATCCTTACTGAGCCTGTATTTATTTATGTTTATGTTTATATGTTTATATACACATTGTGATTCACTGGCAAAGGGTGCACCGCCTAAATTAACTATACAGTCTATCTGTGTGCTCACCTACATCAAATTAACTCTACAACACCTGGAGTGGACGTGCAGTATGCACACCTTCCTCCTGAAGGAAGCACCACTAAACAATCTCACTCAAAATTAATGCTTTATTGGTACAAAGATTAAAAAACATACATACACAACAAGACAAAGTAAAACCAATCGGTATGGCCAAAAACATTAATCAACCCTAAAGGGCTATCCAATTCAATTCATGCCCAAGGGTGAAAAACTATAAATATTGAAAAGTATGATGACCTGTCTTTTTGTGCCGGCACAAAACTTAACTAAACATATATATGTGTGTACATGTCCTAAATCAACAACCACTTCACAAAAAATTATTATATGTGAATAAATAAAAAAAAATGTATACAAAAAAATATATACAAATATACACAAAATACTACAGTGCCAAATAAATTATGAATTAATTAGTGAAATATACCTATCTATACTATACACATACAGCAACCAAAAAAACTCATATAATGAAAGTGCAAATGTATATACAAATATCACAAGAAAACCCCCTCAACCCACCTAGTATTGCACAAGGAACCCATTCCTATCAGACTTCAAATGTAAACAAAAACAGTATGTAATAAAATACAAGTGCCGGTAGACAATATGTCCAATAACTCTCACGTGATATGGTATCACCCAGGGCAACGGTCAGGCCAACCTCAATACGAACTACCCGCGCATGCAGCCCCCATGCTGCTTCAAGGGTAAGGGTAATGTGAATAAAACAGCCCACCCTTAAGTAATAGCCACCTGCCATTATGCCCCACCCTCTGTAATACCCCTCATTAACCAATTGGTCAGTAGTGACTTCCCCTTAATCATGTATCATGCCCCCAAAACCAAACCCTGTCATCAGGTATATAACCATCGCATCCAACTCACTCAACCAATATGGCGTGGGCGTCTTGATTGCCGGCATCCGCCATCTCCCCATTGTGCAGGATATCTTGTGAAGCGGAGGGCCAGAATATATACACATTTATATACACATTGATTATATTTTCCCCCCCACTTTCCCACAGCAGGTCAGGGGCCAGAATAGATGGCTCTGAGGGCCACATGTGGGTTGAACACATGTGTCTTCGGATAAAGAGCCATTCCAAGTCAAAGCCTCTTAAAAATGGGTGTTGTTTTTTGCACGGGGGGGGGATTCTGATTTCCAGCACCCCCAAATGCCCTCCACGCTTTAATGCCTGATAGAGCAAATAATCATACCTTTCAAATCGCCCCCCCCCCCCCCCCCCAAATGAAGCCTCGCGATTGGCCACCACAGCCAGGGGAGATCTGTTGAACCTGTGACTGCAGCGGTCAATTGCGAGGCTTGATTTAGCTAACAATTGGGTTGGCTCCAGTGCAGGGAACAATATCCATCTTGTTAAAAATGGTTGTTGTTCCATTTTAACTGAAACAACTATGTGCAAAAACTAGTTCTCCTAAGTAGACAGAGTGACCTGCTATCACCCTCTCACAACACTACAGTTGTCAAGCTCATCCACCCCTGAAATGACAGCAAGCTGCCAGTATAAAGCAGTAATTGACACAATAACCTATTTCCTGCTGTATTCCATAATCATACCCCCAACCCCACCCCCAAGATCTGAAAAATCTACTGCAGCACTTATGCATTCTGTGTGGTCTCTTTCCTGTTTAATCTACCCAGAAGAGCCTTTCATATGCTAAAGCTGCCATTCGTATGCTAATAGGCAATTTGTGCGAGGTAATTGTTCGAGTCTCATTGATTAGACGTGTTTTGCTGGCTCCAGAGAAGGTTAATTTATGCATTTCTGAACATGAATGAACATGGAGGCCTTCTACAAGACATCAAGAACCGATGCGTGTGCCCAAACTGGGCTCTGTGTTTGGCAATGACAGCTTTGGTCACCGAGCTGTGCTCAATGGCTGACTCACTGCAATAAAGTGAACAGTTGGCCTAGCGGCTGAGCGGGGAGGGAAGGAAATGCTAATCATAAGTATTAACTGCATAATAGGGTTGATTCAGAGCTCCTTTCTCATTGTTTTTTTGAAGGTGTTGCTACTAAACAAAAAATCATGTAAAAATAAAAACAGTTCACACAAAAAGTTTCGCAGAAAAAAAGGCTCTGCTGAATTAGACGAGGGGGAAAAATTAACGAGAATGGAAATTTTAAAGCAAGAAATTAGCGAGAAAGGGGCTCTGAATCAACCCTAATGTCCTGCCAGTCCAGTCTCTAGTGCCTGCGGGTGAAGGAAGCCCTAGAATATCTGTCACTTCTATTGATTTGCCATCTGCCCACTCTGGTTAAATCTTTTTTACAAGTTTTCTAATTAAAAATAAACTACATGACATCCAGTAGATATAGCCATTAAATAACTGTACAGTGATTGTTTTAGCTAGTTTGGGAGTGCAGGAGGAAGCTGAAAACCAGGGCTGTTTCTAGGGGAGGATGGGTGATCGCCCTGGGTGATCGCCCTGGGCGCCAAGGCGATTGGGGTGCCTTTATCCCAGCCATTCCCCCCAAGACAGGCCCCTCTTCCCCCCCATATTGGGCTCAGTAATTAGGCCTGAGGAAGTGGGGGATACCCACGGAACACGTGGCTCATTCTGGTGGTAGGCGGTGGGGAGACCCTGGTGATCATTTGCGATTTGTGAGTCATGAAATCTGGTTGCACATCATGTTATAGAGTGGTGTGACTATTTATTATAATTAAATTGGCATTGATGTTATCATTTTTGTTATTGCTGCTACTATTATTCTTGCTACTATAGTTCTCTGCTGCTATTGCACCTATTTTGAGATACAAATTTATGGATTTGTGGATATGTTATATATATTGGTATTTATATTCGTTTGGGTTATGGATTTTGGAACACTGGGCACTTGCACCTGCACTTTATAAAGAGATCTTTACTCACTTTTTTTCCACTGACACACTTTTACTAACATTCATAGGTGTTTTATTATTTGTTTAAATATGCAGCTTTTGAGTTAGGATTTTAATGGCTAATACTTATTGGTCTCTCCCCACCGCCTATATACCTGTCTATGTTGGTATGTCCTGTATGTTCTGTGTTTATATGTTTTTTAATGTTTTTAACATGTCTGGGTAATTGTGTCTTTTGGCATTTATTTGATTAAATAAAATTGTATATAGAGTAGGATAATTGTGTGCCTCCCTTCTTGGTGGTGTTCTCTATTGGTATTGCGGATGCAATCTTGGGAGTGGCACTTTTAGGCTTATGTATAGGATATTTAAGGGGGTTGTACAAGCTTTTGTATGGTATTGAGCAGTCATGAGGAGGGACACTGCCTGCTGCTAAGGTAGAGGCACAGCATGGCACATACCTGTATGGGGCAGCAGCAGCACCATAGGATGGGTGAGGAGGGGGCACTGCCTGCTGCTATGATAGAGGCACATTATGGCACATACCTGTATGGGACAGCAGCAGCACCATAGGATGGGTGAGGAGGAGGCACTGCCTGCTGCTATGATAGAGGCACATTATGGTACATACCTGTATGGGACAGCAGCAGCACCATAGGATGGGTGAGGAGGAGGCACTGCCTACTGCTATGGTAGAGACACAGCATGGCACATACCTGTATGGGACAGCGGCAGCACTATAGGATGGGTGAGGAGGAGGCACTGCCTGCTGCTATGGTAGAGACACAGCATGGCACATACCTGTATGGGACAGCGGCAGCACCATAGGATGGGTGAGGAGGGGCACTGCCTGCTGCTATGGTAGAGGCACATCATGGTACATACCTGTATGGGACAGCAGCAGCACCATAGGATAAGTGAGGAGGAGGCACTGCCTGCTGCTATGGTAGAGGCACAGCATGGCACATACCTGTATGGGACAGCAGCAGCACCATAGGATGGGTGAGGAGGGGCACTGCCTGCTGCTATGGTAGAGGCACAGCATGGCACATACCTGTATGGGACAGCAGCAGCGCCATTGGATGGGTGAGGAGGGGGCACTGCCTGCTGCTATGGTAGAGGCACATCATGGTACATACCTGTATGGGACAGCAGCAGCAACATAGGATGGGTGAGGAGGGGGCACTGCCTGCTGCTATGGTAGAGGCACATCATGGCACATACCTGTATGGGACAGCAGCAGCACCGTAGGATGGGTGAGGAGGGGCACTGCCTGCTGCTATGGTAGAGGCACAGCATGGCACACACCTGTATGGGACAGCAGCAGCACCATAGGATGGGTGAGGAGGAGGCACTGCCTGCTGCTATGGTAGAGACACAGCATGGCACATACCTGCAGCACCATAGGATGGGTGAGGAGGGGGCACTGCCTGCTGCTATGGTAGAGGCACATCATGGCACACACCTGTAAGGAACAGCAGCAGCACCATAGGATGGGTGAGGAGGGGGCACTGCCTGCTGCTATGGTAGAGGCACATCATGGCACATACCTGTAAGGAACAGCAGCAGCACCATAGGATGGGTGAGGAGGGGGCACTGCCTGCTGCTATGGTAGAGGCACAGCATGGCACATACCTGTAAGGAACAGCGGCAGCACCATAGGATGTGTGAGGAGGAGGCACTGCCTGCTGCTATGGTAGAGGCACAGCATGGCACATACCTGTATGGGACAGCGGCAACACCATAGGATGGGTGAGGAGGGGGCACTGCCTGCTGCTATGGTAGAGGCACAGCATGGCACATACCTGTATGGGACAGCGGCAGCACCATAGGATGGGTAAGGAGGAGGCACTGCCTGCTGCTATGGTAGAGGCACAGCATGGCACATACCTGTATGGGACAGCGGCAGCACCATAGGATGGGTGAGGAGGAGGCACTGCCTGCTGCTATGGTAGAGACATAGCATGGCACATACCTGTATGGGACAGCGGCAGCACTATAGGATGTGTGAGGAGGGGGCACTGCCTGCTGCTATGGTAGAGGCACAGCATGGCACATACCTGTATGGGACAGCGACAGCACCATAGGATGGGTGAGGAGGGGGCACTGCCTGCTGCTATGGTAGAGGCACATCATGGTACATACCTGTATGGGACAGCAGCAGCACCATAGGATAAGTGAGGAGGAGGCACTGCCTGCTGCTATGGTAGAGGCACAGCATGGCACATACCTGTATGGGACAGCAGCAGCACCATAGGATGGGTGAGGAGGGGCACTGCCTGCTGCTATGGTAGAGGCACAGCATGGCACATACCTGTATGGGACAGCAGCAGCACCATAGGATGGGTGAGGAGGGTGCACTGCCTGCTGCTATGGTAGAGACACAGCATGGCACATACCTGCAGCACCATAGGATGGGTGAGGAGGGTGCACTGCCTGCTGCTATGGTAGAGACACAGCATGGCACATACCTGCAGCACCATAGGATGGGTGAGGAGGGGGCACTGCCTGCTGCTATGGTAGAGGCACATCATGGCACATACCTGTAAGGAACAGCGGCAGCACCATAGGATGTGTGAGGAGGAGGCACTGCCTGCTGCTATGGTAGAGGCACAGCATGGCACATACCTGTATGGGACAGCGTCAACACCGTAGGATGGGTGAGGAGGGGGCACTGCCTGCTGCTATGGTAGAGGCACAGCATGGCACATACCTGTATGGGACAGTGGCAACACCATAGGATGGGTGAGGAGGGGGCACTGCCTGCTGCTATGGTAGAGGGACATCATGGCACATACCTGTATGGGACAGCAGCAGCACCATAGGATGGGTGAGGAGGAGGCACTGCCTGCTGCTATGGTAGAGACACAGCATGGCACATACCTGTATGGGACAACAGCAGCACCATAGGATGGGTGAGGAGGGGGCACTGCCTGTTGCTATGGTAGAGGCACATCATGGCACATACCTGTATGGGACAACAGCAGCACCATAGGATGGGTGAGGAGGGGGCACTGCCTGTTGCTATGGTAGAGGCACATCATGGCACATACCTGTATGGGACAGCAGCAGCACCATAGTATGGGTGAGGAGGGGGCAGCAGCACCAAGTCAGGAGGAGCAACATTTTTTCCTTCCTATACTATTTTTCCTAAAAACTGCCCTGCTGGAAAAATGTGTTATGCATGCAGGCTGTAAGGAAACCATCAGAGGGGATTCAGTAGACCCTGTGGTGATCTGTATAATGCAGGCAGTCACTCAATTTCCTGGGACACAGATGGTGCTAGGCTTGCTGACTTGCAGTTGATCTATGCTTTTTTGAAGATCATTCTAGGGTCATAAATAATGTAATTTCACTCTCAGTTGATTAACAACAGCAAATAACTCACCGAAGAACTTTACTATAAGTAACTCAGTCTAGCAGTGACATAGAGGAACACAAGTACCTGGGTCTTTGGAACTGATTCTCTTTCCCTGATCCACCCTAGTTCCATAAAGGGATTGTAAACGCCAATAAAAAGGCAGCTCACCTGATACCTGTTCCATGTGCCCCATCTCCATTTCCTGCAGTGCTGGGTAGAAGCAATAGCAGGACTCCAATGTGCGCCCCTCTTTCAATTTTCACAATGGTCCTGCAGCTGTCTCTGAGCATGCTCGGGACTCCAAAAGCTGTGCCATGACAAGCCCTTCCCAGCTCAGCCACACCCCAAAAACTGAAGAGAAGAAAGCTTATTGTATGTGGAAACTTGAATCTGATTGGTGATATTTGGTGACTTATCTGGGAACCACATCCCTTCTGGTAAGCAAGGATTGGTGGTGATAGGCACACAGTAGAAGAGTTTGAAATAGCACCGTGGGGATGATATTGACATTATTATTGTATAATTGCTATTACTAGATAATATTAGGAGATATGACATTTTCTGCTTTTATACCATAACTAAAGACATTTCTGAGTGTTCTATGTCGTGGAGCTTCAAGCTATATTTTGCTAATTTGAATACTTAGAGGCCGATTCATTAATAGCGCCAGGTAGCGACAGATGAGCGCCAGTAGCGTTATTTTCACAGCGCACGCTAGTATTCGCTGTGCTTTGCCGTTGTTCGGCTGTTGACAGCGACTCAGTCGGTTTGCCGTAATGTTGAATACGGGGTTAGGAGTCGCTGTTTGACAGGTTCCGCGCTGTATGGGAGCGCATGACAGCGAATGGCCATAGCGAACGGCTCCCAGCATATTCATTAACAAATCACGCTCAAAAAATTCTCACGCTGTGAAATGCATGTTTAAACCCCAGAGCGCTGGCGGCGATGGGTTAAAAGTAGTTTTTTAACCCCCAAACAACCATATTTTAGGCAAAAAAAAAAACATGTTTTTACAAACATTTTGTAATATGAATACATTAATATCAGACCTGTAATATCAATTCTGCACAAATTTTTATTTTTTTTTTTACCTTAAAAAAAATATCTAACATGGCAGAAGTGGTCACAGAATTTTTGCCATTTAAAAAAAAAAAAAACATTAATAGCAATTAATTAAGAATATTTAAAGATTGCTCCATTGAAATGCATTGGAGAGCGCCAGGTAGCGAGAGGTCATACCTGTCGCTGTTCAAGGTCGCTCGCTGGCGCTATGGGGTGAGGCTGGAATAATGATGAATGATTCGCTATCTGGCGCTCTGTCAGTCGCTAAGCAGGATCGGCTTGATAAATGTGTGATTGCGGAGGGGAGCCGGCGTTCTCGTGGCGGTGAGCGTCATTACCGTTCGCTTACCATTCGCTACCTGGCGCTATCCCTTGTTAAATAAGGGCCTTATTGTAGGAGGACCTCTGAATGATATGAGTAAGGTAAGTAAGGTGTTTCTTATATATCTATTCAGAAATGGAATTATAAAGGAATTAAGATCGCAGTGTTTTATGTATATTTTTAAAGCCACTGGCTTGTGGCATTGCTGGTGCGGTACTATCAAAAACCACACTCACACATTTGGGTGCTCAAAAGGGGATTTTTGTGAAAATTGAATTATTCACTCACTAGCCTCACATGTCACACTGTTCCAAACTCAATAAATGTTCCAAGGACACGGGGTTAAACATCTGGTAGAGGACAATACCTTCATATCCCCCAGCTGTATATGGCCAATTGTATCACTTAGAAAATCTAAACACCAGACCACCAAATAATATGCCATGCAACCATGGTTGCCATTTGGACTTAAACTGGACCTTCACCCTGAATAAAAGCCTATCTTGTATGTTTCCCACACCCTGTACATACAGATTGCTCACATTAAAAGTCATCTTACCTGTATCTACTGCATTTTATGAGCCATTAAATGTCCAAGATGGCAGCCCATGAAGTCTCAGGCTGCCTGCAAACAGGAAGTGACTTCTGACTGTGCTTCTCTGCATTGTGGGATTGCTGTCCTTTTCCTGGCCCCAGCACTGCTCTGTCTGTGCAGAGCACAGCTATAACCCCACCCCTGTCCCGCTCTCCTCTCCTCAGTATGTGATGCCTCTGAGGCAAGATGGCGGCTTCCATATCCTGGAGTCCTGAACACAGTTGCAGCCCAGTGGGGGGAAAGAATAATAAATAAGTGACTAAAAACTTAAAATATATTAATTTTAGGTGCTGCAGAATAGTTTTTTTTAAAGGTTTGGACTTTTCATTAAATTATGCTGAAGGTCCGCTTTAATCACTTTGGGATCCTACTTGACCCTCCTGAAGCTCTCTATTAACAGTGTCTAAACCAAGGATCCCCTAACAAAAGATACCTGTCACACGTGAACATGTGTTCATAATGTGTTTAGAATAAAAGCATACATATGTAATAGGACTTAAGGTTACCAATAAAGCAGACCTCCAGTAAAAAAAAAAAGTTTAGTAAATGAGTTCCCCACTCATGATCACGCTTGAATCACATGGGGGCAGCCATCTTACCACACACCTGATCACACACATGCTTACACATGAGAATTAGGGGGGTGCAGCAGCAATTCACACATAATTGAGATATATGCCTCAGAAACAGGGAGAAGTTTGCCTATCATTTTTCACACACGTAAACCCTGAATAAACAGCAAATGTAGCAAGAGAGATATGTGTGAGGGGAGCTGTTACAATTTATCTCTATGGCGGCTGCCGCAAAAGTATATAAGCCTCGATTCAGAGAGACACAAAAAAACTTCAGTTTTCGTGCCGATCTGTTTTTTTTGTGAAATGTTTCCGTTCTCGTATGAGCGTTCGAGCGATTCAATGCATGCATTGAAAACCTTCTGTAAAGTTTCCGTCCGTTCGTACGGCAGATTACGAATTTTCCATCCAGACTTTTCCGTTTCATTTTCACATGTTACAACGTAGGCTTTCGTTTTTGCCCTTTTCCCATCGTATCCTCCAGCGAATCCTTTACGCTTCCCGTATTCGTCCAGACGGAAATCCTTACCATCTTGCGCCTTCGCACTACAAACTTAACTCATTAAAGTGCTCGCATACATATTTGCCACCCTCACTTCTACTACAATGTTTAGCTAAATCACTTAGCACTCTCCTCCATCTTCCCTTTTGGACCCTTAAAGCTCACCCAAACCACTTAGCACTATCCTCCATCTTCCCTTTTGGACCCTTAAAGCTCACCCAAACCACTTTTCGGTTAGGTTCTTCTTCCATTTTAGCCCCCTAAAACTTACCCAAATCACTTCTCGGTCATGTGAATATTCATCTTTAAATTTGTCTGGGCCCATTAGTTTTGGGTTAATGTATTTTGTAAATGAAATGACAATGTAACATTTTTATTTTATACCATCATAAAATATAAAATTTTAAACAATTTTGAAAATGTTAAATTTTTGCAACTATAAAAAACAACATACATAGCAATGGCAGGCCACTGAACATTATTCTTCATCTGTGGTCCCCAACGAGTCGCGCAGCTCCTGCATCTCGCCCATCAACTGAAGGACCCTGACACTCAGTTGTGCCACTCTGGAACGTGTGGTCCCTGTTAAAAAACGTAAATTAAAATTTTGGTATAACCTTGTTGTGGTCATACTGCAGTGCCCCCCCCCCCCCCCCCTGTATGGTCCAAACTAGGGATGAGCGAATCGATCCGGACGAACCCGGATTCCATCCGAATTTCATGAAAAATTCGATTCGGATCGAATCCGAATTTCCCCGCGATTCGATCGCTCGAAGTTTTCCTTTAACATCCATTCATTTACATTTACAGGCATTCTAAGATGGCGGACGGGACATGTCCAGACATCAACCCCGCGCCAGTGCAAGCTGGGACAGTCACATGCAGCCTATCAGCAGCCAGCAAGCCCGGTGACGTCACAGCGCTATTTAAGGCGGCCATCTTGCTTTTCCTTCCTCATTTCTCTATTGCATTCGTGAGAGACAGAACGCTGTAGTGAGGGAGAGGCAGTTAGACAGGCAGGGACAGACAGGGACAGGCTGGAGACAGGCAGGAGACAGACAGAAAGTCAGCGAAAAACAGGGAAAGTTAGGAAAAATCGGAGGCAGTCACAGGGAGATTTTTTTTTTTTCATCCAGCCTGAGTGTTTGTTACTGGCTGGCTGACAGGCTTTGTTAGCGTTTTCAGGCTGCTTATACTAACTAACTGTGCATATATACTGAACTGATCTTAAGTCTGCTGTGAGGCATCCCATTCTGTGACTACACCAGCCTCTATTTAAGACCATATAACCATTTGCACTTATTCTAATTGAAATTAGGCCTGATAAAGACACTTTTGCTGTGCATAGCACTACTGGACCCTGCCAGGTGCACTCCTGTTGTGGCATCCCATTCTGTGACTACAGCAGCCTCTATTTAAGACCATATAACCATTTCTACTTATTCTAATTGAAATTAGGCCTGATAAAGACACTTTTGCTGTGCATAGCACTACTTGTCCCTGCTAGGTGCACTCCTGTTTGGGGCATCCCATTCTGTGACTACAGCAGCCTCTATTTAAGACCATAACCATTTGCACCTATTATAATTGAAATTAGGCCTGATAAAGACACTTTTGCTGTGCATAGCACTACTTGTCCCTGCCAGGTGTACTGCTGGTTTTTGGGGCATCCCATTCTGTGACTACACCAGCCTCTGTTTAAGACCATATAACCATTTGCACTTATTCTAATTGAAATTAGGCCTGATAAAGACACTTTTGCTGTGCATAGCACTACTTGTCCCTGCCAGGTGTACTGCTGGTTTTTGGGGCATCCCATTCTGTGACTACACCAGCCTCTGTTTAAGACCATATAACCATTTGCACTTATTCTAATTGAAATTAGGCCTGATAAAGACACTTTTGCTGTGCATAGCACTACTTGTCCCTGCCAGGTGTACTGCTGGTTTTTGGGGCATCCCATTCTGTGACTACACCAGCCTCTGTTTAAGACCATATAACCATTTGCACTTATTCTAATTGAAATTAGGCCTGATAAAGACACTTTTGCTGTGCATAGCACTACTTGTCCCTGCCAGGTGTACTGCTGGTTTTTGGGGCATCCCATTCTGTCACTACACCAGCCTCTGTTTAAGACCATATAACCATTTGCACTTATTCTAATTGAAATTAGACCTGATAAAGACACTTTTGCTGTGCATATTCTTACTGCTGCCTGCCAGGTGCACTCCTGTTGGGGCATCCCATTCTGTGACTACAGCAGCCTCTGTTTAAGACCATATAACCATTTGCACTTATTCTAATTGAAATTAGGCCTGATAAAGACACTTTTGCTGTGCATATTCTTACTGCTGCCTGCCAGGTGCACTTCTTTTTTGGGGCATCCCATTCTGTGACTACAGCAGCCTCTGTTTAAGACCATATAACCATTTGCACTTATTTTAATTGAAATTAGGCCTGATAAAGACACTTTTGCTGTGCATAGCACTACTTGTCCCTGCCAGGTGTACTGCTGGTTTTTGGGGCATCCCATTCGGTGACTACACCAGCCTCTGTTTAAGACCATATAACCATTTGCACTTATTCTAATTGAAATTAGGCCTGATAAAGACACTTTTGCTGTGCATAGCACTACTTGTCCCTGCCAGGTGTACTGCTGGTTTTTGGGGCATCCCATTCTGTGACTACACCAGCCTCTGTTTAAGACCATATAACCATTTGCACTTATTCTAATTGAAATTAGGCCTGATAAAGACACTTTTGCTGTGCATAGCACTACTTGTCCCTGCCAGGTGTACTGCTGGTTTTTGGGGCATCCCATTCTGTGACTACAGCAGCCTCTGTTTAAGACCATATAACCATTTGCACTTATTCTAATTGAAATTAGGCCTGACAAAGACACTTTTGCTGTGCATATTCTTACTGCTGCCTGCCAGGTGCACTCCTGTTGGGGCATCCCTTTCTGTGACTACAGCAGCCTCTGTTTAAGACCATATAACCATTTGCACTTATTCTAATTGAAATTAGGCCTGATAAAGACACTTTTGCTGTGCATAGCACTACTTGTCCCTGCCAGGTGTACTGCTGGTTTTTGGGGCATCCCATTCTGTGACTACACCAGCCTCTGTTTAAGACCATATAACCATTTGCACTTATTCTAATTGAAATTAGGCCTGATAAAGACACTTTTGCTGTGCATAGCACTACTTGTCCCTGCCAGGTGCACTGCTGGTTTTTGGGGCATCCCATTCTGTGACTACAGCAGCCTCTATTTAAGACCATATAACCATTTGCACTTATTCTAATTGAAATTAGGCCTGATAAAGACACTTTTGCTGTGCATAGCACTACTTGTCCCTGCCAGGTGCACTGCTCGTTTTTGGGGCATCCCATTCTGTGACTACAGCAGCCTCTATTTAAGACCATATAACCATTTGCACTTATTCTAATTGAAATTAGGCCTGATAAAGACACTTTTGCTGTGCATAGCACTACTTGTCCCTGCCAGGTGCACTGCTGGTTTTTGGGGCATCCCATTCTGTGACTACAGCAGCCTCTATTTAAGACCATATAACCATTTGCACTTATTCTAATTGAAATTAGGCCTGATAAAGACACTTTTGCTGTGCATAGCACTACTTGTCCCTGCCAGGTGCACTGCTGGTTTTTGGGGCATCCCATTCTCTGACTACAGCAGCCTCTATTTAAGACCATATAACAATTTGCACTTATTCTAATTGAAATTAGGCCTGATAAAGACACTTTTGCTGTGCATAGCACTACTTGTCCCTGCCAGGTGCACTGCTGTTTTTTTGGGCATCCCATTCTGTGACTACAGCAGCCTCTATTTAAGACCATATAACCATTTGCACTTATTCTAATTGAAATTAGGCCTGATAAAGACACTTTTGCTGTGCATAGCACTACTTGTCCCTGCCAGGTGCACTGCTGGTTTTTGGGGCATCCCATTCTGTGACTACAGCAGCCTCTATTTAAGACCATATAACCATTTGCACTTATTCTAATTGAAATTAGGCCTGATAAAGACACTTTTGCTGTGCATAGCACTACTTGTCCCTGCCAGGTGCACTGCTGGTTTTTGGGGCATCCCATTCTGTGACTACAGCAGCCTCTATTTAAGACCATATAACCATTTGCACTTATTCTAATTGAAATTAGGCCTGATAAAGACACTTTTGCTGTGCATATTCTTACTGCTGCCTGCCAGGTGCACTTCTTTTTTGGGGCATCCCATTCTGTGACTACAGCAGCCTCTGTTTAAGACCATATAACCATTTGCACTTATTCTAATTGAAATTAGGCCTGTTAAAGACACTTTTGCTGTGCATAGACTTACTGCTGCCTGCCAGGTGCACTTCTGTTGGGGCATCCCATTCTGTAACATACCATACCCCTCTTTATTTACACTAAGCAGCTCTCTTATTTACACTAAGCAGGCCTGTTGGAGGCTGAGTGTTACTGCTTACTTTTGGTGTGCATTATATTCTGTTTCATAT
Organism: Gastrophryne carolinensis; assembly: GCA_027917425.1. NCBI lineage: Eukaryota > Metazoa > Chordata > Amphibia > Anura > Microhylidae > Gastrophryne > Gastrophryne carolinensis. The sequence goes on along the minus strand of CM051243.1, from coordinate 26,297,735 downwards.
AGACCCACCGCTGCCCGGGGGTTCTTAAAATATCACCTACTACCACGCCAGTTAGACTATGTCGGGCAGACAAGTGCCTGGAAGTGAAAAGAGGAGTGGCAGAGGCCAAGATTCCGCAGGCAGAGCTCGCATCAGACTGGGGGCCAGTAGCAGCAGGAGTCACGCTGAGAGACCTAATCTGCCAGTATCTGCTAGCGGTCGGGTCTCCACCAGTAACGCATCTGCCGTGGTAGATTGGTTGACGCGCTCATCAACAACATCATCACAACTTACGTCTGAGACCCCCAGTCTAGGGTCGGTAGGTTCCTCTGACACAACCCTGAGTTGGCATGCCCCGAGAGCAGTCCCTGTCCTCCCATTGCCTCTGGCCTACGCCGTTCCCTCCCCCAGCGACGTATCCTATGCTTTGGGTTCAGCTCCACTCTTTAGTGAGGAGGACCATCAGATAGAGGACAGTCAGCAGCTACTGCCCAGCCAAGAAATGGAGGTGGCTTCTCTAGCTAGGCAGACAAATAGTGATGTGGACAGTGTCGTGGGTGCTGCGAGCGTTCCAGCTCCTGCGCCAGACACTGTTGACGAATCCACGAACATCAGTGACGTACAGCCACAACTCGGTGATGATGATGATGACGATGAAGCCGATTGCACTTGGGAGCCAGGTGATGAAGGGGCTTCATCGTCATCATCAGGAGAAGAGGGGCGCAGGTTGCCCCGGAGTCAGCAGCTGAGGCAGCAAGGTGGTAGCAGTCAGCATGGGGGCACAATTCCAAAGGCTGGAGCCGGCCGGGGCCAGGGTGGAGCACCTGCTGTGTGGCAGTCTACCTTATCGGGAGGTAGTGGAGCAGGGGTTCCTGGAGTTGGCAACAGCAGCAGTGAATCAGTGAGGCCAGGGGGTGGGAAAAGTAGCTACTCGGCAGTGTGGCAGTTTTTCCTGAAGCATCCGCAGGAGGGTAACATGGCCACATGCAAGATATGTAGGCAGAAGGTGAAGCGTGGCCAGGGTCCAAATGTTGGCACCACGGCCCTGCGTCAACATATGATGCGTCACCATAAAGCGACCTGGGAGAACCGAGGCTCCCAAGGGGTGGTCCAGTCTGCTTCCTCACCAAGTGAGCTCCCAATTTCTGCCAGCCAAGGCTCCAGCACCTCAGCCGAAGGCAGCTGTGCGTCATACCCATCCTCTGTCGCTCCTGCTCCTCCTCCTCCTCCTCCAAGTCATGCATCCCGCCAGCAATCCATCAGCGAAGCCATGTCCAAGAGACAGCAGTATGCGCCCACTCATCCTACGGCGCAGAAGCTGAATGTGCTCCTGTCCAAGTTGCTGGTGCTGCAGTCGCTCCCTTTTCAGGTGGTGGAATCTGCACCTTTCAGAGAACTGATGGCTTGTGCCGAGCCGAGGTGGAGAGTCCCAAGCCGTCATTTCTTTGCCAAGAAGGCAGTACCAGCGCTGCACACTTTTGTTGAACAGAAGGTGGGCCAGTCCTTGAGCCTGTCGGTGTGTAGCAAAGTGCATGGCAGCGCCGACATCTGGAGCTGTAACTACGGTCAGGGACAGTACATGTCGTTTACGGCCCACTGGGTGAATGTGGTCCCTTTGCAGCAGCAGCAGCAACTTGGACAGGTCACGCCGCTTCGGCCTCCGCGCTCCCTGCCCGTTGGGCCTGTGACACCGTGCGACTCGGCCTCCTCATCCTCCGCCATCTCCTCACCCTCCACTGTAGGCTCAAGTCTCAGTGCCCCTCCAGTCTACCATGTGTGCAGGGCACGGAGGTGTCACGCAGTGCTTCACATGGTTTGTCTTGGCGAACGGAGTCACACAGGGGAGGAACTGCTTAAATGTATTCATCAGGAAATCCAAACATGGCTTACTCCAAGAAAACTTAAAATGGGAATCATGGTTACCGACAATGGGAAGAACATTTTGTCTGCGCTGCGCCAAGGAAGCCTGACCCATGCCCCCTGCATGGCTCACGTCTTCAATCTGTCTGCAAGACATCCTAACAACTTCAAGGAAACTTTGCATGCACTTCAGCCACTCCTACACCGCCAAACACACCCTTCTTGAGCTACAGCGTCAGAATGGTATCCCCCAACATAGTCTGATTTGCGATGTTTCCACCCGTTGGAATTCCACCCTTCACATGTTGGACCGATTATATGAACAGAGAAAAGCCATCACGGATTTCCTGATGATCCAAGCAGATAGGGGGAGTCCCCTGTGTAACTTCAATGTCAACCAGTGGCAGCTCATACGTGACACCTGCCGTTTGCTCAGGCCCTTTGAGGAAGCCACTTTATTTGGCAGTCGGCAGGATTACGGGATGAACGACGTGATTCCACTGCTTCATGTACTACAGCACATGTTGGAAACCATGGCTGGTCAGGGCACTGGAGACATGGCATTTACATCTTACGGCCACATGAACCCCGTTGGAGCTGAACTGGAGGAGGAGGAGGAAGAGGAGGAGGAGGAGTTGCCCAGCGAAACACAGTTTAGGCTTGGCGAAATGGCTGGTTTATCTAGTCAGCGGACCGGAGAGGAGGAGCAGGAGCAGCCAGAGGAGCTAGAGGTTTTTCAGGAAGGCGAGACAGAGGACCCGGGCACACCGTGGCAGTATGCAGTGGAGATGGAGACAGGTAGTCCATCCGAGTCACTTGCGCAAATGGCACGAAGCATGCTCACGTGCTTGCGTAGTGACCCCAGAATTGTTATCATCTGTCGGCGGGATGACTTCTGGCTGTCCACCTTATTGGACCCTCGCTTCCGGCACAAAATGGGGGCATTTTTTAAACCCACCGAGAGGGAGGACAAACTCAACTACTACAAAGACATTCTACGTAGGCAGTTGGCCGATGCCTATCTGCGCCATGGTCCATACTCTCGCAGGTCTGACTCGAGGGGACCTCTGCGCTCACCTTCCACTGCCATGGCCGCTGGGGGGGTTGGCAGGAGCAGCAGCAGCAGCTCCATCAGCAGCAGCAGCCTCAGTCTTCAGTCGCTAATGAGTAGCTTTCTACACCCGCATAGTGAGGCTACTCATGAGCAGCAGGAAGACCTGGAGCAGGACCTGAACCAGCAGGTCATGTCATACTTTGACATGACCATGCCAACACACCTTGAGGATCCGCTGGACTTCTGGGCAGCCAAACTTGATTTGTGGCCGCAACTAGCAGAGTTTGCCCTGGAAAAGCTGTCCTGCCCGGCAAGTAGCGTGCCATCTGAGCGGGTGTTTAGTGCGGCGGGGGCCATAGTTACGGCGAGGAGAACTCGTCTGTCAACTAAAAATGTGGAGAGACTCACCTTTGTCAAAATTAATCAGGGATGGATCAGCCAGGATTTCCACCCACCAATGCCTGATGCATGCGACTAGATTCAGCATGGTGCCACGTTTTACACTTTCCAAATGGTGCAAAACATATTTATGTCTTTAGGCCAATTTTTGGGCTCCTGCTGCTGCTGCTGCCAACTCCAGGGTGTGATTCATCCAATTTTTGGGCTCCTGAAGCCAACTCCAGTGTATATTTGGGCTCCTGCTGCTACTGCTGCCAACTCCAGGGTGTGATTCATCCAATTTTTGGGCTCCTGAAGCCAACCCCAGTGTCTCTTTAAAGTAATATTTGGGCTCCTGCTGCTGCTGCTGCAAACTCCAGGGTGTGATTCATCCAATTTCTGGGCTCCTGAAGCCAACCCCAGGGTCTTTTTAAAGTAATGTTTGGGCTCCTGCTGCTGCTGCCAACTTCTGCCAACTCCAGGGTGTGATTCATCCAATTTTTGGGCTCCTGAAGCCAACCCCAGTGTCTCTTTATAGTAATGTTTGGGCTCCTGCTGCTGCTGCTGCCAACTTCTGCCAACTCCAGGGTGTGATTCATCCAATTTTTGGGCTCCTGAAGCCAACCCCAGGGTCTCTTTAAAGTAATGTTTGGGCTCCTGCTGCTGCTGCTGCCAACTTCTGCCAACTCCAGGATGTGATTCATCCAATTTCTGGGCTCCTGAAGCCAACCCCAGGGTCTTTTTAAAGTAATGTTTGGGCTCCTGCTGCTGCTGCCAACTTCTGCCAACTCCAGGGTGTGATTCATCCAATTTTTGGGCTCCTGAAGCCAACCCCAGTGTCTCTTTAAAGTAATGTTTGGGCTCCTGCTGCTGCTGCTGCCAACTTCTGCCAACTCCAGGGTGTAATTCATCCAATTTTTGGCCTCCTGAAGCCAACCCCAGTGTCTCTTTAAAGTAATATTTGGGCTCCTGCTGCTGCTGCTGCCAACTCCAGGGTGTGATTCATCCAATTTCTGGGCTCCTGAAGCCAACCCCAGGGTCTTTTTAAAGTAATGTTTGGGCTCCTGCTGCTGCTGCCAACTTCTGCCAACTCCAGGGTGTGATTCATCCAATTTTTGGGCTCCTGAAGCCAACCCCAGTGTCTCTTTAAAGTAATGTTTGGGCTCCTGCTGCTGCTGCTGCCATCTTCTGCCAACTCCAGGGTGTGATCCATCCAATTTTTGGGCTCCTGAAGCCAACCCCAGGGTCTCTTTAAAGTAATGTTTGGGCTCCTGCTGCTGCTGCTGCCAACTTCTGCCAACTCCAGGATGTGATTCATCCAATGTTTGGGCTCCTGAAGCCAACCCCAGGGTCTCTTTGAAGTAATGTTTGGGCTCCTGCTGCTGCTGCTGCTGCCAACTCCAGGGTGTGAATCATCCAATTTTGGGCTCCTGAAGCCAACCCCAGGGTCTCTTTAAAGTAATATTTGGGCTCATGCTGCTGCTACTGTCAACTCCTGCCAACTCCAGGGTGAGATTCATCCAATTTTTGGGCTCCTGAAGCCAACCCCAGGGTCTCTTTGAAGTAATGTTTGGGCTCCTGCTGCTGCTGCTGCTGCCAACTTCTGCCAACTCCAGGGTGTGATTCATCCAATTTTTGGGCTCCTGAAGCCAACCCCAGGGTCTCTTTAAAGTAATGTTTGGGCTCCTGCTGCTGCTGCTGCCAACTTCTGCCAACTCCAGGGTGTGATTCATCCAATTTTTGGGCTCCTGAAGCCAACCCCAGGGTCTCTTTGAAGTAATGTTTGGGCTCCTGCTGCTGCTGCTGCTGCTGCTCCTGCCAACTCCAGGGTGTGATTCATCCAATTTTTGGGCTCCTGAAGCCAACCTCAGGGTCTCTTTGAAGTAATGTTTGGGTTCCTGCTGCTGCTGCTGCCAACTTCTGCCAACTCCAGTGTGTGATTTATCCAATTTTTGGCTCCTGAAGCCAACCCCAGTGTCTCTTTAAAGTAATGTTTGGGCTCCTGCTGCTACTGCTGCCAACTTCTGCCAACTCCAGGGTGTGATTCATCCAATTTTTGGGCTCCTGAAGCCAACTCCAGTGTATATTTGGGCTCCTGCTGCTGCTGCTGCCAACTCCAGGGTGTGATTCATCCAATTTTTGGGCTCCTGAAGCCAACCCCAGGGTCTCTTTAAAGTAATGTTTGGGCTCCTGCTGCTGCTGCTGCCAACTTCTGCCAACTCCAGGGTGTGATTCATCCAATTTTTGGGCTCCTGAAGCCAACCCCAGTGTCTCTTTAAAGTAATGTTTGGGCTCCTGCTGCTGCTGCTGCCAACTTCTGCCAACTCCAGGGTGTGATTCATCCAATTTTTGGGCTCCTGAAGCCAACCCCAGGGTCTCTTTAAAGTAATGTTTGGGCTCCTGCTGCTGCTGCTGCCAACTTCTGCCAACTCCAGGGTGTGATTCATCCAATTTTCGGGCTCCTGAAGCCAACCCCAGGGTCTCTTTGAAGTAATGTGTGGGCTCCTGCTGCTGCTGCTGCTGCCAACTCCAGGGTGTGATTCATCCAATTTTTGGGCTCCTGAAGCCAACCCCAGGGTCTCTTTAAAGTAATATTTGGGCTCCTGCTGCTGCTGCTGTCAACTCCTGCCAACTCCAGGGTGTGATTCATCCAATTTTTGGGCTCCTGAAGCCAACCCCAGGGTCTCTTTAAAGTAATGTTTGGGCTCCTGCTGCTGCTGCTGCCAACTTCTGCCAACTCCAGGGTGTGATTCATCCAATTTTTGGGCTCCTAAAGCCAACCCCAGGGTCTCTTTAAAGTAATGTTTGGGCTCCTGCTGCTGCTGCTGCCAACTTCTGCCAACTCCAGGGTGTGATTCATCCAATTTTTGGGCTCCTGAAGCCAACCCCAGTGTCTCTTTAAAGTAATGTTTGGGCTCCTGCTGCTGCTGCTGCCAACTTCTGCCAACTCCAGGGTGTGATTCATCCAATTTTTGGGCTCCTGAAGCCAACTCCAGTGTATATTTGGGCTCCTGCTGCTGCTGCTGCCAACTCCAGGGTGTGATTCATCCAATTTTTGGGCTCCTGAAGCCAACCCCAGGGTCGCTTTAAAGTAATGTTTGGGCTCCTGCTGCTGCCAACTTCTGCCAACTCCAGGGTGTGATTCATCCAATTTTTGGGCTCCTGAAGCCAACCCCAGTGTCTCTTTAAAGTAATGTTTGGGCTCCTGCTGCTGCTGCTGCCAACTTCTGCCAACTCCAGGGTGTGATTCATCCAATTTTTGGGCTCCTGAAGCCAACCCCAGGGTCTCTTTAAAGTAATGTTTGGGCTCCTGCTGCTGCTACTGCCAACTTCTGCCAACTCCAGGATGTGATTCATCTAATTTTTGGGCTCCTGAAGCCAACCCCAGGGTCTCTTTGAAGTAATGTTTGGGCTCCTGCTGCTGCTGCTGCTGCTGCCAACTCCAGGGTGTGATTCATCCAATTTTTGGGCTCCTGAAGCCAATCCCAGGGTCTCTTTAGAGTAATATTTGGGCTCCTGCTGCTGCTGCTGTCAACTCCTGCCAACTCCAGGGTGTGATTCATCCAATTTTTGGGCTCCTGAAGCCAACCCCAGTGTCTCTTTAAAGTAATATTTGGGCTCCTGCTGCTGTCAACTCCTGCCAACTCCAGGGTGTGATTCATCCAATTTTTGGGCTCCTTAAGCCAACCCCAGGGTCTCTTTGAAGTAATGTTTGGGCTCCTGCTGCTGCTGCTGCTGCCAACTTCTGCCAACTCCAGGGTGTGGTTCATCCAATTTTTGGCCTCCTGAAGCCAACTCCAGTGTATATTTGGGCTCCTGCTGCTGCTGCCAACTCCAGGGTGTGATTCATCCAATTTTTGGGCTCCTGAAGCCAACCCCAGTGTCTCTTTAAAGTAATATTTGGGCTCCTGCTGCTGCTGCTGTCAACTCCTGCCAACTCCAGGGTGTGATTCATCCAATTTTTGGGCTCCTGAAGCCAACCCCAGGGTCTCTGAAGTAATGTTTGGGTTCCGGCTGCTGCTGCTGCTGCCAACTTCTGCCAACTCCAGGGTTTGATTCATCCAATTTTTGGGCTCCTGAAGCCAACCCCAGTGTCTCTTTAAAGTAATGTTTGGGCTCCTGCTGCTGCTGCTGCCAACTTCTGCCAACTCCAGGGTGTGATTCATCCAATTTTTGGGCTCCTGAAGCCAACTCCAGTGTATATTTGGGCTCCTGCTGCTGCTGTTGCCAACTCCAGGGTGTGATTCATCCAATTTTTGGGCTCCTGAAGCCAACCCCAGGGTCTCTTTAAATTAATGTTTGGGCTCCTGCTGCTGCTGCTGCCAACTTCTGCCAACTCCAGGGTGGAATTCATCCAATTTTTGGCTCCTGAAGCCAACCCCAGTGTCTCTTTAAAGTAATGTTTGGGCTCCTGCTGCTGCTGCTGCCAACTTCTGCCAACTCCAGGGTGTGATTCATCCAATTTTTGGGCTCCTGAAGCCAACCCCAGGGTCTCTTTAAAGTAATGTTTGGGCTACTGCTGCTGCTGCTGCCAACTTCTGCCAACTCCAGGGTGTGATTCATCCAATTTTTGGGCTCCTGAAGCCAACCCCATTGTCTCTTTAAAGTAATATTTGGGCTCCTGCTACTGCTGCTGTCAACTCCTGCCAACTCCAGGGTGTGATTCATCCATTTTTTGGGCTCCTAAAGCCAACCCCAGGGTCTCTGAAGTAATGTTTGGGTTTCGGCTGCTGCTGCTGCTGCCAACTTCTGCCAACTCCAGGGTTTGATTCATCCAATTTTTGGGCTCCTGAAGCCAACCCCAGTGTCTCTTTAAAGTAATGTTTGGGCTCCTGCTGCTGCCAACTTCTGCCAACTCCAGGGTGTGATTCATCCAATTTTTGGGCTCCTGAAGCCAACTCCAGTGTATATTTGGGCTCCTGCTGCTGCTGTTGCCAACTCCAGGGTGTGATTCATCCAATTTTTGGGCTCCTGAAGCCAACCCCAGGGTCTCTTTAAATTAATGTTTGGGCTCCTGCTGCTGCTGCTGCCAACTTCTGCCAACTCCAGGGTGGGATTCATCCAATTTTTGGGCTCCTGAAGCCAACCCCAGTGTCTCTTTAAAGTAATGTTTGGGCTCCTGCTGCTGCTGCTGCCAACTTCTGCCAACTCCAGGGTGTGATTCATCCAATTTTTGGGCTCCTGAAGCCAACCCCAGGGTCTCTTTAAAGTAATGTTTGGGCTACTGCTGCTGCTGCTGCCAACTTCTGCCAACTCCAGGGTGTGATTCATCCAATTTTTGGGCTCCTGAAGCCAACCCCAGGGTCTCTTTAAAGTAATATTTGGGCTCCTGCTGCTGCTGCTGTCAACCCCTGCCAACTCCAGGGTGTGATTCATCCAATTTCTGGGCTCCTGAAGCCAACCCCAGGGTCTCTTTGAAGTAATGTTTGGGCTCCTGCTGCTGCTGCTGCTGCCAACTCCAGGGTGTGATTCATCCTATTTTTGGGCTCCTGAAGCCAACCCCAGGGTCTCTTTGAAGTAATGTTTGGGCTCCTGCCTCTGCCAACTTCTGCCAACTCTAGGGTGTGATTCATCCAATTTTTGGGCTCCTGAAGCCAACTCCAGTGTATATTTGGGCTCCTGCTGCTGCTGCTGCCAACTCCAGGGTGTGATTCATCCAATTTTTGGGCTCCTGAAGCCAACCCCAGTGTCTCTTTAAAGTAATTTTTGGGCCCCTGCTGCTGCCAACTTCTGCCAACTCCAGGGTGTGATTCATCCAATTTTTGGGCTCCTGAAGCCAACTCCAGTGTATATTTGGGCTCCTGCTGCTGCTGCTGCCAACTCCAGGGTGTGATTCATCCAATTTTTGGGCTCCTGAAGCCAACCCCAGTGTCTCTTTAAAGTAATATTTGGGCTCCTGCTGCTGCCAACTCCAGGGTGTGATTCATCCAATTTTTGGGCTCCTGAAGCCAACCCCAGGGTCTCTTTAAAGTAATGTTTGGGCTCCTGCTGCTGCTGCTGCCAACTTCTGCCAACTCCAGGGTGTGATTCATCCAATTTTTGGGCTCCTGAAGCCAACCCCAGGGTCTCTTTAAAGTAATGTTTGGGCTCCTACTGCTGCTGCTTGCAACTCCAGGGTGTGATTCATCCAATTTTTGGGCTCCTGAAGCCAACCCCAGTGTCTCTTTCAGCCAATGTTTGGGCTCCTGCTGCTGCTGCTGCAAACTCCAGGGTGTGATTCATCCAATTTTTGGCCTCCTGAAGCCAACCCCAGTGTCTCTTTAAAGTCATATTTGGGCTGCTCCTGCTGCTGCTGCCAACTCCAGGGTGTGATTCATCCAATTTTTGGGCTCCTGAAGCCAACCCCAGTGTCTCTTTAAAGTAATATTTGGGCTCCTGCTGCTGCCAACTCCAGGGTGTGATTCATCCAATTTTTGGGCTCCTGAAGCCAACCCCAGGGTCTCTTTAAAGTAATGTTTGGGCTCCTGCTGCTGCTTGCAACTCCAGGGTGTGATTCATCCAATTTTTGGGCTCCTGAAGCCAACCCCAGTGTCTCTTTCAGCCAATGTTTGGGCTCCTGCTGCTGCTGCTGCCAACTCCAGGGTGTGATTCATCCAATTTTTGGCCTCCTGAAGCCAACCCCAGTGTCTCTTTAAAGTAATATTTGGGCTGCTCCTGCTGCTGCTGCCAACTCCAGGGTGTGATTCATCCAATTTTTGGGCTCCTGAAGCCAACCCCAGTGTCTCTTTAAAGTAATATTTGGGCTCCTGCTGCTGCCAACTCCAGGGTGTGATTCATCCAATTTTTGGGCTCCTGAAGCCAACCCCAGGGTCTCTTTAAAGTAATATTTGGGCTCCTGCTGCTGCTGCTGTCAACCCCTGCCAACTCCAGGGTGTGATTCATCCAATTTCTGGGCTCCTGAAGCCAACCCCAGGGTCTCTTTGAAGTAATGTTTGGGCTCCTGCTGCTGCTGCTGCTGCCAACTCCAGGGTGTGATTCATCCTATTTTTGGGCTCCTGAAGCCAACCCCAGGGTCTCTTTGAAGTAATGTTTGGGCTCCTGCCTCTGCCAACTTCTGCCAACTCTAGGGTGTGATTCATCCAATTTTTGGGCTCCTGAAGCCAACTCCAGTGTATATTTGGGCTCCTGCTGCTGCTGCTGCCAACTCCAGGGTGTGATTCATCCAATTTTTGGGCTCCTGAAGCCAACCCCAGTGTCTCTTTAAAGTAATTTTTGGGCTCCTGCTGCTGCCAACTTCTGCCAACTCCAGGGTGTGATTCATCCAATTTTTGGGCTCCTGAAGCCAACTCCAGTGTATATTTGGGCTCCTGCTGCTGCTGCTGCCAACTCCAGGGTGTGATTCATCCAATTTTTGGGCTCCTGAAGCCAACCCCAGTGTCTCTTTAAAGTAATATTTGGGCTCCTGCTGCTGCCAACTCCAGGGTGTGATTCATCCAATTTTTGGGCTCCTGAAGCCAACCCCAGGGTCTCTTTAAAGTAATGTTTGGGCTCCTGCTACTGCTGCTGCCAACTTCTGCCAACTCCAGGGTGTGATTCATCCAATTTTTGGGCTCCTGAAGCCAACCCCAGGGTCTCTTTAAAGTAATGTTTGGGCTCCTACTGCTGCTGCTTGCAACTCCAGGGTGTGATTCATCCAATTTTTGGGCTCCTGAAGCCAACCCCAGTGTCTCTTTCAGCCAATGTTTGGGCTCCTGCTGCTGCTGCTGCAAACTCCAGGGTGTGATTCATCCAATTTTTGGCCTCCTGAAGCCAACCCCAGTGTCTCTTTAAAGTCATATTTGGGCTGCTCCTGCTGCTGCTGCCAACTCCAGGGTGTGATTCATCCAATTTTTGGGCTCCTGAAGCCAACCCCAGTGTCTCTTTAAAGTAATATTTGGGCTCCTGCTGCTGCCAACTCCAGGGTGTGATTCATCCAATTTTTGGGCTCCTGAAGCCAACCCCAGGGTCTCTTTAAAGTAATGTTTGGGCTCCTGCTGCTGCTTGCAACTCCAGGGTGTGATTCATCCAATTTTTGGGCTCCTGAAGCCAACCCCAGTGTCTCTTTCAGCCAATGTTTGGGCTCCTGCTGCTGCTGCTGCCAACTCCAGGGTGTGATTCATCCAATTTTTGGCCTCCTGAAGCCAACCCCAGTGTCTCTTTAAAGTAATATTTGGGCTGCTCCTGCTGCTGCTGCTGCCAACTCCAGGGTGTGATTCATCCAATTTTTGGGCTCCTGAAGCCAACCCCAGTGTCTCTTTAAAGTAATATTTGGGCTCCTGCTGCTGCCAACTCCAGGGTGTGATTCATCCAATTTTTGGGCTCCTGAAGCCAACCCCAGTGTCTCTTTAAAGTAATATTTGGGCTCCTGCTGCTGCTGCTGTCAACTCCTGCCAACTCCAGGGTGTGATTCATCCAATTTTTGGGCTCCTGAAGCCAACCCCAGTGTCTCTTTCAGCCAATGTTTGGGCTCCTGCTGCTGCTGCTGCCAACTCCAGGGTGTGATTCATCCAATTTTTGGCCTCCTGAAGCCAACCCCAGTGTCTCTTTAAAGTCATATTTGGGCTGCTCCTGCTGCTGCTGCCAACTCCAGGGTGTGATTCATCCAATTTTTGGGCTCCTGAAGCCAACCCCAGTGTCTCTTTAAAGTAATATTTGGGCTCCTGCTGCTGCCAACTCCAGGGTGTGATTCATCCAATTTTTGGGCTCCTGAAGCCAACCCCAGGGTCTCTTTAAAGTAATGTTTGGGCTCCTGCTGCTGCTTGCAACTCCAGGGTGTGATTCATCCAATTTTTGGGCTCCTGAAGCCAACCCCAGTGTCTCTTTCAGCCAATGTTTGGGCTCCTGCTGCTGCTGCTGCCTACTCCAGGGTGTGATTCATCCAATTTTTGGGCTCCTGAAGCCAACCCCAGGGTCTCTGAAGTAATGTTTGGGTTCCGGCTGCTGCTGCTGCTGCCAACTTCTGCCAACTCCAGGGTTTGATTCATCCAATTTTTGGGCTCCTGAAGCCAACCCCAGTGTCTCTTTAAAGTAATGTTTGGGCTCCTGCTGCTGCTGCTGCCAACTTCTGCCAACTCCAGGGTGTGATTCATCCAATTTTTGGGCTCCTGAAGCCAACTCCAGTGTATATTTGGGCTCCTGCTGCTGCTGTTGCCAACTCCAGGGTGTGATTCATCCAATTTTTGGGCTCCTGAAGCCAACCCCAGGGTCTCTTTAAATTAATGTTTGGGCTCCTGCTGCTGCTGCTGCCAACTTCTGCCAACTCCAGGGTGGGATTCATCCAATTTTTGGGTTCCTGAAGCCAACCCCAGTGTCTCTTTAAAGTAATGTTTGGGCTCCTGCTGCTGCTGCTGCCAACTTCTGCCAACTCCAGGGTGTGATTCATCCAATTTTTGGGCTCCTGAAGCCAACCCCAGGGTCTCTTTAAAGTAATGTTTGGGCTACTGCTGCTGCTGCTGCCAACTTCTGCCAACTCCAGGGTGTGATTCATCCAATTTTTGGGCTCCTGAAGCCAACCCCAGTGTCTCTTTAAAGTAATATTTGGGCTCCTGCTGCTGCTGTCAACTCCTGCCAACTCCAGGGTGTGATTCATCCCATTTTTGGGCTCCTGAAGCCAACCCCAGGGTCTCTGAAGTAATGTTTGGGTTTCGGCTGCTGCTGCTGCTGCCAACTTCTGCCAACTCCAGGGTTTGATTCATCCAATTTTTGGGCTCCTGAAGCCAACCCCAGTGTCTCTTTAAAGTAATGTTTGGGCTCCTGCTGCTGCCAACTTCTGCCAACTCCAGGGTGTGATTCATCCAATTTTTGGGCTCCTGAAGCCAACTCCAGTGTATATTTGGGCTCCTGCTGCTGCTGTTGCCAACTCCAGGGTGTGATTCATCCAATTTTTGGGCTCCTGAAGCCAACCCCAGGGTCTCTTTAAATTAATGTTTGGGCTCCTGCTGCTGCTGCTGCCAACTTCTGCCAACTCCAGGGTGGGATTCATCCAATTTTTGGGCTCCTGAAGCCAACCCCAGTGTCTCTTTAAAGTAATGTTTGGGCTCCTGCTGCTGCTGCTGCCAACTTCTGCCAACTCCAGGGTGTGATTCATCCAATTTTTGGGCTCCTGAAGCTAACCCCAGGGTCTCTTTAAAGTAATGTTTGGGCTACTGCTGCTGCTGCTGCCAACTTCTGCCAACTCCAGGGTGTGATTCATCCAATTTTTGGGCTCCTGAAGCCAACCCCAGGGTCTCTTTAAAGTAATATTTGGGCTCCTGCTGCTGCTGCTGTCAACCCCTGCCAACTCCAGGGTGTGATTCATCCAATTTCTGGGCTCCTGAAGCCAACCCCAGGGTCTCTTTGAAGTAATGTTTGGGCTCCTGCTGCTGCTGCTGCTGCCAACTCCAGGGTGTGATTCATCCTATTTTTGGGCTCCTGAAGCCAACCCCAGGGTCTCTTTGAAGTAATGTTTGGGCTCCTGCCTCTGCCAACTTCTGCCAACTCTAGGGTGTGATTCATCCAATTTTTGGGCTCCTGAAGCCAACTCCAGTGTATATTTGGGCTCCTGCTGCTGCTGCTGCCAACTCCAGGGTGTGATTCATCCAATTTTTGGGCTCCTGAAGCCAACCCCAGTGTCTCTTTAAAGTAATTTTTGGGCTCCTGCTGCTGCTGCTGCCAACTTCTGCCAACTCCAGGGTGTGATTCATCCAATTTTTGGGCTCCTGAAGCCAACTCCAGTGTATATTTGGGCTCCTGCTGCTGCTGCTGCCAACTTCAGGGTGTGATTCATCCAATTTTTGGGCTCCTGAAGCCAACCCCAGTGTCTCTTTAAAGTAATATTTGGGCTCCTGCTGCTGCCAACTCCAGGGTGTGATTCATCCAATTTTTGGGCTCCTGAAGCCAACCCCAGGGTCTCTTTAAAGTAATGTTTGGGCTCCTGCTGCTGCTGCTGCCAACTTCTGCCAACTCCAGGGTGTGATTCATCCAATTTTTGGGCTCCTGAAGCCAACCCCAGGGTCTCTTTAAAGTAATGTTTGGGCTCCTGTTGCTGCTTGCAACTCCAGGGTGTGATTCATCCAATTTTTGGGCTCCTGAAGCCAACCCCAGTGTCTCTTTCAGCCAATGTTTGGGCTCCTGCTGCTGCTGCTGCCAACTCCAGGGTGTGATTCATCCAATTTTTGGCCTCCTGAAGCCAACTCCAGTGTCTCTTTAAAGTCATATTTGGGCTGCTCCTGCTGCTGCTGCCAACTCCAGGGTGTGATTCATCCAATTTTTGGGCTCCTGAAGCCAACCCCAGTGTCTCTTTAAAGTAATATTTGGGCTCCTGCTGCTGCCAACTCCAGGGTGTGATTCATCCAATTTTTGGGCTCCTGAAGCCAACCCCAGGGTCTCTTTAAAGTAATGTTTGGGCTCCTGCTGCTGCTGCTGCTGCCAACTCCAGGGTGTGATTCATCCTATTTTTGGGCTCCTGAAGCCAACCCCAGGGTCTCTTTGAAGTAATGTTTGGGCTCCTGCCTCTGCCAACTTCTGCCAACTCTAGGGTGTGATTCATCCAATTTTTGGGCTCCTGAAGCCAACTCCAGTGTATATTTGGGCTCCTGCTGCTGCTGCTGCCAACTCCAGGGTGTGATTCATCCAATTTTTGGGCTTCTGAAGCCAACCCCAGTGTCTCTTTAAAGTAATTTTTGGGCTCCTGCTGCTGCCAACTTCTGCCAACTCCAGGGTGTGATTCATCCAATTTTTGGGCTCCTGAAGCCAACTCCAGTGTATATTTGGGCTCCTGCTGCTGCTGCTGCCAACTCCAGGGTGTGATTCATCCAATTTTTGGCCTCCTGAAGCCAACCCCAGTGTCTCTTTAAAGTAATATTTGGGCTGCTCCTGCTGCTGCCAACTCCAGGGTGTGATTCATCCAATTTTTGGGCTCCTGAAGCCAACCCCAGGGTCTCTTTAAAGTAATGTTTGGGCTCCTGCTGCTGCTGCTGCCAACTTCTGCCAACTCCAGGGTGTGATTCATCCAATTTTTGGGCTCCTGAAGCCAACCCCAGGGTCTCTTTAAAGTAATGTTTGGGCTCCTACTGCTGCTGCTTGCAACTCCAGGGTGTGATTCATCCAATTTTTGGGCTCCTGAAGCCAACCCCAGTGTCTCTTTCAGCCAATGTTTGGGCTCCTGCTGCTGCTGCTGCCAACTCCAGGGTGTGATTCATCCAATTTTTGGCCTCCTGAAGCCAACCCCAGTGTCTCTTTAAAGTCATATTTGGGCTGCTCCTGCTGCTGCTGCCAACTCCAGGGTGTGATTCATCCAATTTTTGGGCTCCTGAAGCCAACCCCAGTGTCTCTTTAAAGTAATATTTGGGCTCCTGCTGCTGCCAACTCCAGGGTGTGATTCATCCAATTTTTGGGCTCCTGAAGCCAACCCCAGGGTCTCTTTAAAGTAATGTTTGGGCTCCTGCTGCTGCTTGCAATTCCAGGGTGTGATTCATCCAATTTTTGGGCTCCTGAAGCCAACCCCAGTGTCTCTTTCAGCCAATGTTTGGGCTCCTGCTGCTGCTGCTGCCAACTCCAGGGTGTGATTCATCCAATTTTTGGCCTCCTGAAGCCAACCCCAGTGTCTCTTTAAAGTAATATTTGGGCTGCTCCTGCTGCTGCTGCCAACTCCAGGGTGTGATTCATCCAATTTTTGGGCTCCTGAAGCCAACCCCAGTGTCTCTTTAAAGTAATATTTGGGCTCCTGCTGCTGCCAACTCCAGGGTGTGATTCATCCAATTTTTGGGCTCCTGAAGCCAACCCCAGTGTCTCTTTAAAGTAATATTTGGGCTCCTGCTGCTGCTGCTGTCAACTCCTGCCAACTCCAGGGTGTGATTCATCCAATTTTTGGGCTCCTGAAGCCAACCCCAGTGTCTCTTTCAGCCAATGTTTGGGCTCCTGCTGCTGCTGCTGCCAACTCCAGGGTGTGATTCATCCAATTTTTGGCCTCCTGAAGCCAACCCCAGTGTCTCTTTAAAGTCATATTTGGGCTGCTCCTGCTGCTGCTGCCAACTCCAGGGTGTGATTCATCCAATTTTTGGGCTCCTGAAGCCAACCCCAGTGTCTCTTTAAAGTAATATTTGGGCTCCTGCTGCTGCCAACTCCAGGGTGTGATTCATCCAATTTTTGGGCTCCTGAAGCCAACCCCAGGGTCTCTTTAAAGTAATGTTTGGGCTCCTGCTGCTGCTTGCAACTCCAGGGTGTGATTCATCCAATTTTTGGGCTCCTGAAGCCAACCCCAGTGTCTCTTTCAGCCAATGTTTGGGCTCCTGCTGCTGCTGCCTACTCCAGGGTGTGATTCATCCAATTTTTGGGCTCCTGAAGCCAACCCCAGGGTCTCTGAAGTAATGTTTGGGTTCCGGCTGCTGCTGCTGCTGCCAACTTCTGCCAACTCCAGGGTTTGATTCATCCAATTTTTGGGCTCCTGAAGCCAACCCCAGTGTCTCTTTAAAGTAATGTTTGGGCTCCTGCTGCTGCTGCTGCCAACTTCTGCCAACTCCAGGGTGTGATTCATCCAATTTTTGGGCTCCTGAAGCCAACTCCAGTGTATATTTGGGCTCCTGCTGCTGCTGTTGCCAACTCCAGGGTGTGATTCATCCAATTTTTGGGCTCCTGAAGCCAACCCCAGGGTCTCTTTAAATTAATGTTTGGGCTCCTGCTGCTGCTGCTGCCAACTTCTGCCAACTCCAGGGTGGGATTCATCCAATTTTTGGGCTCCTGAAGCCAACCCCAGGGTCTCTTTAAAGTAATGTTTGGGCTACTGCTGCTGCTGCTGCCAACTTCTGCCAACTCCAGGGTGTGATTCATCCAATTTTTGGGCTCCTGAAGCCAACCCCAGGGTCTCTTTAAAGTAATGTTTGGGCTACTGCTGCTGCTGCTGCCAACTTCTGCCAACTCCAGGGTGTGATTCATCCAATTTTTGGGCTCCTGAAGCCAACCCCAGTGTCTCTTTAAAGTAATATTTGGGCTCCTGCTGCTGCTGTCAACTCCTGCCAACTCCAGGGTGTGATTCATCCCATTTTTGGGCTCCTGAAGCCAACCCCAGGGTCTCTGAAGTAATGTTTGGGTTTCGGCTGCTGCTGCTGCTGCCAACTTCTGCCAACTCCAGGGTTTGATTCATCCAATTTTTGGGCTCCTGAAGCCAACCCCAGTGTCTCTTTAAAGTAATGTTTGGGCTCCTGCTGCTGCCAACTTCTGCCAACTCCAGGGTGTGATTCATCCAATTTTTGGGCTCCTGAAGCCAACTCCAGTGTATATTTGGGCTCCTGCTGCTGCTGTTGCCAACTCCAGGGTGTGATTCATCCAATTTTTGGGCTCCTGAAGCCAACCCCAGGGTCTCTTTAAATTAATGTTTGGGCTCCTGCTGCTGCTGCTGCCAACTTCTGCCAACTCCAGGGTGGGATTCATCCAATTTTTGGGCTCCTGAAGCCAACCCCAGTGTCTCTTTAAAGTAATGTTTGGGCTCCTGCTGCTGCTGCTGCCAACTTCTGCCAACTCCAGGGTGTGATTCATCCAATTTTTGGGCTCCTGAAGCTAACCCCAGGGTCTCTTTAAAGTAATGTTTGGGCTACTGCTGCTGCTGCTGCCAACTTCTGCCAACTCCAGGGTGTGATTCATCCAATTTTTGGGCTCCTGAAGCCAACCCCAGGGTCTCTTTAAAGTAATATTTGGGCTCCTGCTGCTGCTGCTGTCAACCCCTGCCAACTCCAGGGTGTGATTCATCCAATTTCTGGGCTCCTGAAGCCAACCCCAGGGTCTCTTTGAAGTAATGTTTGGGCTCCTGCTGCTGCTGCTGCTGCCAACTCCAGGGTGTGATTCATCCTATTTTTGGGCTCCTGAAGCCAACCCCAGGGTCTCTTTGAAGTAATGTTTGGGCTCCTGCCTCTGCCAACTTCTGCCAACTCTAGGGTGTGATTCATCCAATTTTTGGGCTCCTGAAGCCAACTCCAGTGTATATTTGGGCTCCTGCTGCTGCTGCTGCCAACTCCAGGGTGTGATTCATCCAATTTTTGGGCTCCTGAAGCCAACCCCAGTGTCTCTTTAAAGTAATTTTTGGGCTCCTGCTGCTGCTGCTGCCAACTTCTGCCAACTCCAGGGTGTGATTCATCCAATTTTTGGGCTCCTGAAGCCAACTCCAGTGTATATTTGGGCTCCTGCTGCTGCTGCTGCTGCCAACTCCAGGGTGTGATTCATCCAATTTTTGGGCTCCTGAAGCCAACCCCAGTGTCTCTTTAAAGTAATATTTGGGCTCCTGCTGCTGCCAACTCCAGGGTGTGATTCATCCAATTTTTGGGCTCCTGAAGCCAACCCCAGGGTCTCTTTAAAGTAATGTTTGGGCTCCTGCTGCTGCTGCTGCCAACTTCTGCCAACTCCAGGGTGTGATTCATCCAATTTTTGGGCTCCTGAAGCCAACCCCAGGGTCTCTTTAAAGTAATGTTTGGGCTCCTGCTGCTGCTTGCAACTCCAGGGTGTGATTCATCCAATTTTTGGGCTCCTGAAGCCAACCCCAGTGTCTCTTTCAGCCAATGTTTGGGCTCCTGCTGCTGCTGCTGCCAACTCCAGGGTGTGATTCATCCAATTTTTGGCCTCCTGAAGCCAACCCCAGTGTCTCTTTAAAGTCATATTTGGGCTGCTCCTGCTGCTGCTGCCAACTCCAGGGTGTGATTCATCCAATTTTTGGGCTCCTGAAGCCAACCCCAGTGTCTCTTTAAAGTAATATTTGGGCTCCTGCTGCTGCCAACTCCAGGGTGTGATTCATCCAATTTTTGGGCTCCTGAAGCCAACCCCAGGGTCTCTTTAAAGTAATGTTTGGGCTCCTGCTGCTGCTGCTGCTGCCAACTCCAGGGTGTGATTCATCCTATTTTTGGGCTCCTGAAGCCAACCCCAGGGTCTCTTTGAAGTAATGTTTGGGCTCCTGCCTCTGCCAACTTCTGCCAACTCTAGGGTGTGATTCATCCAATTTTTGGGCTCCTGAAGCCAACTCCAGTGTATATTTGGGCTCCTGCTGCTGCTGCTGCCAACTCCAGGGTGTGATTCATCCAATTTTTGGGCTCCTGAAGCCAACCCCAGTGTCTCTTTAAAGTAATTTTTGGGCTCCTGCTGCTGCTGCTGCCAACTTCTGCCAACTCCAGGGTGTGATTCATCCAATTTTTGGGCTCCTGAAGCCAACTCCAGTGTATATTTGGGCTCCTGCTGCTGCTGCTGCTGCCAACTCCAGGGTGTGATTCATCCAATTTTTGGGCTCCTGAAGCCAACCCCAGTGTCTCTTTAAAGTAATATTTGGGCTCCTGCTGCTGCCAACTCCAGGGTGTGATTCATCCAATTTTTGGGCTCCTGAAGCCAACCCCAGGGTCTCTTTAAAGTAATGTTTGGGCTCCTGCTGCTGCTGCTGCCAACTTCTGCCAACTCCAGGGTGTGATTCATCCAATTTTTGGGCTCCTGAAGCCAACCCCAGGGTCTCTTTAAAGTAATGTTTGGGCTCCTGCTGCTGCTTGCAACTCCAGGGTGTGATTCATCCAATTTTTGGGCTCCTGAAGCCAACCCCAGTGTCTCTTTCAGCCAATGTTTGGGCTCCTGCTGCTGCTGCTGCCAACTCCAGGGTGTGATTCATCCAATTTTTGGCCTCCTGAAGCCAACCCCAGTGTCTCTTTAAAGTCATATTTGGGCTGCTCCTGCTGCTGCTGCCAACTCCAGGGTGTGATTCATCCAATTTTTGGGCTCCTGAAGCCAACCCCAGTGTCTCTTTAAAGTAATATTTGGGCTCCTGCTGCTGCCAACTCCAGGGTGTGATTCATCCAATTTTTGGGCTCCTGAAGCCAACCCCAGGGTCTCTTTAAAGTAATGTTTGGGCTCCTGCTGCTGCTTGCAACTCCAGGGTGTGATTCATCCAATTTTTGGGCTCCTGAAGCCAACCCCAGTGTCTCTTTCAGCCAATGTTTGGGCTCCTGCTGCTGCTGCTGCCAACTCCAGGGTGTGATTCATCCAATTTTTGGCCTCCTGAAGCCAACCCCAGTGTCTCTGTAAAGTAATATTTGGGCTGCTCCTGCTGCTGCTGCCAACTCCAGGGTGTGATTCATCCAATTTTTGGGCTCCTGAAGCCAACCCCAGTGTCTCTTTAAAGTAATATTTGGGCTCCTGCTGCTGCCAACTCCAGGGTGTGATTCATCCAATTTTTGGGCTCCTGAAGCCAACCCCAGTGTCTCTTTAAAGTAATATTTGGGCTCCTGCTGCTGCTGCTGTCAACTCCTGCCAACTCCAGGGTGTGATTCATCCAATTTTTGGGCTCCTGAAGCCAACCCCAGTGTCTCTTTCAGCCAATGTTTGGGCTCCTGCTGCTGCTGCTGCCAACTCCAGGGTGTGATTCATCCAATTTTTGGCCTCCTGAAGCCAACCCCAGTGTCTCTTTAAAGTCATATTTGGGCTGCTCCTGCTGCTGCTGCCAACTCCAGGGTGTGATTCATCCAATTTTTGGGCTCCTGAAGCCAACCCCAGTGTCTCTTTAAAGTAATATTTGGGCTCCTGCTGCTGCCAACTCCAGGGTGTGATTCATCCAATTTTTGGGCTCCTGAAGCCAACCCCAGGGTCTCTTTAAAGTAATGTTTGGGCTCCTGCTGCTGCTTGCAACTCCAGGGTGTGATTCATCCAATTTTTGGGCTCCTGAAGCCAACCCCAGTGTCTCTTTCAGCCAATGTTTGGGCTCCTGCTGCTGCTGCTGCCAACTCCAGGGTGTGATTCATCCAATTTTTGGCCCCCTGAAGCCAACCCCAGTGTCTCTTTAAAGTAATATTTGGGCTGCTCCTGCTGCTGCTGCCAACTCCAGGGTGTGATTCATCCAATTTTTGGGCTCCTGAAGCCAACCCCAGTGTCTCTTTAAAGTAATATTTGGGCTCCTGCTGCTGCCAACTCCAGGGTGTGATTCATCCAATTTTTGGGCTCCTGAAGCCAACCCCAGGGTCTCTTTAAAGTAATATTTGGGCTCCTGCTGCTGCTGCTGTCAACTCCTGCCAACTCCAGGGTGTGATTCATCCAATTTTTGGGCTCCTGAAGCCAACCCCAGTGTCTCTTTCAGCCAATGTTTGGGCTCCTGCTGCTGCTGCTGCCAACTCCAGGGTGTGATTCATCCAATTTTTGGCCTCCTGAAGCCAACCCCAGTGTCTCTTTAAAGTAATATTTGGGCTGCTACTGCTGCTGCTGCCAACTCCAGGGTGTGATTCATCCAATTTTTGGGCTCCTGAAGCCAACCCCAGTGTCTCTTTAAAGTAATATTTGGGCTCTTGCTGCTGCCAACTCCAGGGCGTGATTCATCCAATTTTTGGCCTCCTGAAGCCAACCCCAGTGTCTCTTTAAAGTAATGTTTGGGCTCCTGCTGCTGCTGCTGCCAACTCCAGGGTGTGATTCATCCAATTTTTGGGCTCCTGAAGCCAACTCCAGTGTATATTTGGGCTCCTGCTGCTGCTGCTGCTGCCAACTCCAGGGTGTGAATCATCCAATTTTTGGGCTCCTGAAGCCAACCCCAGTGTCTCTTTAAAGTAATATTTGGGCTCCTGCTGCTGCCAACTCCAGGGTGTGATTCATCCAATTTTTGGGCTCCTGAAGCCAACCCCAGTGTCTCTTTAAAGTAATGTTTGGGCTCCTGCTGCTGCTGCCAACTCCAGGGTGTGATTCATCCAATTTTTGGGCTCCTGCTGCTGCCAACTCCAGTGTCTCTTTAAAGCAATGTTTGGGCTCCTGCCCCTCATAGTGATGCCACTTCAACTCTCTGCAATTGTGCCGCTCTGCGATTCTATTAGCGATGCCTCTGATCTGCATGTGATATTTCTTCAAAGTATTATTTAACTAACCCAGCACGCATCCTGTGCGTGTTACAGCAAGGCAGAATGGTTTACAACCCTATTGAGGCTCTAGGAGGCTCAGTAATAGCCGTTTTTAATAGCGATTCGTCGCGAATTTATTCGGGTCGAAACGATTTTTGTCGGAAAATTCGGCGAATCAGTCGAATTGAATTTTTCAAAAGTTCGCTCATCTCTAGTCCAAACACCTAAATCTGGACTTCAAAAGCCAGAGGGCCCTCGCCACCACAGCCCGGGTTTTGCATAGTGCCCGATTAGAGAACCCCTGGCCCGCATTCTGCAGGCAAAGAATGGGCATCAGGAGCAAGGGTGAGTGGCACATCTTGCGGTTCCTGCAACCAAATATAAAATAATTACACAAAGCAAAGGTAACCAACTAAAACAATAACTCCTACAACAAATTAAGATTCAAGTTCAACAATCCAAATATAATTCACAAAGGACATAAGTCTAAAAAAATATAGCAATTATATGGACGTGTGGGAAAATAAAGGTTTACATGCTAAGGACTAATTTAGGTCAGCATTAAAATGCATCTATAAGGCATACATGAAATGTATTTATTCAGGTATGCATTGCTATACAATTTATGGCCTCGGCCATGCTGATACATGCAATGCCTAGGTACTAAAGCCGCACAGACTCCTCCACATAGCCACAAAACATGTTCAACAATAGCAATCCGAGCCCTCAAAGGTCCCGTAAGTGGATCGGAAATGAAACGGATTTATAGGGTGGTGATCCGTCGGAAATCAGCTCTCTGAATCAGACAGAAACCCATCCCAGCAACGGAAGTTATCTGAACGAACGGAAAATTTCCGATTTTGTTTGGAAATGTTCCGATTTGTTTCCGTCCATCGAAAGTGCATATACACATTTTCCCGATCGTTCGTGTGAGTAGAAAATGGACGAAAAAAAGCAAAAAAAAGACTAACACCCACCAAAACTTTCACAGACAGCTACGGAAGTCCAGACGAATGTGTCTTTGAATCGAGGCTATAGTCAGGGGATACAATGTATTTAGTAGATGTTAACAGCTAGTAAAGTAAAGTTGAGTCATTACAGCTGAAGGCGTTCTATGTCGGCAATTTTGACTCCGGGACTCAATTTATCAGATCAGCTCCTGCATGTGTGTGCCAAGATGGCCGCTGCCATGCATGTTTAAGAGTGCAGAATCTGCCTGCTATTCAAAAACATCTGCATGGTGTTGATGCACAGCAGGAACAGCCTCCTATATACCTACTGGTTATGTATACCTATTGCCAACTCTGCTACATCCCCACTGTGTGTATCCCCAGGATCATCCATAAACTTCCTTGTTCCTAGGGTGCAGGCCATTCAGCACTCATTGTATTCAGGTTTCCTGTGCTGCTCTGAGCTCTAAATGAAGCGGGCCACCACCAGCATCCCCGCACCAGCCTCTAGCTGTGGTTGTGCCTGTACTGGCCATTCAGAAAAGCATGGTGCACACCAAGCTAGAGGTATAAAAGGTGAGTTGACCAGGTGACCCCTCAGGTTTTTGCACAGCGAAACAAATTCTGGATGCCCTAAAGAGCTAGACCCCCTCCCCAAGAGTTTTATAGACTTGAAGAGAGGTGATAGTTTCTCTTTATGGTCCAGTCATGGAGTCAGAGGAGAATAGCAGCTCATTCCTTTCTCCCCCTTTGCTAAGGCCAATTAGGGCAATCAAATGAAATCACTTGATCACCACTGTCCTGCTGGATCTCTATATATCCATAGCTATAGCTATGACTCATGTAAAGGGACAGTCACCCAAATCTAAACTTACCATTTTTGGGGTCCTCAAAGTGGGAAAGTTTAAACCCTTTTGTGGGTGATGGGTGTGGTAATACGTGTGGTTTAATGTGTGGCTTAATTACGGGTCACATGCTCTAGGAATATTTAGTCCATAAAAGATGTTAGTGATTGAGCCAATGCTCAGAAGTCCATCCATTACACTACCGGCATTCAACCAAAGAGTCAGAGCAATTGTAAACCACCCAGACATCCAGCATTCTGCATTTGGTTGGACAGTCTTCCTTATGTCGGCAAACTGGGACATTTAGGTATTTCCAGAGGGACAGTGGGCCTCAAAGTGGGACTGTTCCGCCGAAAGTGGGGCATCTGCTCAGTCTACCCAAATCTCTTGGTAGCACACATTTTTCACCCTTGAAAATGTGTGAAATACTTTCCCAACTGTGTGCATAGTCATCAGTAACTTATGAGGGCCAAATCCTGAGTATGTTTATTTTGTAATGTACACGAGGAGTTATGAAAGGTGACGATGAAGCTGGGGTTTCCCCTTAACTTGAGTGAATTCTAGATCGATATTGGAATGTAAGCAAAAAAAAATGAGGCAGTCAAGCAATTTTCTATTCTAAAAGGCTCTTGAATTGATAATGTCTGTAAATCCAATGTCTAGCTATCCTTCTATCCATTTGGAAGAAATGACTTGGTGCCACCCAGCTGTGTGGGCCACAGGTGTGCCAGGGGGAGGCCCAGTGGGGCGCAGAGATAAGTGACAGCTCATGTTAAACACAGGAAGACGTCAGCACTTCATTTTGTGCCAGCTCGTTGCTAACAGTCTATTTTCCGAATGGCTGAGCAGAGACCCTTTCCTCCCTCCCTTTCCTTGTATTGATAGAGAGGAATGAGTGATAGAGGACAGAGAGGAGAGCTGGAGAGAGACACAACGAGACAGAAGAGCAGATTGAAAGAGACAGAAAAGAAAACAAACAGACAGCTAGAAAGAAATGTGACGATACCAAGAGATAGATTTGATAATAGATAATCGAGTAGAAAACCAGATACCAGATACATATAGGTGGCAGTCAGCTTGATTCTGAAATGTTACTAGACAGATAGGACAGACGAATTCTCACTAAATTCATGGGTTGATGGATGGATGTAAAAAATTGAGAGGCATAAATGATCATTCACAGAAAACATGCAACTGCCATTGTTATCTAGTGTTGGGATTCTAGGGTTAGTGTTGAGATACTAATGTTGAGATTCTAGTGTTGGGATTCTAGTGTTAGTGCTGGGATTCTAGGGTTAGTGTTGAGATTCTAATGTTGAGATTCTAGTGTTGGGATTTTAGGGTTAGTGTTGGGATTCTATTGTTAGTGTTGAGATACTAGTGTTGGGTTCTAGTGTTGGGATTCTAATGTTAGTGCTGGGATTCTAGTGCTAGTGTTGAGATTCTAGTGTTGGGGTTCTAGTGTTAGTGTTGGGGTTCTAGTGTTAGTGTTGGGATTCTAATGTTAGTGTTGGGAGTCTAGTGTTGCGATTCTAGTGTTAGTGTTGGGATTCTATTGTTAGTGTTGGGATTTAGTGTTAGTGTTGAGATTCTAGTGTTAGTGTTGAGATTCTAGTTTTGGGATTGTAAAGTTAGAATTTGTGTTGGAATTCTAGTGTTAGTGTTGGGGTTCTAGTTGTGATGCCCAGCGGGACACCATCCTTCTGTAAGCAGACAACCCCCAATCTCCACTGCAGCTTTTGCCTATAGTAAAGCTCCCATTTGCCGGGACGCTAGAAACGCCTCACTGGACACGGTTGCCCCCAGGTCTTAATGGCCCCAAAGGTCGATGGACCGCGAGGGTATCCCAAAGCCGAGATCATACACAGGAATACAGTCCGGATGGTGTGTCAGAGTACAGGGATGAGACAGGTGCGTAGTCAGGGGTAGCCAAAGGATCAGAGATAGCGGGTTATCCAAAGGGGCAGGCAGGTTCGAGGTCAGACAAAGCAGGGGTCGGTTCAGGCAGCGGACGGGGATGGTCGATCAAGCCGGGTCGGAAACAGATAATCACTAGTCAAATCCCACCCTAATCACAAGAGACTATCACAGGCACTGAGTACTGGGCTGACTCCATATTTATTGGGGAATTAACCAGTGGCCACCCTGGGGGGGAGTGTATGTGCTGATTGGTGCAACTTGCATTGAGTGATTGGACACACTATCCAGGGGCTGGTCAGTCTTGGCAGCAAGGCTGATCAGCCCCTGATTCCCATCAGGTGTGGTGGACTCTGCGCTGCCTGCCACTTGCAGCGCCTCCTAGTGGCGAAATTTGCAGACTGCAGGGCGCGCGCCTGCACAGCTAGAGAGGGGCGGGGGAGACTGGCAGAGTGACAAGCCGCGCTCCCCGTCATCCGGGAGCGGCGGCTGCGCTCAGCAGCAGTGTAAGTGTTGGGATTCAGTTTCAGGTCAATTTGGGATTTTTTACAATTACGTTTGGTTCAGCCAAAACAGAATATTGGAAAAATTGGGGTGTTGAGATTTTAGTGTTAGTGTTGGGATTCTAGTGTTAGTGTTGATATTCTAGTGTTGGGATTCTTGTGTTAGTGTTGGGATTCTAGGGTTAGTGTTGAGATTCTAATGTTGGGATTCTAGCATTAGTGCTGGGATTCTAGTGTTAGTGTTGAGATTCTAGTGTTGGGATTTTAGTGTTAATGTTGTGGTTCTAGATTTAGTTTTGGGATTCCAGTGTTAGTGTTGGGATTCTAGTTTTGGGATTCTAGTGTTAGTGCTGGGATTCTAGTGTTAGTGTTGGGATTCTAGCGTTAGTGTTGGGATTCTAGTGTTAGTGTTGGGAGTCTAGTGTTGAGACTCTAATGTTAGTGTTGGGATTCAGTGTTAGTGTTAGTGTTGGGATTCTAGTGTTAGTGTTAGTGTTGGGATTCTAGTGTTAGTGTTAGAGGCCGATTCATTAATAGCGCCAGGTAGCGACAGATGAGCGACAGTAGCGGTATTTTCACAGCGCCCGCTAGTATTCGCTGTGCTTGGCCGTTGTTCGGCTGTTGACAGCGACTCAGTCGGTGTGCGGTAATGTTGAATACGGGGTTAGGAGTCCCTGTTTGATAGGTTCCGCGCTGTATGGGAGCGCATGACAGCGAACAGCCATAGCGAACGGCTCCCAGCATATTCATTAACAAATCACGCTCAAAAAATTCTTGCGCTGTGAAATGCTTGTTTAAACCCCAGAGCGCTGGCGGCGATGGGTTAAAAGTAGTTTTTTAACCCCCAAACAACCATATTTTTAGAAAAAAAAAAACATGTTTTTCAAAACATTTTGTAATATGAATACATTAATATCAGACCTGTAATATCAATTCTGCACAATTTTTTTTTTTTTTTTACCTTAAAAAAAATATCTAACATTGCAGAAGTGGTCACAGAATTTTTGACATTTAAAAAAAAATAAATAAAATAATAGCAATTAATTATGAATATTTAAATATTGCTCCATTGAAATGCATTGGAGAGCGCCAGGTAGCGAGAGGTCATACCTCTCGCTGTTCAAGGTTGCTCGCTGGCGCTGTGGGGTGAGGCTGGAATAATGATGAATGATTCGCTATCTGGCGCTCTGTCAGTCGCTAAGCAGGATCGGCTTGATAAATGTGTGATTGCGGAGGGGAGCCGGCGTTCTCGTGGCGGTGAGCGTCATTACCGTTCGCTCACCATTCGCTACCTGGCGCTATCCCTTGTTAAATAAGGGCCTTAGTGTTTGGATTCTAGTGTTAGTGTTGGGATTCTAGTGTTAGTGTTAGTATTTCGTGTTAGTGTTGGGATTTAGTGTTAGTGTTGGGATTCTAGTGTAAGTGTTGAGATTCTAGTGTTGGGATTCTAGTGTTAGTGTTGAGATTCTAGTGTTGGGATTCTAGTGTTAGTGTTAGTGTTGGGATTCTAGCGTTAGTGTTGGGATTCTAGTGTTAGTGTTGGGAGTCTAGTGTTGAGACTCTAGTATTAGTGTTGGGATTCAGTGTTAGTGTTAGTGTTGGGATTCTAGTGTTAGTGTTGGGATTCGAGTGTTAGTGTTTGGATTCTAGTGTTAGTGTTGGAATTCTAGTGTTAGTGTTAGGATTTAGTGTTAATGTTGGGATTCTAGTGTAAGTGTTGAGATTCTAGTGTTGGGATTCTAGTGTTAGTGTTGGGAGTCTAGTGTTGAGACTCTAATGTTAGTGTTGGGATTCAGTGTTAGTGTTAGTGTTAGGATTCTAGTGTTAGTGTTAGTGTTTGGATTCTAGTGTTAGTGTTGGGATTCTAGTGTTAGTGTTAGTGTTTGGATTCTAGTGTTAGTGTTGGGATTCTAGTGTTAGTGTTAGGATTTTGTGTTAGTGTTGCGATTTAGTGTTAGTGTTGGGATTCTAGTGTAAGTGTTGAGATTCTAGTGTTGGGATTCTAGTGTTAGTGTTAGTGTTGGGATTTAGTGTTGGGATTCTAGTGTTAGTGTTAGTGTTAGTGTTGGGATTCTAGTGTTAGTGTTGGGATTCTAGTGTTAGTGTTAGGATTTAGTGTTAGTGTTGGGATTTAGTGTTAGTGTTAGGATTTAGTGTTAGTGTTGGGATTCTAGTGTTAGTGTTGGGATTCTAGTGTTAGTGTTAGGATTTAGTGTTAGTGTTGGGATTTAGTGTTAGTGTTAGGATTTAGTGTTAGTGTTGGGATTCTAGTGTTAGTGTTGGGAGTCTAGTGTTGAGACTCTAGTGTTATGGGTTGATTCAAAGAAACATGTAACAGCTTTGATTTTGGTGCCGATCATCCTATTTTTCACGTCCGCTCGTGCGTTCGTATGA
This sequence comes from Gastrophryne carolinensis, assembly GCA_027917425.1. Lineage (NCBI taxonomy): Eukaryota > Metazoa > Chordata > Amphibia > Anura > Microhylidae > Gastrophryne > Gastrophryne carolinensis. Next base: position 26,269,064 of record CM051243.1, on the reverse strand, counting down.
ACTTGCGAGTGATTCTATAAGCAAATACGTTTCTATCCTAAAATATACGTCCGTTCGTATGGCAGTTCGGGAATCAGACCTATGTCAGTTTCCATCCTGATTTTTCCGTTTCATTTCTCAGGTTGCAACATTGGTTTTGCCCTTTTTCCTTTTTTGTCTGGACGTAAATCCTTCTGATCTTGCGGCTCCGCACTACAAACTTACCTCATTAAAGTGCATTCTAAATATTTGTTCTTTTATTTTTCTATATTTCATCCATTGTGCAGTAACCAACCATTAATGAATGCATTTGCATAAGTAAATCTAACTTTGTTTAATTTTTACTTAACTTGCATTTTTTACTTGTGGATTTAATTTTTAAATTTTGGCTTCAAATGGTACAACTTTAAATTTTTGGTGTGGTTACCCAGACCCTCTACATACAGATTGCTCTCAAATATTAAAAAACACCCAGCAACTTCTGCATGTTATGAGCCTAGAAACAGGCAAGATGGCGGCTCAGGTATTATCGGGCAGCCTGCAAACAGAAAGGGCCTTGTGACTGTGTTGCTCTGGATTCTTTGATTTCTGACCTTTCCGTGCCCCCAGCTCTGCTGTGTCTGTGCAAAATACAGCAGTAACCCACATCCTGCACTTTATCCCGCTCTCCTCTCCTCAGTAAGTGTGATGCATCTGACCAAAGATGTGCTTAAATAATTAAACAAAGCAAAGGTAAACAACTACACCAATAAATGCAATCTAAAAATATTATTCTAGTACATCAATTTAAAAATAAATAACAAAGGACATAAGTTTCTTTAATTAACGCAAATATATTGCCAAATAAAGGTTTACATGCAAAGGACTAATTAAGGTCCACATTAAAATGCTTTTATAAGGCATACATGAATCAGGTATGCATTGCCATACAATTTATGGCCTCGGCCATGCTGATATATGCAGTTCATTGCAGCTCAAGACGCGCAGACTCCTCCACATAGCCAAAAAACCTGTTCAAGAACAGCAATCCGACTGCTAAAAGGTGTCGGCAGTGGCTTTCTTTTAAAACGTATTTAGAGGTTTGAAAACTGTTCTCTGAATCACACCGAAACACATCCAATTATCCTAAGTTTTACGTTTTCATCCTAAGTTTTAGGATTTGATCCTAAGTTTTACGTTTTGATCCTAAAATTTAGGAACGAACTTGCGATGATCGTAAGAGCATATACGCATTCGAACGTAGGCTCGTGCGAGTCGTAAATGGCCAAAAAAACAGGAAAAAATGACTAACACCCACCCAAACTTACGATTCTCGATCCGAAATCAATTAACTTTTGCTCTTTGAATCGAGGGGTTAGTGTTGGGATTCAGTGTTAGTGTTGGTATTCTAGTGTTAGTGTTAGTGTTGGGATTCTAGTGTTAGTGTTTGGATTCTAGTGTTAGTGTTGGGATTCTAGTGTTAGTGTTAGGATTTTCATGTTAGTGTTGGGATTTAGTGTTGGTGTTGGGATTCTAGTGTAAGTGTTGAAATTCTAGTGTTGGGATTCTAGTGTTAGTGTTAGTGTTGGGATTTAGTGTTGGGATTCTAGTGTTAGTGTTAGTGTTGGGATTCTAGTGTTAGTGTTGGGATTCTAGTGTTAGTGTTAGGATTTAGTGTTAGTGTTGGGATTTAGTGTTAGTGTTAGGATTTAGTGTTAGTGTTGGGATTTAGTGTTAGTGTTGGGATTTAGTGTTAGTGTTGGGATTCTAGTGTAAGTGTTGAGATTCTAGTGTTGGGATTCTAGTGTTAGTGTTGGGATTCTAGTGTAAGTGTTGAGATTCTAGTGTTGGGATTCTAGTGTTAGTGTTGGGATTCTAGTGTTAGTGTTGGGATTCTAGTGTAAGTGTTGAGATTCTAGTGTTGGGATTCTAGTGTATGTGTTGAGATTCTAGTGTTGGGATTTTAGTGTTAGTGTTAGTGTTGGGATTTTAGTGTTAGTGTTGGGATTCTAGCGTTAGTGTTGGGATTCTAGTGTTAGTGTTGGGAGTCTAGTGTTGAGACTCTAGTGTTAGTGTTGGGATTCAGTGTTAGTGTTGGGATTCAGATTCAGGTCAATTTGGATTTTTTTCCAGTTTGGTTTGGTTCAGCCAAAATAGAATATTGGAAAAATAGACCCAAATTTTTCCAATATTCTATTTTGGCTGAACCAAACCAAATTGGAAAAAAAATAGTTGACTAATATATTTGAAAGAGGTAGAAGACTATAGTATAGTAACTTTAACTATAGTAAACCAAACTGGGATGCCCCGCTGTGTGAAACCCCCCAGGGTGCCTGAAATTCTTACCTTTCCCCCAATCCCATGGTGCATCACTCGTTTGTCGGATGTGCACGACCCGCCTCCTTTCTTGGATGTACACGACCCCACCCACCGCAACTGAATGGCTGTGTGTGGCCACGTACATCCGAAGGGAGAATGTGATGCTGCATACCGCCGATGTGTGCGGCTAGGGATTTCATTCAGCTTCTCCAACCGCACATTAATATGCATGGGCAGCTTGTGCCGTCAGCTCTAGGAGAGGTGAATTCGCCCAGTGTTCTGGGGGATTTCACACAACAGGCCACCCAAAACCTAGTGCCCCAGGGAAAAGGACCAAAACCTGGGATAGTTAAAATTCCCGGGTTTTAGTCAATTTTGATATTTTAGGAGTCGCAAGCCACCATGTGTAGAAACCCATGTTCGGCTTAAAGCGGACCAAAACCCACTGAACTTGTGAATTACAAGTCCCTGCTGATACTGTCTTCTTAGGGAGTGGAGCTGGAAATTAATATTTCCGCTTTTTCCGCTTCTTTCGTCCTGGAACACTGCTTTTTTTTGCTGTCCCTCTCTGTAAGATGGCAGGCAATCAGTCATTGCAAAGGTATGGCAATGACCTCATTGCCACACAACAGAGGCAATTAATAGAGGAGGTAGAGCATTATATCTAAAACAGCTGTAATCTAGGATAAGAGTGAAGCAGGAGCAGTGAAAATTAGCAAATGGTGCTCTTCTTTGGTGGAGCAATTCAGGGGATGCAAGTTAAAATTTTAGGCTTTGGTCCCCTTTAATATAGGGGGACTAAAGAGAACAGCCCCCAATGTTATAGCCCCGGCATCATGGTTGGGATTTCTCTGGCCAGCCAGTGGCTGGTAAAATCCAGGGCTAATTTTTGGCCCCAGTCTGCCACTGGTAAAAGTCATACTAAATAAAGGCAAGTCTGATAGTTGTCCCATTGTCTCGGGCTACATGCTGCACTGCCCCAAACTTCAATCTGTATTCAAAAAGATGCTGTAGTTCCAAAGTTATTTGTAAATGTATAGAGCATTGGAGATGCAGATAAAACTGTGGGTGTGGCTACAGCGTTGTGATGTAAAGCACACTGGTTCATAAAGGGCATTCTCTAATGCGTGTGTCCAAGACTGCTATATATCATAGTAAAAAAAAAAAAAATAACTGCATTGTTGTGCCTCTAGTTATTGTTGCGAGCACATAGTGTGATAAGATTAAGGGGTGAGGGGTGCTGCAGTAGATCAGAGAGGAGGGTGGAGTTTCATAGCTGCAGAGAGAGGCAGCCACTCAGAACATCTGAGCAAAGAGTGGGGGTGTTTCCGTTCTTAGTACCCCAAAGATTGATTGGTGGACCAAATCAACCTAGAGTTTTTGTCACCCTCTCTTGCCAGACCATTTTCACTATTTTGCGCTACACATGTTCAACTGTGATTTTTGAAGGGATTTCCCAAATTTTGGCATGAAATATGTGCAAAAAAATCAGATTGCTACAATTTGTAGTGTTTATTTGTAGTAAAAATGTATGTTTGTCAATAAAATGTTATTGCGTGTGAAATCCCAATTTCTCCCAGTTACAGTGGATCCACATATGTATTGGTAGACACTCTTTCTTGCCCAGGAGAGTCCCCCAAACTGAAACAATTCTGTAGGAGGTTTTCAAATAAAGTACAACTATGCTATGCGCACCTTGCAGTTTTTCAAGAAAACAACCCTGTACATTTGAAATACTCCCAACAACAGTACTTCACTGGAAGTACACACCTCAAGCTTTCTAGTCATATCAGGCTTGTTGATGTGGCTGCAGTTTTCTGGAAGTAATCCCTCAATGAATTCTTTGGTTGCACAGAGTTTCCCTAAAAAGAATAAAAAAGCAAAATCAAAGCCCCATTTTACTGAAAAAAACTATATGCAAATAAGAAAAAACAAGTTAAATCTGAAAAAGAAAGATTCCCCTAAACAGAACAATACCCAACATGCATAGGTACTGTCAAGGGAAGAGTTGCCAAACACCCTAAAGTAAAGCATGTGCGTAAGGGTAATTTTTCTTGAAAATTTCAGCTCTGCAGGCAAAGTGCACACCGTTCATTTATTTTTTACCAAAACAACCCATTTGGGATACCCTGAAATTACACATGTTAAGCTTTCTAAGTGTACCCAGCTTGTTGTAGTGGTCTTATCGTTTTGGAAGTAAGCCCTCTGAGAATTCTTAGGTTGCACAGGGTTTCCCTAAAAAAATTATAAAAAAAGCAAAATATAAAACGCATTTTCCTAAAATATCAATATTCAAACAAGAAAAAACAAGCTAAATCTGAAAGCTCAAGGTCCCCCAAACAGAACAATACCCAACATGCATAGCTACTTTTAACCCTTTAAATTGCCAGCCTTGAAATTTTGTCACCCTCTTTTGACAGGAATTTCCAGGACAAATATACACTATAAAGGGTTAAACCACAAAAGAAATTGGCGTAGGGACCCTCTTCCCAGGGGGGACCCCTTTTTGGGAAATTTTAAGGGTTAAAAGTCCCCAAAAAATTACGTTGGGTCCCCGCTACCCAGCATAACCAGCCAAGGGACAAGCAGGACTTGTAGAACCCCCCGCCCTGCAGGCTACAAGCCCCACAGGCTAAATAGCCCCTGGGCCCTTCCGCCCCCCACTGGGCTTTGGGGAGGCAGGTAATATGGGGGGTTGCCGCAGGTGACTTGCCAGCCCCCGAGCCTTATGAACTGGCATAGGGGTCTCATGGATCCTTTCCCAGTTCACAAAGAGTTAAATGCAAAAATAAACACATACACACACACACATTTATTTGGGGAGGCAGGTAATATGGGGGGTTGCCGCAGGTGACTTGCCAGCCCCCGAGCCTTATGAACTGGCATAGGGGTCTCATGGATCCTTTCCCAGTTCACAAAGAGTTAAATGCAAAAATAAACACATACACACACACACGCACGCAGAAAATAAATTACATTTATTTATTTTTTTCTCTACTCACCTCAATCCTCCACTGTCCCTCGGCAATCATGTCCCACAAAGCTGCAATGACAGCTGCCAGGGGGTTGGTGAAGGGGGGCTGGGGGGCAAGGGATCACAGCCCCTTGCCCCTCACCCCTTCACTCTGCTAATCACCCAGAGCTACTGAGCAGGTGTGGGAATGACGTTGTGGATGACGTAATCCATTATGTCTTCTTCCCCGTCCACGAAAGACAGGGCTAGCAGCCGGTGCTGAGGATATGGGCCCATCTCTCAGGGTCGATTCAGAATTTTTGCCATTTAAAAAAAAAAAAAAACATTAATAGCAATTAATTATGAATATTTAAAGATTGCTCCATTGAAATGCATTGGAGAGCGCCAGGTAGCGAGAGGTCATACCTGTCGCTGTTCAAGGTCGCTCGCTGGTGCTGTGGGGTGAGGCTGGAATAATGATGAATGATTCGCTATCTGGCGCTCTGTCAGTCGCTAAGCAGGATCGGCTTGATAAATGTGTGATTGCGGAGGGGAGCCGGCGTTCTCGTGGCGGTGAGCGTCATTACTGTTCGCTCACCATTCCCTACCTGGTGCTATCCCTTGTTAAATAAGGGCCTAAGTGAATCAAGGCCTATTTGTTCTTTGCAAAGGAGAGTAATCCCAATAGAATAACAAGGGAAGGTGGTAGGGACATAGCTGGGGGGGGGGGGGCGGAGGGGCATGTGCCCCGGGTGCAACAAGTGAGAGGGAGCACCAAAGGGGGGCCTGAGTGCAGGTGGGGGAGCCATTTTGGATCTTTGCCCCAGGTGCCAGCAAGCCTAGCTACTCCTCTGGAAGATGGGGTGTTTAGCCCAGCCTATCTTGGCTGTTCCATAAATTGAGAGCTTGTGGGCTTTTTGATAATGTCAAGGGCACTGGCCATTTAAATTTGTTCTTCTGTCCGCATACATGCATATAAGCTAAGGATATCAGGGCTGTGATGGAGATGTTTAGGTACATTACAAATGAGAATAGCAGATGGAATCATTAACATTAAATTAACCTTGGATACACAAATTTAATATCACACTGCAATCTAAAGACAAAAAATACCAGCCAGCCAACACTAAAATGTTACATAGAAACAATAGAGCTACAAGCTCATTATGAGTTGCTAAACACTGCTCTCTGAGGTTCTGACATCATTGCAGTGAGTTAACCCATGCCTGGCGCGGTGGGCTGCCCCAATTTCAGAGCCCAGGGAGCAGGTGGGAGGTAGGAGCCTTGCTCATGAGCACTTCACTCATGTCCCATGGGCAAGAATGGAACCTGCCACCCTCTGGTCACAAGGCAATCCCACACAGAATAACCAGTCATAAAATGGTCACAAAGCCAAGCAAACGAGACACACAACTGTCTCTCTTGAAATATGCAGCTCCTAGTTTTAGTACTTGGAAGGCCACCATTAAAGCGGACCAACACACGTTTTCCCGCAATCGGGTGCTGCTGTTGGTACCGCAGCATTAAAGAGGACCAAAACCCACCTCGGAGTCTATGAGACTACAGGGCAGGGATACCCCCCCCCCCAGTTCACTGTGTGAAACCCTCCAGATTCCCCGAAAACTCACCTTCTTTCCCAGTCCAACAGCGCAAGTGCGAGCAGCGGGTGCATCCCCGCTATCCCTTTAGAAGGCATTTGTGATTGGCCGTCACAGGCACGCTCCCTATTAGAGGGTAGCGGGGGATGCGGCTGCCAGCGAGCACCTGGACGAAGGGGCTTGAGCCGATCCAAGCGTGCTGATTGGCCGAGCGCCCCCGCACATGCGTCGTAGGAACAGGAAGAGGTGAGTTTGTTCAGGGAACCTGGGGGGTTTCACGCAGCGGGGCAACCCTAATCGGGGGCAAGAACCAAAACCCAGGATAGTCAAAATCCTGGGTTTTGGTCCACAGTCTGATTCAGAATGCTGGAACCCCCCCTCTCGCATCACCCCCCAAAGCATCTGATATTCTTACCTTATTCTCGAGCCTTGCCGAGAATGCAGCCACATGTTTTGCCGCTGGTAGTCACATGGGTGGGGCTTTCCAGTGGCCAATCATCTAACCCACCATTTACCTTATAGTTGGGAGAGAGAGGCCACCTCTGCCTCCAGCCAATGACAGTACACCAGGAAACTGACTGGCCCAACAAACCCATTTTTTCCAAACCATCTTTCCCAACTTTTTTCTCGTCAAGTGCCACTTTCCTTTTTCCGATTGTCTCAAGTACCTCCTTAGAAGTATGTTAGGGTTGTCAGTCAGCTAAAAACCTAGAAACCAGCCAATTACAATGCACATATAGTTAGAATCACATAATATCAATAGTTAGCATCACATTTGGAGCAGTTTTGTATTTATTGGGGGAATCAGGCTTGGTTCATAGGTGTACATACCATAGAGGCGGGTGGGGGGGGCAGCTGCTACTGGGCCTTTGGCAGAAGGGGGCCCTACCTTGCTACTTCTGTGGGCCACCTGGTGTGGTCCATTTTATGTCTGGGGGTGCCATCACACTATGCTAATAAAACCTTCAGCCATTCCTACTGGCACTGCATGCAGACAGAACACAGCGTACAGATGTGGCATTCATCAGAATGATCAGCTTTCTGCTGCAATGGAGAGATGGCTCACACATTGCAGAAATCTGTTAACATTGTTATAGCAGGCGGTTTTCTGATATAATAAATTTAACTCAGCTTGGTGTGGCTCTTGATACAATGGTAACATCAGCCTCATGCCTGGCTGTTAAAGTGTAACACAGCAGGGACCTGGTCAACTTTCTACAATGTAACAGCAGGGACTCTGCCCTGCGTGTTACATTTCACAGCACAGCAGCAACACAGGTTTATAAACTGTGTACTATGTTTGTACCATGTCTGTGTACTGTGGCAGGACCCTGGACAACAAATTAACCATGCTGAGCCCCACTGCCGCCACCCCCCCAAGCAGTCTGCAGTATCAGTAAATACATTATATCTGCTCGTTTGTGGGGGACCCACTATTAATTTTGCTATGGGCCCTATAAAACCTATGTACGCTCAATAGTGGTTACAGAGGAAATGCAGCAGAAAGGGAAGGCCAGAGTGATCTGAGCTGGATCTCAGGAGCTGGAAGACAAGACAGGGTCAACACTGGCTGAGCGGGGAGGAGGCCAGAGGGGAATATCTGCAGTACTACACAAGGCAGCTTCAGAGTTGGGAGCCTACCAGCAATTCTGGTTATCGCCAGGGCTCCCCACAAGAGGAGATGGACTGTGCTTCAGACAGGCCGAGGTCCCACAGTTGCCATCACATCAGCAAATAGTTAGCCCAGAATCCGGTATGGAAGTGCCTGCTGCATATGCTCAGTGGCTTGGAGTGCGTGCAGGATCAGATCGTCCACAGTGACACTGACACTGCCCCCTCCCAAGGGACAGCCTCCGTACAGACTCAGGTACTGGATGCAGAAACAAGTACTAAATACAGGAACAGGTACTGTATGCAGAAACAGGTACTGGATGCAGAAACAGGCACTGGATGCAGAAACAGATACTGTATCCAGAAACAGGTACTGCGTGAAGAAACAGCTACTGAATGCAGAAACTTTTCCCACAACTTGAGTTAAAGTGCATGATGGCATCAAGAGTAGCCTGTGCCTGAGCTGGATCCATTTTGTATGACCTGCAGATACTGTCACCTACCCTGTTGTGGATCAGTAGAGATGGGCACAGACTACTTCCAGCAGTACCACTTCTGGCTTCCCCCATAGTGGTTTCAGGGGAAATGTAGTAGAAGGGAAGGCCAGAGTATCAGGTAGTGAAGAATTACAGATTCTGATGAGCTGAGATGGAACTCATGCGTTGGAAGACAAGACAGAGTTAATGCTGGCTGAACTGGGAGGAGGACAGCAGTACTACACTACAAGACTTCAAAGTGGGGAGCCTTCCAGCAAGTCTGTTTTTTACCAAAATTCCAATACAGAGCACATGCAGGAACCAAGCTGAGAAGCTCAAGGTCCAGGTAAGTGCAGAAACAGAGCTGGCCTTTCAGAGTTCAGGTGTGTGCAGGAACAGAGCTCGGTGTCCAGGCTTTAGGTGCTTGCAGGAACAGAGCTGGCGATCAGGTGCATGCAGGAACAAGGCCATAGTATGGATGAAGAGCTGCAGGCAGCTTCCCAGTGCCTCATGCCTCCTTTTTAAGGCCAGTGGCACCAGGAATTGCCTTCTGCACATGGTCTGTAATGCTGAGTGCATGCAGGATCAGATCGACCGCCATTACACCTATGTGTCTCAGTTTAGAAATCAAAAATTATGTAAGTTATACGTTTCTCACCTGATTCACTGGCGATCATCACATCCGATTTTTAGCAGTTTACTATATGTGTCGAAATATTCTAATGGATTTGTCTTAACTTTGTTGGATTTGTCTTTCCTAACCAAAACTTGGAACCCAACTTTTAGTTTAATTCTAAACATTTACAGTTTGAAAGAATGACATCAGCACATAAGGGTTGATTCAGAGAGACATAAAAAGACTTTTGTTTTTGTGTCGATCTGTTTTTTTTTGTAATTTTCCCGCTCGCGTATGAGTGTACGAGTGATTCTAAGCATGCATCGCAAGCCTTCTGTAAAGTCTTCGTCCATTCGTATGCCATTGAGAATGTCATTTTTCAGCTTTAGTTTTCCGTTTATGTTACTCATGTTACAACGTAGGCTTTTGTTTTTGCCCTTTTTCCATCATCGCCTCGAACAAATCATTTACGTTTCCCGTTAGATTCTTATTTCCTTTTTCAATAAATAATCGTCCAGATGAAAATCGTTACGACCTTACGCCTGTGCACTACAAAATTAACTCATTAATGTGCTCGTCTACATATTTTGTTCACTCACCTCTGCTACAGCTTACCTTAATCACTTAGCAGTCTCATTCTTCTTCCATTTCCCGCACCTAAAGCTTACCTTAATCACTTAGCGGTCTCATTCTTTTTCCATTTCCCGCACCTAAAGTTTACCTTAATCACTTAGCGGTCTCATTCTTCTGCCATTTCCCGCACCTAATGCTTACCTAAATCACTTAGCAGTCTCATTCTTCTTCCATTTCCTGCACCTAATGCTTACCTAAGTCACTTCGCGGTCTTATGAATCTTCATATCTAAGTTTTGCATTTGTTTTGTGGTAACCAACCTTTAATGAATGTATGTAGAAAAGGAAATGGCACAAAAACAAGTTTTTTTTTTTTTTTACTCATAAGTGGCCTTTTGAGTCAACAGTAAGCAAATGATACTTAGAATGTGTGTGTGACATCACCCACCTTCTCCATGTGCCTCCTGGGCATGATCTGCTGCAGTCTCTTCCACAGATCCTTCACCCGCTACATATTCATCTAGAAAAAGAGATTAAGGGAATCAGCTTTGCTTTTAATAGCATGTATGTGTGTGCAGTTACATTAAGAGTCACATACCAGAGGCTAATGGCTCCGTAGCTTGGGCCGACTCCCTGCCCACGCCGTGACGCCCCTCCTCTGTAGAAAGGTCCAGGGGCTGGTCGGAGGCCGCTACAGAGGAGGGGTAGGGCCGTCACCCTGGAGATCCACCACCTTCACTTTGTGCTGCAGATTCACGCAGCACTGGCCGGCCTGTGCGCCTCTGGGTGCGTCTGATTCGTTACTCCATTTCCAACACTAGAAAAGAAAAGCATTTATAAATAAAGGCCTACCTTCTGTATTAGTTACATCTACCATGCAATCGCTATGTACTTACTTGGGAAATGGAGACCAAAAAATCGCCGCAGTCGATTCAGGTTCGACCAGTGCTGCATGATCTGTATATGGGTGAAGGTGGTGTCCGTCTCCTGTTGTATCCGGGAATCGATCTCCAGGGCAACATTCCTCTTCTCAAACGTGTTGGGCAGGTAGTTGTACCTGCGCTGAAGCATGGTCTAAAAAACACCAAAAATAAATAGTTGTTACATCCAACTGCATACAAATATCTGTCACAATTAGACCAGTTGACTAAATGACATTCCCAAACACTTTTTTAGCCTCAAACTATCCTTCTAGATGCAAGAGACTTGGTTCGCACATGTGTGCACTAACGGAGTTTAACTAAGTTTCGAAAACAACTGTTTCTTCCTGCACTGCCTTAAGGCCTAGGCCTGCATTTAGATGGCAAATCAACGTCCTTACAATACACTTACGAGCATAATAAGCTCTTGTTTTTGGCGGGTGAAGATCGGGGGCGCCATCTTGTTTCTTGTCCGCAGCAGATAAGTAATGCCTCAGCGGTTTCCGGGTTCCGCACGGCCCGACGAACGGCCGTACGCACGCGTACACAAACGCGCAAGCGTCATACCCAGTCATTAGGATTTAGAGGGTCATGGACACACAGCTCATTCTCTTTGAGATTGTCAGTATGGCACCAAAATAACAGAGTGCTAAGGAAACACCAGCAAAGGAGGCCAACAGCAAAAGGGCCCAGTGGCATGAGGAGACTTCTTCCTCCCGTCCGACCACTCGGTCGCACCAAGCGACTAGCAAGGTGCGGGAAATGCGCAGCCAAAGTGGCCAACACAATGCGACATTGGCCACCAAGGCCGGAACATCAGAACCAACAACCAAAAGCAAAGAAGGAGCATCAAAGAAGAAGGCACCCACATCCAAAGAGCCAGGTACGAGGACATCCAAGGCCACAAAGAAGCAGAGGGTGAGAACCCCGAGTCCAACAAGAACACCCTCTCCTCCTCCCCGCCCTACCACATCCCTTCAAAAACTGAGCACCAGTGCCAAGCCCACTAAGAGCCAGCGGGCCCGAAGACCCAGCCCAACCAGCACTGCCTCTCCTGCTCCACGTGCAAGCACATCACATGCCAAAAGGAGCACCAGTGCCAAGCCCACTAAGAGCCAGCGGGCCCAAATCCCCAGCCCAACCAGCACTGCCTATTCTGCTCCACGTGCAAGCACATCACATGAGAAACGGAGCACCACTTCAAAGGGCCCAAAGAGGCAGAGGGCTCGAAGCGCCACCCCCCTAAGCACACCCTCTCCTCCTCGGCCACATTTGCCACTGGAACAGGTGGAAACCACCGATACATATGCCACATCCACGTCTGGAAGTTTGGTGGCCACCCAGGCAAGGACCCCAGTCCTATTGCGAGTCCAGTCCAGTCGTTTTCAAGCCACGTGTCGCTTATTTCATCACCACAGAACCAGCACTGAATGTCCCCCGAATTGCCACCAAACACAGATGAGCCAGAAGACCAAGCATTAGGCAGAACATTGCGGTGAGGCCAGTTGAGTGGCAGGTTTGGTGAGGTGCAAACTCTCGCATTGGCAAGTGGCCTCACACTTCATTATGATGAGCTATATGGGCGACATTCAAAATCAACCAGCAAAATGAGAAAGACCCAAATCTTGGAGGAGCTCACCAGACAGGTCAATTCAGCGGGGGACGGAGGAAAAATGTGGAGCAGATGCAGCGCAAAATATCTGACCTGAAGTGTGCAGCACTGAGAAACAGAATAAACAGTGCAATCACAGGTACATATTTGAGTTGTGCATTTTGCTGCTTGTTGTATTGACCACAATGACCAAAATTTGTTAACCTCTATTTTTCAGCTTACAAACTGGTGAAGGCTTCCCCACAAAATTACAATATACCCGAGCTGAGGAGATGGTCCTGGCATTAATACACCTCTCTGGCAGACGGGACACAGACATTCATACCATTCCTGCAGCTTAGGTCACCGCCACGAGAACGCCGGCTCCCCACCACAATCACACATTTATCAAGCCGATCCTGCTTAGCGACTGAGCTAGCGCCAGATAGCGACTCATTCATCATTATTCCAGCCTCACCCCACAGCGCCAGCGAGCGACCTTGAACAGCGCCAGGTATGACCTTTCGCTACCTGGCGCTCTCCAATGCATTTCAATGGAACAATCTTTAAATATTAATAATTAATTGTTAATAATTTTTTTTTTTTTTTTTTTTTTTTATGTGAAAATTTCTGTTACCACTTCTGCCATTTTAGATATTTTTTTTAAGGTAAGAAAAAAATAAAAAAAAAATTTGTGCAGAATTGATATTACAGGTCTGATATTAATGTATTCTTATTCCAAAATGTTTTTATAAACTTGTTTTTTTTGGTTTCCCAAAATATGGTTGTTTGGGGGTTAAAAAACTACTTTTAACCCATCACCGCCAGCGCTCTGGGGTTTAAACATGCATTTCACAGCGCGAGAATTTTTGGAGCGTTATTTGTTAATGAATATGGTGGGAGCCGGTCGCTATGGCCATTCGCTATCATGCGCTCCCATACAGCGCGGAACCTGTCAAATAGCGACTCATCACCTTGTATTCAACATTACTGCACACCGACTGAGTCGCTATCAACAACCGAACAACGGCCAAGCACAGCGACTACTAGTGGGTGCTGTGAAAATACCGCTACAGTTGCTCAACTGTCGCTACCTGGCGCTATTAATAAATCAGCCTCTTAGTAATGTTTTTTGAATGTGAACTATTGGAAACGTGTGAAATGAGGCTCACAGGCCCATTTGAACACATGCCCCTAGGGAGTGGCTTTGAGGGGAGTTTACTGTTTTAGCCGGGTGTTTAATGTCTAAGGAATGCCATTCCTGATGGGCACTCTCCCAGGGTGCAGTAGGTAATGGTCCTTAAAAAGGTTTACAGGCCATACACGACCTTTGACAGTGAATATAGTCAATAATAGACAACACTTACTTCTTTGTCTTTCTACCATTTGGGTTGTAGCTGTGCTTTGGTCAGATAAACTTGAGCTGGGGTCAGGGAAAGGTCTACCTAGTAAGAATGCACAGCAGCATACTCTGAAGCCAAATGCTATTTGGCAGCTGACTGTGGGCCCCTAATGCGCCATTTGGGATCTGTAAAGCCTCCGAACATGCAGTACATGCATGTTTGTATTATTTAAGGTGACCAATCTGTATGTACAGGGTGAAGCATACATATAAGATATACTGACATTCATTGTGAAGGTCAACTTGGACCGTTGGAGGAGTTGTCATTCCTGCTTGGCCACGTGTTTTTTAAAGCATATGTAGTAATCCAGCTCAGCAATGGCTGTTTGTGTGTTTACGTGCCTTTTACTTTTATACCCAGCCCAGCATCCAGCCTCTGCAAGTGTGGAAGCCTCCTCCAGTTTGAGCACACCGTCTACTTCCCTGCTGCCTAGGACCCAGGAACAGATATATAGGGTAAGTGGACTTTAATGAAACTGGTGATGCATGTGAATGCACATGACTAATTTGCCGAACAAATATATTTAGGGCCCAAACTGAAACTGTTTTTCACATGTCCCTACAGACTCACACACTGATGGATGAAATCCAGGAGATGGAGGAGGAGGAGGATGCAAGCCTGATGGGACCTTCTGAAATTACCCCCCTGGAACCTAATCTGCCACTGCCCCAGCATCCTACTGCACCAAACCCTCTGCAGCAGAGTGAAGCTGGATGCATGCTGCGAGCCCATCGTGGGCAGCAGGCTGAGACTGAGCCTACAGTCTCCAGTGGTAGCTCTGCTGCAGAGGTTTTGCCGAGCACATCTGGGACTGTTGCTCGCCCTAGAGGTCCAGCATCTGCAGGCGCTCAAACCCGGGGAATTGGAAGACGTAGTCAACAACGTCGACCAGTTTCCCAGGTGAGGCGCGTGCCAATCCTGGAGTCAGCATGACGCCATGACAGCCGTTACTTTTGGCAGGTGACTCAACAAACCACCGAGCAGATTACTGCACAATTAGAGACTTTCAATAATACATTCACCAACATGCTGACTGAATTTAGGACGAGCAACAGGCAGATGTCTGAACAGATGGCCAACTTAAGCAGCCAGATGTCTGAACAAATGGCCAACTTAACCACACAGATGGCAGGACAAATGGCCACCTTAAATACTAACTTCGCTGCCATGCTCAAGGAATTTAGAGCAAGCAATAGACAGATGCTGGAGCAGTGGCAGATTATGAATGCCACACATGGCCAGGTGTTGGGACACCTCCAAGGCCCACCACAAGCTTACTATGGGCAACCTCCATATTAAGACCTATTTGACCTGTATCTGCTCCACATCTTTCCTCTACATCCCCACTCTATTTACCTGTCTGGTGAGCGCTACCAAGATTGCCTTTTATATGGCTTTGCTGGTTTGCTTTTGAATTTGCCCATATAGCTCATTAGAGTGCTGACATACTCCACTAGCCAATGGCTGAGCTTAAGCCTCACTGAAGCGGCCGCTCAAGCTCCCAGGCTGCGGGCTTGGGCCTATTCAAATTGTGGCTGGCTCATCCTGTTTGTTGGCAATATTGTGGGACATTCTTGGCTGGAAAACAACTACATTTGCCCATGGCAAAGATTGGACTGGACTGGCATTAGGACTGGGGGTCATTGGCTGTGTGACCATCAAACTTACAGCCGAGCAGGAGAGGGTGTGTATGTGGGCCTATATCTTCCTGCACCACTATTACCTGGGAAATTGTAGCTCCCTATGGATCTTGATGTTGGTGGGCGGGGAAACTTTGGCCTGGAGTCTGTTACTTTAGAACTCCTGGATATGGCCAAATGCTAGGTGCCATGAGTCTGCCCCAATTTATAGTTATGTTCTACAATGTATGTCCATTTGGAGTCTGTGAGTGCCCTTCAACTACAAATTGACATATTTGCAGAAAATAGATTGAATGTGACTTTACCTGTTCTTGGCTAAATTGATGCATTAATGTTTGGGTTACTTTGATATTAATGAAGGTTTTTAAGAACAAACATGCGAAAATAAACTGCATGAGGCTCAAATCAGGTGTCAATTTTTTAGTAATTAAGTAAAAAAAAAAAGCCTTCACAAAGGCAAATCATAGTGATAATAACAAATTAACATAAACAAACAAAGAAATCAAATTTTAGGCAAAATAGCCGGTTATTAAATTAGCCCGCACTGCATGCCCAGAGGCACTAATTGTGCTCATCTGCCTCCTGGCTGGGTGGAGAGGGGGGCAGATCCACATACCGGGGGACACGCTGCATGATTGCAAAATAATGCAGCACGCAACATGCCAGGATTATGTTTATGACCTTGTTGGGGTCATATTGGAGTGCCCCCCGGTATGGTCCAAACAGCGGAATCTGGTTTTGAGCAGTCATAGTGCCCTCTCTACAACGGCCCGGGTCTTCCTGTGCGACTGATTGTATGCCTCCAGTGCCTCATTCTGCGGCTGAAGTACGGGCGTCAGGAGCCAGGGAAGAAGCGGATAGCCTGAATCCCCTGAAAGAATAAGAAAATGCATAAATTACACATTCGAAACAACATTATTGTTTAAAGTGGTCGTTCACTCTGAATAACCCTGTACATACAGATTGCTCACATTAAAACTCATCCTACCTGCATCTACTGCATGTTATGAGCCTTTAAACATCCAAGATGGCGGCTCAGGGAATATCAGGCAGCCTGCAAACAGGAAGTGGCTTCTGACTGTGCTGCTCTGCATTCTGGGATTGCTGACCTTTTCCGGACCCCAGCTCTGCTCTGTGTGAGCAAAGCACAGCTATAACCCGCCCCCCCGCACTTTATCCTATCCCGCTCTCCTCTCCTTAGTAAGTGTGATGCATCTGAGCAAAGATGGCGGCGCCTGTATCCTAAAGTCCTGAACAGAGTTGCAGCCCAGTGGGGGAAAGAATAATACGTAAGTGACTAAAAACTTTAAATATATTAGGTGGAAATGCTGGGGAATCATTTTTTAAAGGTTTGGGCTTCTCTAATAATCATGGTGATGGTCCGGTTTAACATGTCATCAAGGGGAAAAAACAGCCATAGGTTAAGACATGGGTCCTCAACTAGATTCATAGACATACAGTGAAAAGGGAATTACGTAATTTGAGGAAACTTACCAAGGAGCCATCCACCTGATAATTCTCCAGACTCAAACCGACGGAATAATCCGGAGCTCCTCAAGATGTACGCGTCATGGGATGAGCCTGGATACCCGGCGAGCACACTAAGGAACCGCATGTCCGGGGCCACCACTGCTTGGGCATTCAGTGAGTGGCCCATTTTGCGGTTCCTGAAAAGAATAAAAAAATGTAGCAATCTAAGTTAAACTACTCAAACACTAAATCCTAACACCCACAAAAAAACATGTTGTACAATCCAAATAACAGTAACTAAGTACATAAGTCGTTTTAATAACAAAGATTATATATATGTGGGAGAAAATAAAGCTTAACATTCTAATAACTAATTCAGGTCAGCATTAAAATGTTTTGATAAGGCCTACATTTAAAAAATGTATGAAGGTATACACTGTAAAGTGGATCACAGGGACACTTTACAAGGAGGGATTAAGGTATACACTGTAAATGGGTTCACAGGGACACTTTACAAGGAGGTATTAAGCTATGCACTGTAAACTGGTTCACAGGGACACTTTACAAGGAGGGATTAAGGTATACATTGAAAAGTGTTTCACAGGGACACTTTAGAAGGAGGGATTAACATATACACTGTAAACTGGTTCACAGGGACACATTACAAGGAGGGCTTAAGGTATGCACTGTAAACTGGTTCACAGGGACACTTTACAAGGAGGGATTAAGGTATACATTGGAAAGTGTTTCACAGGGACACTTTAGAAGAAGGGATTAAGGTATACAATGTAAACTGGTTCACAGGGACACTTTACAAGGAGGGATTAAGGTATACACTGTAAACTGGTTCACAGTGACACTTTACAAGGAGGGATTAAGGTATACACTGTAAACTGGTTCACAAGGACACTTTTCAAGGAGGGATTAAGGTATACACTGTAAACTGGTTCACAGGGACACTTTACAAGGAGGGATTAAGGTATACACTGTAAACTGGTTCACAGGGACACTTTACAAGGAGGGATTAAGGTATACACTGTAAACTGGTTCACAGGGACACATTACAAGGAGGGCTTAAGGTATACACTGTAAACTGGTTCACAGGGACACTTTACAAGGAGGGATTAAGGTATACATTGGAAAGTTTTTCACAGGGACACTTTAGAAGAAGGTATTAAGCTATACAATGTAAAATGGTTCACAGGGACACTTTACAAGGAGGGATTAAGGTATACACTGTAAACTGGTTCACAGTGACACTTTACAAGGAGGGATTGAGGTATACACTGTAAACTGGTTCACAGGGACACTTTACAAGGAGGGATTAAGGTATACACTGTAAACTGGTTCACAGGGACACTTTACAATGAGGGATTAAGGTATACACTGTAAACTGGTTCACAGGGACACTTTACAAGGAGGGATTAATATATAGTTACAATACAGTTTGCCTAAACTATATAACAAAATTACATAATTAACTTACCTATAGATGTGCTCGTCGGCTGCGGGAGGGACCAATGCAATGTGGGTGCAATCGATCGCACCCATGACGTTGGGCATGTCGGCAATATTAAAAAAACCCAACTTGAGCGCATTCCAGGCTACCATGTCGGCCGGAAATAAAATATATTTTGGACTAATGGTAGCCATGCCATCCAAAAACTTGGATATCGCGCGGCTCAGCGTAGGCTGGGACATCCCCACGGAGAGGGCACCCAGCCTCTGGAACGAGCCGTTCGCCAAAAATTGCAGGCAGCCAAGCATCTTGGTCATACCTGAAATTGCTTGCCCCTTCCTTGTGGTGCGGGCTAACCATGGCCGCAGCTCACTATACAACTTATGGAGGAAAGCGTGATTAAGTCTGGTCAGCTCGAACAGCTCAACGTCATGCATGCCATCGATGTGCATGCGTCGCCGGTGCAATCTGGCCTCGGCCCTGCTGACACATGCAATGCCTTGGAGCTGAAGGCACTCACATTCCTCCACAAAGCCGCAAAACATGGTCAAGCAAGCCGAGTGCAAAATGGTTCCGTAAGTGGATCGCAAATGAAACCGTTTTATAGGGCGGCGGCCCCTCAGCAATCAGCTCTATGAATCAGATGCAAGCTCATCCCAATAACGTAAGTTATCTGAACGAACGCAAAATATCAGATTTAGATGCGAAAATGATCCGAACTAATGCAAATGATCAGATTTAGATCCGTTCATCGGAAACGCATATACGCATTAGCCGGAACGAACATACGCATGGAAAAAGGAACGTAAAAACCAAAAAAAACGCCAAATAGACACAAAAAGATACACAGACACATGCAAAGGTCCAGACGTATCTGTCTCTGAAACGAGCCTATACTGTATCTTGTAGTAACTCCTAACACAACATATGTCAATATCCATAAATGTACTAATCCTAATTTATTCTGAATTACATCTTGTTTAGAGCATCAAGCCCTCACACTGAGGAACACCTCATAAGACTGGTTAGAGAAGGCATAACCAGTATATAAATAGATAATCTGGTTGCCCCTAGACCATGGAACACAAGCTTTGAGGCGGCTCACTATTTATTTTTAAATGTTCCAAATTCAATATTAAAATTGTTAGTACCCCTTCAAAATACCTGGAGGTAATTGCCACTTTGGGGGTCAAGTCTTTTAATAGCAACTTTAATTTGAACCTTCATGCAAATGAACTACTGCATAATGCAAAACGTCCATGTGTACCTGAACAAACCACTGCACAATGCTAGTCTGAATAGTGTAGAAAATACCAACACAACTTTTCCCAATTACATTGTTAGAGATGGTCCAAGCAATCTAGGACCAGTCCAGTTTGTCAAAATAGCAGACCTCCTCCATTCAAGAATAAAATGATCGAACAGACAACTTTAATAGCCCTGGAGACCCTGGAGAGCAGCAGACAGACACAAATATACGGGAGACATGCTACGCACCAGAGAGAGCTAGCTAGATCCACACTGTGCGAGCTGAGGCTTTTTATTCTTTCTCTAGTATTCAAGCTGTGTAGCACACTGTGCCCCCAATCCTATTACTCTGATTGCAAACACAGAGAAGCTGTTGTCACGTTGACACCACACCGCAGATTTTCTCCTCGGCTGCAAGAAAATGACTTGTTGTAATTCTTGGTCACACACAATGTACGAAGCAGCAGAGCCTCAAATTACAAGCTCGCCACCTTGCAGAAGGGGAAAAGAGCCAACGGTGTGGTAAAGAATACAAATTGGAGACCGGCCCCTAGCTGCATGGGTGACAGGAAAGATGCATATTTAATCTCATAGTAAAGTCAAATTAAAACGCTATTAAGTTAAGCAGTGTGACAGTGGAGGAACACAGAATAAATGTATTATTAGTGTGCCAAGCTGATAACGTCACATTACCCGTCTACCACATAAGAAACTTTCCCTGTTATCCTTTACTTTTCTAAATATTGCTTTTAGATTAGCCAATGTGTATAAGGATAGCTAAGGATAGATGGCCCATAAGCATGGCTCCAAATCTGAGCTCTGCTTAAAACAACCAAGCATTCTATATGCTACCAAGCAGGTGGAAATGGTTGATAAATGTGGACCTGAATAATCCCAGGTCTTCATTTAGGTTGAAAACCCAAATCTCCGGTGTTACTTCTGCCTGCAGCCAAGCAAGTCTGTTGGGACGCTAGCCACACCTCACTGACACAGTTGCTCCCAGGACACAGGATGCCACCTGAGGCCATAAACTACCTGGTGACAATAAGAATGTTCTATTGACCTGGACCACCTTAAGAGTTCAGTGACCCAAAATATGACTGTGGCTTCAGTGGCTCATTCAAACCTGCCTCAGGTAGGTGCACCACATCCCTTGAACCGGCCCCACCACTGGGAGGCATATCAGATACAGAAAGGCAGCTCAAGATCAGGTACACCATTTGTTGCCATCAACAGCATGCCCAGGCCTCTGGTAGGAGTCGCACGCAGCCTGGGGCCGGCATTGCCCATGAGAGACACAAGGGACAGGTAAGTTCCTAACAATAAAGTTCCTGGGACCAAGGTTCTACCTTAAAAAGAACTAGACCAATCAAGCTTAGACCTGCTATGCAGCTTGCAGCCTTGTCTTGTTTCACTGATGGCTAGTGTTGCCATTCAATTTGTAACAAATTGTTTTTATCTTTTTAATTGTGTCTTGTAAGGCCCTTTATTTGCAGAACCCGTGGCAGAACACCACACCAATGCTGGAGAGCATGTAAAGTAGAAACCTTGCCATTTTTTAAATAAATCTTGAACGATTAGCTTATTTGTGATATACTCCTTTTAGGAAGAACCAATGCACGGAAAGACTAAATTATGAATAGGGAGAAAGTAATGTAATTTCCTGGACTGGAGCTTTTCATTTCCATTGCTGAATGCATCATATTACTTTTGTGAGGCAGATAGGCAAGGTGAGTATTGAGAGTAAGGAAGCCCCCTGTGAGCTAATGGATAGCATGGGTAAGGGCAACTGTGAAGCCTCAAGCACAATAACTGGCCAAATCCAGCAGGGCACCATGGAAACCCAAAATCTTAGACCCACCCTTGTCTTCATTGGATCCCCTCATAAGGAAGGACAGACTGGGCTGCAGAGACAGTCCAGTTAAATAAACCAGATTGTTAGATGCTGGAGTGCTAGACCGGGGTAACACAGTGCCCTAGTGAGCTAACCTGTGTATGAGCCATGACAGTAGGCCACAAGTACAAAAGCAGCATTGGGTAATCGTCTAAGAGTGCGTGCATAGTCGAACACAGGAGATACCAAAAACCCACTCCTCCAGAGTAGGAAAACTGCGCACAACCCAATGCAATAAAAAACATATATCTTTAAACTACAATAGACAAGACAATAAATAAACACTTCCTAAAAATACAAACAACAGATCAGCAGGTCTTAAGTAATATATATGTATCAAGGGCAGCACCTATATAAGGCATAAACTTAATTATATCAAAGTGAATACGTATACTAAGCAAAAAAATAAATAAATAAATAAATTATATATATATATATATATATATATATATATATATATATATATATATATAGTGCTATAATGCTAAATAAATACATAGAATCAATTGCTCAATATCCTCCAAAATAATACAATCAAAAAGAATATATCAAGTGCAAAAGTGTATTATTCAAAATCCTGCTAATTCATTCAATAAATGTCCCAATATTAAAAAAAAAATAAAAATATAGAAAAATATCTCACCTAAATCCAATGGTGTAGTTATAAATAATAGAAAAACTGTGCTACCATTAATCAAAGCAATATATATATATAACAAAATAAATGATAATAGATACTGTGCTGTAAAAGGATTTAACCTACTGCCATGCACCTGGGCTACTGGTTCATGCTTGCTGAACACAGATGTAAGATGTAAGTTCCACATTTGAAACATCAGAGCGAGCACATTTTAGCACATATATTACTAAGAATGGCGCAGGGTGTATACATAACCCCTCCTCCTGGTATCCAATATTTTTGCCGATTTTTTGTAATGGCAAAATGGCTTTAACTACCATGCGTATAAGGTAGACAAAGGGTCCCCAACATTCCCACAACAGTTTATGTTTTGTGGATCTGACTGAGCTATAGAGCCGGCTATGTGGAGAACCACAAAACATGACCTGTTGTTGGGCCTCAAGGAAAGGCCTAGAGAGCACTGAGGTGCACCACTGTCAATGTGGATTCTTAAGAGTAAAAAGAATTGGGGGCAAGGAGTAAAGGGGTCATTAATATTTCTGGGGTGGGCCTTTATACCAGGCCTAAAAATCAGCCTGGAACGTCACTGGCCCGTGGCCATCCCATAAGCTGATGGGCCCCTACCTCCTGGGTGTTTCCCAGCCACTCAACAAATCCCCATATCAGCAGTAGGGGTTGAAATGGAAACTATTAAAGTTATGGTACTGAAACTATACTGTCACAGGCGTGAGTATGGGGTGCATTCTGACAGAGGGTCTGGGGGGGGGGGGGGGGTTGCCAGCCCATTTGGCTCAGAATTCTCCACATGTTCCCTATGGCTAGTCAGCTTCTGATAGTTACAGGCCATAAGGAACCCTCTTCAGAGGCTCTGAATATTCTGCAGCCTCAAAATTCACCTCTCACAATTCTGTGCGACATGATGCTTAGAAAGAAGTCTACCCTACCTAACTTACTACGGGAGCTTAAAGAATAAACACTCCTCTCAAATTACAAAATTAATATTCAGAAGTCTGAGGCGTTAATCTATCTCGAACGCAGAAGAAACTGGGCGATAGTAAAAACAGCTTCCCTTTCCGCTGGTCACCAAACTCAATTAAATATCTAGGAGTCCAAATAGCACCACACCTGAAGTACCTGTTCGCGGCAAACTTCCCTCCACTGCTTAGTGTAATAAAGAGGGATTTAGATACCTGGAAAGATAGAACACTGTTGTGGTTTGGTAGAGGTAACGTCCTCAAAATGAACGTGCTCCCACAGCTCCTCTACCCAATCCAGGTACTTCCGATACAGACGCCGGCAACCTATTTGAAATCAGTTTGATCTGAATTCATAAAATTTGTGAGGGGGGGGGGGAGCCCCAGAGTCTCACAAGTAGTGCTCTCGCTTCTTAAAAACAGAGGAGGAGTGGGACTCCCAGACATTAAAAAGTACTATACAGCAGCTCATTTAAACAGGGTGGTGGACCGGAACTTGCATCCGAGACACAAGCAGTGGATCCAATTGGATTCTTAAGAGTAAAAAGAATTGGGGGCAAGGAGTAAAGGGGTCATTAATATTTCTGGGGTGGGCCTTTATACCAGGCCTAAAAATCAGCCTGGGACGTCACTGGCCCGTGGCCATCCCATAAGCTGATGGGCCCCCACCTCCTGGGTGCTTCCCAGCCACTCAACAAATGCCCATACCAGCAGTAGGGGTTGAAATGGAAACTATTAAAGTAATGGTACTGAAACTATACTGTCACAGGCGTGGGTATGGGGTGCATTCTGACAGAGGGTCTGGGGGGGGGGGGTGCCAGCCCATTTGGCTCAGAATTCTCCCCGTGTTCCCTATGGCTAGTCGGCTCCTGATTACAGGCCATAAGGAACCCTCTGCAGAATATTCTGCAGCCTCAAAATTCACCTCTCACAATTCTGTGCGACATGATGCTTTAAAAGAAGTCTATTAATTCTGATGTGAAATGATCACTAGTAGATGAATAATAACCTTTAAAGGATATTTGGTGCTGCCTTGCCCTTTCGCTCAGTTATATCCTTCTATTAAGAATATCTCCTCTTAGAGCAGTCACAGCAGGTACCGGCAGAAGAATTGCATTCAGCCTCTTTTACTGTGATATGACCCTGGCCATGTCCTGCATCCTGCCATTGTTTGCAGGAAGAGTTACGCTTCATCCATCCCTCCCGCCTTCCCTCCCTCTTATATAGTTTGGAAATTGGTTCAGTGACAGGTACCAGAGGATTGGCAGCATTCCATTTACATATATACTATTTTCTTGGCTTAGTGTCCGAATTGTCTTGTGATTTAACATTTTATTCCCCTCCCAGAAGTGATACAGCTATTTTCAGGCACTTGCTATTTAAATTGGATCTGTCATTGTACACTGTACGCATTAAACCTGCACTTGAACAGACAGCTGGGGACATTTATATAACCAGTATATCACAACTTTTGTTAACTATTTAAGGTACACAGTGAAAAAAAAAAGGTTTGGATTATATACTGAGAATATGGCCAGAATCAGAATCAGATTGATTTAACCAGGTACAAAAATTACATACTGTACATTTGTTTTGACAGTAAGGCTATAAGGGGGTTCAATAGCATGAGAGATATAAGGAAAACCAGAGGAAGGGCCTTCACATGCATGAATATTGCTGGAATAAAGAAAGAGCAATTCATGGCGGTACAGGTCAGAGGATGAAGTTAAGAAAATAAAGGAGGGAGCTCCTTGTACTTTCTACCCAGATAGTCATTCTATTCCAGTGCACCACTGGTGGGTCCTAGTTCAAGAAGTAGAGGATAGCAAGATATTATTTCACAATCTGTACCTAGTGCCCTAATACTGTTTCATTATGGTACAACTCACACCAAAATTGGTATGAGTTGAAAGATCCTATGCCAAATAATCCTGGGGTGTCTGGCCAGAAGTGTTTGGACATCCTCATCTGAATTACTACTATAGTATATAGTATAGTATACTAGTATATTATAGTATCACCATTGTACCTGTTAATAAGAACTATATTAAATCTCTCATTTTTTTATTTCAAAGCAACTAGTACCCATTAAAAGGTTAAATGGCTTTTGCTTTGTGTGAACAGCATCCATTTTGTTTTCATTTTGTATATTCTAGACACTATTTGATGAAATGCTGTTGGCACGTAGCTGCCAAGAGTTAAAGCGGACCAACAGTCAAAAATGGCTTAACCAGACCAATACAACAAATAGTGCTCATATTCATCCCTCCCCAGCGCAATTTAGATTGCTACACATAAAAATACATTTATCCTGTTAGACCAGGAGATAGTGGAGGCACTGGAGGCACCACTCTCAGAACAAGAGTGGACGCAGGCCGTAAAATCTTCCACATCAGGTAGATGCCCAGGCCCAGATGGGTTCACCCTCTCCTACTATAAGTGGATGGGCAACATCCTGACCTCTCGTGAGGTGGCGGCCTTCAACTCCCATTCGGAAGGGCAACCCATCCCGCCAGATTTGCTGAGGTCACAGTAATACACAAGAAAGATAAAGATCCACTTCTATGCTCCAACTACAGGCCGATCTCGCTCCTAAATGTGGACCTGAAACTATTCACGAAAATACTGGCCTCTAGGCTTGCCCCTAGTCTGGGCAGCCTGATACATAATGACCAGGAGGGATTCACCCATAGGAGAGAGGCCATAGACAACATAGCCAGGATACTTAATCTGATACATCGGATCCACGCGGATGAGGTCCCGGACATGCTGCTTTCTACGGATGCAGAAAAAAACATTCGATAGAGTTAACTGGGACTTCATCTGGGCCACATTGGAGCATATAGGACTACAGGAGAACATGTGAGCCTGGATCCTGTCTCTATATTCCTCCCCCTCTGCTTGTATTAAAGTGAATGGGGTACTCTCGGACCCCTGCGCAATAACAAATTATTTTTATCTTTGCGCTGGAACCTTTTCTCAGATGGGTAAGGGCAAACCCAGACATAAAAGGTCTGGTGAGTGAGCACAAGGAACACAAAGTAGCGGCCTTTGCGGATGACTTAATCTTCTGCATCACCCAACCAGTGACAACCCTACCTAACTTACTACGGGAGCTTAAAGAATAAACACTCCTCTCAAATTACAAAATTAATATTCAGAAGTCTGAGGTGTTAATCTATCTCTATCGCAGAAGAAACTGGGCGATATTAAAAACAGCTTCCCTTTCCGCTGGTCACCAAACTCAATTAAATATCTAAGAGTCCAGATAACACCACACCTGAAGCACCTGTTCGTGGCAAACTTCCCTACACTGCTTAGTGTAATAAAGAGGGATTTAGATACCTGGAAAGATAGAGCACTGTGGTAGAGGCCCGACTCTTAAGATATGGGCCAGATGCACTTCATAGGAGAATATTGCTCCCTCCCCCTCCTAACTCAGACCAGTCTTAGGATCCCTGGACTTCCTACCTAACCAACTGGATGCAGGTTTCAGAAGATGGAGAGCGGCTGGAAGGGGTAGGGCTCAGGACTTCCTGAATGGCTCGGAATGGAAATCACTGCAGGAGCTTATGTCATGGGGAGACCAATCCCATCTGTCATACTGGAGAGAGTTGAAAATCTTGCAGTACCTCAAGAAATTATCTCCCCCGGGGCGATTTTGCAGGGAACTGACACCCTTTGAAAGGCTCTGTGTGGCCACGGAACCGTCCAGAGGCTCTCTGTCCCTCATATACAAACCCCTAATCGATCCAGGGGAGGCCTTTGTCCTGAACTTTGTTGGATCCTGGGAGAAAGACCTCAAAGTATCCTTCGCCCCAACTCAAATTAGAAACATTCTGGAGTTGTCCCAATGGGCATCCATCAGTAATTTGTATCAGGAAGGAGGCTACAAAATCTTTAGTCGTTGGTACAGAACACCCCAGGCACGTTATTGCATGTTTTCTGGGAGTGTGAGAAAATCAGAGATTTCTGGAGGAAGGTTGTGGGATGGATCCGCAAGATGACGGGGGAGGACACCCCTCTTGCCCCAGAGGTTCTACTTCTGCACTCTACAACCCTATCAGTAGGGAAATATAGGAAATCCCTAACTATCCACTTAATAAATGCAGGGCCTGCTTTCTGGCACACTGGAGAGACCCAGCAACACCCTCTCTGGGTTCATGGGTGAGGAGAGTGGAGGATATTAGATGCATGGAGGACCTTACGGTCTCCTTACGGTCTCCCTCAAGCAGACTGAGGAGCGACACAGACTTTGGACTCCATAAAATATTCCTCTTGTTTCTTCCTCCCCCCTTCATCACCTCCCCCCTCCTTACCCTTCCTGCCCCTCCTGGTGTATGCTCTCCCTGGGCCCACCGTCTTCTCTGTTACTAGTTATACAAAAATGCCCTTTTACAGAAAGATGTAGTAATATGACTCAGGCACGAGAATAGGCACGCAGGAACTTGTGTATCAAATGTCTGTTGAAAGATAGATACATACTTGTGAACATCAATGTGATTTAATTTCATTGTTCTGGAACCTATACATCGAAAATGTGGAAATGGCAATTTCTGTGTGTCCTTCCGACCCAGTCAGCTTCAATAAAGATTTATGATAAAAAAAATAATAATAATAATTTATCCTCAACTCTTGCTGTGGTAAATTAAAAAAAAAAGATGGCGTCTCATACATTTGCAGGCCAACTGCAAACAGAAAGAGCTGCTGGACTTCCTGTTACTGTGCATTGTCAATTATGTCAGTTGGGAGAGTTTCTTTTCCAACTGTGTCAGGCTGTTGGTCCGGTTTAAGTTTCTATTTGTAGAAAAGCACGTGATTTCTTGGAAATGACGTGACATGGCGAGACCACCTAGTTTTGCTTTTATTACTAGATTGCAGGAGTTCCTGAATAGTTTTTTTTACTGTGTTGTATAAATGTTAGCTGTAACAATAAAATGACCAGATCACTCTGGGAAATTGTACCTTGTGTACGCATCATAGTTTCTTAATAATGGTCTCCAACGCTGAGGAGTTCGAAGGACACTCTGTGCAGGAGGACAGGATAGCTAGCGCAGCCTACACCCTAGCACCTATCTTTATTAAAGAGCTCATCACAAGTGCCAATCATTATTGTAAGTATAGTACCAAAAGCCTGTGTCTGCACTCCTGATTGAATGTGCATGTGACACTTCCATCGGGGCTGGTTGACAGTAAACAACATTATCCTCGCCCGAAACGTGTCCACTTTATGGACATTATCATTTTATGCTGTATTTTGGATCATCATGGATGCAACAAAGTGAGTGTTTTCCTTCACTGTACAGGATATATGAGAGAAGTTTTGGAGCCAACTTCCTGGGTAAACATCATTATACGTTTATTTATTTTTTATAGCTAAATAGGGTCATAGATAGTTATTTCAGAAGTGATTTGGGCATTTTTATTTAGGAATGTGTTCTAAATATTAAATAGGATCTGGGTGATTTGTACAAATGTTGTATTTCTGTATGATAAACAGAATACATGAATATTAAAAATGAAAGACCATATAAATTGAACCCTAATCTGCTACCCTACAATATTAGGTGTGATATGTCCATAGTATAGAGCTATAGCCTCTGTTGATCTCACGGTTTACTGGTAGTAGAGGCCTTGCAAAGACGACTAATACACAAAAAAGGTCCTCATTTATAATGGGTGACAGGAATCATGGAGAAAAGCTACCCTTGATTTCTATGGTCTACTCCTGTAAAACAAGACAACCCTACCAGTGACCAATAATTTAGGCAGAATGTACTTGGTGAATACTGGCAGATTCTGCTTTAGGGGGGTTTAGGTATGAGCCTAAATGTCACCTTGTGCAAGATTTCATAATGGTGCTTCCCAAACACACACGTAAATACATAAACACCCAGGGAAAGAAAATGAATCCAGAAAACAAAGAGGGACAGAGGAAACACTGAAAAAAGAAAGAGATGGGAGAGGACAGGGAGGGCATCAGAGGAAATGGGGAAAAGAGATTTGTTTCGAAGATGAAAAAATAGGAAGGTTTAAATGAGCACATTTCCAAACATGTGAGAAGGAGAAAATGTAGAAAAGACAGAAAAGGAATGTGAAAAGAGAGGTAATGTCATGCCTGGAGTTCCTCCTTAGCATTCACCTGTTTCTCTCTGTGATAGTTCTCTGTAGTATGCAGCTTGACCACCAGGTGGCGCTCTCCTGCAGAGCTACTGGACATCAGTCAGCATCTGTGCTAATTATCTGCTGGCCTTTATATGCTGATGCTGCCATGCAGTCAGGGCTCAGCATTTTACTCTGTCTTCTGGAACCTGAACTCTGTACCCCGAGCCTTTGAACCTGATTCCTGAAACCTGAACTCTGAACCCAGGACTTCCTTGTCAGCCATCGCTTTCCCTCATGTTTTGCTGTTTTCCCTTTTTGGACTTACCTTGGACTGGACTTTATGCATGTATGTTTTTCCTCACTGCACACTGTGTATGTATAGCAATCTGAGTGTGAACGTTTGCCTGTTTCTCACAATAAGCACAGTTGCTGCATAATCCTAGTCTCCCTGCCTTGCAGAACTCAAATTACTGGTCACTTTTTATTAGTGGATTTCTCCCTTGAGATATCCGTGACAGGTAAAAAGTAAGTCAGATGGAGAAAGGAGGAAAAGAGAGATGGAGGTATATTGCTCACAGTTCTTTTGCACCAATCTCAGAATCTGCTTTTTAAAGTGATATTTCAGGCAATGAAAATTGTTATATCATTGTCCTGGGCTATGTTTAACAATGTCTTAAACTGTTTTCCATTTTTTCGAAAGGAGAAATGGCCGAGATATCAAGATTTACATTTTTACCTCATGATTTCTTTTCTGAAGCATGTAGGTGTGGCCCTTGAGGCTATGATGCTGCATAATAATTAGCATAGTTATCAGCATGACGGGTTGGGTCTGTAAGAGACAAAGATCCTACATCCAACAGAGGCATTTCTGATCACCCTGGCTGTGTTCCATCCCTATCTCCATGCGGACATTGTATGTGGGCATTCCCAAACTTGTATGCACACTCCCAGACCCACATGCAAGCTTTCCTAGGTTTTAGTGCCACCTTGAGCCCACTAGGCTGCCACTGCTCCTCCAGTTCCCAGACTGTTAGCTTTTCTGATCTCACTCTTTTAGGTCCTCACTTACTTCCTCCTCAGCTACAAGTGAACTGTCTCACTGCAGGGATATTTCTTCTAGACGTCTATGCATGCACTTCTAAGGACATGCGCCCACCCCCTGCCTTGCATGCACATGCATGCATGCACCCCCAAAAACTCATGCAGGCATGCATATACACGCACAAGAAATGCATGTGCGCACCTCCAGACACAAAAGCGCCCACTCCTAGATGCGCTTGTATGCACTCCCAGACGTGCGTGCACACACCCCTGACACACATGCACACTTTCCTAGGTTTTAGTGCCAACTTGAGCCCAGTAGGCTGCCACTGCTCCTCCAGTTCTCCAACTGTTAGCTTTTCTGGTCTCACTCTTTTAGGTCCTCACTTGCTTCCTTCTCAGCTACAAGTGAACTGTCTCACTGCAGGAATATTCCTTCAATATCCTCTGTTCCCACCCAGCTGTATCACCCATGTCACACATCTCACATGCCTGGCATGAGTCAGGGTTCCCTTCTAGGCCTTTTTATCTAGTTTAACAATTTTTTCTCCTGTTCCAAGATATTCACGTTTTGACCTAAACCGAGTTCCAAATGACGCATTAGACACAAGTCCCACAGAGAAAAACAGAGAGAAAAAGCTATAATAAGGAAAATAGAAAATGAAGAAGATGGGTTAAAGAGAGACCAAGGCAATGTGCAAAAGAAAGAGATATGAGAGTAAGAAGTTGTCTGAATGGGTTCTCCTACCCCCCTTTTACAGAGAGATGGGAATGGTGCCCTGTGTGACTGCACAGGTTGCACGTCCCAAAGGTCGGCCATGCGTTTATACCTCCTTTGAGAAAGGTAATCAAACAAATAGAAAGGGCGGGTGTCCGCTGAAAAGGTACATAAAGGGGAAATTAGGAGGGGTCATGAGGAGATGGAGAAACAGAACTTGTTGCAGGAAACTAGAACAGGGCATTGGGGGCAAGACAAGAAGAGTGGATAGTAAAAGAGAAAGGGGACACAGCTAGCTTTATATTTCATTTGGGAGAAGCCACTAAAGAATTCTCTGCACGTTCAAGTACAAAATCCCTGAAAAATGAAAAAAGAAAGGGCTGAATATGGGCATAAGTTTTGGACCATATAATGAAACTTCTAAATAGCCTTGTGTGTTAATATCAAATTCTAGCAGTTTCCCCAAGCTGCACCTTTCTACTGCCCTTATGGCTGATTCAGAAATATTTTCCAATTTTCTGGAGGCCTCTTTCATAAGGGCCGATATCACTCTGCTCCCGGCACAGGAGAAATCACGTTTTTAATCAAATAAAGAAACTTTCATTAGAGACTGAAAGGATTTATAAAAAGGTATCGACTCTTAGTGAAGGAATCATACAACAGAGCTTTTATTAAGGGCAATGCATTAAGACTGTGAAATGCAATTTATTGCTGATGTGTAGCAATAAAGCTATTTCAAACCTTGGTTGGGGAGATTTCTAAGAACAGCAAGTCAGATTTAATTCTCATGATTTCCAGATTTAGTTTGCCATGCCTTTGAAGGCTAATAGAAAAATCTCACCATACCTGAAATTAGATGGCCAACCTAACTGATGGGCCCAGGTAGACCCTAAGATTTTAAGGTGTAGGGAAAATTTGTTGTAAAAAACCTGACTGGTCACCAGTGGTCAGGGGGATGCTTAGACCCAGTTATGTAGTTAGCAGCAGCACCAGAGTCTGGAAGGGTCAGTGTTACAGTGTGTTTTCTGGCGTCTTACCTAATAACATTATATAAAGAGGCATCCCACATTCTGCTGGTATGAGGGGCTAAGTAGACCTGAAGTCAAAACAGTGGGGGTCCCTGAACTGGACCATATACTGTAAATGGTGCCTTACCTTTGATAGCAATGTATTATGAGCCTTAATTTGCTAACCTGGGATACTACATAGAAGCATCTCTGAAACCTTGGAGAACAAGGCTTGGGTTCCATATTAGAGCTTATAAAGGAAGTGGTTTCTTCTGCAATTCCTGTGTCTTCACTTTCTGTAATGCTCTGGAAAAAATTCCGACAGGCAGGTGCTGTGCTCCAATCTTCACTGTTTCAAATCTATAACAAAGTGACATTTTGGGGTATTTCTGGTGGGATTTAAAGTGGCAATCACCCATGAAGCAAGGGGGAATCCTTCCATGTTGACAGAACCAGGGTGCCAGGGACCAGACACAGGTCTACAACTGCATCTGTTGTCTATCACTGTGGCTGAGCCTTGCTGCCTGCATGACCTCCTGTGCCCACATGGCCCTGCACAGCACTGTGTGAAGGGCCACCCCATGTACCCAACTGGCTGTTGGCATTCAAGCGTGTAGGTAACATTACCTAGTGAAAT
Source organism: Gastrophryne carolinensis (assembly GCA_027917425.1). NCBI lineage: Eukaryota > Metazoa > Chordata > Amphibia > Anura > Microhylidae > Gastrophryne > Gastrophryne carolinensis. The sequence goes on along the minus strand of CM051243.1, from coordinate 26,236,214 downwards.
CCTGTTAGTCTCAGCATGTTGCACTGCTCTGGGCAGATGACTCATTGACCTCATTGAAGTGGTTGGGCATTCAAAATTTGGATAGCTGAGAGGAGAAACAAAGCAGCACTGTGAGGTGCATTTGAGTTTAGGTATGCTTTGTTCTATAGCTACAGTCTACAAACTTCAAAGCCCAACTTCTGTACAATTTTAGATTTGGAAAGATTGGTAAATGGATAGATCCATTCCAATGCTCCTTCTGATACCATTGTCCCTGTAGTGGGGACAGAGACTTGTTTCCAACTTGGTCACCAAAAGAGAAATCTGCGATCGTCTATATAGGGCTTCTGTTTCAGTGGCATCCCCCAGTATGGGCTGGTATCCATCATGGCCATGCTGTGAGTCTCAGCTATAGGGATACCAGCCTGTATGCCTGGTCCTCATGGGGGGTAGCCTTCAGAAGGTGGGGGGGAGCTCAACACCATTTTCAGCACTTCTGTAATTCATAGGATTTAATTTGGACTTTAAGGAGCACTATTACGAAAAATGGCCCAATGATAAAAATCCATATACATTTTCTGGATGGCGGGGATGAGGGGTCACTTATACACCCGGCATCAGGAAATATCCAGCCAGGCTTGTTTTTCTTTTTTTGAATGGAAGGAAAAGGACATCAGGGGTGACAGGCTCTATCACCCCTGAAAGACTAAACCTGTCACCCCTGAGCTTTATTCCTACCAGGAGAAGAAAACTACAAGTTTGGCGGGAGTTTTATTCAGTTCGGGTGTATACCTGACTCCTCCTCTCATTAGCCAGCATGTTTATATGGATTTTTAATATTACACAATTTCGCAATAGTGCTCCTGACACAATTTCACAATTTTGCAATAGTGCTTAAATGAATCTTAAAACTAATTTGGCCTATTTAGTGCCAAAGCGAATCTTGGATTTGCTCATTGTAAAAGCTACTAACAATTTGGTCAGATTTATAAGAGTTTTCTGTTTCAATCTTCGTTTTATTATAATCAGAATTGTTATTGTTACAATAATATAATTCAATAAACATTTTTACAAAGTTGACTGAGTTGTACATTCATTATTGTTTTCTCTCATGTCAACAATGGATATTGAACATTGTAGCAGCAGAGGAATACATATTGCCGTTCAGATGCAGTTCAGTCAACAGGGAAATAACTTCACAGTGGTCATGACCTTTTTGTTGAAAAGGGGGAGGGGTTGAATTTAATTGGGGTAATTGCGGAGAGCTTAGAAAGTTAGGTTGGGTAAGGTTAAAAGAAAGGTAGGGAAAGGGTGAAGAAAGAAAGAAAAACAAATCAAAAAGAGGTGGGGAAGAAAAGAGGGGTTACAAAGGTCAGGGAAGGAAGGTGGTAAGTAAACATTAAATGTGTTAGAGATTTCATACCCTTCCTTCTCAATGTAACATAGTAGTTCCCACATTGATAAGGCATATTCTACCCAAGGTCTGGACACCCTTCTGCGGAAGTCTCTCAATATATTTGTTAGATTTCATTAACTATAAATCCCTTTAATCCCTCTATCGTGAAAAAATGGCCCAATGATAAATATTCATATAAATATGCTGGATGGTGGGAGTACAGGTCACTTATACACCAAACATCAAGAAATATCCAGCCAGGCTTGTTTCTTTATTTTAATGGATGGAGGAGGAAATTGGGGTGACACCCCTGGATTTTATTCCTACCACGTGAGAACAAACCACAAGCTTGGCGTGAGTTTAATTCAGTTCGTCTACATAAGTGACCTTTCCTCTCATTAGCTGATTTGTTTATATGAATTTTTAACATTACACAATTTCGAGATAGTGCTCCTTTTAATGTCATAGTGGGTCAATATAACAGGGACACACTGTGTATTTGAGGTGTGCTTGAGGGGTGGGTTAAAGGCTAATCCTAGGATAGGGCCTAGTTGGAAGAAGAGCTCCTTCCAGGTCTGGGAGCAGGGTGGATGGAGTACTCAGTCATGTCAGTAAGGGGTAGACTCGCAAGCATATAATGACGACCAATACCCCTAAAAATCCCACGGAAGTGCATCAGACCTGGCCTCTCTCTACTGTGCCTCCCAGAGGGGTATGCATATTGGGAGAGAGCAAAACATAGAGAAAGCCGGAGCAACCCGCCTCCCTGCAGTCTGCGGCACACTACCGCCTATCTAAATGGCTGTGTGCAGGTAAGTGTCTAAGCATGATTGAGGCTGGGGATGCTGATGCGGCCATGATTGTGCCCTGGAAGCACCAGAACAGTGAGTTTTTTGTGGGGCTCCTGAGAGTTTTACATAGCAGGGTGTACAGAGGCAGTAAGCCCTGGAGTCTTTTTAACACCTCAACTGCAACACCAAGACTTTTAGACTCCAGTTCTGCAGGTTGGTCCTTTTTAACCCTTTCACTGTCAGCCTACCTAGAGATTTTGTTATCACTTGTTGCCAAGCAATTTTTCAGCATTTTGTGCTATATTTATTTCCCTGTGATTTTTGCAGGAATTTCCAGGAAAGTGATATGTTGTTTTTGTCAGCAGAGTTTGGGCTTAAACATGAAATGTGTTGTTTGTCATTTTTTTTAGTGCGTTCTCAATATTTTTGGGGTATTTGTGGGGGAAAAAATTATATTTTTAAAATGTTATATTTTTAAAATCATATTGCTTGTAAAAGCCGCCAATTACAATGGTACCACATATGTATTGGTAGACTTGTTCCCGTTCCTGCCAGGGAGACATTCGAAACTGAAAAAAACGCTTTATGAGATTTTCTAATAAAATTCAACTAACTGCATATAACTGCATCTAACTGTTAACTTGCAATAACTATCTGTTGCAGGGTGTGCGTGTTGGGTGCAATGGAGTCAAATCCAGTCGGTGGATAACAGAGACAGGAAAAAAGTGATAGAGAGTAGCTGTAGATATAGGAAATACAACACATCAGAAAAATGCATATAGAGACTACAGTTAAGAATTGGTAACAGCCCCATCTACTGTCATAACTTGTCATAACTGTAAACTGCAGTCAATTTGGCAGAAGTCCCAAAATCACACTCAGAGACAAGCGGGAGCTGTTGCAAAGTATTGTATCTTCAACACTATCAAGGATTAAAACCTTTAAAAATTGATGAGGGGTCCCCCCTCTCCAGCAAAAACAGCTCAAGCACCAGCTATGTGGGCTGGCATCCCAGGGCACAGAGGCCAAGCATCCGGCTTTGGTCCTAAAGGCTACGAGTGCACATAGTCGGCACAGGCATCTGGCGCCTCAGCGCCAGGCATGCTGGTAATCAGATTTTGGATAATCATCCACTTTCTGGCAGGTGACCTGCTTCTGTTCTTTGAACTGGTATAGGGGTCTCAAGGACATCCTACCAGTTAATAAAGGGAAAGTCCATTTTTTCAACTACTTACCTCCTTCCATCGCTGGGTGCTGTCCCATGCCGTCCAGTCTCTGCTGTCTTCAGTCTGAATTGAGTGGTGTAAGCCAGGAACGAGGTGGAGGATCTGTGTCCTCTGCCCCGCTCCTGCCTTCCGCTGGTTATCTTGGCTCCTGCTGTTGGGAGGGGCCTTTTTACCAGCGGAATAAGCTGATGTCAGCTCACTCACTGGTATAAAAAGCCCCTCCCTGCGGTGGCGAGTGAGCTGGGCTCAGGAGCAGAGATTCTGTGTTCTCTGCCCTGCTGAAGACCCCGGGCTGACAATCGGGGAAACGCAAGGGGTTGGGGAGACCCTCAATGCTGGAACCTGGACAAAGGTGAGCTTTTCTTTTTAATTTAAACGGAAAAATATCAGTCATGTACAATTTACAGGCTGAGTTGCAGCCCCATAAGTTCCACGTGGCTGTCGTTTAAACAACCCCAGGGCCCAGTGATTCCCTGTCCTGGGGCATCCTGGTTTTGGAAGTTTCAAAAAGCAGTGGCAGTTCAAATCAGGGTGGCTCCTGCTAAGGGAGGCACATGGGGGCCTTACCATTTTAAAAAGTTTTAGTATAGTTTGAAAGGAACCAATAACCTTTTCAAAAATGACAGCTGGTTCTTACTACTGGTCCATGTGGTGACCAATTATGTTCACCAGATGCTCACATGTCAATATGTGACCATCCAACAAGCAAACACAATAAGCCATTAGTGGTCTTGTGGGGCTGGGGCCACTGGTAACCTGGGGGGCTTCACACACAGGAGGATCACAAATCAGTGGACTAAACCCCTGGAGGGTGAAAATCTTGGGTTTTGGTCTGCTTTAAACATTCAGCAGGGCGGAACTAGCAGTGGGAGAGGGGTTAAGTCTGGACATGACTGCAGCCAACTAGAAAGGTTTGGCAGCCAGGGATTTACACAGCACTTCTCAAGCCTGCCAGCCAAACTTCACTGGTGTGGATGGTAACATGCGCCATGACACACCACAGGAAACATAAAGTAGGGGATTCATTGGGCCAGGGAAGAGGCTTCTCCAGGAGGTATGCATTGCTGGACCAATATTTAAAGCCCCCCTTCCCCCGGTCCAAAAACCCTGTACCTTGGGAGGGCCCACATTATTCACTCTACCCTGGGAAGCCCCTATGCAGGTAACCAGCACTAAGGACTTTCAGCCAGGGGCAGATTGGCCATTGGGAGAGCCTCTCTTTCTTTCTTTGTTCTTTCTGCCACCCCTTCTTCTTTCCTTCTATTATTTCTGTTAGTCCTTCTATTCTTTCTTTTTCTTCTAGTCTTTTTCTTTCTTTCTTTCCATCTATTCTATTTTCTTTCTTCTTCTTTCGCTCCATCTCTTCTTTCTTTCTCCCATTCTTTCTCACTTTCTTTCTTTCTTTTTTTATGCTATTCTTTTATGCTTTCTTTGTTTCTGTCATTCATTAATTCTTTTTCTTTGTTTATTTCTGTTATTCATTCTTTCTCTTTCTTTGTTTCTGTCATTCATTCTATGATTTTGTTGTTTGTTTGTTTCTTTCCATTTATTTTATTATATTTCTTTCTTTATTTCTATCTATTCTTTGTTTCTTTCTTTCATCTGTTCATTCTGCCTTTTCTTTCTTTCCTTCTAACATTTTATTCAGTCATTCCTTCTGTTCTTTCAGTCATTCTTTCTCTTTTATCTGTCAGTCCCTCTATTTTACTTTCTTTCCTGTCATCTCTTTTTTTCTTACATTCCTTCTCTCTCCCTCTTTTTTCTTTTGTTCCTCTTCTTTTGTTCTTTTTTTTCTCTTTCTTTCAGTCATTACTTCTATACTTTGTCATTCCTTCTATTATCTTTTCTTTCTATTCTTTGGTAGTATTCACCATACGACTTTATCACTATGTATGGAGCATCATATCATACCATAACTACAAGGGGCCCATTAAGACTCTATCGCCTAAGGTGCCGCACCTTATTCTCCTGGAGACCCAGTCTGGACAAGGTTAGTGTGTGGCTGGGGGTGAGGTATTGCTTTATACCTTAATCACTCATTCCTGCTGCTCTAGGCAGTCAATTGTACACCATACCTCCCAACTTTTCAGGGTGGGAAAGAGGGACATTTGTTAAATTAGGCTACACCCCCTCATTTGGGGATATATAGGAGATAGGATGTAACATTTATATACATTATAAACAATTTGAATAGGCGAATTAATCATTTATTGAGAAGAGGTACAAATAAGAGCAATGAGGGACAGGGGGTCATGGACTCAAAAGAGGGACAGTCCCTCCAAATCAGGGGGTATGGTACACACCTGCTCCTGCCTTGGTCTTCATGAGATAGGGGATCAAAATTTACAGTGGCCAAGACTGCCTGACAAAGGTGGTGCCAGCATCACCGACTGAAGGGCTGGGGGTAAGGGTTTGCACCGCAGCATCCAGGGCCTTTATGCTGGACAAGGTGCTGTCTGACACAGGTTGTGGCTTCTGACCTCCTTTGTAGCGAACTGCAGGGCCGGAAGGGGGTCAGTGTTCTGCTTAAAAAGGAATTTTCACACTCTGGGGTCTGAAACCCCCAGGAAACACCCATTGTGCTAAACTATCCTATGGTGCATGTATGGGGTCTCCTCCGATCAGCATTCTATGCTGTGCATTTTAAATAGGGAGAGCGTCGGGCAACCCTGTGGCCGCTTCCCTGTAGCTGTGTGTACCTGAGCTGGTCATTAAGCTGGGCCAGGGCAGGGGGTACACATGCAGATGGAGCATCCTGCCTATGCACCTTGGCCTAGAAGAGGCCTTGCCCAGGGCCAGCTCCAGGTTTGTGGGGGCCCTTGGGCAAGAGAGTTTTAATGGGCCCTAAAGTAGTCACCTTTCAGCTCTGCTGCCACAAATGGGTCATCTCCTGCTCCAGTCCTTGTCAGCTGTCACCTGGTTCTGGGCACCTTCTGAGCTTCCATCAGTTGCCCTCCATTCCATGCCATCTTCTCCATTGTTGCTGACCATCCCCTGTTGCTGAGGCCATGAGCAGGTCTGCGCACAGCACCCAGCATTCAGTGGTTGGGTCCCTTGTTAAATAATACCATGGTCAAGTGTGAGCCTCAGTGGACCCCTGAAGATGCCGGGGCCTTGTCAATTGCCCAGGTTTGCCCTGTGCTGCTACTGGCCTTGCCTGAACCAGGTGGGCCCTACCGCTGATGATCCTGGCCTTGTCATTGCCCTATGGGCCAATCTTTCTGCTGTGCAGTGTTGTGTTTCAGGGGCTGTGGAGGCGGCCCCTTCACATAGCAAATAGTTGAGGTCCAGGGGTATGTTCCACTTGGGCCCTGTCTAAAATCCGCTTTTTAAATCATGACTTTTCTCAACCCTGACCCTTGCTTGGACTTGATGGACATTTATCTTTTTTTAATCATATTAACCATGTACAGTGACTAATATTGATATCAGACATCCACGATGCACGAAGAATTTTCTGAGGCAATGAACTTGATGAGCATAATGCACTCAGTACAGAAAGATCTACAGTTTTTTGAGTTTTTTTTTTTTTGCAGGGTGAGATCCTGGTAAAACTAAAGCTCTGCTGAACAATAGACTGAGTAGTGACAAAAGGCTGGAAGAGGTGAGTCTCTATCTAGCACATTGTTCCTCATCTAAAGAGTGGAGCATAAAACCGTGAATTCATTTCAGGTTTAATTCTTTTGATGATTTTCATGTATTGTTTTGTATGAAAAAGTTTTTAGACATTTAGAAACTTCTGATTTACCATCATGGCTCGAATACTTTTTAAACAATACAATTATTTTTACAATTAGGCAAAATTAGGAATCCTTAATAACACGTTAATAATGAACCCATTCTGTGCTTTTAGGAAAATATCATTCTGTTTCTGTGCTTTAGTTTTTCTTATAGTCTAGGCTAGTGCTCCCCCTACTGTCCAAAATCAGGTCACAACGTACAACGCTACTGCTACAGTGGGACCCAGATCCTCAGCAAAGCAGATCACACCCAGAGGAGCCAAAGGTTTTTTTGGCCTGAGGTCCACTTTGGTGTTTTGAAAATTGCTTTCTGAAAAGGACTTCCTGAGGTTCCAAATCCAGTCCAGAATTTTAGGGAATATGAACTAAATTTTACTTTTATCAAATGTATTTGCTCAGCAAACCAGATATGGAGGCTAATCTGCCATTGTAACATGTGACTGGAGAGTATTAATTGACAGACAGACAGAGGTAAAACTGGGAACAACAGAAATAACAGTAATTATTGAAAACAAGTGACCATAGCAATACACTCTGTACATAGCTGTAAGCCGTGTACCGGTGTGGGCTCCCAAAGGATACAGCGAAGCCACGTGCGGGAAAAGCGACACTGACACCAGCGTTTGTGAATCAAACTTTTACTACAATAGAGTATCAAACCCACTTCAAAAAGACAAATGGGAGGAACAATAAAACTTGATTACCCGTGCTGGGGATCAGGACGCAGCTAATGGAGGCCATGTGGGCCGGAGTGAGGAAAAGACCGCCCCCGCCCCCAAGTCACCCTAGGATGCTTGACCAGAGCCGCCTTACCATTGGACAGGTCAGCGGCCGGGGCGACACATCAGGCGATGGTTGGGCGGGTATGCAGGCAAGCACACGTTGGGCCCCCGGCAGGTGACCAGGTTTGCCGTCCTCTGGCTCTGGCCCTGTGTAAATGCCCCACCCTCTGACTGGCTGGAGTACACCAAGGGGCCATGCTGAAAAACCCAATGGCCACCCTGCACCATGGAATTTGAGGCAGGATGAAAACTATTGCCATGTCTAACTGAAGAGATACATCAACGCCTTGAACCCTGGCAGAAATCAAGTGTACTTTTCCCAAACCCAGTCTTCAAAAATATTTATCATCTTTTTGGGTTTTCAGTAAGATAAGAACTATGAATCGCTAAAACCATCTGGAGAAGTTTCGTACATTCTAGGAAAATAGAATTATCAGAGAAAGACTCTCGGTAACCTTTCCTATAATTTCCCATATAGCTGATCACAAGAGACAACTTCTGCAACTGAATGTAGTTACTGCTCTCAAATTCAGAAAACACCGTATAGAGTTGATAGTTAAAATCACATCACTGGTGGCAGGAGAAAGGATTGTTCTGGAAATGCTTTTGAAGCATGCACTGAAACTTTTATCATTCATAATGTCAAATGCCTAGCTGGATCTGTCTTTCCTGCTTGACATTAAGACGGACTGAAAACAAGGCTATGTGCACCCAAACTGGACCTAAACTGGCAGACTCAGTAAATGCCTATATAGCATAGAGCAGCAGGGACTACTCTGTCCTTTACGTCCTCTTTCTTTCATTTTTTTTCATCTTTATTTCTTCATTCTTGTCTCTTCCTCCTTTTTTTCTTTCTTTTTTCTTTCATTCCTTGCTCCTTTCCTTAAAACGCTGGAACGCTGAGAATACTCACCTTCATTACGAGCCAGCACCAGGAAAGGATTCCCATGATTGGCCTCCGGGCGGTCACGTGGGCCGTAGTCGCGTCCTCTGTGCTGCCCCCACGTGAGCCAATTGTGGAACTCCCTTCCCGGTGCTGGCTCGTAATGAAGGAGAGTATTTTCAGCATTCTGTGCAGTTAGGTGTGAGGGGATACCCACCCGAGGTTCTTGCTATCATCAGAGAGAGGGGCCAACACTCGGTAAAGTAATAATGGGTGTTGGTCCGGTTTAAGTTTGTCCTTCTATCATTTGCTTCCTGTTTCCGATTTGCAGGGGGGTTGTGGTGCAGGTAAGGAGAACTGGGGCAGGTGGCAGTGTATAAATGAGGGGCATCAGCAATTGGGATGCCTCCCACACAAATTTTACTTATAATGGGTGTTGGTCCGCTTATATATAAATAGAGAGAGAGATTTATATAACCCTTTAGTGTGCCACTACATATTATTTTTAGAGATACTATAAATAAAAATGGAGACTGACAAATTGTACCCACATTTTGGTTCAAATAAAACTCAATCCATAAAATTTAGGCTCAGTTTTTATTTAACCTGAATCCAAAGAGTAACGTTACCTGCAGGCACTGCACTGGTAAGTCGGTGCCTTTTGTATGTGGTCCACACATTCAGCAGCAGACAACAAGGTTAAGTTGTGCACAGAGCTGGGTAATAGCAGTGATCTATGGAGTGATATTACAGGGCTCCTCATTCAGCCGCTAATGCCTCTTCCTATACAATTTACTATCCTGCCGTTTTTCCCTTCTGCTTTGCTGCGCTGCTTGCTTGGTCCTTAGTCATGTGAAATTATATCTCCCCGGACCCTTCCTTCTGTAGCAGTTGACATTATAGAGCCATTCATTCTGAATTCTGGAACTTTTATGACCCATGTGCTGTATCTTGTACGCGCTATACATTAGACCGGGCTGGCAGCACTGTTGTCCGTAGCTCCATACGTCCATGAAAGAAGCTCAATCACAACAGCCAGCAATCAGATGAATTTTTCTAACATTTACTCTGCTATTAGGTGTTGCTTGGAAAGTTACAGAGCACTGCAAACCTAAAGGGTAACACAGACCAGTTTAAATAAGAAAGATATAAGATATACAGGGCACTGTACCAGCAGCCAACCAGTACCGAAAGGACTTGCCTTGTTCTTCCACTGGGATTATGTTAGTAACTGCTATAAGTGAGGAAATTAACCAGAACTTCAGCTGGAATCTTTTATTCGGTCTAAGCAGTTCCATGAAAAAAATGGAATGACCACTTGAAATGGATAACTGCTTCAGAAAGATGTTTAAATTAACAGTTGGAGTACTGCTTTGTTGTAAGTCAGTTAGTAAAAAAAACTGTAAAAATAAAAACCACAGGGGTTGGTGGATGGGTTTTAAAGGGAAACCAGGGGCAATGATCTTCAGGGGGAAGTCGTGTCCTAGTAGTAAGTAAGCATTCTTGTGACCGAAGGGTTGTAGGGGGATTCAGTGCCTGGAAGACCAAGGCGGCCTAACAGGAAAAGCTTGGCCTCGGGATAATACCCCAGTGTGGACCCTAGAGAATATTGATATTGTGATTGTGCTAGTGATCAAATAGAACTGTGTTAGCTTGGCTAGGATAAGGTAAGGGTACCTGTGCCCTCCGTTTCGGAGTTGACAACAGTTTTAAAAGCTGCCCCCGCCATCTCTAAAACGGGGGGGGCACAGGCCCTCTCTCCTTCTATCCCAGACATGCTTGAACTGGATCCAGAGCATGTCCAGAAGGATTCAGGCAATGCTGAAAGCCAAAGGTGGATTAATAAAATACTAATAAAATAATAAAAATACAAATTTAGAATTTTAGGAACAAAAGAGTAAAAATACAGTTACATGACAAGAATCTACTAAATAGTTGCTAAGTCCAGTTAAGTCCAGTTTATGTATGATATAGCCAAGATGATAAAATATTTCAAATGATGGGAGTCTCACGTTTAAAGCTGTAGAGGAAGGTGAGGTATAGAGCCTGAAATGTAAATGTTTGAAACATGTGCGAACCCGAACAGCAAAGTTCGGGTTACCAAACCCGAAAAGGGACTTCAGCCAGAAAAAAAGCTAGTTTGCCTAGAGGTTCACCCACTTAGGTTGCAGCAGCAGGCAGCTGCTATAACTCACCTGCTCACCTCCTCCTCAGCGGCTGTGGCATTTCAAACTGGCCTCAGTCGGGGCTACAAAAAGATGGCTGGCAGCTCCCATGAGTGAGGAGACTCCTAGTGCTGGGGCTCAGCTGAGTTAAAGCAGTGCTTTTGCTGCACACTCTGTGTCTTCAGGGTACCTTGCTGGGTCATCAGTGGTGTCCTAAAAGCAGCAGCCACGTCAACAGTAGACGCCACTGCCACAATCTGTTGAAGGAGGTCACACAGGTCCCCCTTAGGCTTTTACACCTAAGAGGAAGAGCAATGGACCAATACCAAATGGCATAGGAGCTAGTATACTGGCAGGGCTACTGGCCCCTGATCTCTGGGCTACCAGTCACTATGCCTGGTTCCAGGGCTGGTTAGCTAATGCGAAAGAACTCATGCAAGGCTGAAAGTACTCTCTTGGAGTGAATAATTCTTGCATAGCTTTCTTTCATGCTCTCGCAACTGTGACATTGTTTCACGTGTCCACTGAGTCATATGAGAGATTTCTGCATGAGAAAAATGTGTTTTGCAAGGAAGGATTTTTTTCTCACATTCCTAATTCAACCATTTTATCTTGAACTGATGCATCAGATGCACCACATTGCGCAAGCTAACCTCACTGGCTGTCAGAAATCACATGGAGCTGCAACCTTGAAGTAGGTTAGTACCGGGGTGCGGGCTGCCAGTGCAGATATGCGGAGTAGGGAATCCATTGGGATGCCTTACATTGCCTAATGCAGTAAGACATTTAACAAAGGTTTGCTAGTTTTAATCATTTCAGTGCTGGAACTGGCAAAATAGTTTGTGGCAGATGAAAACTGATTTTCTGTCCTTGCAGAAGTTCTCCAAAACTGTCAGGTTCTGAAGGCATCTCCTGCCCTCTTCAGGTTAACCTGCATATTTTCAGCTAGATTCAGGTCTGGGCTCTGGCCAGGGGCATTCCTAGCCATTCTTTTGTAAATGTTGAGGTATGCCTTAGGTCAAAAGTGGCATTCATTTTCAGCTTTTCATCAGGGGCCTGAAAGTTTTGTGTCATAGGAGCCATTCATTATTAGCTAGACTAAAGCCCCATTTCCAGTTACATAAAACAGCCCCAAAGCATAGTTCTTCCTACACCATGCGTCACTGTGGGTATGTAGTTCTTTTGGTGATGAGCAGTGTTGGCTCATCCTTTTAAATTATGGCTAAAAATATCAACCTTGATCTCATCAGACCATGACTCGTCCTAGGAGAAGCAGCAGCGGCTGCCGGGGGGCAGGCGGTCAGGGATCAGTTGTCCTGCCCTCTCCCTTCTCGCCTGCCCCTCCTCCATTGTCCGGCGTCGCAGAGGGAAGGGAGATTATGCTGCCAGTGAATGGGGCGGGTAATCTGTCACACTGCCTATAATGAGGGAATGGGGAGATTCTGGCACACTTCCTGTAATGGGGGTTTGGGGGGCTTCTACCACACTGCCTGTAACAGGGGAATTAGGGCGGATGGATTCTGCAAACTGCCTGTAATGGGGTGATTGGGGGGTTCACACACTGCCTGTTATGAGGTGATAGAGGGGAAGCTCTGCACACTGCTTGTTATGGGGTGATTGAGGGGGATTCTGCACACTGCCTGTCATGAGGAGATTGGGGGGGCATACTGCACACTGCCTGTTGTGGAGTGATTGTAAGGGATTCTGCACACTGCCTGTTATGAGGAGATTGGGGGGGCATAGTGCACACTGCCTGTTATGGAGTGATTGTAAGGGATTCTGCACACTGACTGTTACGAGGTGATTAGAAGCTTGACAAATAAAATGGATGAACTAGAACTGATAATAACAGAAGAACAATATGGCATAGTGGGGGTAACAGAGACCTGACTGGATAAAAGCTATGACTGGGCAGTAAATCTACAGGGCTACTGTGTGTTTAAGAAGGACCGTAAAAAACCAAAGGGGGTGGAGTCTGCTAAGTTGTAAAATCCTCTCTACAACCCGCTCTGCGGGAGGATATATATGAGGGGAATGACCATGTGGAGTCTGTATGGGTAGAAATACATGGAGGGAGAAACGAAAATAAAATACTGATGGGGGTTTGCTACAAGCCTCCAGATATATTCGATTCCACAGAAAGCTTGATGCTAAGGCAAATAGAATAAAATGAGGTAGTTATTATGGGAGACTTAAATTACCCAGATATAGAAAGGGACTCTGAAACCTGTGGATCTCATAAAAGTAAAAAAACTTTGTCTAAACCAAAGATGGCTACCTTTCCCAACAAGTACAAGCTCCAACGAGGGGGAGAGCCAAATTGGACTTAATACTAACCAATGAACCAGACAACGTAATAAAGGTACAGATTGGGGACACCTTGGACACAGTGACCATAATATTGTTAATTTCCACTTAGCATTCACTAAGGTGCCTTATAATGGAGCCACAAAAACGCAGAACTTCAAAAAAGGCAAAGTTTGACCAGCTTAGAGATGCCCTAAACTGCACTGACTGGAAACATGTTCTTAAAACAAAAGCATGGACACTAAATAGGATACTTTCAAAGAAATCCTCAATTTTCATTGTGATAGATATATACCTTACAGGAATAAAAGGGTTAGAAACAAGTGTAAACCAATGTGGCTAAAGAAAATGGTTAGTGGGGCATTGAAAAAAAAGCAAAGAGGGGACACCTATAGAGGGATATGAGGAGAAATCAAATTTACTAAACACCTTTTTAGCTTCCATATTCACAAAAGAATGTGACATGCCTGGTGAAATGCAGAGCAATAACCCAAACTCTCTATTAAATATCACTGGTCTAACCAAAGAAGAAGTCCAGTGCCATCTCAAGCAGATAAAAATCAATAAATCCCTAGGACCAGATGGCATACATTCCTGTGTTTTAAGGGAGTTATGTACAGTAATAGACAAGCCATTATTTCTAATGTTTGTAGATTCAATAATTATGGGGACTGTTCGAGGGATTTGCTCTTAGCAAATGTGATGCCAATATTCAAAAAGGGGTCTAAGGGGGAACCTGAAATCTACAGACACATTAGTTTAACATCTGTGGTGGGCAAGCTGTTTGAAGGTTTCTTAAGGGATATTATCCTGGAGTATCTTGGTTAAAATTATTTTATTACTCCAAATCAGCATTTATGAGGAGGTAAGTTCAAGATTGGATCAAGGGGAGTCACTGGATATCATATATCTTGACTTTTCTAAGGCATTTGATACTGTGCCACATAAAAGACTGTTACAAAAGTTGAGAATGCTTGGACTGGGGAAAACGTGTGCACATTAATGATAGGAAGCAGAGGGTGGTTATCAATAATAAATACTCAGATTGGGTCACCGTTACTAGCAGAGTACCACAAGGGTCAGTTCTCTTCAATATATTTATTAATGACATACGGTACGGATTAAACTGTAAAGTCTCAATCTTTGCAGATGATACTAAGCTGTGTAAAGTAATTAACACAAAAGAGGACAGCAGGCAGCTACAAACAGATTTAAATAATTTAGAAGCATGGGCAGTTAATTGGAAAATGCAGTTTAACACAGATTAATGTGATAGTGATTACACAATAAATAAATAAATGCCTGGTAAAACAACAATGGAAAAGGACCTAGGGGTTTTAGTTAACAATAAACTTGTAGTAATCAATGCCAGGCAGCAGCTGACAAAGCAAACAGGATCATTGGGTGCATCAGGAGGGGCATAGGTGCCCATGACCAAAGCATCATTTTACTCCTGTACAAGTCACTGGTCAGACCCCATATGGAATACTGTGTACAGTTCTGGGCACCTGTGCATAAGAAGGACATATCAGAACTGGAGCGCGTTCAAAGGAGGGCATCTAAGGAGTGCGGGGACCAGAGTACCCAGAAAGATTGTCAAAGTTAGGTTTATTTAGTTTGCAACAGAGACACCTGATGGGTGATCTAATAACTATGTATAAATATATACAGGGTCAATACAAAGATCTGTCCCACAATCTATTTATACCCCAGAGTGAAACCATTTCCCGAGGGCATCCACTAAGGTTAGAGAACAGGTGCTTTCTCCAACGACATGATGATTGGAGGGTATTCAGCATGCTTCCTGTTATAGGGTCATTTTGAGGAAATGTTGCATGCTGCCTGCTATGGTGTGATAAGGGGGGGGGGGGGGATTTTGCACACTGCCTGTTATGGAGTGATTGGGAGGTGATTCTGCACACTTCCTGTTATGGGGTGATTGAGAGGGATTCTGCAAGCTGCCTATTATGGGGTGATTGGGAGGGGATTCGGCACGCTGCATGTTATGGGATCATTGCGAGGGAATTTTGCATGCTTCTTGCTATGGTGTGATTGGGGGGGGAGGGGATATTCACACTTCCTGTTATGGAGTGATTGGGAGGGAGTTTTGAATAGTGCCTGTTATGGGGTGATTCAGGGGAGAAATTCAGCACACTGCCTGTTATGGAGTGATTGGGAGGGGGTTTGCATGCTGCCTGTTATGGGGTGATGGGGGGATTCTGCACATTGGCTGTTACGGGGTGAGTGGGGGGATTCTGCACACTGCCTGCTATAGGGTGATTGGGAGGAGATTCTGCACACTGCCTGTTATGGTGTGGTTGGGAAGAGATTCTGCACACTGCCTGTTATGGAGTGATTGGGAGGGGGTTTGCATGCTGCCTGTTATGGGGTGATGGGGGGGATTCTGCACATTGGCTGTTATGGGGTGATTGGGGGGATTCTGCACACTGCCTGTTATGGAGTGATTGGGAGGGGGGTTTGCATGCTGCCTGTTATGGGGTGATGGGGGGGGGGGTTCTGCACATTGGCTGTTATGGGGTGAGTGGGGGGATTCTGCACACTGCCTGTTATAGGGTGATTGGGAGGAGATTCTGCACACTGCCTGTTATGGTGTGGTTGGGAGGAGATTCTGCACATTGCCTGTTATGGGGTGATTGGGAGGAGATTCTACACACTGCCTGTTATGGTGTGGTTGGGAGGAGATTCTGCACATTGCCTGTTATGGGGTGATTGGGGGGATTCTGCACACTGCCTGTTATGGGGTGTTTGGGAGGAGATTCTGCACACTGCCTGTTATGGGGTGATTGGGAGGAGATTCTGCACACTGCCTGTTATGGGGTGATTGATTGAGAGGATTCTGCACAATCAAGAGAGACCCGAACACTGAGGGGAGCAGAGTGTGCAGCAAGAAGCGCTGCTGTAACTTACCTCAGCCCCACAATCCTCTTCCTGTTACTTCCTTTGAAATCGGCACCATCCGGTGCTACAGAAAGATGGCCGCCGGCTCCCATGAGTGAGGACACTTCTAGTGCCAGCTGGTGGTGCTGGCGCTAAGAGTTTATTCAGGCATTTTATTATCAGGTGAGAAAAAGTAGAGGCTCCTGGCTAATTTATCTAGATGAAAGTGAAGAACAACTATTGTTCCCAGAATTAGAGAGCCTCTGGGTGAGGTTAAGAGCTTATACGCATACAAAGCTATCATTGATGCATTCATTAACTGCCATATCTCTATTGCTCTCAAGTTTCTTATTAAGCTCAAGAACGGTCGACACAGAGTTCCTTAAAGGGAACCTATTTTGTGCTGAACAATCAGCACCTTCCTGCGCTCCCTGAGATGCTCTCAAAGAACAGCTCTCATGTAGATCTGACCTGTATACACAGATACAAAGGATTACTTTCATATGAAGATTTTGACTTTCTCCTAAACGTTGAAATTTGCATATCAAAGGTGATCCATCCCACTGCTCACAACAGGCCAGCTCCAGCACTCAAGGCTTTAAATATACTGCTGCTGTGGTCTAATTATGGTAACCGCATATTTTACAAGAATTATGGAAAAATATCTGTTCAGAAATTAGGAAACACAACCATGTGTTATCATGTGCAAACACTCTAGTGCTGGTGCTGGGGGAAACATAATACTGTGACATTTAAAAAGCATCTCCTAAAACTAGGAAGACTTTAAATTGCACCATAGCAGGGCCCTGTCAGGGAACCGCGGGTCACCTGATCTAACTTACGATCAGGGACCTCCAATCACACAGCCGGCTATCTCAAAGCACTGTCCGTTCACCCTCCTAGTGGGGCTACAAGGACCAGCAAGGCCGTAGACACAAATTCTTGGCTAAGGCAAAAAGATCGCTCAAGTTATATAAAGGTTTTAATGCAATGAGCACACTAGGCAGTGATAAACATTTGGCTATGATGGAATGAATACAAATGTCATTCTGAGAAGTAGGTTACAGGTTACAGTGAGTTACACACAGAGATAAAACAGTCAGAGTTACCTTAAAATGCAGATACAGAGTAGTGACGATGCTGAGCTCCCACATGGAGGCGAGTGGCAAGCTTATTGATGGTCACCTCCAGCACGCATACAACGTGACCTCCGCCCAGTGAGTGACAACCGCTGGTCCAGGGTCATCCCCCTTTATGCCTCAATCTCTGTCCCTTCACCCTCCTTCCTCCCAGGCACAGGTCCTGGGTAATTCTTTTGAAGCCCCATATGCTATCACACCTCCACAGCGAAGGAGGATGCTGGCCCCTGGCTGTCTGACCAAGGTGTTAGGGGAGCCACAGGGGGGCTTTCATACTAGAACAGCCTTTATTGAGTGTCAGGCATGGGAAGTGAGCCACACAGAGACGCTCATGGCATCGGCTGGGACAGCGTCAGTGTTGATGGTGGTGCACCTGCCTGTACTGTCTCTTTGGTAGGTACACCCCTGCCCCCATTGATATGGCCTCATCATCATGGCTCATGGAGGCCATACCACCCCTGTAAAAATGTTATTGGCACACAAACTCAGATTAAATCAGCTTAAACCTAAGTTCTATTAAGAATAGTGTTACTCAAATGCTCACCCCATTTAAGCTGACCTACACCCTATACCTAAGCAGTGTGGAGCCAGCCGGGGCGTATTGTGACAGGCTGGGGGGGCATGCACGTGCACCCCCATGCATCAACCCCTGCAATCCTTTTCCTCGATCCTTGGATTAAATGCAGCCCCACGATAGGCATGGTCACGTGTGCCAGCCCTTTTCGGCAGCCACAAAAGAGGACCCGACCTTATCCACGTGACCACTGAGGGCGAATAGCGGGACTGCATTTCGGTCAGAGATTGAGGTTGTTTCTTGCAGGCAGGCAGAATATCCTCTCATGAGTAGAAAAGAGTGTCGGTTACAGCATTTCCAGTGCGGTGTTTCATTAGGCATCATGCAACAAACCCTGTGTGATGTTTACGATGGACATGGTGGGGGTGTGGTAAATGTACAGGCTTTTGAGGAATAAATATCTACAGAATTTTACGCTACTGTCTGTAAGTCGGTGTAGCCCTGCCCCTGGTAACATACTCCAGAGATATTCGGTCCATAAAAGATGTGAAACCAATTATCAGCCAATCCATGCATTCCACTATAACCATTCAGCCAAAAAGTCAGAGCAGTTGGGACAGTGTGGGGTCTGGCTTCCCCATTATGTCAGAAAAGTGGGACATTTGGCATACCTTTTGTTGGTGACAGTGGGACAAAGAGGTACAGTTCTACCAAAAGCTGGACACCTGGTCAGTTTAGTTAATGTGGACTCTGTGTCTAAATTTCCACAGTAGCCCTCAAGGCTTCCCCATGCCCTGGGCATCCTAATTTAGGGAGCCCAAAAATGTGTTTCTGTTCTAGCACCACTAGATGCCAGTGATGTCCACAGATTTACTGTGTCTCTCCCACGAACCCTGCTGGAAAAATGCATGGACTCAGTGATCATGGGAATGCCAACTGGTGTCACGGACCAGGTGGAGCGGACTCGGGTGTGGATCCGCTTTAACTGTGGAACAGATGGCAGGTACCGCGTCAGGGGAGCGGAGTCTAAGAGGCCACCGGTATTCACCAGAGCCCACCGCAAGGCAGGTTGGTCTTGTGCGGCGAGTGACCCCCCAGGTCGCTTCCCCCCAACAGTGGCCCAGTCCCACGGCTAGCTGAGGCTCAGCGGGGTAAACAAGAGGCAGGCAAAAGGCGTAGTACACACAGGCAGAGGTCAGGGCAGGCAGCAGAGGTTCGTAGTAAAGGTAGCCAAGGTCGGAGCAGGTGGCAAAGGTTCAGCATCGGGGACAGGCAGAGGTCGGTACACGGGTGAGCAATCCAAAAGCAACTGATTTACAACTGGCATGGAAAGACCAAGATCCGGCACTGAAGGAAAGGAAGTGCCTCTTTAAATAGGGGAAGTGGATGCAGGATTGGATGACCAGGCACCAATCAGTGCTGTACAGGCCCTTTAAATCTCAGGAATCCAGTGCGCTCGCCCTCTAGTGGACGGGGACGTGCGCACACCTGACCATGCGAGGAGGAAGCATGGGGGGAAGGGAGATGGCTGGGAGCAGCCATGGAGGTGAGGGAAATGCTGTGAGATGGACGACGGCTGGATGCAGCCATGGAGGTAAGTGAAGTGCTGCGAGATGGGCGTGCAGCGCTCGCCCTAACAGTACCCCCCCCCCCCCCTTGGGTCTCCCCCTCTTCTTGGGACCAAGAAAATCCGAGATGAGACTACGGTCCAGAATGTTCTCTTCGGGTTCCACTAAAAAATATCTTTTACCTCTGGAGAGCTTAGAGGCCAGAATCTCTTTCACCGTAAAGGCATCCTCGGTACCAGAGATTGGAGCAGGCACCAAGGTTTTAGGAGAGAACCGATTGACAATTACAGGCTTCAACAGGGAAACGTGGAAAGAATTGGGAATTCGCAGTGATGTTGGTAGGTGTAGCTTATAACAAAGTGGATGCAGGATTGGATGACCAGGCACCAATCAGTGCTGTACAGGCCCTTTAAATCTCAGGAATCCAGTGCGCTCGCCCTCTAGTGGACGGGGACGTGCGCACACCTGACCATGCGAGGAGGAAGCATGGGGGGAAGGGAGATGGCTGGGAGCAGCCATGGAGGTGAGGGAAATGCTGTGAGATGGACGACGGCTGGATGCAGCCATGGAGGTAAGTGAAGTGCTGCGAGATGGGCGTGCAGCGCTCGCCCTAACAGTACCCCCCCCCTTGGGTCTCCCCCTCTTCTTGGGACCAAGAAAATCCGAGATAAGACTACGGTCCAGAATGTTCTCTTCGGGTTCCACTAAAAAATATCTTTTACCTCTGGAGAGCTTAGAGGCCAGAATCTCTTTCACCGTAAAGGCATCCTCGGTACCAGAGATTGGAGCAGGCACCAAGGTTTTAGGAGAGAACCGATTGACAATTACAGGCTTCAACAGGGAAACGTGGAAAGAATTGGGAATTCGCAGTGATGTTGGTAGGTGTAGCTTATAACAAACTGGATTGATCTGTTGCTTGATCTTGTAAGGACCCAGGTAACGGGGGCCCAATTTGTAGCTAGGAATTTTGAAGCGGATGTATTTCGCCGACAGCCACACCTTATCTCCTGGAGAATAGACAGGCGGAGCTCTTCTCCTCTTATCAGCGCTAACTTTCATAAGGCGGAAGCTTGACAAAGGGCCTCTGGGTCTCTTGCCAGATGGTAGAGAAATCCTGTGTGATGTCATCCATGGCGGGTACTCCAGAGAACGTGGACAAGGGCAGAGGCAGAAGAAGATGCCGACCGTATACCACCAAGAACGGGGACTTCCTCGTAGACTCAGAATCCTTGAAATTATACGAGAATTCCGCCCAGGGCAGAAGATCGACCCAATCATCTTGACGGGCAGAAACAAAATGGCGAAGATAATGCTCAAGAATCTGATTAACTCTTTCCACCTGGCCATTTGACTGGGGGTGATAAGCAGAGGAAAAGTCCAGTTTAATTTTCATTTGTTTACAAAGGGCTATCCAGAACTTGAAAAACAAACTGCACACCTCTGTCAGACATAATGTGTGTAGGAAGCCCATGAAGTCGAAAGATATGCATCAGGAAGTATTTCACCAACTGAGGAGCCGACGGGAGGCCAGGCAAAGGAACAAAGTGCGCCATCTTAGAAAACCTATCCACTACCACCCAAATAACAGTGTTGCCATGCGAAGAAGGGAGGTCAGTAATAAAGTCCATAGCAATGTGTGTCCATGGGGTATCTGGAATAGGCAGAGGGAGGAGTAGGCCAGCAGTTCTTTGGCGAGGAGTTTTGTCACGTGCACAGATGGTACAGGCCTGAATGAATTCTGTCACATCCTTTTCTAAAGAAGGCCACCAATAATATCTAGAAATGATAGCACAAGATTTTCTGACGCCGGCATGGTCGGCTACATGTGAAGAATGACCCCATCTTAATATTTTGCGACGTTGGCGAGCTGGCACGAAAGTCTTTCCCGGCGGTGCCAGTACCAAGGTAGCGGGTGCAGAGTGGACAAGGCATTCAGGTGAGATAATATGTTGTGGAGTGGATTCAACACCAGAGATGTCTGAGGAGCGAGAAAGGGCGTCCGCCCTGATGTTCTTGGCGGCTGGCCAGAAGTGGATTTGAAAGTTGAAACGGGCAAAAAACAACGACCAACGAGCTTGGCGTGGGTTCAGTCACTGGGCGGTTTCTAAATTAGACAGATTTTTATGATCAGTATAGATGGACACCTGATGGGCGGAACCTTCTAAGAGATGTCTCCACTCCTCCAATGCCAACTTGATGGCGAATAACTCCTGATCTCCAATGGAGTAATTCCTTTCAGCCGGAGAAAAGGTCTTCGAAAAGAACCCGCAGGTGAGAATTCTGCCAGTAGAAGATTTTTGAGTGAGCACAGCTCCGGCTCCAATGGAGGAGGCATCTACTTCAAGGGCAAAAGGCCTAGATGGATCTGGCCTAGATAGCACCGGAGCAGAGGAGAAGGCTTTTTTTAAGGCAATGAAGGCCTCTTCCGCCTGAGGAGGCCAAGACTTAGAATTGGCGTTCTTCTTCGTGAGAGCCACAATGGGCGCCACTACAGTAGAAAAGTGGGGAATAAACTGTCAATAGTAATTGGCGAAGCCCAGGAAGCGTTGAATAGCCCGTAGGCCAATTGGACGTGGCCAGTCCAAAACTGCTTTCAATTTGCTGGGGTCCATCTGGAGACCACGAACAGAGACAATATATCCAAGAAAGGGTAAGGTGGTTTGATCAAAAAGACACATCTCCAACTTGGCATAAAGGTGGTGTTGACGGAGGCGAGACAGAACATGCCGGACGTGACGGTGATGTTCTTCCAGATTAGATGAAAAGATGAGTATATCATCCAAATATACAACTACACAGGAGTAAAGCAAGTCCCGAAAAATGTCGTTTACGTATTCCTGGAATACAGCGGGTGCATTGCAAAGACCAAAGGGCATCACTAAATTTTCGAAGTGGCCATCACGGGTATTGAAGGCTGTCTTCCATTCATCGCCCTCGCGCATACGTATCAAATTATAGGCCCCTCGCAGATAAAGTTTGGTGAAAACCTTGGCCCCACGCAGACGGTCAAATAATTCAGCAATCAAAGGCAAAGTGTAACGATTTTTGACGGTAATCTTATTGAGGCCACGGTAATCAATACAGGGGCGTAGAGAGCCATCTTTTTTTGCCACGAAGAAGAAACCCGTGCCTGCTGGAGAGGAAGACTTCCATATAAACCCTCTTTGCAGGTTTTCTTGAATATACTCTGACATAGCTTGTGTCTCTGGAGCCGAGAGGGGGTAAATACGACCACGAGGTGGAGTGGTACCCGGCAAGAGGTCTATAGGGCAATCGTAAGGGCGATGAGGCGGAAGTACCTCCGCTTGTTTTTTGCAGAATACATCAGAAAAGGACCGGTAGACCCCAGGCAGGCCAAGTAATGGAGCTGAAGCAGGAATAGGTCGAACAGGAACGGACCTCAAACACCTCTTAAAGCAAGCCGCACCCCAAGTCTTGATGTCGCCGGTGTTCCAATCAAGCGTGGGATCATGACGTCGAAGCCAGGGTAAGCCGAGAAGAATCTGAGATGTACAATTAGGGAGGACGTAGAACTCAATACTCTCTTGATGGAAAAGTCCAACCTTTAGAAGAAGGGGAACGGTGCGATAACGCACGGTACAGTCCAGCCTGTTACCATTGACTGAGGCGATAAATAAGGGCTTTGCGAGGTGGTTCACAGAGATATTGTATTTATTAATCAAGGAGGCCTCTATAAAGTTTCCTGCAGAGCCTGAATCCAAAAAGGCGGACAAATTCAAAGAGGTGGTAGGTGCGATGGTAAGTTGCACAGAAACCGTGAGACGTGGAGAGGAAGCACATACACCCAGGGACGCCTCTCCCACATCCACTAGGTGCGCCCGTTTCCCTGATGAGGAGGGCGAATAGGACAGTCTTTCAAAAAATGCTCAGAGCCAGCACAGTACAAACAAAGATTCTCATTCCTTCTACGAGTTCTCTCCAACTGGGTCAGGTGGGATCGGTCGACCTGCATGGCCTCCTCACTGGGAGGTACATGCGCAGACAAAGGATGTTGAAACACAGGGGCCAGACGGGATGCCCTCCTGGGGTGCTGAGTATCTCTTTCTTGGCAGAATTCCTCACGCCTTTCAATAAAACGCACATCAATGCGTGTGACCAGATGGATGAGATCAGTGAGAGACGAAGGCAAGTCACGTGCAGCTAGAGCATCTTTAATTTTACTAGAAAGTCCTTTCTTGAAGCAGGCACACAAGGCCTCATTATTCCAAGACAGTTCGGATGCTAAGGTACGGAACCGGATGGCGTATTCACCAATGGACAATTCGCCCTGGACCAAGTTCAATAGGGCCGATTCAGCAGATGAAGCCCGGGCAGGCTCCTCAAAGACCTGGCGAAACTCTGAAACAAAGGTGTGAATACTAGAAGTGACAGGGTCGTTGCGATCCCACAAATGAGTGGCCCAGGCCAAGGCCTTTCCAGAAAGCAAACTAATGACAAAGGCCACCTTAGCTCGTTCAGTAGGGAATTGATCCGCCAACAACTCTAAATGTAGAGAGCACTGGGCAAGGAAGCCTCGGCATAACTTGGCATCCCCGTCATATTTAGCTGGCAAGGAGAGACAGATTCTAACTGTAGATGCTACAGGTGGCTGTGGCGGCAAAGCTGGGGCCGATGGTGGCACTTGCTGTTGCTGAATCGATAGTAACTGCTGCATCATAGCCGAGAGCTGATTAATTTGGCGGGACTGCATAGCCACAATAGCAGGCAATTCAGTGGCATCAGGCAGCGGCACCTCAGCAGGATCCATGGCCGGATCTTACTGTCACGGACCGGGTGGAGCGGACTCGGGTGTGGATCCGCTTTAAATGTGGAACAGATGGCAGGTACCGCGTCAGGGGAGCGGAGTCTAAGAGGCCACCGGTATTCACCAGAGCCCACCGCAAGGCAGGTTGGTCTTGTGCGGCGAGTGACCCCCAGGTCGCTACCCCCCAACAGCGGCCCTGTCCCACGGCTAGCTGAGGCTCAGCGGGGTACACAAGAGGCAGGCAAAAGGCATAGTATACACAGGCAGAGGTCAGGGCAGGCAGCAGAGGTTCGTAGTAAAGGTGAGTAGCCAAGGTCGGGGCAGGCGGCAAAGGTTCAGCGTCGGGGACAGGCAGAGGTCGGTACACGGGTGAGCAATCCAAAAGCAACTGATTTACAACTGGCATGGTAAGACCAAGATCCGGCACTGAAGGAAAGGAAGTGCCAATTTAAATAGGGCCTTTAAATCTCAGGAATCCAGTGCGCTCGCCCTCTAGTGGACGGGGACATGCGCGCACCTGGCCATGCGAGGAGGAAGCATGGGGGGAAGGGAGATGGCTGGGAGCAGCCATGGAGGTGAGGGAAATGCTGTGAGATGGACGACGGCTGGATGCAGCCATGGAGGTAAGTGAAGTGCAGCGAGATGGGCGTGCAGCACTCGCCCTAACAACTGGTAAGTTTTCTGCTCAGTTTCTGGGCTCTCTAGGGGATTCTAAGCCCTTTCTCTCTAGGGAAACTTTAGGTCTTTTTAAACTTTAGGTCTTCTTTAACAATGGCTTTCTTTCTGACTTCTCCCAAAAAGCTGTGACTAGAAATGCACCCAGAAAACCATTGCTCTATTTATAGTATGTCTATTCCTTCCTTCTTTCCACCAGACCATACAAATTAAGTTATTTAAGTCTCTATTAATGGGGGGGGGGGGGGGGGGGGTTGGGGAAGGGGACTGGTAGGTGCTGCTGGAGCCTGTTGGTTCCTATCCTGTTGGTGGGGGGTTGGTACTGGTGCCCCTAGGGGGCATCTATTGATACAGTGATATATCTGCACTTGTAAATAAACAGCACTGAAATTTGATCACGGTGAGTGGAGTAAGGTACTTTAGAGCCCACTATTAACCCCGGAGGAGTTTTCAGGAGGAAATAGTGGAACTCTCACCCCCCCCCCCTCCTTATTGACTTCTCTCCTGATAAGTTCTAAGTGTAAGTTCTACCATTTTTGTTGCCCGCCTTTGGACCCGTTCTATTTGAATAATGTCTTATTGAAGGTAAGGTCTCTACTGCACACAGTATTCTAGCTGTGGCCTCACCAGGACTCTATACAGCGGCATCACAACCTCCCTCTTCTGACTGGTGATGCCTCGAGCTATGCAGCAGAGCATCCTGCTTGCTTTTCCCACTGCCTGGCCGCACTCTCCACTCATCTTGCAGCTATCAGTAATCAGTCTCCCTAAATCTCTCTCTTCAGAGGTATCAGCCTCTAAGCTTGTACTGTACTCAGAGCTATCAGATGCCTTTTGGTGGCCTCATGTCTAATCTTCTTCCTGCATGGACCCTCAGTTTTGGTGGACGTTCTGTTCTTTGCAGAGATACAGCTATGTCATATTGTTTCCATTACATTATCTCCCAAAGGACTGCTCCTTTGTATCCCTGTAGCCTGACTCCCCTCCATTCTTTTGCTGTCAGCTCCAATGCTGATAGAACACTACATGTGCCTGCACACCACGGAGATGCTTATCAGCTGTGGATGCTAAAAAGAGCAGAAAGCCATTGTGAGTGCACTGCTAGCATGGCAGCTGACAGCAGAACAATGGCTGTTTCAAACTCTTTCACTGTTTTGATCAAGCACATGCCATGTACGATAGTTTAAAAGCTATGATGTGCATGTGGGGTAGTTTTATCAGAAACCACATCCCCGGCTCAGCTTTTGCCGTTCAGAAAGGCTTGGCACTGGTATGCACACAGCTAGAGTTGAGTGGCCGCAACACAGAGACGTGGCGAAGGCCCTGGAAGTGGGTGAGTGAAACTGGTGATCTGGGGGTTTCACACAGTGGGGCATCCCAATTCGGAAATATTTTAGACTCCAGGGCATAGGAAGTTCCTCTTTAAGGATTCAGAGTTTATCCCCTTAATAGGCCAGGGTAGGAGAGGGAAGCGAAGGGAGACCATCAACAGGGTGGGTTTGGACTGTAGAGTCAGTCCCGCCCTGCAAGGCCGCTGGCAGTGTTGAAAAAGCCTACAATATTCACGAAATAAATCCCTCCAGGCAATAGTGGAAATTAGGCACCCTCCTGCTGTGCTGGTGAGCTGGTTAGGAAAAATTGGTTGGCCACCTCTAACCCTACACACATAAAACCTCGCCCAGGAATTATTATAAAATTATTCAAAATGTATTGATTCTAATTGCAAATTCACAAAAAAAAACACTCCACGTGACAATGTGAAAAAATGTAACACCACATTCACCATATTAAAAAAAAGGGAATTTTGTTGATTGAATAAATAATACAGGTCCTTCTAAAAAAATTAGCATATAGTGCTAAAGTTCATTATTTTCCATAATGAAATGATAAAAATTAAACTTTCATATATTTGAGATTCATTGCACACCAACTGAAATTTTTCAGGTCTTTTTTTGTTCTAATACTGATGATTTTGCCATACAGCTCATGAAAACCCCAAAATCCTATCTCAAAAAATTAGCATATTTCATCCGACCAATAAAAGAAAAGTATTTTTAATAAAAAAAAGTCAACCTTCAAATAATTATGTTCAGTTAGGCACTCAATACTTGGTTGGGAATCCTTTTGCAGAAATGACTGCTTCAATGCGGCGTGGCATGGAGGCAATCGGCCTGTGGCACTGCTGAGGTGTTATGGAGGCCCATGATGCTTCGATAGCGGCCTTAAGCTCACCCAGAGTGTTGGGTCTTGCGTCTCTCAACTTTCTCTTCACAATATTCCACAGATTCTCTATGGGGTTCAGGTCAGGAGAGTTGGCAGGCCAATTGAGCACAGTAATACCATGGTCAGTAAACTGTGATCAGGTGCCAGGTCGTGCTGAAAAATGCAAACTTCATCTCCATAAAGCTTTTCAGCCGATGGAAGCATGAAGTGCTCCAAAATCTACTGATAGCTGCATTGACCCTGCCCTTTATAAAACACAGTCGACCAACACCAGCAGCTGACATGGCACCCCAGACCATCACTGACTGTGGGTACTTGACACTGGACTTCAGGCATTTTGGCATTTCCTTCTCTCCAGTCTTCCTCCAGACTCTGGCACCTTGATTTCCGAATGACATGCAAAATTTGCTTTCATCAGAAAAATGTACTTGGGACCACTGAGCAACAGTCCAGTGCTGCTTCTCTGTAGCCCATGTCAGGCGCTTCTGCCGCTGTTTCTGGTTCAAAAGTGTCTTGACCTGGGGAATGCGGCACCTGTAGCCCATTTCCTGCACACGCCTGTGCACGGTGGCTCTGGATGTTTTTACTCCAGACTCAGACCGATTCCCCCAAGGTCTGGAATCGGTCCTTCTCCACAATCTTCCTCAGGGTCCGGTCACCTCTTCTCGTTGTGCAGCATTTTCTGCCACATTTTTTCCTTCCCACAGACTTCCCATTGAGGTGCCTTGATACAGCACTCTGGGAACAGCCTATTTGTTCAGAAATTCCTTTCTGGGTCTTACCCTCTTGCTTGAGGGTGTCAATGATGGCCTTCTGGACAGCAGTCAGGTCGGCAGTCTTACCCATGATAGCGGTTTGGAGTAATGAACCTGGCTGGGCTTTTTTAAAAGCCTCAGGAATCTTTTGCAGGTGTTTAGAGTTAATTAGTTGATTCAGATGATTAGGTTAATAGCTCGTTTAGAGAACCTTTTCATGATATGCTAATTTTTTGAGATAGGATTTTGGGGTTTTCATGAGCTGTATGGCAAAATAATCAGTATTAAAACAAAAAAAGACCTGAAAAATTTCAGTTGGTGTGCAATGAATCTCAAATATATGAAAGTTTAATTTTTATCATTTCATTATGGAAAATAATGAACTTTAGCACTATATGCTAATTTTTTTAGAAGGACCTGTACATATAGTTTGATCTTTCAATATCACAGAGGTGCTTGTTTAATACTGCAATTAATTCATGCTGTTTGATAATGGTGCTTTGTTCCATTCAATAAGGTGAACATGTTTTGCTTATGCGCTTTGTCAACCCCCTTCTTTTTCTATAAAAAAAATATACAAAATATAATTTAAGAATGCGTCTTTTTTTCTTAATGACCATCAAATGATTAATATTAATTTATGGAATGAAATTTGGAATGGAATATATTTAAAGGTATATTTTTAAATTGATATTTAAAGGTAAAATGTGAATAACATTTTTGCATTTTAATACAAACTATTGTGGTAACATATTGAGGGAAAAGACCCCCCCCCCCCCAGGTCCTGGGTCCTATGGTTTGGATTATGCTATACTTAATTTACTATCGAAATCATCTATCACACTAGAACAGAGATAACTGGTATAAAGTCTCAAATTGTCACCAGTAAATTCTTCATGTATACTAATTCTAACATAACAAGACCAGTACAGAGTGGGGACGTGGACTGTGGAAGAGATGGAGCCACACAGCTCTAGGATGGGACACAGCTGGTGACATTGTAGACATTACACATATGTGGACAGCATTCATAGCAAGGCTTGGCAACACTGAGGCAGCAAATGTGGTCCAGACATGGCAGGAGGTTGGAAAAAGGGACAGCATATGTGGGCAAGATGTGGCAGGAGATTGCTACCAGAGACTGCAGATGTGGTCAACATGTGGCATGATGTTGACAACAGAGAGAGCAGATGTCATCAAGTCATGCAAGGTGGTAGGCAATGGAGAAGATGTGGTCAAGATATGGCACGAGGTTGGCAGCGGAGATAGCAGCTGGCATAGACGTCTGTAACAGAGACAGTAGACATGGCCAAGACTTGACAGGCGTTTGGCAACAGAAACAGTAGACGGGAACAAAAGAATCTGGCAAGAGGTCAGCAACAGAAAGCAGGACTGGCAGCAGGACGAATTTGGGATGAGGACCCTGGTATATATTTATTTATTCACAAAGTCTATTGATGTGGTTATTATTAGTCTTCATACCTATTGTCTTACGTAAGGACCTAAAACTATTTATTAATAGCAGGACAATATTTGGTTCTTAATGTGGCATCAGCATTGGCACCAGGCCTCATTGTTGGGCAAGATAGACAATGAGGCAGTTGCAATACTGAAGGTGACTGGGCTGGCTAAAGACATGGGAAGGAGTATTTCCTGTCCTACATGTTGAGAGTGGATGCCTTGCACCACCTATAACAATTGGGAGGTTAATTACTGTGGGGGAGTAAACTGGGTGTATGATCAATAATTAAAATTTATTGATTGATTATTAGAATAGTTAATACGAGATGGAGGTATAGAGGGGTTATTGATATGAACGAGATTGTTTCGCTGTGGTCAAATGAAATGAAATTAATAGCAATTCAGTATAATAGAATATGGGCATATTCAAGGGGGTGAATACTTTTTGTACACAGCACCTAACAGGAAAGCATAGTACCCCTTAATATGTTCCCAATAGGTTCCCCTCACTCTAAGAAGGAGAATTTGCATTAGCAGTAGACATGGAAAACAAACAGGCAGAAATAAACCCAAAAGTGCTCAAGGGGAGCTTGAGTGCCCCACTTACCACAGTCACATCCACCTTGAATTCAGTTTTAGACACAAGCCTTTGCTCATTAATCATGAGAACTCTTGAGTGGCCTAATCTATTGTACTCACATTTCTCTCTCACATCCCGATCAGCATTTCAGTGTAATTATATATTCATCCTCGTAATTTAATATGAAGAACAATGTAACTCCTGGCACGAAGTGTTCCTCTTGGAACAAGCAAAATGAGTCCAACCTAGTACAATTAGATTAATATGAAAAAAAATCCTGGTTTTCAAAGAGAGATTTGATGAAAAGCCAGAAAACCATCTGTGGCTGGTGTGGCAGTTCAGATCCGAAAATCAGTTGCTTCTGGGATCATGCCCCTCCGCCATCAGTCACAGGGGCGCTTCAAGGCCCTCTCCAATGATTACAATGGAGCAGGCGTGTCAGGCCTCGGCACACACCCTTCATTGCAATGAATGGGGAGAGCGTGGCTACCCCCCTGTCACTAATAGCGGAGGGGCCCGACACAATATTGCCGGTGACAGCAATTTGGGATTGGCCAGCGTGGGATGCGATTCAGCAATCAAGGGAGCTATTGATCACTGGAGTAGGATTGGTTAGCTGCAGGGTAGAAAAGTGGAGTATCCTTCTGTTTTTTTATTTGTTTATTTTATATACGTTATTTTTACAAGGCACATATTTCACTTCACTACAAATAAATTCAGTCTAATTTTTTAAAGGGGCCAGTATTCCATTTTAGTCTTCTCAGTATGTCTGCAAATTAATTCATAGCTAGTGTACCCTTTTGAATCCTGTAACCCTCCAATTGAGCACCTGGACAATGCTTTGGTCTAGGCTGCGGCTCGGTTTTAAAAAAAAAAACGACTGTCTGATCTGAAATCCAACCCCAGGCCTATCTGAATGGCTGGGCACTGGAGCATGCTTCAACTAAAGGGAAATTGGGGATGCAGCCGAGGGCCACAAAAAGGTGATCCTAGGGATTTCAAACAGCGGCACATCCGTAATAGTGATACATTGTATCCCCTGACTTAGTGCTTTCGCGGCCGCCGCCATAGAGATACATTGTAACAGATGTGAGGGAAGCCTGCCCGCAAAGGCTTTGCTCTATTTTAATACATACAAACTTCTTTTTGCAGTTTTTTTCCCAATCCAAAAATTTGTTTCACTGTACTAAAAAACCTTTACTTTGTTTAAGTATCCAAAGTTCTGTAATTGTTACCGCCTGGCCTTCCATGCTAGTGTGCATTTAGGGGCCTAAAAATTAATTTAATGTACTTTGTTAAAAGGGCCAAAGCCCCATTTTAGTTTCCCCTACAAACTGCTCTTCTCTGTATTTTTAAAAGTGGTGGAAGGTGTGGGGACATTGGAAATTGGCTCTCCTGTAGCAAGCAAATCCAAAGCTGTCATAGGGCTTTACAGCTGCCAGGTCACCAGACATTCCTGCCATTTCTTAAAGGTTATGTTGGTTGTTGGGTACCACAATAGCACACACAATTTGTAGTAGAGTGGATGAACTAGCATGGAACATCTCTAGGTACAACACAGCCGTTTTGCTGTGAGCCAAGAACATCCTCTGTGAAATCACACTGACACTGTGAAGCATTCGCCAAGTTGTAGGCACTGTCTTACCACGCCCAGGTCATGCCCTCCAGAAGCCTTTCCATTCCTAGAGATCGTGGCAAAGCTATCGGGGGGGGGGGGGGGTGGCTAAAATGTGTCAATGAGCCCTGTACTTGCTGGTGGGCCACTGGCCCTTTTGTTTATGATTGGACTGATGACCCCAGTTAATTATGCTTTGGTCAATGCCAGCCCCTGATCTGCTGTTCCTTGTGATTGGCCACCCACTGCATAAACCTAACCATGTTGCAGAGCCCCCATGCACATAATAGTGTCTTGTGTGTTTTGTGAAGTTAAAAGAGGTGTATCACGAAATTGTGTAATATTAAAAATCCATATAAACACATTGGCTAATGAGGGGTCACTTATACACCCGAACTGAAGTCCTACCAAGCTGCCTGGGCTGACATAGACAGTTGTTTTTGACCTAGAGCCTGTTGGAGACAGCGCAAACCCTCTGACCTTTTGGTCAGACTCCAGACAATATGCTCCCTCTGTTCTGACGCTTGTAGGTTTGACCACCAGTTACAGAGCCAGCTTTCACAGACCTGTCCGTGCTATCTCAACTCCAAGGCTATTGGTGGGAAACTCAAAATAGCCAAAGTGCGAACCAAGACTTTCCATGTGCTGATTCAAACCTTGGTCCTAAGGTCCAAATCTTAGAGGCCGATTCATCAATAGCGCCAGGTAGCGACAGATGAGCGACTGTAGCGTGATTTTTTCAGCGCCAGCCAGTATTCGCTGTGCTTGGCCGGCATTAGCTTGATGACAGCGACTCAGTCGGTGTGCGGTAATGTTGAATACGGGCTGGGGGATCGCTGTTTCACAGGTTCAGCGTTGTATGTGAGCGCCTGACAACGAATGGCCAGAGCGAACGGCTAGCTTCATATTCATCAAAAACTCAAGCTCCGAATGTGCTGTCGCTGTCCATTCCTTGTTTAAACCCCAGAGCGCTGGCGGCGATCTGTATTAACTAGTTTTTAACCCCTAAACAACCATATTTTTTTAATGTAACATTATACATGTTTTTAGAATCATTTTGTTATATGAATACATTAATCTCAGACCTGTTAGATCAATTCTGCACATTTTTTTTTTTTTTTTTTTTTTTACTTAAAAATAAATCCTAACATTGCAGAAGTGTTCTCCGATTTTTTGACATTTAAAAAATTAAAAAAAAAATTATTACCAATTAATCATGAATTATTATAGATTGCTCCATTGAAATGCATTGGACATCGCCAGGGAGCAACAGCTCATACCTGGCGCTGTGAGGGAATTTGCAGCGGCGCTGTTCGGTCCAGGCGGCTTCATGATGAATGCCGCGCTAGCCGTCGCTCTCGCCGGCGCTAGCCTCATTTTGCTTGATAAATGCGTCATTGTGACCGCCGCCGGGCGTACTTGAGTCGGTAGTCGCCGTTAGCTGCCGCTACCTGGCGCTCGTCGGACACTACCTGGCGCTATCGCTTGATGAATAAGGGCCTTATTTTAGGATCAGCCATGAGAATAAAAACCAGGCCTAGCATCTATAAGATTGTGTTCAGACACCAAAGATTTGTTAGTCAGTCAGTCACTAGAGCGTTTGCTAATGCGATCGCTCATTCTCATAGTAAAACACACGTTCTTAGGGCAACTTCTGTTTACACATTCCAACCATCAAGCAATGACCGAGAAATTTTTGGTCAGCCGAAACAACGGCTGACTGATTAACCAATTCTTTTTCATCGCTGGATCGCATCGGCTCTTTCAACGAAGCGATTATCGCAAAATTGCGGTCCCTTTAGTGATTTCTTGCTCGATAATCAATTATGCTAGTTCCTACCCATTAAACCCATTTTGTGTTTACATTTAATCCTGGATGGGATGGACTTTGCGGTGCCGTTTTGATCTTCATATTTTGTATACTGAGAAATGGTGAATTTTATTTTGGACTTTCTGCTTAATGTCCCTCTCCAATGGAGAGTCGCCGGGCACACAATAATTTCCTCCCCCCTTACCCCTCTTGGGAACAGTGTAAAGTTATGTGCTGCAGGTCCAGCTCACCAAGTGTGATAAAACATAACATTTAATGTAACATTTTAAAATATAGCATGACCTGTGTGGAGTGAATATCCTGGGCTCCCCATTCAAAGGTAATGCGTTTCGGGGTTGCCTCACCCCTTAATCCTACCTGTGTACAGGTAAAGTTAGCCTTTTCTAGTGTAGCACACATGAACCTAAGAGGGTTAACACTCAGGCATGTGGGGAGTTGGTTCTGGCTGCTTGGGCTCTGAGGCAGCCATTTCTGATTGGCCAGCCCAGGCACGCCCCCATCATAATGCATAACTGAATGGAGCTGAGCACTGATTCTGCAGCAGCTGGCTCACGTAAGGGTACAGAGGCTTCGTACCTGCTGCACATTCTGCATTGTGTTAAACACCTCAGGCCGCCCGTTCCGTTATTTATTTTTTCAAACAAAAAGTTGCCACTGACCTGCCACTGTGAGCCCCCTGGCTGGTGTGAGCTCCATGCTCTTGCATAGTTTGCGTGGTGGCTAAAGGAGCATTACCGCAAAATTGTGTAATATTAAGAATCCATATAAACACGTCAGCTAATGAGAGGAGGGGTCACTTATACACCTGCACTAAGTAAAACTTCACCCAAGCTTGTGGTTTCCTTCTTACAGTAGGAATAAAATCCAGGGGTGACAGGTTTAGTCTATCAGGGGTGACGGAGCCCGTCACCCTGGATGTCCTTTTCTTTCCATTAAAATAAAAAAAAACAAGCCTGGCAGGATATTTCCTGGTCTGGTGCTCCTTTAAGTATGCTACTGTCCCCAGGGAATGTCTTTCGGACTCCTACCTACCTGTGTCGTTTACCGGAGGCTGGCTTCCTCTGGGGCTGCTGGGTTAAAGGCTCCCACGCAGCCTGGGGGACCTCTACATCAACCTCAGACAATTCCCTTTCCTAACCCAATCCCCCCTTCCCTACCAACGACCAAACCAAGCTCTGTCTATGCAAAACTATATTTGGGACTCCTCTCCTTACCTACTTTATCCTTAAAGAAAAGTCATTATTTACAAGGTGTAAAAATATGGTGCAAACATTTAACAGCCAATAGCTAAACACTGTCAATAGACAGAATCTTATCCTTAATAACAAAAAGATGGCATTTTGTTACTCCCAAACATTGATACAACTTTTAAACCACTCGCATTAGTTCACCCCCCTATACTGGTGTTTGTGCACGTTGCCGAATTGGAAAGACATCAAATGGAATCCTAAAACTAGAAAAAGCAAATGTGTATCCAAAGCGCAGCATCAACATTTCCATGGGCAACAGGTGTCTGTCTGATCTCTCTTGGAGCAACGGCAGCTGGGAGGCATCCTGTATCAGCTAGGGGTATGTTCACCGGGTATTAGTAGCTCGAGGCATTTACACTCAGCTTGGCTTACAAAAATAATACATTAAAAGTAAGGACAGGAAAAACACACAAATAATACAAAGATTTCAGGCTAGAAAAGTAGGGCAGAGAAAAGTGGACAGTTACAGGAAGAACGTCATGAATAGAAGAAAAACAATCAAATGTCATTATCAAGCAGTGTGCCACAGAACTGCAGAGAAGCATAGACTTTCATCTCTTGGGCAGGAACAGAGAAGCGGTTTAGGGACATGACGCAAAGGCACTTACAAGAGAGCTACAGTAAGCATGTGGAACAACACTGACATCTAGTGGTAAAAAAACAAGTCATGCAGAAATGAAGGAACTGTTAAGAAAGGTGAGGTTTGTATTGTGTTAGCCCGCAAGGCATGATGGAATGCTGCAGGTCTGGCAAAAATAAGTGGACCTTTAGTTGTGCTCAAAAGTATGGAGATAATTTTGGTTTTAAGGAAATTTGCTACTTCAGTATTTATGCTGGCAGTTTGCATTAAAGTGATTAAAGTGCAGGCAAATGTTATTGTTGCACCATTGCGTTGGGATATGTTTGGCACAGTCGTAAACTGCTTTCTGTTTTTAAATTGAAGTTGAAATGGACGAGTTATCGGGGGTTTACAGGTTCAGTTAATTACATTTCACTTTTTCATCCCGTCCCCCAATCAGCTCAGCAGAGCGGGACAGGATTGCTGGTCGCCAGGAGCACCATGGGAACACGTTCGCTGAGCAAGACCAGGTGAGTTAATTTTTTTATTCACAGTGCAGTAGAGTGCAGGGCTGAGAAAGGTGGGGCAAGAGAGGCACATGTTATTTGACTTTAGGGTCTCATAAACGAGGGCAAGGCAGCTGATATTATTACTCCATCATGCTGATTTTATTATATAAGTAGACTTGTTGCTTGAAATCATTGTTTTCTTCTGTATACCATGGTTACCTCCAAAGAAAAATGCATTCATCATTGCTTTGTGGCAAAAGGATCCTAAATCTATCATTAATTGGTTCATTAAAAACTTCAAGCAGAAGGGCTCCAGTGAAAGTCCAGCAAATGTCAAAACAGTGTTCTACAGAGAATTTAACTAAAGGATTGGTATAACCTGAGTGCAGAACTTGGTCAGGAAAGGCAGCAGACAGCACATCAGTACACAGTGAGGTGAAGGTTTTTCAAGGCTACAGGGGCTGCAAAGAAATCACTTTAAGAAAATATTAAGCAGATTCAAATAACTGCACACCCCTTTTCGCCAAATTCAATTTTTCAATGCCCTAGGTCAGGGGTACTCAACCACTTCTTGTAAAGGTCCATTTACAGGCATCTGGTGAGAGGCGGAGGTCCGAATGGGGCGCTGTCAGGGGGGATGGATAGTTAGAAATCAGCACATTGGGGGTGGGCTGGGGGTGGATTATACCTTGCAATGCCACTTCCTGTCCGTGCAGTACTTCATATTGCAATGCTAGGTGCCAGGGAGTCATGACACTGGCAGGGAGACAAACAACTACAACGCCAATCTGTAAAGGGGCAGCGCTGAGCATGGCAACACAGAAGCAACTAAGTGCAGGGCTGTCAAGTCAGGGGTCCAGAAATTTGGCACCGAGGTCCGCATTCGGACCCCGGTCCGCCAGTTGAGTACCGCTGCCCTAGGTGAACAAGCCTGTTTAGCAAAACTAATCAACCCCTATGCAAACATAAGTGTGATGGTATCGCAGATTGTCTTGATATGATCGATGTAGCTATGTTTTTATAAAACCCATGGTGTGATAATTACGAAGTACAATGTTTTTTGACTGTATACTTATACTAAAAATTAAGCAAAAATGTTTTAATAAGCAACGAGAAATTACTTGATCAACTAAGCTGCATGTTTTAGAATCATAGGCTGTAGTAATAACTGAGAAACAGTTGGTCAGGCTCCTTGGATACTAGAAATAGACCATTTTCTCTTTTTTTGGTATTGGTAACAGTTTCCAGTTGCAGGAGGAAAATAGAAAAAGTTTCTATGTTCTTTCGACTTTGTATCTTGTTGGCTTCAGCCATTGACGATTGGTTCCTCATTCCTCCCTTAATGACACTATTGTGGCCTTGTCAGACCGATGACCTGACAGATGAATCAGTTAGACCTATTATCCAATAGAGTAAAAAAAAAGGATTGTAGAAAATCCAGAAAATGGTTTGCACTCTATTAAAAATGATCATTTATTGAAGTAAAACCATCCAGTTGGCAAAAGGTCCACACAAAGTAAAAGCAAATGATGTATTTCAAATGAGTCTGTGTCTGTAATCATATACCATATAATGCAACCAAACCTCTTTATATCCCTAAAATTAAATCACACACAGAGATGATTTACATTACTCAGGGTAGCAGAAACAGATGCTACATCCAGTCAGCACCATGAAAACTCACAAGGTCAAAGAGAGAGGCAACCTGCCTCGTTGGACACCCATCAGCCAATGACTATGGCCTGCAAGCCCACTGGAGTGATAGGCCCCGCCATCCAACCTGCAACATTCACACACATGGCCCCATAGGATGACAAAGGCATTAGCCAGTTCAGAAAGTGGGGTTGGCGTGGTTGGATCAGGAAAAGGGGAGGAAGCAAAGGAGGCGCTGGCACGCCTGCTACCATAACAAGAAGGTGAACACACGGCACCACAGCCCTGTCTAATCTCCAATTCCCCCAAAGGGGGGACACCACCTAGTTTGATCCCCACCACACCTGGAATACAAATGTGAACAATAAAAACCATAACACAGAGGGAATACATAACGCTTAATAGAGCTAACTTAGAGCCAAGTTAAAAGACAGACAAACAACAATGGAGAATTGGTGATAAGCCCCTGTACCCTGTAACCACAAAGATATATCCAGTAGCTATAGGTATATCTTTGAAAGTATTACATGTTCAATGCCAAAAGCCGTAATTGTTAACAAAAAAAAAATAGAACTTAAATATTAAGTACTAGATATTACATATCATACGGTGCATAGGTCATTAAACATTTACGCTGTTTTGAAAAGGGAGATATCCCATTTTGAATTTTGGCCAGAGATGTGTTATTATATTTTTGTCATATTCCTCACAGATCCACACAGAGTAAAAGCAAATGATGTGTCCGTGTCCTTGATCATATACCCTATAATACAGCCAAGCCCCCTATATACCACTAACATTAAATTATATACGCGTGACATTGCTGTAATTTTTAAGGCCATGCTAAACTTCTCTTAAAAGGTACGTGATGTGCACCCCACATACCCTACAAAGATGGCACGGTACCACATACCATTTTGACCATACCTTTACTCAGTTGTCTTAATTTAGGACCAGTGGATTCTTCCAATATAATCAGCTGGAAGTAAAAAAATAAAATTCTGTGATTACTCACCTGTAGAATTGTTTTTACTGCGTACAGCACGGCTTGTTTAATTTCAATCATTACGTCTGGGTATTCCGCCACAAGGTGGCGCAGTTGACTGCAGAAGACTTGTGGCTCCTCCCGGCCCAATAAAAGGCCAGAAAATACCCATAGACTCCCAGTGTTGAAAAGCAGTGATGGCAGAAGCCGGGAGATTAACGATGGTAACATAATACACAGCCCACAACAAAATAACTTAACGAATCACCCACCATAAAGAGGCAACCAAGGACAACGATAACAAGGGAGGGATGAAAAAAGCCGTGCTGTACACAGTAAAAACAATTCTACAGGTGAATAATCACAGAATTGTATTTTTCCTTGTGTACAGCACGGCTTGTTTCATTTCAATCATTACGTCTGGGACATCCAATAGCAGTGTCTGTAAAAAGTAGGGTGGAATCCCAAATGAGCAATGGCAGGCAGTTCAAGCCACTACCGCCTGAAGTATCTTGCAGCCAAATACAGCATCAGCTGAGGCCCTAACATCAACCCTGTAAAACTTAGAAAAAAGTATGAACTGAAGACCAAGTAGCGGCCTTACAAACCTGTTCAACAGAAGCCTGGTGCTGAAAAGCCCAAGAGGCACCAATAGCACGAGTAGAGTGAGCAGTAACACAGAAGGGAGGCTCCTTCCCTTTAGCAGAGTAAGCTTGCACCACCGTCTGTCGGATCCATTTACTGATAGTGGATTTGGCTGGAGGCAGGCCCTTCCTAGGCCTGGCAGGAAGAACAAACAGAGCATCAGATTTCCTAAAGGACTCAGTGGCGACCAAATTAAATTTGAGCGTCCTGACCACATCCAGGGAATGAAGGGTCAGTTCCTTAGAATTAGAAGGGGCAGGACACAAGGAAGGCAAGACAATTGGCCTGATGCAGAGCCTCCCCGTTCAGCTATGCCGCACGTTTTCCCGTTGGTTTTGGGCTGTGATAGGGTCATGAAAGGGTGCTACGTTGCTTTTTGTGTGCGTTTATGCGCTCAGGTGTTTCGACATGCGCCTTTTCCGATTGACGGCTCGCAATAGGCTGAAGTCCGTGAAAACGGACTGGCCGTTGATTGGCCCGTTTTTCCAACTGATTCAAAGCCTTGTTTCCGATTGAAATCAGCCCAATAAAATGAGGGTGTGGCCGCTCAACTTATGGCCAGTGTTAGCAGCCGTATCTGTGTTCCGTGATGCATTCTGCTGTGCGAGAGCATCAAAGACGCCGGCTACGGGGCCTGCTCCGTTTGAGCCTGGCAGAAACCCGGCTGCACCGCACCCGTCTAGACATCGATGGCATGCATGACCTTGAGCTATTCGAGCTCACCCGCCTTAACCGTGTTTCTCGCCAGGACTTGTATAGGCAGCTGCGGCCATGGTTAGCCCGCACCACAAGGAAGGGGCATGCAATTGCAGGTATGACCAAATTGGTTGGCTGTCTGCAGTTTTTGGCAAATGGCTCGTTCCAGAGACTGGGTGCCTTCTCCATGGGGATGTCCCAGTCTACGCTGAGCCGCAGCCTTACCAAGTTTTTGGATGGCATGGCTACCCTGGCACAGCAGAAGCCTGGAATGCGGTTAAGTTGGGCTTTTATAATATAGCCGACATGGCAACGTATGTGTTTAAAAATAGTTGTTGCCGTCCAGCATGATTTTTCTGATTGCTCCGTGCCTGTACCCCACTAATCTGTTATAGACTCCAATGAAACAGTAGAAGTTAACACTCACTTACTTACCAGTATTTCCTCCTATGGCTTTGTTTGTGATTCGCCACTATACCTTTCTGTCCTGGCCCTCTTAGCTATGTTGCATCCCAGAGTCATTGTACAGGAGTGTGCTGGGTGGATGTGCATGTTGCCTCATCAGAACTGTGCTTTGCACTGACACTGCACAGCTGACCTATTGTCCCTGTTCACTAATGCTGGAATGCTAAACAGCACATTATTGAGCCTCTTCCCCTTAGGCCTCTGTCTGTTGTTCCCTGTTCTTAGCAGTTTTAAGTTACCTAACATGCCGTATTTGGAAGTAGCATGTAAGGTACTTGTGGGTCTTCCTTATCAGCATGATGGTACTTGTTTAGATACACTTTAGATGTTTGTTGTTTAGGTTTCTCTGTCTTGGCTAGTTATGGGGCCTGCCACTACATATGTGGCAAAGGGGCCCATTTGTCATGTGTTTTTTGTATTATGGTGTGTGCTTATTTTTGGTATCTTTTTTGGCAGGTCATTCTGCCTATCCATTGCTCCCCTGGTTACTCACCCCCATCCTCCACCCATCCTCGCAGGCACAGGAGCGGTATAACACTGCACATAGGAGGACTCGCTCAGTGGTGGAACGTGCCTTTGGCTTGTTGAAGATGCGCTTCCGTTGTCTGGACCAGACTGGGGGTGCCTGGCAGTATGAGGCCGCCAAGGTCCACCAAATAATTGTTGCATGTGGGGTCCTGCACAACCTCGCCATCCGTAGCCGGGTTCCCAGATACAGTGACATGGCTGAGGACGCTTTAGTCATTTCAGAAGATGTAACACCTCCCTACTCTGGAACACAAAGTGGGTCGCCACAGGCGATCCGTTCCCAGCTTGTTGTCAATGTTCTTGCTTTATTTTCATGCATTTTTGGGAATGTGTGCCTTTTTTATTTTGTGTGATTACCCCAAAAAAATTGTGTCAAACATTGTGGAAAAATGTTTAGGCTGTTACTGTGGGGTTGTGGAAGAGCATGTGTTTGGGGTTACGGTAGTCTTGTGTCCTGCTCCCCCGAATCAATACATAAACACATGCCTTCAGTGGTAGGTAGAGTAGGAGGTTGAAGTTGATGGATGGGAATGCTGCATGTTAGCGGCAATATGAGCAAGGCTCTGATTCATGAACTGCCATTTCTGGACCATTTCTGCCATATGCCTGCTTTGTTGTCTGGTTTCTGCAAGCAGGCCGGACCCATTTTGATTCCAATCCTCTAGTTGTTGAGACATCGAGGTGATTTGTGAACACACTGTCCCATTAAACCTCTGTGTGTTAGCTGCAAACTCCATGTTTTCCTGGTGCCATGCTTCCTCCATTATCTGCAGATATCTCCTCTGGCTGATATGGCAACGTTGCTGGGTTCCGCCACTGGCACGGGTGGGTGCGTCTGGTACTGATTGAGTGGCTGCAGGTGGCTGGCTGGGTGCAGAGTCTGTTGTGCGGCCAATGTCCACGGCAGCAGAGGTTTGTGCCCCTGAGGTATGGGTAGTGGACATCAGGGGCTGCACTTGCTTGGGCTGGTGTGTTGGATGCTGTCCCACTGGGTCTGGTGGCCTTGGCTGCAGCAGACTTGTGTCCTCCTCCTCCAAATACCAAATTACTTCAATAATGGGTGGCCTGGGTAGGGTCTGCCAAGAAAGATAGCAGGTAGTGAGGCCACTATTTTAACTTAAATGTAGGCAAGTGCTATTTCATTTGGGCGGGTGAATATAGGTCAACACATGCTCTTCCGCTGGTGTTAGGAGGATTTTAGTAGGGATACCACCCCCTGTCTGCAGGCTGGGGAAGAGTAAAGCACACCTAATAAGTGTTACATACTGCTACAAAGCAGGCTGTCCATTCAGTTACACTCTAAATGGGCTTGACCTCTGCTGGCGGCGCATGTCCATTTTTTTTGGCACATAATCTTTATGGCCCCCCAATTTTCTTTTAATTTGCTCCACATCCCTCCTCACCGAACCTACACTATTCACTTGCCGGCAAATGTTCTCCCAAATCTCCTGCTTGCCATGCTTTGGGGTTGACTTTGAATAACGCCCAAATAGGGCATCATAGTGCTCACAAACACCAGTGGCTACAGCCATGCTTTGGACATCACTGAAACGGGCTGTGAGCCACGGCGCAGCTGGCGCCCACATGGGTGTGTGGTGTCCCCGGCAACAGATGACATTGATGGCTGGCTGTCTGGGGAGTAGTTTAGGTTTCTTGGGCTGATGTGTGACTGTGATGGAGTGTATGGGGTGCTAGGTGATAATGGCTGGGTGCCTGTCGAGCTGTCACCTGTGGAGCTCTCTATTGACTCTGTGCTTGTGGTACTTAGGGACACAGAGTGTCGAGGAGGAGGGGTGGTTGGCCTGGGTGGGCTAGTGGTTTGGGACCTACGTTTCCCCTTGGTGGTGTGGCTGGATTTACCCGCATGCTTTGTGGGTGGAGGAG
The DNA here is from genome assembly GCA_027917425.1 of Gastrophryne carolinensis. Lineage (NCBI taxonomy): Eukaryota > Metazoa > Chordata > Amphibia > Anura > Microhylidae > Gastrophryne > Gastrophryne carolinensis. The sequence goes on along the minus strand of CM051243.1, from coordinate 26,193,747 downwards.
GTGGAGGCTGCAGGGTTGGAAGAGATGTGTGGCCCTTGTGAGGCCTGGCTGATTTAGCAGTTGGGAGCGACTGTGCCAAGGGCTCCTTGCTCCTGCGTTTTTTCCGAGAAGCCTGTGTGGCTGGCTTCTCCACCCTTTGACTATGGCCATGTCCCTCCCGGCTCTTGTGCCTGCTCTTGTGTGGGTGTTTGTGATGTCTATCTGTGCGGCTAGTATGTGCCTCTGGGCTTTTTGGTGTCTTACGGGTCCCTTTTGGTCTGGGCATAGTGATATGGTAACCAACACAGAGCTGAGTGCATTGACCTTTAAATAGTTTTCCCGTGTGGGCGTGTTCTGCTGCGTGTGGCTGCGTGCGCGCGTGCACACACACCACCGCGGGGGAACGTCATAACCACACCCGGAAGATCCTGAAAGATGTCGCCAGCCATCTACACCGAGGAGCAGGACAAAATTATAATGGATGTGAGTGGGCGAGCGTGCGTTTATGTGCGCGCACAAGCGCAAAACAAAAAATAGCTATGGCAGGGCAAGATTAGTGAGGACAAAATGACTTCTAGACCAGTTTAGTTTTAACCATGTGCGCAGCAGCACACTAGCCTAGAGGCAGATAGACTAAGTAGGCCCATGTGAGTAGGAATGAGTCTCCAAAATTGGCTTTAGTGCATGAGACTGTGTCATCTATTTGTGTCACTAATGCTCTGCCATTGTTTTTTTTTATATAGATGATGCTGAGGAACCGTTATGATTTCCTGCCATGCGATTTCGAGAAGAGGGCGTTGGCACTGGCGGTGGTGGACGGCGGTTGCCAGGAGTTCGGGAACCACCTATACCTTCACACAGATCGCCCAACACTGGTCTGACTTGAAGAGGAGGCATAGGCCCCGGGTGAGGCGGTACTTTTCAAAGCACTTTCCAGGTAAGTCTTGCTACTTGACATGCAATAATCACACTTTTTCATTCACAGATCAAAGAAAAGGGCAACAATGAACCCCCAGAAGAGCCTCCTGCCTCCTGTTGTTTTAAATTTGTAAAACATTCAAAAATTTATACAATTTAAAAAAAAAAAAAGTTTTACATTTTCTAAACAAAAGTTTAAGTAAACAAAAAAAACAAATGTGTGGTGTGTTCTCTTTCCTGGCACTGTAATTTCTCACAACATAACCATACAGTTACATGTCCCAAAAGGTAAGTACATGGGACAAGGAATTGGAGGAAGAAGAAGGAGAAGGGATTAAGGTAAGCATTATACACAGGGAAGAAGAAGAAGAGATTACGGTAAGCATTAAACACAGGGAAGAAGAAGAAGAAGGAGAAGAGATTAAGGTAAGCATTATACACAGGGAAGAAGAAGATGAAGAAGAAGAGATTAAGGTAAGCATTAAACACAGGGAAGAAGAAGAAGAAAAAGAAGATGGAGAACAGATTCAGGTAAGCATTAAACACAAGGAGGAGGATGAAGACGAATATTATTTTAAGGTAAGTTTTGGTGTGGGTAAAAGTGTCAGTTTGATGTATGTGAAAGCTTGAGGGAGGACTAGGGATGTGCGCTTGCGTGGACCCAGATTGACAACAGGAAAACCATGGAAATGTAAGTATACACGGAAAAACAGTCGGAATCGGGGTGAAAACGGAAACAGATGGCACGATGCTACGTTTGGAAGCGCAAGAAAAAAGAGCCAAAAACGGATCGTCCGTGTGAACGGCAACGGAACCCACGACCACACGGAAAGCACCCGTGAGGGGAAAAAACACTTCCCGATTGAAGACACATAAACGGAACAGTAACGGAGCTCTCCCGACGGCGGCTCTGAATCACATTTGGACCTCGAGACAAACGGAAGGAAAACGGGCCATAGGGAAAACGGAACAAAATAAGGTCAGATCGGGGGAGGCTCTGCATCAAGCCAAATGTCCTGATTGAGATGAAAGGCAGATACAACCTTGGGCAAAAAATCCGGCTTAAGACGAAACACCACCTTATCCTGATGCCGATACAAATAAGGAGGTTTCATGGAAAGCGCTGCCAGCTCCGAGCGCGACGCACTGAAGTAATAGCAACCAAAAAAGCTACCTTAAGAGTCAGAATGGGCAGAGCCAAAACCTGTCCTTTGAGGGTACTAAGTTGTAGACCCGAATCCAGACCATGCTGTAAAAACTCCAGAATCCTGGGAATGGAAAAGTCACAACAAGACAGAGACTTAGACTCACACCAAGCAATATAGGCATGCCAGACCCTGTAGTAAATCATAGACAAAGATTTCTTCCGAGCCTGAATCAAAGTATCGACAACCGAAGCCTGCAATCCCCTGCCCATCAGGATGGAGGTTTCAGCAGCCAAGCCGTTAAAGCCAGAGTTTGTAAATTGGGATAGAGCAGCTGTCCTTGAGTGAGAAGCTCTGGATCGTCGGGCAAGACGTACCAATCCACTGCCATCTGGACGACGTCCGCGAACCATACCCTCCTCGGCCAGCGGGGGGCCACTAGAATGGCCGGTACCCCCTCCTGAGCTATCTTGCGCAGCACACGACCCAGCAGAGGAAAGGGAGGAAATGCATAGAGGAGCCGAAACTCCGTCCAGAGAATTGCTAGTGCGTCCGTGGCGAAGGCCAGAGGATCCTTTGACAGGGAGACGAATCTTGGGAGCTTGCGATTGTGACGGGATGCAAACAGGTCCACGTCCGGCTGTCCCCAGCGGTGACACCGAGCGTGGAATACCTTGCTGCTGAGAGACCATTCCCCCAGACGAGCCGACCCCCTGCTCAGGGAGTCCGCCTCCTGGTTCTCCACCCCCGGAATGTAGACCGCCGAGATGCAGGGAACAGTCTCCTCCGTCCAAAACAAGATCAGGGACACTTCCTCGAGGGCTCGCTTGCTCCGAGTCCCTCCCTGATGATTGATGTAGGCAACCACCGTCTGACTGTCCGAGCGGACCTGTACAGCACGACCCCGTAGGTGGGGAGTCAACTGTAAGAGAACCAACCTGATCGCTCTCAACTCCAGAAGGTTGATGGGCGCATGGGCCTCCTGGGGACCCCACTGACCCTGGAACTTCAGCGATTGCCAAACTCCCACCCAACCGGTCAGACTGACGTCCGTGGTGCCAATCTCCCAGCGCGAAGGCAGAAAGTACCTGCCCACTTGAAGATTCCTCGAGTCCAACCACCACGATAGGGACTGCCTGGCCAGAGGGGACAAGGCAAACTCCTGATCCAGGGACTCCAGATTCCAATCCCAAACAGACAGGAGATGTAACTGAAGAGGCCTCATGTGGAACTGAGCAAAGGGAACCGCCGCAAAGCAAGACACCATGAGACCTACCAACTGCAACCCCAGATGGATGGAGGGATGAGGACACGACATCAGGGTCTGCGCCTGTATCTGAATGCCCTCCACCTTCTGCTGAGGGAGAAAAACCTTGACCTGAGAAGTATCCGGCGTCATGCCCAGGAATGACCTCTCCAAAAACAGAGATAGTGAAGACTTGGGATAATTGATCACCCAGCCGAAGGACTCGAGAGTGGACGTCACCACCTCAGCCTGATGAAGAGATTGAGCAGCAATTAGAATGTCATCCAGGTAAGGAAGAATGCGAATGCCCTAACTCCTTAGTAGAGCCATGACACCCGACAGCACCTTGTTGAAGACCCGAGGAGCCGAGGTTATCCCGACCGGCAAAGCAACAAACTGGTAGTGTTGATCCCCCAGAGCGGACCTCAGGAACCTCTGGTGACCTGGGAAGATCGGAACGTGAAGGTAGGAATCCTTGATGTCCACTGTGGTCATGAAATCGCCCGGCCGAAGGGAGCTTACAGCCGAGCGTAAAGTCTCCATATGGAAGTGCTTAAACCTGACGAATTTGTTGAGACCCTTTAAGTCCAGTATGGGCCTCAGGGGTCCGTTCTTTTTGGGCACCGTGAACAGATTGGAGTAGTACCCCCTGTTCCTGAGGAGGTACCGGACAAATCACTCCAGATGCCAGAAGACGTTGTACGGCCAACCGTAGACCCTGAACCGTCACGGGATTTTGAGAGATCTGGGACCGTAGGAATCTTGGGGGCGGCCAGGCTGCAAACTCTATCTTGTAACCAGAGGAAACCACCTCCTGAATCCACCGGTCTGAGACGCGAAGTCTCCAGCAAAAAGCCGAAGCCGTCCCCCCACCCGGTCGGGTGAGGGTGCCTCCTCATGCCTTGGTGGGGGGTTTGGGCTTGGTTCCCCAAGAGAGGCCGGGGGGACCGCAGGATCTGCCTCGACCCCAAGAATCTCTGCGACCACCTGAGAAGGAGGACCCACGACCTCCCCTTGAAGGGTGAAAGGAAAAGGATCCCCGAAAAGGCCGAGCCTGCTTCCTACGCTGGGGGAGCCTACCATCCTTGGTCAGCACATCAAGACACTCACCGAAAAGGCTTAGCGACAGTGTCAGCCGCCCACTGACCAGACATACCTACGCATAGCAACCAACAGGGCCGAGGCCCTACCGCCCAGCCTGACGGCGTCATCCATGGCAGATAGCACAAAGGCAATAAAGTCAGAACAAAGCAAAAGGTCCTTATAGTCCTCCGTTTTCTTGCGAGACTGGGCAGCCTCGGCAAGGCGCCTGACCTTTTTAATAGAGATGGCCACAATAGCCACAGCGCAGACCGGACGCAAACCAGCCCCTACAAAGGTGAAGGCATGACAAGTCAGCTGATCCAAATGCCGGTCAGCGCTATCGCGCAAAGTAGTGGTGTCGGGAGACGGCATGACCGAAGTGCTGGATAGCCCCAGGACCGGAGCGTCCACCTCAGGGGGGGCACGACCAGCGGCGAACCAAGTCAGCCAAGAAGGGATACCTTCTATCTAAACCCTTGGGCACCGAGGGTAACCTATTAGGGCGTTCCCACTCCTTGAGGACCATATTGGAGAAATGGCCCTGTTCCGGGAACTCCAGGCGTTGCTTGTCAGGGCGGAAGAGCTCACCCTGCTTCTTCTTCGCCACCTTAGGGGGAGCGATGTGTAGGGTATCAAACACAGCCGACAGGAGCCTATCGGCATCATCCGGGAGCCAAGTATCCTCGTCTGAGGAAGACCCTAGGTCACTATCATACTTGCCCTGACGATTCCCAGAAGAATCCGAGTCACGGAACAACTCCCCCTCCTCCGGGGAGTCACGGCCGCCATAGGCGTCAAGGCCCTCGTCCTCATCGGCAAAGAGGGACAGGTCTGCGTCAAGGTGCCTCCTCTTGTGAGAGACCTTGCCCGCGGCTGGCCGAGCCAGTTGTCGCTCAATGCTGGCCAAGCGCAGCGCCAGATCCGAGTGAGACCCCCTGCTGGCTTCCCCCTCGCTGGGAGCTAAATGCAGGCGCGGGGGAGTAGGTGATGCTGTCGGGAGGACAGGACTGGAAAGAGGCGCTCAGCCCAACCTGTTCCGCGATGATACTTTGGGCGCACGGGACACAAACCCCGCCGCCCCCACTCAAAGGGGATGCTCCACACATGACACACAGCCGAGCCTGCCCCGAGGGGTCCCCAAGCTCGCTATCCCCAGAAGCCTCCATATGGTGATTATCAAAGAAGGCACAGTCAGCCAACATGGTATAAAGGCTAATGAAAAGCCCACCCGGGATGCCCCACAGAGAAGGGACAGGGGGGAGGGGGTATGGAACCGGGAGAAACCACAACACTGCTATCCCGTCTGAAAGACATAAGCATGAAATATAAATGAGCATCCCACAGCACATGCACCAAAGATAAGATTAATATGGACGGTTGAGTTATTTCTTACCTGTAACTTTTTCCAGGACAGCACCTACAAAAATGACCCCATCCCCCAGATGCAGGAAACACCAGTCCATCCTATAAAATAACTTCCTGTTTTAGTGGTCCTTAGTATGGTGTATAGCAAACAGTTCAGAATCAGACCCCAGAACCCTCAACAGAACTGCATGGCACTAATAAATAAATAGGGGCAGTTGTGGCCTAGAGGTAAGGGAGTGGACTTGTCACCGGAGAATGGCAGGTTCGAATCCTGGTCCTGGCACATGACTGAAGTGCTCTTGAGCAAGGCACCTAACCCTCCAACTGCTCCCCAGGTTCTGTAATTAGCCCTAGGGCATGTGTACACTCACTGCACGGATGGGTTAAATGCAGAGGACGAATTTCTATGTGTGCACAAGGATCTAATGGCCATCTATGCATTAAAAAAATAATATCTTACCCCTGGGTACACCACCTGCTACTGCCTGGAGAATAATAACTATGATTTTCCCCAGTCATCTACCAGGACAGCACCTACGAGAGATAAACCCAAAGATCACTTACTGTAAGGGAGGGACCATCGCTTGCAGAACTTTTCTGCCAAAGACCAATCTTGACTAAAATTTAGGTCGTCGATGCTTGACATAAGCATTCACTGACGACCATGTGGTCGCTTTCCTAATTTGTTGCAAACTTGCACCTGAGTTTTATACCCAAGACACAGCTGTGGATGTGTGCTGTAATACCTGCTGGAGGTGACAAAATTCCATGACTGGTAGGCTAAACCTATATAAACCTATAGCCTGTCTTAACCATCTTGCAATCATACACTTAGACGCACTCAGTCCTATCCTAAGACCTGAGCAGATAATAAATGTTTTGATTTTCTAAACTCTGAATTTGATTGTAGATACTGCAAAACACATCTCCGCACATCCAGACAGTGAAATTTGTCTTCTTAAGGATGAGTTGCTTGATCACAGAATGACGGAAGAACAATTTCCTGATCTCCATTAGTCGAAGAAGCTACTTTCGGGTAAAAACACAGATCTGTTTTAAAGACTATCCGGTTTGCAAAAACTTGTATGAAAGGAGGATCTGATGACAAGGATTGTAACTCGCTAATTCTCCTAGGAATTTATAATTGTATGGGGGTGAAGTACCTGCCTCGCGATGGGCCTTCAACTGAGAAAGCCAATGTCCCATATTCTTTACAGCAGGTCCAGCACCTTGCAAAGAGATACCATCCAATAGTGAACCTAAGATAACCGCACCCATTGGGTCGTTCCCTCCCCTCGCCCGACAGGGAGTCACTACCAATATTCAACCCCCAGCCACCACAAAAAGCAAAACAATAAAAAATATATATACAACCCCTGGCAAAAATTATGGAATCACCAGTCTCTGAGGATGTTCCTTCAGTTGTTGAATTTTGTAGAAAAAAAATAAATCACAGACATGACAAAAAACTGAAGGCATTTCAAATGGCAACTTCCTGGCTTTAAGAAATACTAAAAGAAATCAAGAAAAATAATTGTGGTAGCCAGTAACAGTTACATTTTTAGAACAATCACAGGAAATAAATTACGGAATCACTCAGTTTTGAGGAAAAAAAATGGAATGACCCTGCAAATTTTCATTACAAACAATAACACCTGCATAAGATTAAATCTGCTTGTTAGTGTCCAGGTAAAAAGGAGTGATCACACCTTGGAGAGTTGCTGCAACAAGAGGACTGACATGAATCATGGCTCCAACACCAGTGATGTCACTTGATAAAAAGGAGAGGATTATCAAATGCCTTAAAGAGGGTAAATCATCACACAGTGTTGCACAAGATGTTGGTTGTTCAAGTCAGCTGTGTCTAAAACCTGGACCAAGTACAAACAACATGGGAAGGTGTTTAAAGCCAAGCATACTGGTAGACCAAGAAAGACATCAAAGCGTCAAGACAGAAAACTTAAAGCAATATGCTTTGAAAACAGAAAATGTACAACAAAACAAATGAGGAACAAATGGGAGGAAACTGGAGTCAACGTCTGTGACCGAACTGTAAGAAACCACCTACAGGAAATGGGATTTACACGCCTAAACAGAAAAAAACAAGGTTACAATGGGCTAAGAAAAGGCAATCGTGGACTGTGGATGACTGGATAAAAGTCATATTCAGTGATGAATCTCGAATCTGCATTGGGCAAGGTGATGATGCTGGAACTTTTGTTTGGTGCCGTCCCAAAGAGATTTATACAGACGACTGTCTGAAGAAAACATGCAAATTTCCACAGTCGATGATATGGGGCTGCATGTCAGGTAAAAGCACTGGGGAGATGGCTGACTTTACATCTTCAATAAATGCACAGATTTACATTGACATTTTGGACACTTTTCTTATCCCATCTATCGAAAGGATGTTTGGGAAGGATGACATTTTTCAAGATGATAATGCATCTTGCCATAGAGCAAAAACTGTGAAAACATTCCTTGAAGAAAGACTCATAAGGTCAATGTCATGGCCTGCAAACAGTCCGGATCTCAATCCAATTGAAAAACCGTGGTCCATGACAAGGCTCCAACCTGCAAAGCTGATCTGGCAACAGCAATCAGAGAAAGCTGGAGCTAGATTGGTGAAGAGAACTGTTTGTCACTCATTAAAGTGGACCAACACCCAGGATTTTGACTATCCTGGGTTTTGGTCCACTTCGGTGGGGTGCCCCGCTGTGTGAAACCCCAAAAAACTCACCTCTCCCCGCTCCCACGTGAACGCCGCAGCCAATCCCCGCCAACGTCTAGGCGGGGGACAGGAACGTACAAGCCTCTTCCGCCGCCACCTCCCGCGCGTCACTCTCATCTGGAGGGGCGCGCGGGAGGCGGCGGAAGAGGCGGCGGATCAGGTAAGGTCTTTTTGGGGTTTCTGGGGGGTTTCACCCCGCGGGACATCCCGATCTCGGATGTCCCGCGGGGTGGGAGGTGATTGGCCCGGGAATCTTATAGATTTCCGGGCCGATCACCCCTGGGTGTTGGTCCACTTTAAGTCAATGCCTCAGACTGCAAGCAGTTATAAAAGCCAGAGGTGGTACAACAAAGTACTAGTAATGTGTTGGACTGTTATTTTGTTTTTTTCATGATTCCATATTTTTTTTTCCTCAAAATTGAGTGATTCCACTCAATGTAACTGTTACTGGCAACCACAATTATTTTTATTGATTTCTTTTAGTATTTCTTAAAGCCAGGAAGTTGCCATTTGAAATGCCTTTAGTTTTTTGTCATGTCTGTGATCTGCTTTTTTTATACAAAATTCAACAACTGAAAGTGGACCAACACCCAGGATTTTCACTATCCTGGGTGTTGGTCCACTTCCGCGGGGCACCCGATCGGGCGCGCGCCCGCGCCGGGCATTCACAAACGGCCGGCGCCCTGCTAGAGGGACGTGCGGGAGGCGGCTGCTTATCCGTCGCCGATAAGGTAAGTTTTTAGGGGTTTTCTGGGGGGTTTCACACAGCGGGGCATCCCAATTTCGGATGCCCCGCGGGGAGGGAGCTGATTGGCCCGGGAATCTTATAGATTCCCAGGCCGATCAGGGGTGGGTATTGGTCCACTTGAAGGAACATCCTCAGAGACTGGCGATTCCAGAATTTTTGCCAGGGGTTGCATTATAAAAAACAAAAAATCAAAATAAAGAAAAACACAAGCTTCCTCACGCCATCCCGGGCGTCTCAGTTCGTGCTCAGTACACATTCCCGCCATACTCCCTGTTGGTGGGATGCACAACTGCCAACCTGGATGTAATCATTCTAGGAGGCCAGAAGGGCAGCCTACGCCGTGCAGAGGAAGCTCCTGGAGGGCAGAAGCGAATCGCTGCACGAAGACCACCACCTGCCTTGAACGAAGCAGCTCTGGCCCCAAATGGGAGCTTAGAGCCAGTAACCTACGCCCTGGAAGATTGCAGGTACTGTTGCCACTTCTTAGTACTAGAACTCAGAATCTTTGGCAACAGGCCTGATATTACATAAAAACAACAAACAGGACAAAAATACAATTCTGTGATTACTCACCTGTAGAATTGGTATTATGAGTATACAGTACGTCCTGCTCCAAATCTAATACTTACAGTTGGGATATACTCCGCCAGATGGCGCTGGACTGCAGAGACAATGAAAATAGGCTCCTCCCGGACCCTCAAATACCCGAGGACCTCCCACAAATCCCCAGCATTGAAAAGCAGTTAAGGAGAAGCCGGGAGAATTAAACAATCCAGAATTGTATTATTCTTAGTATACAGTACGTCCTGCTCCAAATAGATTACTTACACGTGGGACATCCAATAGCAGTGTCCATAAAGTAGGGTGGGATCCCCAAGAAAAATCAGCAGCAGACAGTTTAAACCACTGCCGCCTGCAGAACCTTGCGGCCAAAAGCAGCATCAGCTGAGGCCCTAACATCAACCTTGTAAAACTTTGAAAAGGTATGAACAGAAGACCAAGTAGCGGCCTTGCAAACTTGTTCAACAGAAGCCTGGTGCTGAAAAGCCCAAGAGGCACCAATAGCACGAGTGGAATGAGCAGTAAGGCGGAAGGGAGGATTCTTCCCCTTAGCAGAGTAGGCCTGAATCACAGCCTGATGAATCCATTTGCTGATAGTAGACTTGGCAGGAGCCAAACCCTTCCTAGGACCAGAAGGGACCACAAGAAGAGCATCAGTTTTCCTGAAAGGTGCAGTAGCCACCCAATAGTACTTCAGACACCTAACCACATTCAAAGAGTGCAAAACCCTCTCCTTAGCATTGCTAGGATTAGGGCACAAGGAAAGAAGAACAATATCCTGATTCAAATGAAAGGCAGACACTACCTTAGGTTTGAAACGAAACACCACCTTGTCCTGGTGTCTCTCATAGTAGGGGGGCTGAATGGAAAGCGCCGCCAACTCAGACACACGCCTGACAGAGGTGATAGCAACCAGAAATACAACCTTGAGCGTAAGAATGGCCAAGGCAGCATCCTGCACAGGTTCAAAGGGAGCACCCTGCAAGGCTGACAGAACCAAGTTTAGATCCCAAACAGGCACCATAGGCTTACGTGGGGGGCGCACATGAGTGACCCCCTGGAAAAAAGTCCTGATCAGAGGGTGCTGAGCAAAGGACTTCTGGAAGAAAATAGCCAGGGCAGAAACCTGACCCTTCAGAGTACTGAGTTGGAGCCCCATCTCCAACCCATGCTGCAGGAACTCCAGAATCCTGGGAATAGAGAACACACGACAAGGAAGAGACTTAGACTTACACCAGTCAATGTAGGCACGCCAAACCCTGTAATAAATGGAAGAGGAAGACTTCTTCCTAGCTTTAATCAAAGTATCCATAACCGAGGAAGACATCCCCTTCTCCATCAAGATGGAGGTTTCAGCAGCCAAGCCGTCAAAGCCAAAGTTTGTAAATTGGGATGGCGTAGTGAGCCCTGAGTGAGCAGATCTGGCACCAAGGGCAGAGCGTACTGATCTACTGCCAGCTGTACCACATCTGCGAACCACACTCTTCTTGGTCACCTGGGGGCCACCAGAATTGCTGGCACCCTTTCCAGAGCAATCTTGCGCAAAACCCTGCCGAGCAGGGGAATTGGGGGGAAGACATACAGGAAATGAAAGTCCTTCCATGACATTGCTAGCGCATCCGAGGTCAGGGCCAGAGGATCCTGGGACAGAGAGACAAAGGCTGGGAGCTTGTGATTGTGGCGGGACGCAAACAGATCCACATCTGGTTGGCTCCAACGGAGACACAGAGATTGAAACACCCTGCTGCATAGGGACCATTCTCCCTGGCGAGAGGTCCCCCTGCTCAGAGAGTCTGCCAGGTGATTTTCCACCCCCGGGATGTACACAGCCGATATGCAGGGGACATTGGCCTCCGCCCAAGTCCGGATCAGAGACACTTCCTGGAGGACCCCCTTGCTACGGGTCCCTCCCTGATGATTGATGTAGGCGACTGCCGTCTGGTTGTCCGAGCGAACCTGAACAGGCAGGCCCCGAAGGTGAGCAGTCAAGTGAGCAAGGACTAGCCTGATCGCCCGCAGTTCCAAGACATTGATAGGTGTGTGGGCCTCCTGAGGACCCCACCTCCCCTGGAACCGCAGGGACTTCCAGAAACCCCCCCCCCCCCAACCTGACAGACTGGCATCCGTGGTGACCGTCTCCCAGGAAGGGGCAAGAAAGGATCTGCCCCCCAACAGGTTCCTTGAGTCCATCCACCACAAGAGGGACCTCCTGACCAGGGGGGAGAGCACACAGACCCTGTCCAGGGACGCTGGGTCCTTGTCCCATACTGACAATAGGTGAAGTTGCAGGGGCCTCAAGTGGAACTGAGCATAAGGGACCACTTCAAAGCATGCCACCATCAGGCCCACCAGCTGCATCCCCTGCCTGATGGAGGGATGGGGACAAGCTAGGAGGGACTGAGCCTGTGCAATCAGACTGTCCACCTTCTGTTGAGGGAGTATTGAACTCTGGACGACATTCTCATCACTTCCCAGTCTCTACATCAGGCAGATAGGGAAGCACGCGGACGCCCTGACATCTGAGCAGAGACATCATGCCAGCCAGCACCTTGGTGAACAACCTGGGAGCTGAAGTGAGGCCGAAGGGCAAGGCCACAAATTGGTAGTGTTGATCCATCAGAGCGAACCTGAGGAAACTTTGATGACCTGGGAACACAGGAATATGAAGGTAAGCATCTTTGATGTCCACCGAAGTCATGAAACCCCCTTGGCGCAGGGAACTGATGGCAGAGCACAGAGTTTCCATGCGAAAGCACCTGCCCCTGACAAACTTGTTGAGGATCTTCAAGTCCAGGATCGGCCTGACTGAACCATCTTTTTTGGGTACTGTGAATAGGTTGGAATAAAAGCCCTTGCCTTTTTCTCTTAAGGGGACCTGGTAGATGACCCCCAGCTCCAAGAGGCCTTGCACTGCTTGCACTAGCTCCTGAGCTGACACAGGGTCCTGAGGAATCCGGGATCTGATGAATCTTGAAGGGGGATCGGCAGCAAACTCTAACTTGTAACCGGAGGACACTACCTCCTGAATCCACCGGTCACCAGACGTGAGCGAAGTGCTGCAGCCGTCCCCCCACCCAGATGGGTGAGGGTGCCCAATCATGCCTGAGGGGGCTTGGGAGAGGATTTTGCTTTGGGACCCCAGGAGGAGCCAGGACGTCCACGTCCTCTGCCTCTACCCCAGAAATCTCCCCAGGCTCCAGGAAAGGAAACCCCCCTTCCCTGTCTTGCACCACGGTAAGGGGAGGAGAAGGAACCCTGGGCTGAGATTGCCGCCTACGCTGGGGTAACCTGCCTCCCTTAGCAAAAAGGTCCAGGCGGTCCCCAAACAGGCGCAGTCCTTTAAAGGGAAACCCAGTGAGGGCCTTCTTGGCAGCGTTGTCAGCAGCCCACTGGCGCAGCCAAACCGAGCGGCGTATAGCCACCACAAGGGCAGAAGTTCTGGCACACATTCTGATGATGTCATCCAATGCAGAGAGGATAAAATTTACAAAAACATCACAACTGGAGAGTGCATTAAACACCTCACAAGGCAAATCATCAGGGGGACTATCAAGCATATTTCTGATAAGGGTTCTAGTGGCCACAGCAGTAATGGCAGAGGCACAGACCGGGCGCAGCGCCGTCCCTGCAAATGCAAAGTCGTGGGATGCCAGCTGGTCAATGTGCCGGTCCTCAGCATCCCGCAGGGTAGTAGAGTCAGGGGAATGCATGACAGAGGTATTAGATAGCCCTAGGATCGGGCCATCCACCTCAGGGGGGGATGACCAACATTTAACCACCTCAGCAGGAAAGGGATACTTCCTATCCCAACTCTTTGGAACCCCGGGAAGTTTACTGGGGTGCTCCCATTCCTTGAGAACAAGGTTATGGAAATGTGATTTTGCGGTATGGAAAAGCTCTGTCAGTGTCATCCGGGGTCCAGGGGTCAGAGCCAGAATCGGCATGACCCCTTGGTCTCTTGCCAGATGAGCCTGAATCAGAAAAGAGCTCCCCTTCATCAGACGGGGTATAGCCACAAAGATTCCAAAACTCCTCAGTTCCCATAGGGAAAACAGTAACATTAGGCGTCATGTGCCGCTTCTCAGCAGGGGCCTTACACGCTAAGGACTTCGCAATCAACTGCTCAACAGTAGCCAGTCTAGAAGACACATCAGGCTGAGAATCCCCACGAGTATGCAACTCAGCAGTAGTGAGGTTTAAGCTTGGGGGGAGTAGGTGAAGTGAAACGAGGTGCAGCCACTGGCAGGCCAGATTGCAATGCAAGCACCTGCTCAGCACAGGGTACACAGACCCGTGCCTTGTCAGCGTCAGCATGAGGCTGCCCACACGCTACAAACAGCCGGTCTTGTCCCGAAGGGACCCCGTCACATTATCCTGGGATGCCTCCATATGGTGTTTATAACGACACTATACACCAATGGGGAATAACGCTGAATAGCAACCCCGGATGCCCCAATAACCCGTTAGGGAACTGGGAGTATTATTTTTACAAGGCCTACAAGTATATACTATTACAGGGCCTGGAGAAGCCAAAAAGGGTCTGAAAGACATAAGCAGACAAGAACTGTAAGCACCCAGTAACAAAAGAGAAAGATATAAGGCCGCCCGCAAGGGCACTTACGGACAGCGGTAGGTAGGGGTCCGTCGCACATAGGCCAAACAGGCAGGATAAAGATGGCGTCGGTATAACTCGAGGGGCGGGCCGGTATCGGCGATGACACGGAGCGGCCATAGAAAGGCCCCGCACCCCCCCAAGAGCGCGAAGCCAAGAACATGCAAGCAGCCAATGATGGCGCACCAGCGCCCAAGGTAATGCCGCCGCCAAGCGCGGAACCAAATCAGCGCGCAGCGGCGGCAAATTTAAAAAGACAGCAAAGACAAGCCAGTGCGGCGGTTGATACAAGACTAACAGAATGAAAAAAACACCATTTGGTGATTACTCACCTGTAAAATGGGTATTATAAGTATGTCACACACCCTGCTTCAGAATAGTCATTACACTTGGGTTATACCGACCTGTAGAGAGCGATCTTGCAGAGATGTCATGAAAAAAGGGAGCCCCTCCCGGTCAATAAATACCTGGGACCTCCCACTCATTCCCCAGTATTAAGACAGCAGTAAAGGGACCAGGAAGAGCCAAAATAACCAGTAACAATAAAAAAGGTTCACCATATAAAGGATCCAGAATACCAAAAGGCGGTGTGACATACTTAGAATACCCATTTTACAGGTGAGTAATCACAAAATGGTATTATTCCAAGTATGTCACACACCCCGCTTCAGAATAGTCATTACACTTGAGACATCCAATAGCAGTGTTCATAAAGGGTGGGGATCCAAAACAAGGCAATAATGTACAAACCTAAACCACTGCAGCTTGCAGAACTTTGCGGCCAAAAACAGCATCCGCTGAGGCCCGCACATCAACCTTGTAAAACTTGGAAAAAGTGTGAACGGAAGACCAAGTAGCAGCCTTACAAACTTGCTCAACAGAGGCCTGATGCTGGAAAGCCTAGGACGTCCCAACAGCACGAGTAGAATGAGCAGTAACACGAAAAGGGGGAATCTTCCCCTTGGCAGAATAGGCCACAACAATGGCCTGGCAAACCCATTTACTAATGGAAGACTTGGCAGGAGCCAAACCTTTCCTAAGCCCAGAGGGCACCACAAAAAGGGCATCAGTCTTACGAAAAGAAGAAGTAGCCACCAAATAGTACTTCACACAGCGAACCACATCCAGAGAATGCAAGACCCTCTCCTTGTCATTGCTGGGCTTAGGACACAAAGAGGGTAGAACAATGTCCTGATTAAGATGAAAGGCAGAAGCCACCTTAGGAAGGAAATCTGGCTTGAAGCGGAAAACAACCTTGTCCTGATGCCTCTCAAAGTACGGGGCCTTAATGGACAAAGCCGCCAACTCCGATACATGCCGAACGGAAGTGATGGCAACCAAAAACGCAACCTTCTGAGTAAGCGTAGAAAGACCAATATCCTGCAAAGGTTCAAAAGGAAGACCCTGAAAAGCAGAAAGAACCAAATTCAAATCCCAAACTGGGAGCAAAGGCTTCCTAGGAGGCCGCACATGCGTAACCCCCTGGAAAAAGGTCTTAACCAGAGGATGAAGAGCAAAGGACCTTTGAAAGAAAACCGCCAGGGCAGAAACCTGCCCTTTCAATGTACTAAGCTGCAAACCCAAGTCCAGACCATGTTGCAGAAATTCCAAAACCCTAGGGATAGAAAACACCCTGCAAGGCAAGGCCCGGACCTCACACCAATCAATATAAGACCTCCAAATCCTATAGTAGATGGCAGTGGAAGACTTCTTTCTAGCCCTAACCAGAGTCTGAATGACAGCGTCAGAAAGACCTTCCTCCTTCAAGATGGAGGTTTCAGCAGCCACGCCATCAAAGCCAGCGTTGGTAAATTGGGGTAGAGCAGTTGACCCTGAGTGAGCAGATCCGGCAGAAGGGGCAGATCTAACTGATCCGCTGCCAACCGTACCACATCTGCGAACTAAACCTGTCTTGGCCATCTTGGTGCCACCAAGATTGCTGACGCACCCTCTAGGGCCAGCTTGCGCACCACCTTGCCCACCATGGGAAACGGAGGGAACAGGTACAGAAACCCCAGATCCTTTCAGTTCAGAGACATTGCATCCACTGCCAGAGCCAGTGGATCCCGCGAGAGAGGCACAAATGCCGGAAGCTTGTGATTGTGACGAGAGGCAAAGAGGTCCACCTCCGGAGTCCCCTACCGGTGGCAAAGCGACCGAAACACCTTGGGGCTGAGAGACCATTCCCCCCAGCGAGATGAGCACCTGCTCAGGGAGTCCGCCTCCACGTTCTCCCCTCCCGGAATGTACACCGCCGAGATGCATGGGACATTGCTCTCTGCCCAAACCAGGATCAAGGACACTTCCCTGAGGGCACGCCTGCTGCGAGTCCCTCCCTGGTGATTGATGTAGGCGACCGCCGTCTGATTGTCCGACCGAACTTGAACCGGCAAACCCTGTAACTGATGAGTCACGTGAACCAGAACCAACCTGATGGCTCTGAGCTCCAGAACATTGATGGGATCGTGAGCCTCCTGAGGCCCCCACAGTCCCTGAAACTGAAGATCCTTCCAACCCCCCCCCCCCCCAACCTGACAGGCTGGCATCCATGGTGACCGTCTCCCAACAAGGGGTCAGAAAGGATCTGCCCCTCATCAGATTGCTTGGTTCCAGCCACCACCGAAGGGAATACTGAACCCGGGGGGACATCAGAAAAGACTGATCCAATGACAGCGGAGACCTGTCCCAGGCCGCCAAGAGATGGAGTTGCAGTGTCCTTATGTGAAACTGGGCAAAGGGAACTGCCTTGAAAGTAGCCACCATCAATCCCACCAGTCTCATCCCCAGCCAGATGGACGGACGAGGGATGGACAGAAGCCGAGTCAATTCCTGAATCAAAAGAACCTTGGGCCGGGGAAGGAACACCCTGGACTGAGAACCACATCACCCTGGAACGACACCACCCTGGACGGAGAGAGGAAGGACTTGGGATAGTTGATCACCCAGCCGAATCTCTCCAGAGTGGATACCACAGTCCTGGTATCTAGCTCCGCCTGGCTGAGAGAGGATGCCATAATGAGAAGATCGTCCAGATAAAGCATGATGCGGATACCCTGGGCTATGAGGAGGGCCATCACCCCCGCCAGCACCTTGGTGAAAACCCTTGGAACCGAGGTAAGGCCAAATGGAAGAGCCACAAACTGAAAATGTCAATCTTCCACCACAAACCTGAGAAATCTGATGTGCCGGGAAGATTGGAACATGCAGATAAGCATCCTTGATGTCTATGGACGTCATGAAGTCCTCCTGACGAAGCAAATTTATGGCTGAATGCAGAGTTTCCATGCGGAGCTTCCTGGGACGGATAAACCTGTTGAGAAACTTCAGATCCAGGATGGGATGAACGGAGCCATCCTCTTGGGCACCGTGAACAGATTGGAATAGTATCCCAGGCCCCGGTCCGAGGAAGGCACCGGGCAGATGACAGCCATGTCCAGGAAATCTTTTACTGCCGCCCGGAGCCCCTGCGCGGCCAGAGGATCCAAGGGCACCCGAGACCTGAAGAATCTGGGAGGAGGCCGGATCTCGAACTCCAGCTTGTAACCGGAAGACACCACTTCCCGAATCCATCTGTCCGAGACCTCCTTGTCCCAGACCTGGGAGAAGTGTCGCAGCCGTCCCCCCACCCGCAAGGGTGAGGGCACCCCCTCATTGCTGAGCCGGCTTGGCATAGGCTTTGGGCTTGGAGCCCCAGCTGTGGCACGTCCTCTTCCCCTGTTCCAGGAATCACCTCTGGAGGAGAAGACAGCCAATCCCCGTCCAGCTCTGGCCCCACGAAAGGAAGGGGTAAAGGAAGCCGCCCCCCAAAAGGGACGACGTTGCTTTTTTCGCTGAGGTAACCTACCTCCTTTTGCGACCGAATCCAATTTTTCTCCAAAGAGCCGCAAGCCCAGAAAGGGAAGAGCCGTAAGCGACTTTTTGGACACAAAATCAGCCGCCCACTGGCGCAACCAAACCGTCCGCCGAATAGCCACCAGCAAGGCCGAAGTTCTACTACATATCACCATGGTGTCATCCAGGGCGGCTAGCACAAATGACAAAAACTATTTGCACTGCTTAAGGGCGGTGAACTCATCACTAGCCGGGTCAAGCCTGGAAGTAGACAACAGGTCCCTAACAACCGACCTAGAAGCCACTATTAAAAGCGCCGAAGCACAAACAGGCCGCAAAGCCGACCCAACACTGGCAAAACCGTGACAAGTCATCTGGTCGATGCGTTTGTCCTCACCATCCTTAAAAGTAAAACAGTCAGGAGAATGCAAAACAGCGGTGCTAGACCACCCCAAAACAGGGGCGTCAGCCTCGGGAGGGGACGACCAGTGCATCACCGCATCCCAACCCGGAGGAACACCTGGAAGCCAAGTAGGCCTCTCCCATTCCTTAAGAATAATGCCATCGAAATGCTTTTGATTAGAGAATTCCAACCGCTGCTTAGCCTCAAAGAACTCCCCCTTCTGCAGAAGAGCCACTTCAGGAGGAGAAATTGCCAGAATCTCAAACATATGAGCCAGGACCAAGGATCCAAAGAATCCCCCTGACCCCGCTCAGCATCGGTGCCAACAAACTGCTGATCGTCAGAACCATCCGACTCCTCAAATAGCTCCCCTTCCTCTAGCGGGGGGGTAATCAGACCAGTCCAGTGAATCAAACGCCTCAAAATCAGAAGCCGGCGTGGCTGGGGACAAGTGCTTTCTCATAGCCGGGGCCTTTCTGGCAACAGCGCTGGAAAATAATTTTTCAAGATTGGACAATCTGGCACACACCTCAGACTGAGACTCCCCACTCATGACAACATCACATGGGGGAAGGAACAGGCGGGGAGGGGTAGGTGAAAAGACCGGCAGCGCAGAACCAGACGCATGGGATCCGGACTGCCGCGTAATAGTCTGCTGTGCACATGGTATGCAAAGGAATACATCATCCCCTGTAAGGGATACCCCACACACCAAACACTGATGGGGTTGCCCAGAGGGGAGCCGGAGCCCGGTATCCTGGGAAGCCTCCATATGGTGATTTTATCGGTAGTCGCAATACCCAAGGGAATTACGCAATATAAGCGACCCGGGATGCCCCTTCTGTGTCCCGAGTGGGACGATTTATATGGAGTTCTTAAACTAAACCAGGGACCCTAGGACCCTTTAAGATCCAACAAGGAGTCCGCCTGGAATAGAAAAAGGGGAACTGTCACACACATATCACACAATGCTGTGCACAAACAGAGGGGCCAAGGCACACATACATATGAATAGAAAAACTACAATTCTGTGAAATACTCATCTGTAGAATTGATATTATTTGTATACAGTACGTCCTGCTCCAGATATAGTACTTACACTTGGGGTTATCCTCCGCCAGATGGCGCTGCACTGCAGAGACATGCAAAACAGGCTCCTCCCAGCCCCTCAAATACCCAGGGACCTCCCACAAAGCCCCAGCATTGAAAAGCAGTGAACAAGAAGCCGGGAGAATTTAACCACCAACTGGTAACTATAAAAATGATGACAATCACCATACAGGGGATTCAGAATAATGCAAAAAAACAGGGTGGGGTGGAGCAGGACGTACTGTATACAAATATCAATTCTACAGGTGAGTATTTCACAGAATTGTATTATTCTTAGTATACAGTACGTCCTGCTCCAGATATAGTACTTACACTTGGGACATCCAATAGCAGTGTTCATAAAGTAGGGTGGGATTCCCAACAAAAAAGGCAACAGCAGACAGTTTAAACCACTGTCACCTGTACAACCATGCGGCCAAGGACAGCATGATCTGAGGCCTTAACATCAACCTTGTAAACCTTGAAAAGGTATGAATAGAATACCAAATAGCTGCCTAGCAAACTTGTTCAACAGAAGCCTGGTGCTGGAAGGCCAAAGAGGCACCAATAGCACGAGTAGAATGAAGAGTAAGGCGGAAGGGAGGGCTCTTCCCCTTCGCAAAATAGGCCTGAATCACGGCCTGACAGATCCATTTGCTAATAGTAGACTTGGCAGGAGCCAAACCCTTCCTGGGCCCAGAAGGGACCACCAAAAGAGCATCAGTTTTCCCGAAGGAAGCATCGACTACCAGGTAACACTTCAGACACCTGGCCATATCCAAGGAATGCAGAACCCTTTCCTTAGCATTGCTAGGATTAGGGCACAATGAAGGAAGAACAATATCTTGATTCAAATGAAAAGCAGACACCACCTTAGGCAGAAAGTCCAGCTTAAGGCGGAACACCACCTTATCCTGGTGTCTCTCAAAGTAGCAGCCAGCTCAGATACACCCTAACCAAAGTAAAAGCCACCAGAAAGACAACCTTGAGGGTAAGTACAGCCAGACCAGCCAAAGGGAGCACCCTGCAAGGCAGACAAAACCAAGTTCATATCCCAACAGGGACATAGGTTTACGTGGGGGACGCACCTGAGTAACCCCCTGAAAGAAAGTCTTAACCAAAGAATGCAGCGCAAAAGACTTCTGAAAGACGACAGACAGGGCAGCACCCTGACCCTTCAGAGTACAGAGTTGGAGTCCCGACTCCAACCATGCAGTAAGAACTCCAGAACCCTGGTGACTGAAAACACCCGACAGGGAAGAGACCTAGACTCACACCAGTCAAAGTAGGTACGCCATACACTAATAGATGGAAGTTTTCTTCCTAGCCTTCACCATGGTATCAACCACCGAAGCGGACAAGCCCTTTTTCCATCAAGATGGAAGTTTCAGCAGCCAGGCCGTCAAGGCCAGAGTTTGTAAATTGGGATGGCGTAAGGGGCCCTGAGTGAGCAGATCTGGCACCCTTGGCAGAACGTACTGGTCTACTGCCATCTGCAGCACGTCTGCGAACCACACTCTTCATGGCCACCTGGGGCCACCAGAATTGCTGGCACCCCTTCCAGAGCAATCTTGCACATAACCCTGCCCAGCAGGGGGAATGGAGGAAGGACATACAGGAGCTGAAAGTCCTGCCATGACATTGCTAGGGCATCCGTGGCCAAGGCCAGAGGATCCTGGGTCAGGGAGACAAGGGCCGGAAGCTTGTGATTGTGATGGGACACAAACAGATCCACAACTGGTTGGACCCCATAGTGACAGGGATTAGCACATCCTGTCGCAGAAGGACCCCCACCGGAGCGAATATCACTGATATGCAGGAAACATTGTCTCCACCAGGTTAGGATCATAGACACTTCCTGGAGGGTCCTTCAGCTCCAGGCCCCTCCCAAATGATTAATGTAGGACACTGTCAGACAGACCGAGCACCCCCAAACTGGCAGGCCCAGAAGAGGAGTAGTCAAGCGAGATAGAACCAACTGAAACCGCTCACTGTTTCAAACATCAATAGGCGTAAGGACCTTCTACTTCCCCCAGAATCGCAGGGAATTTTCATGCCCCCAGACAGGTTCCTTGAGTTCATCCACTCCAAGAGGGACCTCCTTACCAGGTGGGAAGGCACACAGACCCTGCTCCAGGGATGCTGGATCCCTGTCATGTATTAATAGAAGTCGCAGAAAGGCCCAAGGGGAACTGATCATAAGGGACCTCTTCTGAGCAAGCCACCAATGGGCCCACCAGCTGTATCCCTGCCTGGTGAAGGGACCGGGACAGCAATGAGGGACTGAGCCCATGCAACCAGAATGTCCACTTTATTGCTGAGAAGGAAGATTCTCGTTTGAACCGAATCCAGATTCATTCCTAGGAATGGAGTTACCAATTAAGGGGACAATGAGGACTTGGGGTGATTGATCACCCATCCAAATGATTCCCAACAGACACCACCAGCCGGGTATCCAACTTAGTCTGACGTAGAGACTGGGAAGTGAAAAAGGGCGTCCAGGTAGGTCATCGCACGGACGCCCCTTGGTCTCCTCAGAGACAGCACCCCTGTCAGCACCTGGGTGGGCACTCTGGGAGCTGAAGAGAGGCCAGATAAGGCCACAAATTAGCAGTGCTGGACTCACACAAACCTGAAGAGCCTCGGTGTCCTGAAGGCACAGGGATGTGAACATAAGCATCTTAGAGCTCCACAGACAAGAATCCCCCTGGGCACAAGGCGCTGATGGCCCATCCCAGAGTTTCCAAGCAGAAACTGCCTATAATTGGAGAATTGCTGAGAACCTGTGAATCCAGAATGGGCCAGACTGACCCATCCTTTTGGGGGACTGTGGAAAGGTTGGTGTAGCGGCCCCTGCCTCTGCCTGTTAAGAGCAATCTGCAAGTGACCCCTCAGACCCTGCAGGCCTTGCATGGCCTGCGCCAGTACCTGAACAGATGCAGGGGCCAGGAGTACCCGGGACCTGATAATCTTGGGGGAGGCCGCGCAGCAAACTGGCGCTGAGAGTACCTCTAAGGGCGGGCCAGAGCGGACCGCGGCGCAGGGTGCGCCAAGCCAGGCCCCGCCCCCCGAAGCCAACAGACAAGTAGCCAATGATAATGCAGAAGCGTCTCAGGTAACGCCGCCGCGGAACATCCAAATGGAGGAAAAGTCGCGCACGACGGCATTTGTGGCAGCAAAAAAGACAAGTCAGCGCGGCGGCAGACACCTACATATAGTAGTCCAAAAGACATTACAAAAAAGGCCATATTCACGTAATCACGATACACAGACACCCACACACTCCCCTTTCTTTCCCCCCGAAGGCTACAGGGAGAATGAGGGAGGATGGCGGCCCTTTGTACAGGACCCACCGCTACACGGGGCAATAACGCGGGAGGGGCATCCATAAAGGCTCACCATCAGCCTATACCGCCTACCCTTTGGTGGGGGACTGCGGTGGAGCAGCGCTCCATAAGCGCGCATGGTGCTGCCTACCTTCACCCGACCAGCGCAGCCCAGGCTGGGAGGCACATCACAAGAGGACGGGTGGGAATAGTCCAACAGGGCCGCAGGCTTTAATAGCCCCGCTCACCTGCGAGAGAGTGATAATTTCATGTCTTCGCAGTCAGCACTGCAGAGGAACCCGGGGATTTGTGGGAGGTGCCTGGGTATTTGAGGGGCCGGGAGGAGCCTGTTTTGCATGTCTCTGCAGTGCAGCGCCATCTGGCGGAGGATAACCCAAGTGTAAGTACTATATCTGGAGCAGGACGTACTGTATACTAAGAATATATATATCAATCTCGCGCTGACAAGCAGCTTCACAGGCAAAAAAGTAATGGAGCCCACTGGGAGCTTACGGTAATGGCGTCCTGCACGAGGCAGAGGGGACTTGGCAGCAAGGATGAAGAAGGGCAGGCCGCGCGCTGCGCCCGACCCTCTCTCCTGACACAAGGCGGCTCCCGGCCAGCGACGGGGCTCCGCAGCGGCACCAGCAGCACGGGGGGAGGGAGGGGGAGGGCCGCAGGACCGCACCCCGTGCCCGGCCCCTCGTAAACCGCACCGGAGGGGAAGAAGCTCCCCCGAAGGCTGTCAGTAACGGCCGGCGGCGCAGCAAACCGCCGGCCCGGCCAGGGAACGCATCAATCACGCGCACAACATGTTGCATGCACTCTAAGGAAAAAACGAACTAAAAGGGGAATAAGCGCACCACAAAACCAAAGGTGCCTCTGTGTAGATGCAGTCCTAATTTTAAAGTTCTGGCTCTAACAGCATATTAGGCCTAGGCTGCAGTCTACAGTGACAAGGCATACCTTTAATCACATAGCACCACTGGAATTTAGGAGCTGTAAAAACTGCAAAACAAATATTATAACTGCAAATAAACATGTCAGGGACATGGTTAAACACAAGTAAAAACTTACAGAGCACATTTAATACAAGTTTACAATCATTTGGAAATGTACTTTCTTGGGACTAGATCACATGAGATGTAGAAACATACAAATCTAGAGAAAAAAAAAAAATTAAGAACCACTGCTGTTCAGACATTGTCTAATCTAATACATTCCATATTGAAACTTTTCTAGATATTTACTTTCTACATGTAAATGATACTTAAGGGTCTTTCTGACTTGATCGTACACAAACATTTTGCATCCATGTTTGAAAAGCTAGGCCAGAACAGAACATGGCAGTTTGTATGAAGTGGTGCGCTGGAAGATATAATAAAACAACTATGTACATCTGAATGAAAAAGTCCTTGCTGTGTCCGTACGTCAACTTGAGGGTCATTTAGACTGGACAGAGCTGTATGACATCAAGATGCCTGGTCACATGATAATGCAATACAAGTCCCAGTAGCTGGCACCATCATGAAGTCACCTGTGTTTCTCAAAATTCTTGTGAAAAATTTCGGAGCACTTTACGGATAGAGAAGCCCGTCATGAAAGTTCTTGTAGGATTTGATGGACACATTGGCTTTAGTCTGCTAATACAAGTTTGATGGTAGGTCATGATAGGATTAAGGTCCGTGAAGTAGAACTGGGCCTACACAAGTTCAAAAACGCTCGTGCTTTTTCTTGCATTAGAAGCTGGTCCTGAGAGCCACCAAAAGCAATGATTTTCCAGTCTTTACTCATCTAAGAAGGAAAAAGGACAGTTACTAAATGCGTTACTGAGAAATACGGGAGAGCTGATGATCCTACACATTAAATACCACTAGCAGTAGCATCTGCCTCTTTCTATGGAGCATTTTTACAACTGTAAAGTTTTGGTGGAGGAAGGAAAATGCTAATTATAATGGGGTTGGGGCTTGGCTTGACCCCATTCCAGTATAGAAACTTCTTAATATGCTTCAGCACAGCAAGGCATTCTGGCCAACTTAAACATCAATGCAGGAGGAAAGGGCCTGTTTGAAGCATTAACCTTACAATTGCTTTACAGAATAGGCAAACAAAATAAAGGGTGGCTTACATAACCAGGGCTCCTGCAGCCACTGGACAACGGAGGATCGGCAAGCGACCAAAGAAGGGGGTATGGCAAGTGCCCGCCCCCCCCCCCCAATTTTTATCTCCTCAAAACCCTAGAGGTGCGAAAAATACGGTACATGTTTTTTATTCTAATTTTGTGGGCTAAAAACCTTGCAAACATCAAAATCACGATTAACTTGCTTTCACCCTAATTTGCCTCTAGTATAACCTATGCATCTTTACACATTTGTTTTACCCTGTAAGCTCCTGTGGGGCAGCAGCTGTGTGAAGTACTGAGAAATTAGTGGAAATGGAGAGTATAAAATATTTCCAAAGTTGGCGTGTTTGCAGCACTACCTACTGCAGTGCTGACATAATCCAGAAGAGCATGCTGTGTGCAAGCACATCTTTTAGGGAGCACTTCTAAGCCTAGTAAAAAGCCTGTTCGATTGTCGGATTTTGCCATAAAACCTAATGCGGTACTTAAACGTGATCGTACAGGTTCGCTATGAGAAGGCATAATTATTTAAATTCTCATAATTATGAATCTGTGTGGGAGCCATGGGTGGCATAATAATAGCAAGACGGATGTGGCTTGGTATGGGAACACCTGCAGTCAATTCTCCTCCGGCATTAAAATCTGCATAGAAATCAACACTGAACAATTTAACCTTTTGTAGCTTTTCTTCCACTTAAACGTTCATGAAGTATCAATTATATTGAAAAAGAAAAAAGGTTTCCAAATACAAACAGCTAAATTTTCATAAGCAACCAAAGCACTTAACGCTCACACTGGCTAATGTTCACTCCACCCCCTTTAACAAAGACACTCAGTAAATGCAGCAGATAACAGTCCAAAACATTTTTCAGGCCGCATATAAACGGAGTGCTCTCTCATGTAGTAAAGTGAGGGCTGCCATGGCTTCATGTTCCATTGCTGTAAGACAATCCAAAAAGGACCTATACCCTTCTTAGGTGACAAAAGTAAGCCTTTTCCTGCCCCACGCCAATGCACCACCTGTGCCTTAAATATCTGTGCAATCAGCCCTCATCACTAGTCAGAAAAGAATAGCCTTCATTGTAATGACTCATCATTGCTCAGAAAGCTCCTAGACATTTTGTAGCAACTGTCTTAAGGCAGCGTGGCAGCTGCATAGTTACAGAGGACTCAAGTCTTTTCCATCCCACAGTGCGATGCTCATTTTGCACTGTAAGCCATCTACAATGCATTAGTAGGCTCATGAATGCATTAGAAAGTATCACAGGTGTTAGAAATAATTAAGAAATGAATTGCTATTTTAATTTGGCTTAACTAATGTAACACAATGGTCCTAGCTGGCAGGCTTTTCATACTGACCCAACATATGGCTCTCTGAGCTTTGTCACCTCTGTAACTCCCTTCTACACACACAGCTTTCACTCGCTTCATGCTGCTTGCCCCTCCTCTGCATTCCAAGACAGATGGCATCTCACATGTAAATGTATCACTCTGCTGTACCGGTCCCGTGGCTTTGTTTACTTGCTTTCAGCCTTGAGAAGATGGGAGGCTAAGAGTTTGAAGTTAACAGTTTTTGGAGTATGACAGATGCTGCCCCTTGTTTCTAGGACATATGTCCCTCTCAGTTTGGTCTGGGCAGTTTGAAGGAAAACTCCAAACCTGCCTTGCGTGGGGAGACTGGATCACACAGGCACACTTCAGCCCAGCTGCAAAGTTTCTTTTGATCAATCAAGCCAGCTAAAGAAGATTGTATCTCCTAACATTCTGGCAGTGCCGATCACAAGGAGACATCTGCATGAGTTTAAGTCCCTGTTTGAAAAGGGGGGGGGGGGGTAGTGAAGCTATTTACTAAAGAGTTTTTTTTCACTGGAGATAATTTACTAAGCATTAAGCCTACACCTTTTATTTGCTGGCATCACACCTATACCTGGGCACACTAAAGCCTCTGGACGTTTTCAGTTCTGTTTTGCACTTACATCTGAGCAAATGTAGAAATGTATAATTCATTTGTACTCTAGTAATATCTAAATATATATTTTGTCAACCAATACTGAACAACATTCCTCTTGAAAACCAAGACTTGGAAACACATCACGTGAATGTGGTAGCTGTTATTTTTGTATACTGCTGGAATGTTTTTGACCATCATGGGTTTTGTTTCTTGCCCAGGGGCATCCCAATGAGGTATGCCCTGCTGTGTAACACCCCCCCCCCCCCCAAATTCCCAGTAAATTTTACCTCCCACATGCACAGGGTCTTGTGCAATCAGCACAGTATGCCATGCATATTAATGATTAGCAATACATCTCTGTTAGGACACAGGACTCGGCAATCAAGCTTTCCGCATTCCCAGTTCCCTTTAGATTGGGGTGCACTCCTGCCAAGCCTATCTAAATGGCTGTGCACGAGAATGCACCTCAGTCCAGAGATGTCGGGGATGCGGTCCCTGTTTACATCACCATGGGAGTCACTGGCAAAGCTGCAATTTGTGGGGGCTTGGTTATCTGCTGCTTATTCTGTACTGGATTGTGCAATATGCATACATTCGTTTACTATTCTGGTTCATAATGTGTAGTCTTAATGTACTTTTGTACTAGGATTCATTACGGAACACCACTTTGGGAACTTTCACAGTGATCACCCTAGAGGCTAAAACGTAAGAATTACGAGAACTCCGGAGGGTTATGGCATTCTGGTCCGATTTAACTTGTGTAGACATCAGTTACATATATAACAAGTGTTGCATACGGCATTTACTGCAACTTGCACTTTATTGGTCATTGTTTAGACCATATGGACCTACAGGGGTTTGGATTATAGGCAGGGATCACATTGTTGGCACTCAAATCTGGTTTGTATGCATTATTTATTGGCAAACCAATATTTGCAGACAACCGCTTTGTTCTTTGTACTATTGATTTGCTTTGCATTGATGCGGGCCAAGCTAGCGCCATGCAGCGGATGTGTCATGGCATGGAGATGTGATCTGGGAAGTTACATAGCGGGGTATAGTGATGCGCCATAGGGAGGTAACCACCTCCACCAAGATTCTAATAGACTCAAATGCTGTGCAATGCACAGAGAAGGTCCTATGTACCTGTCCATACTGTAAATGCTGTGCATCAGGGCTCCAAAGTTTGCACTTTTCATATCCATGTCCCTGTGACTACCTCTAAATGTGGTCACACAGCCCCCAGCATGACCTCAGCTGTTATGCCACAGCGGCTATGCTCCCTCACACTGGGAGACTTGAGGGATAGGGGAGGCTCTGTGAGCACATTTGAAAAAGGAAAAATAGAAGAAAAAATGCAATTCTGTGATCTCTTGAATTGTTCTCTCCTCTTCTGCTCCAGGCTGTCTCAAATCAGACACAAATGGGTTAACTTTCTTCTAAGGCACTCAAGAATTAGATATGGTAAGAGGGTGGGCATGACTGCCTGGAGTGGAAGAGGAGAGTTAGCAATATTCCTCTCATATCTCTCATATTCCACTCCAGACCGTCACAAATCAGATACAAATGGGATGTCCCAAAGCAGTGCCCTATCAGGGTGGGATTCCCAAGATAAAAACCATATCATCCTGGCCCACAAGAGTAGTCATCCAAAATCAGGCATGAACTGAAGAATTCACCACAGTCTGCAATACCTTACCGCCAAAAGCAGCATACGCAGAAGCCCAGACGTCTACCTTGTAAAACCTGGTAAAAGGGCAGTAACACGGGAAGGAGGCTGCTTGTTCCTACAACTCTAGGGTCTAAGCACGGACTGCCTAACCCATTGGCAGATGATAGACTTGGCCAGGAACCAGACCTCTTGATATAATTAAAGCGGTCCTTCACTCTGAATATGGGCCTAACTTATAGGTTTCCCACACCCTGTACATACAGATTGCTCACATTAAAAAAATCATCCTACCTGGATCTACTGCATGTTATGAGCCTTTAAACATCCAAGATGGCGGCTCTTGGAACATCAGGCAGCCTGCAAACAGGAAGTGCCTTCTGACTGTGCTGCTCTGCATTCTGGGATTTCTGACCTTTTCCTAACCCCACCTCTGCTTTGTCTGAGCAAAGCATAGCTATAACCCGCCCCCTGTACTTTATCCCACTCTCCTCTGTAAGTGTTATGCTTCTGAGTCAAGATGGCGGCACCCGTATCCTAAAGTACAGAACAGAGTTGCAGCCCAGTGGGGGAAAGAATGATAAGCGACTAAAAACTTAAAATATATTAACTTTAGATGCTGGGGAATCGTTTAAGGGTTTGGGCTTTTCAATAAATCATGCTGAAGGTCCAGTTTAAGGGCCTTGACCACATCTAAGGAGTGGAGAACGCTTTCCTTATGGTTGGAAGGACAGGGGCACAAGGAAGGCAAAACCACTCTCATTGAGGTGAAAGGAGGGGACAACCTTGGGCAGGAAATCCTGCTCGAACCGGAAGACTGCCTTTCCCTGTGAAAAAACAGTTAAGGAAAACTGATCGACAGGGCTGCTGACTCAGACTCCCTTAACTGAGGTGATAGCTATCAGGAAGATGACCTTAAGTGTCAGCAAAAACAGAGGTGTCCCCAAGAGGCTCAAAACATGAGACTTCCTGCATAAAAGTCCTAGTAAGCCTATCTTCTGTGACAGACCTCTGAAAAAAAGATAAAGCCAAAACCTGACCCTTAAGGGTGCTCAACTGTAGCCCATCGTCGAAACCCTTCTGCAAGTACTCCAGGACTCTTGCCTTCGTAACAGGCAACAAATTCTCTCCAAATTCTGTAATATATGATAGAGGAGGTTTGTTTTCTTGCAGGAATCATGGTTCTAATAATCCCCGATGACCGACCCCTTTCTGCCAGGATGTTGGTCTCAGTCAGGCTGTAAAAAGCTAGCAGTCAAGAATTGGTGTGAGCAGATCTTGCAGACCAGGTAGATACCAAGAATCGCTTTCCACCAATCTTATGTCGGCAAAGCAAGTCCAACGTGGTTTAGGACCACTTGAGGGCTGCCGACAGTTAAAGACTCAGAAGGAGACTATGGCAGCCACAATATCCTCTTCAAAATTTCTTTTTTTCCCCCTTTCAAAAAAACCTTCTTGGTAACCGGTACGATTCACATCACGGTCCGCATGAAAACTGCCAAGGGGTTGCTCAGAAAGCACCGGTGATAGGGGTCAGAATCCCTTCACGGAGGAGACAACCGTCTCCCTACCCACTACAACCATAGCATAATACTGCGCACCATGCTATCCTTATCCAGCGCCACTGCATGCAACTGGATATGGGGTAAATCTGATAAAGACCAGATGACTACCTCAGATGCCCCCCGACATGGTGAATTTAATAATACTAGTCTATGACCCTGGGGATCTGAGACCAAGTATATATAGGTTCGACAGGTCCTTGAGGGTAGACCACCATAAAATTATATATTACAATATAAATTATATATTACCTTGCCCTTTTCCAATCAATAATAAAAAAAAAACCTACCAAAAGGTTTAGGTCCACTTGAGGGTGGCCGCGCAGTGGCTCAGAGCAGCCCTTTTGCTGGCCAACTACCCCAGAAATTATGTGCAGCCAAAGGGAAATTGCGATCTCTGGCGATGCAAGGCACCTTGCCTAGCCGAAAGGAGGAAGCGCTCTGCACCCGATACTCGGAACTTCGCCAAGCCGAAAATATTTCCACAGAGACGGCCGGAGGAAGCGATCTGCACCCGGAACTCGGTACTTCGCCAAGCCGAAAATCTTTCCATGGCGACAGACCAATTCCTAGTTGCAGCTTTAGCTCTGCCCCCTAAAAAGGCACGCAAATTTTGAATTTTTCAACCAGAGAACAAAGAAACACATGGGAAAGCGCAATAAAAAACAATGAGAGGGAAATCAATCCCTTGGTCACCCCCAATCAGGCTCACCAGACAAAAATACAATTTTGTAAATACTCACCTGTAAAATGGGTATTATAAGTATGTCACACACCCCGCTTCAAGACATTCATTACACTTGGGGTATACTGACCTGTAGATGGCGATCTTGCAGAGATATCAAAAAAATTTAAGACCCTCCCAGCCCATAAATACCTGGGACCTCCCACTCATTACCCAGTATAAAGATAGCAGTAAGATCAAGGGACCAGGAAAGCCAATTACAACTAACAAAGGTTCACCATATAAAGGATCCAGAATACAAAAAGGGCAGGGTGAAGCGGTGTGTGTGACATAATACTACCCATTTTACAGGTGAGTATTCACAAAATGGTATTGTATGTCTAAGTATGTCACACACCCCGCTTCAAGACCTTCATTACACTATGGACATCCAATAGCAGTGTCCATAAAGGGCGGGGATCCAAAAGTCAAGGCAATAATGCACAAACTTAAACCACTGCAGCTTGCAGAACTTTGCGGCCAAAAACAGCATCCGCTGAGGCCCGAACATCAACCTTGTAAAACTTGGAAAAAGTGTGAACGGAAGACCAAGTAGCAGCCTTACAAACCTGCTCAAGTAACACGAAAAGGGGGAACCTTCCCCTTGGCAGAATAGGCCCCAACAATGGCCTGGCGAATCCATTTACTAATGGAAGACTTGGCAGGAGCCAAACCCTTCCTAGGCCCAGAGGGCACCACAAAAAGGGCGTCAGTCCTACGAAAAGGAGAAGTAGCCACCAAATAGTACTTCACACAGCGAACCACATCCAAAGAATGCAAAACCCTCTCCTTGTCATTGCTGGGCTTAGGACACAAGGAGGGAAGAACAATATCCTGATTCAAATGAAAAGCAGAGACCACCTTAGGAAGGAAATCTGGTTTGAAGCAGAAAACAACCTTGTCCTGATGCCTTTCAAAGTAAGGAGCCTTAATAGACAAGGCTGCCAACTCCGAAACACGTCTGAGGTGATGGCAACCAGAAAAACAACCTTCTAAGTAAGTGTAGAAAGTGCAATATCCTGCAAAGGTGCAAAGGGAGGACCCTGCAAGGCAGACAAAACCAAATTCAAATCCCAAACTGGGAGCAAAGGCTTCCTAGGAGGCCGCACATGCGTGACCCCATGGAAAAAGGTCTTAACCAGAGGATGAAGGGCAAAAGACTTTTGAAATAAAACCGCCAGGGCAGAAACATGCCCTTTCAACGTACTAAGCTGAAAACCTAGGTCCAGATCATGTTGCAGAAATTCCAAAACCCTAGGGATAGAAAACGCCCTGCAAGGCAAGGCCCTGACCTCACACCAATCAATATAAGACCTCCAATTCCTATAATAGATGGCAGAGGAGGACTGCTTCCTAGCCCTAACCAGAGTCTGAATGACAGCATCAGAAAGACCTTCCTCCCTCAAGATGGAGGTTTCAGCAACTACGCCGTCAAAGCCAGCGTTGGTAAATTGGGGTAGAGCAGTGGACCCTGAGTGAGCAGATCCGGCAGAAGGGGTAGGTCTAACTGATCCTCCGCCAACCTTACCACGTCTGCGAACCAAACCTGTCTTGGCCAACTTGGAGCCACCAGGATTGCTGACACGCCCACTAGGACCAGCTTGCGCACCACTCTGCCCACCATGGGAAACGGAGGGAACAGGTACAGAAACCCCAGATCCCTCCAGTTCAGAGACATGGCATCCACTGCCAGAGCCAGTGGATCCCATGAGAGAGACACAAATGCCGGAAGCTTGTGATTGACGAGAGGCAAAGAGGTCCACCTCCTGAGACCCCCACCGGTGGCAAAGCGTCCGAAACACCTTAGGGCAGAGCGACCTTTCCCCCCGGCGAGATGACCCCCTGCTCAGGGAGTCCGTCTCAGTGTTCTCCACTCCCAGAATGTACACCGCCGAGATGCATGGGACATTGCTCTCTGCCCACGCAAGGATCAAGGACACTTCCCTGAGGGCACGCCTGCTGCAAGTCCCTCCCTGGTGATTGATGTAGGCAACCGCCGACCGATTGTCCGACCGAACTTGAACCGGTAGGCCCCGCAACTGATGAGTCAAGTGAGCCAGAACCAGCCTGATGGCTCTCAACTCCAGAACATTGATGGGATTGTGAGCCTCCAGAGGCCCCCACAGTCCCTGAAACTGAAGATCCTTCCAAAATCCCCCCCCCCCCCAACCTGACAGGCTGGCATCCGTGGTGACCGTCTCCCAACGAGGGGTCAGAAAGGACCTGCCCCTCGTCAGATTGCTTGGTATTAGCCACCACCGAAGGGAACGCCGCAACCGGGGGGACATCAGAAAGGACTGATCCAATGACAGCGGGGACCCGTCCCAGGCCGCCGAGAGATGGAGCTGGAGCGTCCTTGTGTGAAACTGGGCAAAGGGAACCACCTCGAACGGCGCCACCATCAATCCCACGAGTCGCATCCCTAGCTGGATGGACGGACGGGGAATGGATAGAAGACGCTGAGTCAATTCCTGAATCAGAAGAACCTTGGCCCGGGGGAGATGCACCCTGGCCTGAGAGGTATCCAGTGACATTCCCAGGACCTCCACCACCCTGGAGGGAGTGAGGCAGGACTTGGGATAGTTGATCACCCAACGAAACTTTCCAGAGTGGACACCACGGTCCTGGTATCCAGCTACGCCTGAGTGAGGGAAGACGCCATGATGAGGATCTTGGGATAGTTGATCACCCAACCGAAACTCTCCAGAGTGGACACCACATGCCTGGTATCCAGCTGCGCCTGACTGAGGGAAGACGCCATGATGAGAAGATCGTCCAGATAGGGCACGATGCGGATACCCCTGGCTCTAAGGATGGCCATCACTCCTGCCAACACCTTGGTAAAAACCCTTGGAGCCGAGGTAAGGCCAAACGGAAGAGCCACAAACTGAAAACCTGAGGAATCTTTGGTGTTCTGGAAATATTGGACTATGCAGGTAAGCATCCTTGATGTCTATGGACGTCATGAAGTCCCCCTGACGCAGCGAGTGGATGAGCGCAGAGTTTCCATATGGAACTTCCGGGGACGAACAAACCTGTTGAGGAACTTCAGATCCAGAATGGGACGAATGGATCCGTCCTTCTTGGGCACCGTGAACAAATTGGAATAGAAGCCCAGGCCCCGGTCTGATTGGGGCACCGGGCAGATGACAGCCATGTCCAAGAGACTTGCTACTGCCACCCGAAGCCCCTGGGCAGCCAGAGGATCTGACGGCACCCGAGAACTGAAGAATCTGGGAGGGGGCCGGAACTCGAACTCCAGTTTGTAACTGAAGACACCACTTCCCGAATCCACCTGTCCGAGACCTCTTGAACCCAAACCTGGGAGAAGCCCCAACTGTGTCCTGGACGGGCCAGACCCCTGCCCCAGGAATCACTTCTGAACGAGGGGAAAGCCGAACCCTTGCCGACTCTAGCCCCACGAAAGGACTGAGAGAAGGAAGCCACCCCCCGAAAGGGGCGACGCTGCTTCTTACGCTGAGGTAACTTACCTCCCTTTGTCACCGAATCCAATTTTTCTCCAAAGAGCCGCAACCCCACAAAGGGAAGGGCCATGAGCGATTTTTTGGACACAAAATCAGCCGCCCACTGGCGTAACCAAACCGACCGGCGGATAGCCACAAGCAGAGCCATAGCTCTGCTACACATCACCAAGGTGTCGTCCAGGGCGGAGAGTACAAAGGATAAGAATAACTCACAGCGCTGAAGGTCGGCAAACTCCTCACTAGCCGGGTCAAGCCCGGACGAGGTCAACAATCCTCTAACAACCGACCTGGCAGCAACCAGTACAAGCGCAGAAGAACAAACTGGCCGCAAGACCGATCCAACACTGGCAAAACCATGACAAGCCATCTGGTCAATGCGTTTATCCTCACCATCCTTGAGAGTAGTGCACTCCGGAGAATGGAGGACTGAGGAGCTGGACAGCCCCAAAACAGGAGCATCCACCTCGGGGGGAGACGACCAGTGCTTCATTGCGTCCGCCGGAAAGGTATATTTCTTGTCCCAACCCGGTGGGACACCCGGAAGCCGCGTCGGCCTCTCCCATTCCTTGCGAATAATACCATCAAAATGCTTTTGATAAGGAAATTCCAAGCGGAGCTTCGTCTCTTCAAAGAACTCCCCCTTCAGCGGAGGAGCCACTTCGGGGGGAGAAATAGCCAGGACCTCAAACACCTGAGCCAGGACCCTGGAAGTATCCGAGGAATTCCCCTGGCCCTGCTCGGCATCAGCGCCCACAAACTGCTGATCATCGGAGTCATCAGACCCCTCATACAGCTCCCCTTCCTTACGCGGGGAGCAATCAGACCAATCCAGGGAGTCAAAGTCCTCCCTATCAAAGGCCTGCGCAGCCGAATACAAATGTTTTTTCTTTGCCGTGGCCTTTTTGGCGACGGCACTAGAAAACAATTTTTCAAGATTGGCCAATCTGGCACACACCTCAGATTGCGACTCCCCGCTAATGACCACATCGCACGCACATGTCAGGCGAGGGGGAGACGGGGAGGAGACCGGCGGAGCAGAACCAGACGCCTGAGATCCGGTCTGCCGCGTAATAGTCCGCTGCGCACAACGTACACATAAAAATACATCATCCCCCAAAGGGGATACCCCACACCCCAAACACAGCCTGGATTGCCCCGAGGGGGGCACAAGCCCAGTATCCGGGGAAGCCTCCATATGGTGATTTTTTAGTATTATATATGGCATTACAATAAATGTGTACAATGCTCTTTATATTGTTTGGGAATTACGCAATTATGCCACCCGGGATGCCCCTTTAAGTCCCGAGTGGGAGGATTTTTGGCCAGCTAAATTTTAACCAGGGACCTGGACCAGGAGAACCCCCCTTTAATATGATCAATGGTCCACCTGGAACACAAGCACACACTCAGTACCATGCAAATGTAAAGAAGCCAATAACAATAGACAGTGACGGCCATCAGGCCCCTCACCCGACCATCGGTACCACAGGAAACGCGCGCAGTGTGGAGGAGGGAGGGCGGGCCGGTACGCGCGCCGCGCCCGGCCCCGCCCCTCCCGGCCAGAAGCCGGGACGTGAAAGCCGTGCTCTGAGCACGGGGGCGGGGCGTGAAAGCCGCGCTCTCAGCACGGGGGCGGGTCGTAGGAGCGCGCCCCCCCCCCCCCATCGGAGGAGAAGAAGAAGCCTTCATGGGCTCGCCGCCGCCATTGCGTTCAGCACTGTTAGCGCGCCGGAGGCCGGCACCATGAAAGTGAAGGAAAAAACACACCCATGTAAACGCACACACATGAATACAGGAATCCATAAGGGACCCCCCCCCCCCCCCCAAGGGTACCTGGGAGAGGGGGAATACATGCCAGGGAAGGGCCAAGGGACGGGGAATCCCAAACCGGGATCACCAACCCGGATAGCCGCCTACCCCTTGTTATGGGGTCTCACGCCTCCTAAGCACCAGGGGTGCCAACTACCTTTGCCCGGACCAGCAGCCTAGGCTGGGAGGCAGGGAATATAAAACAAGGGGATCCGGGCAGAAATAGAAGAATAAAAGTGCCGGGAGTAATCCCGGCTACCTGCAAGGAGGAGACATCATCTTCTGACTTGCTCGCCTCTGCAGAGATGGAAAACTGGGTAATGAGTGGGAGGTCCCAGGTATTTATGGGCAGGGAGGGTCTGACCTTTTTTTGTTATCTCTGCAAGATCGCCATCTACAGGTCAGTATACCCAAGTGTAATGGATGTCTTGAAGCAGGGTGTGTGACATACTTAATAATAAATCCACGCCACATCTTCGCAGTTCAGTCACAACTGCAAGAATGAAACTGGATATGGCAAGGCAGCTGTAAGTATATAGACTGGGAGGGGCCACATCTTTTTATCTTGCAGTCCCGTCCTTTGGACGAAAGTTAACCTATCTGCATCTGATTTGCGACAGCCCGGAGTGGAAAATGAGAGAAATAAGAGTCGACCTGCTACAGCATGCAAGAAATGGAAGAGAGGCACGAAGGACAGGTTTCAGGTGAGCTCCTTGCTGCCTTATTACAGTCATTGTCTGAACTGTGTCTTTAAGATTCATTATACAACAAAAGCAAACAGACAACTCCTATTCAGTTCTGCATTAGAATAGTATGTGCACTGAACTGGGAAGCAAAATGGACATTCCCCTAAAACCAACCTAAGTAGACAGACTGGTTAAAAAAAACAAAACAAAACGTACCGGTTCTGGAAACAAGAGCTTCTCTGTTCGCGCCTTTGTTTTATCAGTCGTAGCAGCTGTATCAACCTTCGGACTGATGGCTTTGCTTTTATTTAATGATGTCCTCACAACTTTGTTCAGGTCCAGTGTGGTGCTTGAGGAAGTGTCTATTGGTACATTATTGTCAGGTTCAGACTTTATAAGCAAAGTCTTGTTAGCTCTGTGAAAGGCGGACTCCTGTGTTTTTAGCAGCTCTCCAATGTCCATGTGTGAGGTGTCGCAAAGTGTGAAGGGTCCTTTCTCAGACCGGACCTGAACAAATCCCTGGTTCAAGAGACTGTTCTCCTCTCTGTTGCTACACGAGGACTCGTTCATCGATACTGACAGGAAGCTCTCGCATCTCTGTGCCTGGGGTGCAGTTAAACAAAGTGGGTTATTAGAAATTAATAAGAATTAAAATAATTAAAAATTAGGTAGGTTATGTACATATTAACATAGTATGTGAGGCTGAACAAAGACTTCAGTCCATCCAGCCTGTTTGTCAAAGATCTCCTACCAGTGGTCTAGTAGCCATAGCTGGCAATGCTATCACATGCAAGGAAAGCATCCAGGCCACTTTGGAACTCTTAGTATATATCTCATGAGTACCTCCCCTGAGTTCCATAGTCTCACTGCCATTACAGTAAAGGATCCCCTCCTTAGTTGGCGTAAAAAGCTTCTGTAACCTTAGGCAATGCCCCCAAATTTTACTTACAGTCCTGAGTATAAACCGATCATGGGACAGATCTTCGTATTGACCCTCTATTTATACATAGTTATTAGATTACGCATCAGTCATCACTGTTCAAACTAAATAAACATAACTTCAACAATCCCTCAAAATACATTCCATGTATTAATTTAGTTGTCCACCTTTGAACGCGCTCCAGTTCTGATATATCCTAATGCACTGGTGCCCAGAACTGTAGTCAAAAGAAAGGAGCAAAGGTCCGCACTCCCATAAAATGTCCCATTTATTAGGTCCAATTAAAAGCAGTACAAAAGTAGCATAATACTTTTTTTTACTTTATCCTTGTTATGCCTCTGTGTGCTGCATTTAATTGGACCTAATTAATAGACGTTTTATGGGAGTGCAGACCATTGCTCATTTGTTTGGACCACAAGTATATGGCTGTGGCAAGCCAGGTCGGGCACAGAATTGGATACTCCCTACAACGGCTTGAGAATACGTTTTCCGTTTTATTATCTGCCTAGAACTGTACAGCATATTCCATATGGGGTCTCACCAGTGACTTATAACAGGGTAAAATGATTCTCTGGTTATGGGCACCTATGCCCCTCTTGACCCCATGATCCTCTTTGCTATGGCAGCTGCAAGCCTGCCATTGATAACTACAGTTTTTAGTGTAAACATGGCACAAATGGTTCCTGCCCATGTTCATATTATTATTAATGTTTATTTATATAGCGCCATCATCTTCCGTAGCGCTTTACAAAGTAGTAATTACAGACAGGGTAGAAACATATGATACATATACTATTTCAAATGCATATCATACATGCATATTAATTAGGATTAGATAAATTAGAGGTCTGAGTAGAAAAATGAAAAACTAAGTGTGTGTAGCCGCATGCTGTCCTCTTGTGTTAATTATTTTCCACAGCTTAGTATCATCTGCAAAGATTGATACTTTACCGTTTAATTCATTCCCAATTTCAAGAATATATATTAAAGAGAAATAGGGCAGCATTGTATCCTGTGGTTATCTGAATATGTACCGTTGTTAACCACCCTTTGTTTCCTATGATTAAGCCAATTACTCACCTATGTACATACGAAAATTATAATATATATATTTTATACAGTCTATAAAACAAAGGCTCTGTATCTCTGTTCTCACTGTTTGTACAAGCAAAAGAGGGGTGTTGGAAAGCTCTACTCTATAGAGATAATCTTATACTGAATAAGTGTCTCTCTTTATAGTCACATCCCTTTAGAGCTCTGCAGTTACATCTCACTTCTGGAAAAGCTATAGTCTACAAAAATATGCAAACTCCAAGTCTGCAGGCAAAGTTTGTGTTAAAAAGACATGACTCATCTCTGCCCCTTCCCTGGGGAGAGATGTAACAGCTTGATACAATGTATAAGTGGGTATATCTTAGCTTAGCACAGTAACAACATTGTAACAAATGCCAGCTGTGCAGGGGCTAGGAAAAAGTGCTACTTCTGTCATTCACGGAGGAGTATTTATAGGCAGTCAAGGTTTCAAGATGTGTGTGAGAAAATGTAAACTTATAAAACACTAAATTAGACGTTAATGTGACCTCTGACTGAAGGAATTCTGTTTTATGCCTCCCAGGTAATCCCACCTGGCCTAAAACTTTAGTACACAGGTCTTTAACCCTTTAAACGCCAGCCATGTAAATTTTACGTGGCTGCCTCTCCAACAGTTAAACGCCAGCCACGTAAAATTTACGTGCCTGACTTTCCCCAGAAAAAAAAAAAAAGTAAAAATAAAAGACACCTGACCCCTCGTTCGATCCGGTCGGGTCTCCTCTTCAGCCAGAGGGGCTCCGATCGCCCATCGGGGCTCCTCCGGCTGCAGGGGAGGGCCCGGAACAGGGTGCCCCCCCCCCGTTTCAGCAGCCGCCCGGTTTACTATAAAAAAAAAACAAAAACAAAAAAAAAAGTCACCTACCTTTGTCCCCGCCGGCTCCCGCAGGCTCTCCTCTTCACGGGGGGGGGGGGGGCTCCGATCCCCCCCCCCGCTCTTCTGTCTTCTGGAGGGGGCATAACAGCCCTCCTCCCTTGCTGTCTTCCGATGGCGGCCGCCATCTTTGGTGACGTCACGGGGCGGGGCCAGATGACGTCACCGCCGGGTGTCATCGGGGCACCCGGCAGTTCGTCTCTCAGATGCCGGTGACGGCTGGGCGGGGAAGGAGGGAGGTAGGCGATCCTCCGATCGCCTGCCTCCCCCCTTCTCTGCCCAGCCGTCACTGACAGCAGATCGCCGCGGGACACAGAAGATGAAGATCGGAGGTGAGTAAAGTAAAAGTTTTTTTTTTTTTAATAAACTTTTTTAAAAAAACGTGTCTTGTCTTTTTTTTTTTTACCTTTTAACCCTTTGTGAACTGGTAAGGGGTCCATGTGACCCCTTATACCAGTTCACAGGGCTCGGGGGTCTGGCAAGTCACCTGCGCTAGCGGGTGGCTTGCCATTAACCCCTGACACCCCCATTACCTGCCTCC
This sequence comes from Gastrophryne carolinensis, assembly GCA_027917425.1. Taxonomy (NCBI): domain Eukaryota; kingdom Metazoa; phylum Chordata; class Amphibia; order Anura; family Microhylidae; genus Gastrophryne; species Gastrophryne carolinensis. The sequence goes on along the minus strand of CM051243.1, from coordinate 26,153,258 downwards.
CCAAAGGCCAGGGGGGGGCAGAAGAGCCCGGGCCCACATGGGCTATGTGGGCTCGTAGGCTGCAGGGTGGGGGGGCCACAAAAGCTGGCCCCCCCACTCTGTGCCTACAAGCCCCCATAGCTGGTCCCGGGCTGGTTACTGTGGGTAAGGGGGACCCCACGTCATTTTTTTTTTTGATTTTTAAGGGTTTTTGGGATTTCACACGCAATAAGATTTTATTGACAAACTTACATTTTTTATTCCAAAAAAAACTACAATATGTAAAAATTTTTTTTTTTTTTTTTTTTTTTTGCACATATTTCACCCAAAAATATTAAGAATACACCTAACAAATGACAAACAAGACATTTCATGTTAAAGCCCAGACTCTGCTGAAAAAAACAATATATCATTTTCCTGGGAAATCCCTGGAAATCCCCTCAAAAATCACAGTTGAACAAGGGGAGCGCAAAATAGTGCAAAATGGTCTGGCAACAAAGGGTGACAAAATCTCAAGGTAGGCTGGCGGTTAAAGGGTTAAACAGATCATCAGCCCACTGCTAAAATCCCCCCCCCACCCCTTGGTGTGTTTGGTTTGGGATATAAAAGCATAAAAAATTACAAACTACAGCAGGGGAACCCACATTTTAAACTGACATACATGTCTGTATCCAGAGCTTGCCCAATTAAGAAAAAAATAAATAAATAAAAAAAATAAAAAAATCGCTAGGGCCACATCCCCCCACCCTGCGGCTGTGGAAATCATAGCCAATCTGGCGGAGGGGTCTAGGGGAGTATCTTTCCCTCTAACGATTCCAGTGATCTGACCTCATGAATAGTAACGGAATTTACAGAAACAAGCTGGTATGCTTATGCACACTCTATAGTTAAGCAATTGTTTTTAGGATGTGTAGGAGCCTTCCTTCAGAGAACAGGACACAAAGCTCAAAAACTTTGCTATTTGAACCTTATTGCAAAGGGCTGTTTGTGGCATTAAAAGCAAACTTTTTAGATATCTTACAGCTAAGTCGGCAGATCAGTTAAAATAAAGCAGCTTAGCTGTACTGACCTTAATAAAACAGCAATACTTGTTGCCTAGCAACCATGGTCTGCACACATCCCAATAAATAGGAACAAACACAGAGTAAAAACAATAGAGAGAAAAATACAAAAAAAAAAAGAGGCTGGTTGGCAATGTTGTATAGAACACCAACATGCCTGCGCCAGAGATGCACTCTACATGACCAGTTTGTATTTCTGCACAGCAGTTGAAGTATATGTAAATTGATACCAGTAGAGTATAGTCGCAGTTGTTACGATCTATGGCTGCTGTAGCTCAGTAGTTATATCCATTTGATACGCAGTGCACACAGGGAAGCTGCTTTGCTGCATTAGAAGCATTAAACTAGGTTTCTGGAAGTAATACAATTCTGTGATTACTCACCTGTAGAATTGGTATTATGAGTATACAGTATGTCATGCTCCAAATATAATACTTCCAGTTGGGATATACTCTGCCAGATGGCGCTGGACTGCAGAGACATCGAAAATAGGCTCCTCCCGGCCCCTCAAATACCCGGGGACCTCCCACAAATCCCCAGCACTGAAAAGCAGTTAACGAGAAGCCGGGAGAATTAAACAACCCAAACTATTAACTATAACAATGATAACAATCACCATACAGGGGATCCAAGATAATGCAAAACCAAGGGTGGGATGGAGCAGGACATACTGTATACTCATAATACCAATTCTACAGGTGAGTAATCACAGAATTGTATTATTCTTAGTATACAGTACGTCCTGCTCCAAATACTTCTTAGTATACAGTACGTCCTGCTCCAAATACAATCTGGGCATCCAATAGAAGTGTCCATAAAGTAGGGTAGGATCCCCAAGAAAAAAGGCAGCAGCAGACAGTTTAAACCACTGCCGCCTGCAGGACCTTTCGGCCAAAAACAGCATCAGCTGAGGCCCTAACATCACCCTTGTAAAACCTTGAAAAGGTATGAACAGAAGACCAAGTAGCGGCCTTGCAAACTTGTTCAACAGAAGCCTGGTGCTGAAAAGCCCAAGAGGCACCAATAGCACGAGTGGAATGAGCAGTAACGCGGAAGGGAGGATTCTTCCCCTTAGCAGAGTAGGCCTGAATCACAGCCTGATGAATCCACTTGCTGACAGTAGACTTGGCAGGAGCCAAACCCTTCCTATGACCAGAAGGGACCACAAAAAGAGCATCAGTTTTCCTGAAAGGTGCAGTAGCCACCAGATAGTACTTCAGACCCCTAACCACATCTAAAGAGTGCAAAACCCTCTCCTTAGCATTGCTAGGATTAGGGCACAAAGGAAGAACAATATCCTGATTCAAATGAAAGGCAGACACTACCTTAGGCAGAAAGTCAGGTTTGAAACGAAACACCACCTTGTCCTGGTGTGTCTCAAAGTAGGGGGGCTGAATGGACAGCGCCGCCAACTCTGACAGAAGTGATAGCCACCAGAAACACAACCTTGGCAGCATCCTGCACAGGTTCAAAGGGAGCACCCTGCAAGGCTGACAGGACTAAGTTCAGATCCCAAACAGGCACCATAGACTTATGTGGGGAACGCACGAGTGACCCCCTGGAAAAAAAGTCCTGATCAGAGGGTGCTGAGCAAAGGACTTCTGGAAGAAAATAGCCAGGGCAGAAACCTGACCCTTCAGAGTACTGAGTTGGAGCCCCATCTCCAACCCATGCTGCAGGAACTCCAGAATCCCTCAGAAGACTTCTTCCTAGCTTTAATCGAAGTATCCACAACCGAGGAAGACAGCCCCTTCTCCATCAAGATGGAGGTTTCAGCAGCCAAGCTGTCAAAGCCAGTTTGCAAATTGGGATGGCGTAGTGAGCCCTGAGTGAGCAGATCTGGCACCAAGGGCAGAGCGTATTGATCTACTGCCAGCTGTACCAAGTCTGTGAACCACACTCTTCTTGGCCACCTGGTGGCCACCAGAATTGCTGGCACCCCTTCCAGAGCAATCTTGCGCAGAACCCTGCCCAGCAGGGGGATTGGAGGGAAGACATACAGGAACTGAAAGTCCTTCCATGACATTGCTAGCACATCCGAGGTCAGGACCAGAGGATCCCTGGACAGAGAGACAAAGGCTGGGAGCTTGTGATTGTGGCGGGACGCAAACAGATCCACATCTGGTTGGCCCCAACGGTGACACAGAGATTGAAACACCCTGCGGCATAGGGACCATTCTCCCTGGCGAGAGGTCCCCCTGCTCAGAGAGTCTCCCAGGCGATTTTCCACCCCCGGGATGTACACAGCTGAAATGCAGGGGACATTGGCCTCCGCCAAAGTCAGGATCAGAGACGCTTCCTGGAGAGCCCCCTTGCTCCGGGTCCCTCCCTGATGATTGATGTAGGCAACTGCCATCTGGTTGTCCGAGCGCACCTGAACAGGCAGGCCCCGAAGATGAGTAGTCAAGCGAGCCAGAACTAACCCGATCGCCCGCAGCTCCAAGATGTGGATAGGTCTGTGGGCCTCCTGAGGGCCACACCTCCCCTGGAACAGCAGGGACTTCCAGAAGCCCCCCCCCCCCAACCTGACAGACTGGCATCCATGGTGACCGTCTCCCAGGAAGGGGCAAGAAAAGATCTGCCCCCCAACAAGTTCCTCGAGTCCATCCACCACAAGAGGGACCTCCTGACCAGGGGGGAGAGCACACAGACCCTGTCCAGGGACGCTGGGTCCTTGTCCCATACTGACAATAGGTGAAGTTGCAGAGGCCTCAAGTGAAACCGAGCATAAGGGACCGCTTCGAAGCATGCCACCATCAGGCCCACCAGCTGCATCCCCTGCCTGATGGAGGGATGGGGACAAGCTAGGAGGGACTGAGCCTGTGCAATTAGACTGTCCACCTTCTGCTGAGGAAGGAAGATCCTTGCCTGAATTGTATCCAGATTCATTCCTAGGAATGGAATTAACAAGGAAGGGGACAGTGAGGACTTGGGGTGGTTGATCACCCACCCAAATGACTCCAGGGTGGACACCACCAGCTGAGTCTCCAACTCTGCCTGATGTAGAGACTGGGAAGTGATGATAGTCCAGATAGGGAAGCACGCGGACGCCCTGACATCTGAGCAGAGACATCACGCCAGCCAGCACCTTGTTGAACACCCTGGGAGCTGAAGTGAGGCCGAAGGGTAAGGCCACAAACTGGTAGTGTTGATCCATCAGAGCGAACCTGAGAAATCTTTGATGACCTGGGAACACAGGAATATGAAGGTAAGCATCTTTGATGTCCACAGAAGTCATGAAATCCCCTTGGCGCAGGGAACTGATGGCAGAGCGCAGAGTTTCCATGCGAAAGCACCTGCCCCTGACAAACTTGTTGAGGATCTTCAAGTCCAGGATGGGCCTGACAGAACCATCCTTTTTGGGTACTGTGAATAGGTTGGAATAAAAGCCCTTGCCTTTTTCTCTTAAGGGGACCTGGCAGATGACCCCCAGCTCCAGGAGGCCTTGCACTGCTTGCACTAGCTCATGAGCTGACACAGGGTCCTGAGGAATCCGGGATCTGATGAATCTTGGAGGGGGATCGGCAGCAAACTCCCAACTTGTAACCAGAGGACAGTGGGTGTAGACATGAAACTGGGGGTGGAGAGGGGGGAGAGGTTAGCACATCTAGCAGGAATAAGGGCAATATACAAAATTATCAAAATTGTCATAAGCATTTGAAATGCATGCTTACAAATGCTAGAAGCTTGACTAATAAAATGGATGAACTAGAACTGATAATAACAGAAGAACAATATGATATAGTGGGGGTAACAGAGACCTGGCTGGATGAAAGCTATGACTGGGCAGTAAATTTACAGGGATACTGTGTGTTTAGGAGGGACCGTAACAAACGCAAAGGGGGTGGAGTCTGCTTAATTGTAAAATCCTCTCTACAGCCTGCTCTGCGGGAGGATATATGTGAGGGGAATGACCATGTGGAGTCGGTATGGGTAGAAATACATGGAGGGAGAAACAAAAATAAAATACTGATGGGGGTTTGCTATAAACCTCCAGATATATCCGAATCCATAGAAAATATGATGCTAAGGCAAATAGATATAGCCGCTAAAATAAATGAGGTAGTGATTATGGGGGACTTTAAAGTGGACCAACACCCAGGATTTTGACTATCGGGGGTGCCCCGCTGTGTGAAACCCCCCAGAAAGCCCCAAAATCTTACCTGTCCCCGCTCCCACGTGACTGGACGGTCCAATCCCCGCCAACGTCCAGGCGGGGATCAGGAACGTCCAAGCGGCTGCCGCCGCCGCCTCCCTCGCGTCACTTTCGGCGCGCGCGCGCCCCCGCCGGCCATTCGCAGACGGCCGGCGCGGGCAAGTCTACAGGGGCGCGAGGGAGGCGGCGGCGGCCGGCCGCCGCCGAAGATCAGGTAAGCGATTTGGGGTGTCTGGGGGGGTTTCACCCCGCGGGACATCCCGATCTCGGATGTCCCGCGGGGTGGGAGGTGATCGGCCCGGGAATCTTATAGATTTCCGGGCCGATCACCTCTCGGTGTTGGTCCACTTTAACTACCCAGATATAGACTGGGATGCTGAAACATGTGTTTCGCAGAAAAGTAATAGTTTTTTATCTAAAACAAAAGATGGCTACCTTTCCCAACAAGTACAAGCTCCAACAAGGGGGAAAGCCATATTGGACCTAATACTAACCAATGTACCAGACAAAGTAATAAAGGTACCGGTTGGGGGACACCTTGGAAGCAGTGATCATAATATCATTAATTTCCAATTAGCAGTCACTAGGGTGCCTTATCAAGGAGTCACAAAAACGCGGGACTTCAAAAAGGCAAAGTTTAACCAACTTAGAGATGCCCTACACTGCATTGACTGGGAAAATGTCCTTAAGAACAAAAGCATGGATGCTAAATGGGATACTTTCAAAGGAATACTTAATTTTCAGTGTGACAGATATATACCTTACAGGAATAAAACTATTAGACACACATGTAAACCAATGTGGCTAAAAAAGGTTAAGGGGGCAATAAACAACAAAAAAAAGGCATTTAAACGTTTAAAGCAGGAAGGGACAGCGGAAGCGTAAAAAAACTATAAAGAAGAAAATAAACAATGTAAACAACAGATAAGGGCAGCTAAGCTGGAGACAAAGACTGGTCGCGAAAGAGAGTAAAACTAACCCCAAATTATTCTTTAGCTACATAAACCGTAAAAGGTACAAACCTGAGGGTGTGGGCCCCCTGAAAAGCAAGGATGGGACCCCTATAGAGGGAAATGAGGAGAAAGCTAATTTGCTTAACAACTTCTTTGCTTCTATATTCACAAAAGAATTTGACATGCCCAGTGAAATGCAGGGGAATAACCGAAACCCTCCATTAAATGTCACTGGTCTAACCAAGGAAGAAGTCCGGCACCGTCTCAAGCAGATGAAAATCGATAAATCACCGGGACCAGATGACATACATCCTCGTGTTTTAAGGGAGTTATGTACAGTAATAGACAAGCCGTTATTTCTAATATTTGTGGATTCCATAACTACAGGGTTTGTTCCGATGGATTGGCGCTTGGCAAATGTGGTGCCAATATTCAAAAAGGGATCTAGGGGGGAACCTGGGAACTACAGACCGGTAAGCTTAACATCTGTGGTGGGCAAGCTGTTTGAAGGTTTCTTAAGGGATACTATCCTGGAGCACCTTGGGGAAAATGACCTTATTACTCCATATCAGCATGGATTTATGAGGAATCGCTCCTGCCAGACAAACCTGATCAGCTTTTATGAGGAGGTAAGTTCAAGATTGGATCAGGGGGGAGTCATTGGATATCATATATCTTGACTTTTCTAAAGCATTTGATACTGTGCCACATAAAAGGCTGGTACAAAAGATGAGAATGCTTGGACTGGGGGAAAACGTGTGCAGATGGGTGGGAAATTGGCTTAGTGATCGGAAGCAGAGGGTGGTTATCAATGGTACACACTCAGATTGGGTCACTGTTACTAGTGGAGTACCACAAGGGTCAGTTCTGGGATCAATTCTCTTCAATATATATATATAAATGACATTGGGTATGGATTAAACAGTAAAGTCTCAATCTTTGCAGATGATACTAAGCTGAGTAAAGTAATTAAAACAAAGGAGGACAACAGGCAACTACAAACAGATTTAGATAAATTGGAAGCATGGGCAGTTAAATGGCAAATGAAGCTTAACACAGATAAATGTAAGGTTATGCACATGGGAACGAGAAATCTGTGTCATGATTACACACTAAATAAAGAAACACTTGGTAAAACAACAATGGAAAAGGACCTAGGGGTTTTAGTTGACAATAAGCTCAACTGTAGTAATCAATGCCAGGCAGCTGCTGCCAAGGCAAACAGGATCATGGGGTGCATCAGGAGGGGCATAGGTGCTCATGACCAGAACATCATTTTACCCCTGTACAAGTCACTGGTCAGACCCCATATGGAGTACTGTGTACAGTTCTGGGCACCTGTGCTTAAGAAGGACATATCAGAACTGGAGCGCGTTCAAAGAAGGGCAACAAAGTTAATAAAAGGAGTGCGGGGGCTAGAGTACCCGGAAAGATTGTCACAGTTAGGCTTATTTAGTCTAGAAAAAAAGACGATTGAGGGGTGATCTAATAACTATGTATAAATATATTCGGGGTCAATACAAGGATCTGTCCCACAATCTATTTATACCCCGGAGTGTAACCATAACCCGGGGGCATCCACTAAGGTTAGAGGAAAGGTGCTTTCTCCACCGACATAGGAGGGGATTCTTCTCTGTAAGAGCAGTGAGACTATGGAACTCGCTGCCAGAGGAGGTAGTAATGATGGATACAGTAAAAACGTTCAAAAGTGGCCTTGATGCCTTCCTGGCATGTAATAACATTTCCAGCTATGGCTACTAGACCACTGGAAGGAGTTAAACAGGCTGAACTGGATGGACTAAAGTCTTTATTCAGCCTTACATACTATGTTACTATGTTACTATGTTACCTCCTGAATCCACCGGTCTAAGACATGAAGCCTCCAGACGTGAGCGAAGTGCTGCAGCCGTCCCCCCACCCGGATGGGTGAGGGCGCCCCATCATGCCTGAGGGGGCTTGGGAGAGAATTTAGCTTTGGGACCCCAGGACGCCACGTCCTCTGCCTCTACCCCAGAAATCTCCCCGGGCCCCAGGGAAAGAGACCCCCCTTCCCTGTCTTGCACCATGGTAAGGGGAGGAGAAGGAACCCTGACCCCGAAAGGGCTGAGATTGCCGCCTGCGCTGGGGTAACCTGCCTCCCTTAGCAAAAAGGTCCAGGCGGTCCCCAAACAGGCGCAGTCCTTTAAAGGGAAGCCCAGTGAGGGCCTTCTTGGCAGCATTAGCAGCCCACTGGCGCAGCCAAACCGAGCGGCGTATAGCCACCACGAGGGCAGAAGTTATGGACCACATTCTGATGGTGTCATCCAATGATAGGACAAAATTTACAAAAACATCACAACTGGAGAGTGCATTAAACACCTCACAAGGCAAATCATCAGGGGCACTATCAAGCATATTTCTGATAAGGGTTCTAGTGGCCACAGCAGTAATGGCTGAGGCATAGACCGGGCGCAGCACCGTCCCCGCACATGCAAAGGCGTGGGATGCCAGCTGATCAATACGCCGGTCAGCAGGACCACCTCAGCAGGAAAGGGATACTTCCTATCCCAACTTTTTGGAACCCTGGGAAGTTTACTGGGGCGCTCCCATTCCTTGAGCACAAGGTCATGGAAATGTGCCTGCTCGGGAAATTCCAAACGCAATTTTGCTGTATGGAAAAGCTCCCCTCTTTGCCTGGGAGCCGCAACAGGGAGAGAGATGGACAGAACCTCAAAAATCTGGGTCAATAATCTGTCAGTGTCATCCGGGGCCCAGGGGTCAGACCCAGAATCGTCATGACCCCTTGGTCTCTCATCAGATGAGCCTGAATCAGAAAAGAGCTCCCCTTCATCAGACGGGGTATAGCCACAAAGATTCCAAAACTCCTCAGTTCCCATAGGGAAAACAGTAACATTAGGCGTCAAGTGCCCCTTCTTAGCAGGGGCCTTACGCGCTAAGGACTTCACAATCAACTGTTCAACAGTAGCCAGTCTAGAAGACACATCAGGCTGAGAATCCCCACAAGTATGCAACTCAGTAGGTGGTTTAAGCTTGGGGGAGTAGGCGAAGTGAAACGAGGTGCAGCCACTGGCCAGATTGCAATGCAAGCACCTGCTCAGCACAGGGTACACAGACCCGCGCCTTGTCAGCGTCAGCTTGAGGCTGCCCACACGCTACACACAGCCGGTCTTGTCCCGAAGGGACCCCGGTCACATTATCCCGGGATGCCTCCATATGGTGATTTTAGCGGCGCTATACGCCGATATGGGAATGACGCTATGTAGCAACCCTGGATGCCCCAATAACCCGCTAGGGAAGTGGGAGTATAATTTTTACAAGGCCTACAAGTAAAATACTAAAACAGGGCTGGGAGAAGCCAAAAAGGGTTCGCCCCGCCTGAAAGACATAAGCAGACAAGACCTTAAGTACAAGTGAAAGATATAAAGCCGCCCGCGAGGGCACTTATGGACCGCGGTAGGTAGGAGACTGTCGCGTATAGGCCAACCAAGCAGGAAAGATGGCGTTGGTATACCTCGAGGGGCGGGGCGGTAACAGCGATGATGCGGAACGCGCCAAAGACGCCCCCCCGCCCCCCCCCGAAGAGCACGAAGCCAGAAAGGCAAGCAGCCAATGATGGTGCACCAGCGCCTGAGGTAAAGCCGCCGCCAAGCGCGGAACCAAGCCAGCGCGCGGCGGCGGCAAATTTAAAAAAGCAGTAAGACAAGTCAGCGCGGCGGCTGACAAAAGATTAAACAGCATGTGAAAAGAGTGTAAAGCACTTAGCAGCGGTGCTGCCTACCCTCACCCGACCAGCGCAGCCAAGGCTGGGAGGCATATTACTAGTGGAACGGGTGGGAATAGTCCTACAGGGCTGCAGGCTAATAGCCCCGCTCACCTGCAAGTAGAGAGCCAATTTCTCGTCCTTAGCAGCCAGACTGCAGAGAAATTCTGGGGATTTGTGGGAGGTCCCCGGGTATTTGAGGGGCCGGGAGGAGCCTATTTTCGATGTCTCTGCAGTCCAGCGCCATCTGGCGGAGTATAACCCGATTGTAAGTATTATATTTGGAGCAGGACGTACTGTATACTAAGAATAAAGAGGGTACTTACTGCCCCATCAACTGCAATACTTGGTGGATGGAATTTTCCTCAATCTGCACATAACACCTGGATAGATCAGATCAGTCAAATCCATAGGCATCATTAGCTGGTAATCACATGATTTCCAGTGTGCGATGACAACCTCTAGGACAAAGACAACTACGTGCTGCAGTGTGCTGTGACTTCTTGTCCTTCGCATCGTGATGGAGACCAGGCTTGCACAAAACAAGTATAACTGGCAGCATGCAGCAGGGATTGGGTTGGTTTTAAGGTCAGGGGGTAGCATGGCTTGGCTTTAACAAAAAATGCCAGGATTTATGTGGCTACTGTGGTCATGTAAGTATTTAGGTTTGTAATAAGTTTATAAAAATATATATCTATATCTCAGATGTGTCTGGAGTCACTCTAACATGCAGCAGCAGGGCAGCCTGTTGTGCATTGCAGACACAAAGAAATAACTGGCCGCTTGGATACTCGCCTCTGCTCACCCACATGACTGCAAGCAGCCTATCAGCACAGCCGGCACTGACCGTGCTGCTCCACAGCAGCCGTATAATGATCCCGGAAGTGGCGACTACCCAGAATGCCTGGCTGCTGCATAGTAAAGAGGGACTCTGGCCATTTTTGACCATAGTTCCTCTTTAAGGCTATAGTTTAGTAACAGGTTAAATAAATTGTACCTATTTAAATTTCGTGCACACTTGCTAATTTGTGCTTACTAATCTACCTTTTAGAGTTGTAATTCATATGAGAACATATATGGATTATGCTTATTGAGAAATCTGTGGCAAAGCAGGCCAACATTGAGGCTCTGTTCACACCTCTTAGTTACAATGCTGTGTAAACACTGGACAACAATAATATTCTGGATGGGATCGTTCACACATCTGTGCTGCACATTGCAGACATTTTCAGCGCCGCGTGAATCAATAGAAATCTAAGTAATAGATTTTACCATTTACTCGTTGCACGAAAAATTTTTTTTTTAAAACAACAACGTAAACGCATTGCAAAAGCATCAAAAGAGCAGCAAAATGCCCCTCTGGCATGCTTACAAAACATCTGCACTTAAACCGGACCTTCAGCGTGATTTAATGAAAAGCCCAAACTCTTAAAAAACGGTTCCCCAGCATCTAAAATTAATATATTTTACGTTTTTAGTCACTAACTTATTCTTTCCCCCACTGGGCTGCAACTCTGTTCAGGAATTTAGGATACGGGCGCTGCCATCTTGACTCAGAAGCATCGCACTTACTGAGGAGAGAAGAGTGGGATAAGGTACAGGGGGGCGGGTTATAGCTGTGCTTTGCTCAGACAAAGCAGAGCTGGGGTCAGGTAACGGTCGGCAGTCCCAGAATGCAGAGTAGCACAGTCAGGAGGCACTTCCTGTTTGCAGGCTGCCTGATAAGATGGCTGCTTCCATAAGCTGCCTTCTTGGATGTTTAAAGGCTCATAACATGCAGTAGATGCAGGTAGGATGATTTTTAATGTGGACAATCTATGTACAGGGTGTGGGAAACATATAAGATAGACTCTTATTCAGAGTGAAGGTCCGCTTTAACGCGAGAGGTGTGAACAGAGCCTTAGGGCTGCCGAGCCGCCATCCCCAAGCATTCCAAATATGAAACGTGGTTGGCTTTTCACCCTTCAGAAATTGTGATGCCCATCCACCTCCCAGAAATGCTCTAAAGTGTTTTTTTTTTTCAGATTTTGTTGGCTGTAACACTGTATATCAAGCAACGTCAAAGTGCACAAAATTCCCATCAGCAGCAGAGTGGGATATTTATAGGGGAAGACGCTTCCATTCTCCATAATAGGAGTCTTTATCTCAGAAACTGGGATAGCGGGTAAAGGACACTTTCAACACCCATCTGATCAACTCTTCAACACAGCGGTCACAGATGACGAAGGATCTGGACTGTGGACCAAGGGAAGATCACGCTCACTCTTGAAGGTGTAGATGCACATTACCTGTATATGTGAAGCAGATGAGAGGGACAACGTGGGGGGCTTGTCAACAATATCCAGAGCAAGAGACTTGCGCACCTTCTTGATAGGACTGTGCAAGTGCTGGATAAAACAAATCACAGGTTACTATGCATCACCAACAGACCTCAAAAGCATTGTGTTTAAATAAAAAAAAAAAAAGGTAACAAACGCCAAGCTGTCAAAGACCTAACATGTTAGCCAGGAGGATTCCTCAGTAACCTGATCATTAGTGCTTTTTACCAACTCCACCCCATGGGCTGCACACAAGGTTTTAGGGCAACCTCAGGTAAGCCTGCTCCCAATCTATTGCATTGTATGTCCCAAATGGGGCTTTCAGAGATTAGAGTTAGGACTGCACCTCACAGAGGCACCTTGGCGCGGTGGTGCAGCTTAAAGTGGACCAACACCCAGGATTTTGACTATCCTGGGTCTTGGTCCACTTCGGTGGGGCACCCCCGATCGGGGTGCCCCGCTGTGTGAAACCCCCCCGAACTCACCTCTGTCCGCGGCGATGGACAAGCCGCGGACAAGCGGCTCCTCCGCCGCCGCCTCCCGCACGTCCCTGTCGACGCGCGCGTGCCCGCGCCGGCCATTCACAGACGGCCGGCGCGGGCACGACTAGAGGGGCGCGAGGGAGGCGGCGGCGGCCGGCCGCCGCCGAAACTAAGGTAAGGAGTTTGGGGGGGTTTCACCCCGCGGGACATCCCGATCTCGGATGTCCCGCGGGGAGGGAGGTGATCGGCCCGGGAATCTTATAGATTCCCGGGCCGATCACCCGTGGGTGTTGGTCCACTTTAAGCTACTTCTGCAGATGTGTGTGGACCGATGCCTCTGTTTTTAACCAGATTTAGAGACAGATTTAAGGTTGGTCTCCAAGCTAAAAGTGATCCTAATTGCCCTGCTAACGTGCACCTCCCAGGTTAGTTATAAAATGGTCTGAGCGGCTGCCAACCCCTCCTTTGCTTTTACCAACTAGAGAATATATTATGAGCCATTCACCATTTCTTACAAGACAGTCCCTTCCCCACCATGTATTCGGCATCTAAGTAGCTTACTATCCTCTCTGTGGATGTTACAAAGCAACCTTTAAAAAAGGAACACTGTAGGCCCTGAACTGAAAAAAAAAAACTCCAGGGCCATCTGTGTTTTTAAAGTGGACCAGTCATCAGATGTAGGAGGCCCTCCATGTGAACCCCCCCAAATCGCCCACTTCACTCACCTTTCCCTGTTCCCACGATGCATGCGCTCATCCAATACAGCACATGCGCTGCATAAAGCCGCCGATTTGATCTTCAGTTCCCATGTGGAGTGCTCATTCCTGGCCTAACAATGGCTGGGTGCAGGGAGCACGCACAGCTGCAGAGAAATCCGGGATGTGGCTGCCCGCGAAGAGAGTGTCAGGTAAGATTTCCGGCGCCCCGGGGTCTCACACAGTGGTCATCCGGTATGGGATGCCCCAGGGGCAGTCTAGCGGCCGGCTCTGAGATTTAGATTCCAGCCTCAGCGGGATGGGTCCACTTTAAGGGCTCCTGTGAATACACCGCGGGAGGCAGTTTGCTAACCAGAGCCCATTATAACACAGGAAAGAGCGATTTCCATTCATAAGTAAATTTACCCCCCTACACAAAACAATATAGATCAGGTAGCGCAGGCAACAGCACTTTTGTCTGACAATACGTCCAAAGTGGTCATACACTTGGATTTGCATTTTAAAATATATTAAAGTGAAGTCCAAGAGACTCTAGGACTTGGTGAAATCATTTGGGACGCTGCACGTTGTGAAACCGCCGCCCTTCGCTGTATACTCACTGCCTGGCGGGAACCCTACGGCAAAAGGCAGAGCACTTTAATTTGTCACAGCATCTGCTTGCCCCCCTCCAGGTCTGCTAAGACTCCTAACAATACAGCAGCCAGCACAGGAAGTCCAGCCCTTCCTCAATCTACCTAATCCCAAATAATAATGTTGAAAGAGTGGGGCTTTTAAACAGAATTCAGTTAATATTTACCCCAGGTTTCCTTTTTGAGCGTTCATGACTTGGTTCATCCACAATAATCAGCTCAATGCCTGACTCACTGCGCAGGACCTCCTTTAGATCCTCTTCTAGATGAGGTGTAGGGGGCTGCAGGTTCAAGAAAATAGAAATCAAATTAATATAACATTTAAAACACATGGCCTTGTGTATGGCCACCAGCAATCTAATAAAATATGGTTAGTATCTCAGTGACTGCAAACTAGGGGTGTCAGAAAAAAAACTGATTCATTCAAATATCACGATATTTCATTAGGCAATATTTGTATAATTTCAAAATGTTTGAATAGATCTTTTACAAACTATGGCAAGTGAAATGCACGCTCTCCAGCTCTTGCCCTCCTCAACCACACCCCCTCACCTCAGCTTCCGCTTCCTAGTGGAGCCTGGTAATCCGGAAGCTGGACTAGCAGGTCACATGGCCTTCCTGTAGCCTCCGTTTCCCTCTACTAGTTGTTTATTTTGCCTGTATCCCTCTTTTTCTCTGCTTTCCATAATTGTTGCTGCCTTCCATTCCTTCCCAGCACCTCCAGGGACGGGTGGCGGCTGCTGACACTTCGGCCCGGACGCACTGACAGCCCAGTCTAGGCAAGTCTGTAAGCTTCACGACATCCAGGCGCCTATCAGAGGATGCCTGGAGTGCGAGTCACTTGTTGCTGGGCAGGTATACCCGGCTGGGTGACTTTGCATCCGATATTCTCCTCTTCAGGAGACTGCAAGGTTCTGGTTGCTATGCAACCGCACACGCTTTGGAGGCGGCGGTGCCCAGTTGCTCCAAATCGTGCATTTTTTTTTTTTTCTACAGGGGAATCTGGGAAGGTGGGAACCTGGGAAGAAGGTTTACATATTTCCATACAAGCTTCATTTTTATGTCACTTTAGTAACTCTTCATTAGGTTGCCACACTAGAGAAGACTAATAAATGAGATTATTTATTCCCTGAGCAGTCCTTAGCTACCCCAGCTATAAGCGATGACCACAAAGAATCTAAGCCCCTAAAATAGCTTTATTCCCCCAGACAGCCACACCACCTTGCCGCACGGCCTTGTGCTCCTAGCGTGATCTCAAATTACAGTTAGGCATGTTCATCTATTCCCATCCTCTGACACAAAAAAAAAATTGCAATATATCAGATCTGAGACAGAATCGGGATATATCAGAAAATATTGTATCGTCATACGTATTGTTTTGCCAGATTCTTGTCAATTCACACACCTACTGCAAACCGCATTTTTTTTATTGGTAACACAAAAAATCAGCTGTTGGAAAGCTTAGTTAAATACCTTAAAGTTTGTGTTTATTGGGAGGACTGGGGCTTTCAAAAACATTACAGACCAAAGTAACTGAAGACTGGGGAGATTTACCCAAACACTGAGGATAATCAAGCGGGAAGTCCCTCCAACAGACCAGCCCCCCCTGACACCCATGAGCTTCCTTGGGCTTTGTTTCAGTTCAAGAGATAGATACCAGTGAGGGATAGACAGTTGCATACAATGTAAGCTGCCTGGCGCAGGGCCTCCCTTCAAGTTCCTCATGCCTTTCTGCTATGAGAAAATACCATTTTGTGATTACTGACCTTTAAAATGGGTATTATAAGTATGTCACACACCCCGCTTCCACTATTCATGACATATGGGTTATGGTCCAGTAGAGGGCGAACTTCTGCAGAGATGAAAGCAAAAAAGAAGCCCCTCCCGGTCCATAAATACCTGGGACCTCCCACACATTCCCCAGTATATGACAGCAGTAAGGGGACCAGAAGAGCTAATAAAACATTGTTAACCATAAAAAGGTTCACCATATAAAGGATCCAGAATACAAAAAGGGCGGGATGAAGAGGGGTGTGTGACATACTTATAATACCCATTTTAAAGGTGAGTAATCACAAAATGGTATTATTCCAAGTATATCACACACCCCGCTTCCACTATTCATAACATATGGGACATCCAATAGCAGTGTCCGTCATGGGTGGGGATCCAAATACAGCAAAAATGCACCAATTTAAACCACTGCAGCTTGCAGAACCTTGCAGCCGAAAACGGCATCCGCTGAGGCCCGCACATCAACCTTATAAAACTTGGAAAAAGTGTGAATGGAAGACCAAGTAGCAGCCTTACAAACTTGTTCAACAGAAGCCTGGTGCTGAAAAGCCCAGGAAGCCCCAACAGCACGAGTAGAATGAGCAGTGATCTTAAAAGGAGGTACCCTCCCCTTAGCGGAATAGGCCCCAACAATGGCCTGACGTATCCATTTACTAATGGTAGACTTGGCGGGCGCCAAACCTTTTCTGGGCCGGAAGGCACCCTCTCCTTGTCATTGCTAGGCCTAGGACACAAGGAAGGGAGAACTACATCCCGATTGAGATGGAAGGCAGAAACCACCTTAGGAAGGAAATCTGGTTTAAAGCGATAAACCACCTTATCCTGGTGTCTCTCAAAGTAAGGGGCCTGAATAGACAGAGCCGCCAACTCAGACACGCCGAACAGAGGTAATAGCCACCAAAAAGGCAACCTTTTGAGTGAGCACAGAAAGCCACATCCTGCATCGGTTCAAAGGGAGGCCCCTGGAGGGCCGAAAGAACCAAATTTAGGTCCAAAACGGGAACCAAAGGCTTTCTAGGGGGCCGAACATGAGTGACCCCTTGGAAAAAAGTCTTGACCAGATGATGCAAAGCAAAAGACCTTTGAAAAAAAGACAGCCAGGGCAGAAACCTGACCCTTCAAAGTACTGAGCTGGAACCCCAGATCCAGACCATGTTGTAGAAACTCCAAAATCCTAGGAATCGAAAACACCCTGCAAGGTAAGGCCCTAGCCTCACACCAGTCAATATAGGACCGCCAAGTCCTATAGTAAATGGTAGAGGGAGACCTCTTCCTAGCACTAATCAAAGTTTGAATAACCGCCTCAGACAAACCTTCCTCCCTCAGAATGAAGGTTTCAGCAGCCACGCCGTCAAAGCAAGCGTTTGTAAATTGGGGTAACCTAGTTGACCCTGAGAGATCAGATCCGGAGACAGGGGCAGCCTGTACTGATCTACCGCCAATCTTACGACGTCTGCAAACCAAACCTGTCTTTGCCACCTTGGGGCTACCAGAATTGCTGGTGCCCCCTCTAGAGTCAGCTTGCGCACTACCTTGCCCACCATGGAGAAGGGGGGAAACAGGTACAGAAACCCCAGATCCCTCCAAGCAAGTGACAAGGCATCCGCTGCCAGAGATACAAAGGTTGGGAGCTTGTGATTGTGCCGAGAGAGTCCCCCACTTGTGACACAGGGCCCGAAACACCCTGTGGTTGAGAGACCATTCCCCTCGGCGAGAGAATCCCCTGCTCAGGGAGTCCGCCTCCGTGTTCTCCACTCCCAGAATGTACACTGCCGAGATGCAAGGAACATTGCTCTCCGCTCATGTCAGAATCAGAGAGACTTCCCTGAGGGCACTCCTGCTGCGAGTCCCTCCTTGGTGATTGATGTAAGCTACCGCAGTAAGATTGTCTGATCGAACCTGAACCGGTAAACCCTGTAGGTGAAGTGTCAGACGCGACAGAACCAAGCGGATAGCTCTGAGCTCCAAGACATTCATGGAGTTGTGAGCCTCCTGAGGACCCCACAACCCCTGGAACTGATGATCTTTCCAGAAACCTCCCCAGCCCGACAGGCTGGCATCCGTGGTAACAGTCTCCCAACGAGGGGCCAATGAACGATCTGCCCCTCATCAGATTGCTTGATTCCAGCCATCACTGAAGGGACTGCCGAACCCTGGGAGACATCAGAAAAGACTGATCCAAGGACTGTGGACCTCTCATTTCAGCAATAGATGGAGTTGTAGCGACCTCATGTGGAATTGAGCAAAGGGGACTGCCTCGAAGTAGGCCACCATCAAACCCACCAGTCATCCCTAGCCGATTGGAAGGGCGAGGGTTGGTCAGGAGAACACATATCAGATCCTGAACCCTCTGCACCTTTTGCTGAGGTAGGAACACTCTGGCCTGACTGGTATCCAGATTCATGCCCAGAAAGGAAATCTCCCTTGATGGGGAGAGAGAAGACTTGGGGTGGATGATCACCCATCCGAACCTCTCCAGCGTCATCACCACCGTCCTGGTGTCCAACTCCGCCTGGCAGAGGGAAGAAGCTGTAATGAGTAGGTCGTCCAGATACGGCACAATGCGAATGCCCTGGGCTCTGAGCAGGGCCATTATGCCCGCCAGAACCTTGGTAAACACCCTCGGTGCCGAGGTCAGCCCGAACGGAAGGGCCACAAACTGAAAATGCTGATCTCCCACCACGAACCTGAGAAATCTCTGGTGTGCTGGGAAAATTGGTACATGAAGGTAAGCATCCTTGATGTCTATGGACGTCATGATATCCCCCTGACGAAGGGAACCGATGGCTGAGCGCAGAGTCTCCATGCAGAACTTCCCGGTTCTGATGAACCTGTTGAGAAGCTTCAAATCTTATGGAGCCATCCTTTTTGGGAACCGTGAAGAGGTTGGAATAATAGCTCCTGCCCCTCTCTGAAAGAGGCACCGGCATATGACCGCCATGTCCAGGAGGTTCTTTACAGCCGACAGGAGCCCCTGCGCCGCCCGAGGATCCGATGGCACCCGAGACCTTAGGAGTCTGGGAGGAGGTCGGGACTCGAACTCCAGTCTGTACCCAGACGAGACCACTTCCAATATCCACTTGTCTGTGACCTCCTGGGCCCAGACCTGGAAGAAGAGCCGCAGCCGTCCCCCCACCCGCAAGGGTGAGGGCGCCTCCTCATTGCTGAGCTGGCTTGGCAGCGGGCTTGGGCCTGGAACCCCAGGTAGAGGCCGGACGGGCACGACCTCTACCTCTGTTTCAGGAACCACCTCTAAAGCCAGAGTAGGCAAGACCTCTGCCCCCTCTGGCACCGCGAAAGGAAGGATTAAAGGAGCTTGCCCCCCGAAAGGAGCGACGCAGCTTCTTACGCTGAGGTAGCTTCCCACCCTTCGCCACAGAATCCAATTTGTCTCCAAACAGCCGAGTTCCCAAAAAAGGCAAAGCTGTGAGTGACTTATTGGCCGCAATGTCAGCCGCCCACTGGCGCAGCCAGACCGAGCGGCACATGGCCACCAACAGGGTCGAAGTTCTACTACACATGGTAATAGTGTCGTCCATAGCCGATAAAACAAAAGTCATGAACAATTCACACCTCTTAAGGGTTGTGAATTCAACACTGTCCGTGTTGAGCTGGGACCCATTTAACAAGTCCCTGATCTCAGACCTAGTAGCCACAGCCACTAGTGCCGATGCACAGACAGGCCGCAAGGCAGAACCCACACTGGCAAAGGCATGACATGCCATCTGATCAAATGCGCTTGTCCTCGCCATCCTTAAGGGTAGTGGTGTCAGGAGTATGTACAACGGAGGTGTTGGACAATCCTAAAATGGGTGCGTCAACCTCGGGAGGGGAAGACCAATGCTTCACCGCGTCCACCGGAAAGGGATCCTTCCTATCCCATCCCTGAGGAACACCGTGAAGGCTACTCGGCTTCTCCCATTCTCCAAGAATCATGCTGTCAAAATGATCCTGATTTGGAAACTCCAAGCGGGGGCTTAGAGAACCCAAAGAATTCCCCCTTCTTCGGAGGGGCCTCCGCTGGTGGGG
This sequence comes from Gastrophryne carolinensis, assembly GCA_027917425.1. Classification (NCBI taxonomy): domain Eukaryota; kingdom Metazoa; phylum Chordata; class Amphibia; order Anura; family Microhylidae; genus Gastrophryne; species Gastrophryne carolinensis. The sequence continues at coordinate 26,133,381 of CM051243.1, read as the reverse complement.
AAATATCCAGAACCTCTAACAGATGGGTCAGGACCTTGGGGGTATCCACAGCATCCCCCAGCGCCTGCCCGGCATCAGAATCAAAGAACTGCAATTCCTCAGTCTCAGATTCCTCAAACAATTCCCCCTCCTCAAGCGGGGAATAATCCGTCCAGTCAGGGGAGTCAATTATCAAAATCAATTACCGGCTTAGCCGGTGACAGATGCCTTTTCTTAGCAGTGGCCTTTCTGCCCACTGAGCTAGAAATAATTTTCTCGAGGTTGGCCAGCCTGGCACATACATCCGAGTGCGACTCCCCACTAATGACCGTGTCACTTGGGGTACGGATGATGCGGGGTGGGGTAGGAGAGGTGGGCGGCACTGACCCAGACGCCTGGGGGTCCCGACTGCTGCGTTATGGCCTTTTGCGCACATGGTATGCAAATTAGTACATTCTCCCCGGAAAGGGGTACCCCACAACCCACACATAATCAGGATTGTCCCGACGGGATCCCAACCCCGGTATCCTGCGGAGCCTCCATATGGTGATTTTTTGGGCAGTCGCAATGACCCGAGGGAATTGGGCTGGTAAGCAACCCGGGATGCCCCTTTAAGTCCCTAGTGGGAGGATTTTTAGGATGCCTAATTTTACTTCTAGGGACCCTTGGACCAGGAGAACCCCCTTGTTTTGCAAGTCACAGGGAGTTCTCCTGAAAGACACAAGAGAAAAGGCCTTAAGCACATGCACACACCACATAGATATAAAAAAACATATATATATATTATATAATATACATGCTATAACATTAAAGCCAGAATGGGCATAAGTAATGCAATAAGGACGGATGAGGGGGCCCCGGAGGGCACTCACGTGAGACCAGTGATGGCTGCCACCAGCACGCAGCTCCTGGAGACAGCAAGAGAGGGAAACGAAGAAGGGGCGGGCCATCGCGATTGCGCGCCGCGCCTGGCCCCGCCCCCCCTCCCACACACCAGCAGAAAGGTTCCCAGCCAGGAGACTGGGCTCCGCACATGGCGCCAAGACAGGAGGGGGCGGGCCGCGGCAGTGCGCGAGCGCCCGGCCCCTCACGAACCACCGCCTGAGGGGGAGAAGCTCCCCTCAGGAGATACAGAAAAAAACGATCCGGGCAAACGGCGGCCATGAGCTCCTGGGCGCCTAGTGACAGTAAACGCACACATCCACACTGAAGTGAGGTGAAGAACGGTCAAACATACATACATATATATCTCCCCCCCCCCACACACACACACACACTGGAGGGATACAGAGGAACCAGGAAGGGGGGAAATGTGTCAGGGATATATGGGACAGGGCATCCCAAAACCAGGATCACCAACCCGGATTCCGCCTACCCCGTTATAAGGGTTCTCATGGGGGAGCATGGCTCCCTAAACACCTCCAGAGGTGTTGCCTACCCTCACTCGGACCTGCAGCCAAAGCTGGGAGGCTACTACAAGGGTTAAATATAAAGGTCCGAGCAGAAATAAGGCAAAAAATGGCCGGGTGCAAACCTCTTTTTTGCTTTCATCTCTGCAGAAGTTCGCCCTCTACTGGACCATAACCCATATGTCATGAATAGTGGAAGCGGGGTGTGTGACATACTTGGAATAATGCCATGATAGGAAAGAACATACCGACAGGCCAAGAACCATCTCTGCAACTGGAAAGACTTAAGTCTTTATAGCTATAGCCATTTTATACCTAAATTTAGAACAAAGTTAAATAAAACCTACATGATCATTTATAGACTAGACAGGTCTTAAACTTACCAATGGCCTTAACGACCCAAACTTTTCCAAAGCATTTTTAAACGGCGTGGGTGTGTGGGGTGCATTCTCCACCATAAATTTCCCGTTTGGTGTGACAAATCTAAAACATGGACACAAAGCACGGTCACTATCAAACTAAAAAAACACCTCTGTCCCACATCAGTGCTCCTTCTGGTAGCCAAAGCATGGCTGTCAAAGGGGCACCCCCCCTCAATCAATCAGTGGCAGTGGTGGGCGTTGATCTGTGCAGCCGCCATTGGGGGAATGCACTGACTGCAGGGGGCAAGGTGATTTTTAACCCCCCCCCGAAAGCACAGGGGTGGGTTGGTTGGGGATTTTAAGGGCCAGCCCAGTCTAACTTATAATGGAAGAAGCCACGATGGAATTACTGCATAATGCCGCACCATTGTCTACGGAGATGTATGAATCAAAGCACTACCCGCTCTTCTCCTCTCAATAGAAGACAATTTTGCAGTATTATACTGTAATTCCATCATGGCTGTTCCCATGAACAATAAGAGTTAGTTAGCCTGGACTGGCCCCTTAAAAGGAAAAGACTACCATAGAGTTTTCAAACGACTCAAGGTCCGCTTAACCTGACTGCTGCTCCTGAACCACATGAATGTCCTCCTGTAGCCCTGTTTGTAAAGCCAGGAACAGCGCTTCCGGGCTTCAGCAGGTGGACATGTCCTGGGGATGGGTGACTCATTGAAAACAACTAGGTCTTCCATACATGGAAATGACTGTTGTACAGAAACCCCCATTGTTTTAAATAGGAGCCGGCCCTGGGAGGACGATGGGTGGCAGAGGTGCGGACGTCCGGTAAGTGGATCTTCTAGTTACCTCTGGCACTTCCCGGGCCTACGAAAGCCTAAAAGGTCTCTAATGTGGGTGACCCAATTGTCAATCTCAGAATTTTTCTCATGGCTTAAAACAGATCGCATAGTGATGGAGAACGGTTGTCATGGAGATGTAAAAATGTATTGAAAAAAATATAGTGGGCCTGAACACTCGTTTGTAAGTAAATATTGACATTAATGCTACAGGCAGTTACTAAGCTTTTTTGCCAACTGAACCAATTTTGAAGATTCAGCTTGTGGGAACAGAAGTCCAGCAAACAGAAAATGGACGTCACTGACACCTAGTCATAACACATGCAATGCAGTTTAGTTCTCCCCAACTGGGCCACTGTTGATAGTGGGGTGGGGGAAGAAGAGGAAAGAAGGGGAAAGGGAAAGAGAGGAAAGAAGGGGAAAGGGAAAGAGAGGAAAGAAGGGGAAAGGGAAAGAGAGGAAAGAAGGGGAAAGGGAAAAAGAGGAAAGAAGGGGAAAGGGAAGAAGAGGAAGAAGGGGAAAGGGAGGAGGGGAAAGGGAAGAAGAGGAAGAAGGGAAGAAGAGGAAAGAAGAGGAAGAAGGGAAGAAGAGGAAAGAAGGGGAAAGGGAAGAAGAGGAAAGAAGGGGAAAGGGAAGAAGAGGAAAGAAGGGGAAAGGGAAGAAGAGGAAAGAAGGGGAAAGGGAAGAAGAGGAAAGAAGGGGAAAGGGAAGAAGAGGAAAGAAGGGGAAAGGGAAGAAGGGGAAAGGGAAGAAGAGGAAGAAGGGGAAAGGGAGGAGGGAAGAAGAGGAAGAAGGGGAAAGGGAGGAGGGAAGAAGAGGAAGAAGGGGAAAGGGAGGAGGGAAGAAGAGGAAGAAGGGGAAAGGGAGGAGGGAAGAAGAGGAAGAAGGGGAAAGGGAGGAGGGAAGAAGAGGAGGGGGACTGGATTATGCTTGACCAAAAATATATTTGATGTTCGAATAGTGGCCAAACGGCTGCCTGGTGCTCTCCAGCGGGGATTCATTCTGTTACACGCAGTCTAGCATTGAGAGCAATAAAGCTGAAACCACTACAAGCTTACAAGCTAGATTGCCACGTACACCATGTGGCAGTTTAACATGTAACTGAATGAATAATCGCTGGAAAGCCAGGGGGCACTGTTCCTTGGCCAGGGAGCCATACGGCTGCCATTCAGACAGACTGTATCCAGGGGCATTTTTATGAATTTTGCACAGATTATTTTGTAATAAAAATAAAAAAATAAAAAAAACACACAGGCCGTTTTGGGCTGGGGATAGAAGCGAATGACTAACCTCCTTTCTGAGTATAAGATCACTTTAAACAATGTAACGAAAAATAAGGACAGTGAAAATGACATACGCTGAACTCTTCTGCAGCAGCGGCGTCTTGTCTCGATGAAGCGGTGTGGTTACCACAACCTTTTGGCTGCAAACTGGTGTAGAGGTCAGTGAAGGGTTCTCCAGCTCCAAGGCATCATGCTTCGACCAAAAATTCAAGAACTAAGTAAAAGGAAAATGTAAATTACACAACACATGGTTAAATATTTAACTTTGCGAAGATCAGTGGTTCTCATACTTTTTATGGAAAGTATTCCCTATAGAAAAAAAAGGTCCATCAGAGCAAATATAAACTTGACCAAAAAATACAATTCTGTGAATTCTGCTCCAATACTTACAGTTGGGATATACGCCGCCAGATGGCGCTGGACTGCAGAGACATCGAAAATAAACTCCTCCCGGCCCCTCAAATACCCAGGGACCTCCCACAAATCCCCAGCATTGAAAAGCAGTTAAGGAGAAGCCAGGAGCATTAAACAATTCAAATTATCAACTATAACAATGATAATCACCATACAGGGGATCCAGGGAAATGCAAACCAAGGGTGGGTTGGAGCAGGACGTACTGTATACTCATAATACCAATTCTACAGGTGAGTAATCACAGAATTGTATTATTCTTAGTATACAGTACGTCCTGCTAAAAATCTAATACTTACAGTTGGGACATCCAATAGCAATATCCATAAAGTAGGGTGGGATCCCCAAGAAAAATCAGCTGCAGACAGTTTAAACCACTGCCGCCTGCAGAACCTTGCGGCCAAAAGCAGCATCAGCTGAGGCCCTAACATCAACCTTGTAAAACTTTGAAAAGGTATGAACAGAAGACCAAGTAGCGGCCTTGCAAACTTGTTCAACAGAAGCCTGGTGCTGAAAAGCCCAAGAGGCACCAATAGCACGAGTGGAATGAGCAGTAAGGTGGAAGGGAGGATTCTTCCCCTTAGCAGAATAGGCCTGAATCACAGCCTGACGAATCCACCTGCTGATAGACTTGGCAGGAGCCAAACCCTTCCTAGGACCAGAAGGGAAAAAGAGCATCAGTTTTCCTGAAAGGTGCAGTAGCCACCAGACACTACACATGTACTTCAGACATCTAACCACATCCAAAGAGTACAAAACCCTCTCCTTAGCATTGCTAGGATTAGGGCACAAAGGAGGAAGAACAATATCCTGATTCAAATGAAAGGCAGACACTACCTTAGGCAGAAAATCAGGTTTGAAACGAAACACCACCTTGTCCTGGTGCCTCTCATAGTAGGGGGGCTGAATGGACATCGCCGCCAACTCAGACACACGCCTGACAGAAGTGATAGCCACCAGAAACACAACCTTGAGCATAAGAATGGCCAAGGCAGCATCCTGCACAGGTTCAAAGGGAGCACCCTGCAAGGCTGACAGAACCAAGTTCAAATCCCAAACAGGCAGCATAGGTTTACGTGGGGGACACACATGAGTGACCCCCTGGGAAAAAGTCCTGATCAGAGGGTGCTGAGCAAAGGACTTCTGGAAGAAAATAGCCAGGGCAGAAACCTGACCCTTCAGAGTACTGAGTTGGAGCCCCATCTCCAACCCATGCTACAGGAACTCCAGGATCCTGGGAATAGAGAACACACGACAAGGAAGAGACTTAGACTCACACCAGTCAATGTAGGCACGCCAAACCCTGTAATAAATGGAAGAGGAAGACTTCTTCCTAGCTTTAATCAAAGTATCCACAACCGAGGAAGACAGCCCCTTCTCCATCAAGATGGAGGTTTCAGCAGCCAAGCCGTCAAAGCCAGAGTTTGTAAATTGGGATGGCGTAGTGATCAGATCTGGCACCAAGGGCAGAGCGTACTGATCTACTGCCAGCTGTACCACATCTGCAAACCACACTCTTCTTGGCCACCTGGGGGCCACCAGAATTGCTGGCACCCCTTCCAGAGCAATCTTGCGCAGAACCCTGCCCAGCAGGGGAATTGGGGGGGGGGGGGGGGGAGACATACAGGAACTGGAAGTCCTTCCATGACATTGCTAGCGCATCCGAGGTCAGGGCCAGAGGATCCCTGGACAGAGAGACAAAAGCTGGAAGCTTGTGATTGTGGCGGGACGCAAACAGATCCACATCTGGTTGGCCCCAACGGTGACACAGATTGAAACACCCTGCTGCATAGGGACCATTCTCCCTGGCGAGAGGTCCCCCTGCTCAGAGAGTCCGCCAGGCGATTTTCCACCCCCGGGATGTACACAGCTGAATGCAGGGGACATTGACCTCCGCCCAAGTCAGGATCAGAGACGCTTCCTGGAGGGCCCCCTTGCTCCGGGTCCCTCCCTGATTGATGTAGGCAACTGCCGTCTGGTTGTCCGAGCGCACCTGAACAGGCAGGCCCTGAAGATGAGTAGTCAAGCGAGCCAGAACTAACCTGATCGCTCGCAGGGGCCCACCTCCCCTGGAACCGCAGGGAATTCCAGAACCCCCCAACCTGACAGACTGGCATCCGTGGTGACCATCTCCCAGGAAGGGAGAAGAAAGGATCTGCCCCCCAACAGGTTCCTTGAGTCCATCCACCACAGAGCACACAGACCCTGTCCAGGGACGCTGGGTCCTTGTCACATACAGACAATAGGTGAAGTTGCAGAGGCCTCAAGTGGAACTGAGCATAAGGGACCGCTTCGAAGCACGCCACCATCAGGCCCACCAGCTGCATCCCCTGCCTGATGGAGGGATGGGGCCAAGCTAGGAGGGACTGAGCCTGTGCAATCAGACTGTCCACCTTCTGCTGAGGAAGGAAGATCCTTGCCTGAATTGTATCCAGATTCATTCCTAGGAATGAAGTTACCAAGGAAGGGGACAGTGAAGACTTGGGGTGGTTGATCACCCACCCAAATGACTCCAGGGTGGACACCACCAGCTGAGTATCCAACTCTGCCCGATGTAGAGACTGGGAAGTGATGAGAATGTCGTCCAGATAGGGAAGCACGCGGACGCCCTGACATCTGAAAAGAGACATCACGCCAGCCAGCACCTTGGTGAACACCCTGGGAGCTGAAGTGAGGCTGAAGGGCAAGGCCACAAATTGGTAGTGTTGATCCATCAGAGCGAACCTGAGGAACCTTTGATGACCTGGGAACACAGGAATATGAAGGTAAGCATCTTTGATGTCCACAGAAGTCATGAAATCCCCTTGGCGCAGGGAACTGATGGCAGAGCGCAGAGTCTCCATGCGAAATCGCCTGCCCCTGACAAACTTGTTGAGGATCTTCAAGTCCAGGATGGGCCTGACAGAACCATCCTTTTTGGGTACTGTGAATAGGTTGGCATAAAAGCCCTTGCCTTTTTCTCTTAAAGGGACCTGGCAGATGACCCCCAGCTCCAGGAGGCCTTGTACTGCTTACACTAGCTCCTGAGGAATCCGGGATCTGATGAATCTTGGAGGGGTATCGGCAGCAAACTAACTTGTAACCGGAGGGAACACTCCCTCCTGAATCCACCGGTCAGACATGAAGCCTCAAAGTGCTGCGGAAGTCCCCCCACCCGGATGGGTGAGGGAGCCCCATCATGCCTGAGGGGGCTTGGGAGAGGATTTAGCTTTGGTACCCCAGGAGGAGCCAGGATGTCCACGTCCTCTGCTTCTACCCCAGAAATCTCCCCGGGCCCCAGGGACAGATACCCCCCTTCCCTGTCTTGCACCATGGTAAGGGGAGGAGAAGGAACCCTGACCCCGAAAGGGCCAAGATTGCCGCCTGCGCTGGGGTAACCTGCCTCCCTTAGCAAAAAGGTCCAGGCGGTCTCCAAACAGACGCAGTCCTTTAAAGGGAAACCCAGTGAGGGCCTTCTTGGCAGCGTTGTCAGCAGCCCAATGGCGCAGCCGAACCGAGCGGCGTATAGCCACCACGAGGGCAGAAGTTCTGGCACACATTCTGATGGTGTCATCCAATGCTGATAGTACAAAATTTACAAAAACATCACAACTGGAGAGTGCATTAAACACCTCACAAGGCAAATCATCAGGGGCACTATTCAAGCATATTTCTGATAAGGATTCTAGTGGCCACAGCAGTAATAGAGGCACAGACCGGGCACAGCGCTGTCCCCGCACATGCAAAGGCGTGGGAGGCCAGCAGGTCAATGTGCCGGTCCTCAGCATCCCGCAGGGTAGTAGAATCAGGGGAATGCATGACAGAGGTGTTAGATAGCCCTAGGATCGGGGCATCCACCTGGGGGGGGGGGGGGGGGGGGGGGGATGACCAACATTTAACCACCTCAGCAGGAAAGGGATACTTCCTATCCCAACTCCTTGGAACCCCGGGAAGTTTACTGGGGCGCTCCCATTCCTTGAGCACAAGGTTAAGGAAATGTGCCTGCTCTGGAAATTCCAAACGTGATTTTGCCGTCTTTGCCTGGGAGCCTCAACAGGGAGAGAGATAGAACCTCAAAAATCTGGGTCAATAATTTGTCAGTGTCATCCGGGGCCCAGGGGTCAGAGCCAGAATAGTCATGACCCCTTGGTCTCTCATCAGATGAGCCTGAATCAGAAAAGAGCGCCCCTTCATCAGATGGGATATAGCCACACAGATTCATAAACTCCTCTGTTTCCATAGGAAAAACAGTGACATTAGGTGTCAAGTGTCGCTTCTTAGGGGCCTTACGCGCTAAGGACTTAGCAATAATCTTTTCAACAGTAGCCAGTCTAGAAGACACATCAGGCTGAGAATCCCCACTAGTATGCAACTCAGTAGGAGTGAGGTTTAAGCTTGGGGGAGTAGACGAAGTGAAACGAGGTGCAGCCACTGGCAGGCCAGATTGCAATGCAAGCACCTGCTCAGCACAGGGTACGCAGACCCGCGCCTTGTCAGCATGAGGCTGCCCACACGCTACACACAGCCGGTCTTGTCCCGCAGGGACCCCGGTAACATTATCCTGAGATGCCTCCATGGTGATTATAGCGGCGCTATACGCCGATAGGGAATAACGCTATATAGCAACCCTGGATGCCCCAATAACCCGCTAGGGACGTGGGAGTATAATTTTTACAAGGCCTACAAGTAATATACTAAAAACAGGGCCGGGAGAAGCCAAGAAGGGTTCGCCCCGGCTGAAAGACATAAGCAGACAAGACCTTAAGTACATCGTAACAAAAGTGAAGCAGATAAAGCCGCCTGCGAGGGCACTTACGGACCACGATAGGAAGGAGTCCGTCACACATAGTCCAACCAAGTCAGAAAAGATGGCGTCGGTATACCTCGAGGGGCGGGCCAGTAATAGCGATGACGCGGAAGGCGCCAAAGACGGGCCCCGCACCCCCCGAAGTGCACGAAGCCAGAAGGCCAACAGCCAATGATGGCGCACCAGCGCCTGAGGTAATGCCGCCGCCAAGCGCGGAACCAAGTCAGCGCGCGGCGGCGGTAAATTTAAAAGCAATAAAGACAAGTCAGTGCGCCAGCTGACGCGAGAATAAAGACATGTGAAAGGTGAAAGCACAGACTGCATAACTTACATATCTATACACATCCCCACCCCCTCTTTTCCCCCGAAGACTAAGGAGGATGAGGGAGGACGGCGGCCACTTAAATAGGGCCCACCGATAGGCAGGGGCAAGGGGCAATAGTGCGGGAGGGGCATCCATAGAGGCTCACCATAAGCCTGAACCGCCTACCCTTTGGTGGGGGATTGCGGTGGAGCAGCGCTCCTAAGCACCTGACAGCGGTGCTGCCTACCTTCACCCGACCAGCGCAGCATATTACTAGTAGAACGGGTGGGAATAGTCCTACAGGGCCGCAGGTTAATAACCCCGCTCACCTCGTCCTTCACAGCCAGACTGCAGAGAAATTCTGGGGATTTGTGGGAGGTCCCCGGGTGTTTGAGGGGCCGGGAGGAGCCCATTTTCTATGTCTCTGCAGTCCAGCGCCATCTGGCGGAGTATATCCCAAATGTAAGTATTAGATTTGGAGCAGGACGTACTGTATACTAAGAATAAGTAGGCCATGGGCCTCGCAGCCCTTTTAAAGTATAAAGGAATAATGTTTTACTATTAAAATATTATACCAGACCCCTGCTGCTTGTGCACCCCCAGACTTCCATGTCGCTTGTGCACCCCCAGACTTCCATGTCGCTTGTGCACCCCCAGACTTCCATGTCGCTTGTGCACCCCCAGACTTCCATGTCGCTTGTGCACCCCCAGACTTCCATGTCGCTTGTGCACCCCCAGACTTCCATGTCGCTTGTGCACCCCCAGACTTCCATGTCGCTTGTGCACCCCCAGACTTCCATGTCGCTTGTGCACCCCCAGACTTCCATGTCGCTTGTGCACCCCCAGACTTCCATGTCGCTTGTGCACCCCCAGACTTCCATGTCGCTTGTGCACCCCCAGACTTCCATGTCGCTTGTGCACCCCCAGACTTCCATGTCGCTTGTGCACCCCCAGACTTCCATGTCGCTTGTGCACCCCCAGACTTCCATGTCGCTTGTGCACCCCCAGACTTCCATGTCGCTTGTGCACCCCCAGACTTCCATGTCGCTTGTGCACCCCCAGACTTCCATGTCGCTTGTGCACCCCCAGACTTCCATGTCGCTTGTGCACCCCCAGACTTCCATGTCGCTTGTGCACCCCCAGACTTCCATGTCGCTTGTGCACCCCCAGACTTCCATGTCGCTTGTGCACCCCCAGACTTCCATGTCGCTTGTGCACCCCCAGACTTCCATGTCGCTTGTGCACCCCCAGACTTCCATGTCGCTTGTGCACCCCCAGACTTCCATGTCGCTTGTGCACCCCCAGACTTCCATGTCGCTTGTGCACCCCCAGACTTCCATGTCGCTTGTGCACCCCCAGACTTCCATGTCGCTTGTGCACCCCCAGACTTCCATGTCGCTTGTGCACCCCCAGACTTCCATGTCGCTTGTGCACCCCCAGACTTCCATGTCGCTTGTGCACCCCCAGACTTCCATGTCGCTTGTGCACCCCCAGACTTCCATGTCGCTTGTGCACCCCCAGACTTCCATGTCGCTTGTGCACCCCCAGACTTCCATGTCGCTTGTGCACCCCCAGACTTCCATGTCGCTTGTGCACCCCCAGACTTCCATGTCGCTTGTGCACCCCCAGACTTCCATGTCGCTTGTGCACCCCCAGACTTCCATGTCGCTTGTGCACCCCCAGACTTCCATGTCGCTTGTGCACCCCCAGACTTCCATGTCGCTTGTGCACCCCCAGACTTCCATGTCGCTTGTGCACCCCCAGACTTCCATGTGGTTGAGAACCAGAGGACTAGACTGCCCCAGCTTGTATATCAAACAACAATTTTTCTTGAGCAGAGATATAAAGTTAACTAAAACCTGGGATTTTCACTATCCCGGGTATTGTTCCTATCCCCCGATGCGCCCTGCTGTGTGAAACCCCCCAGAATGCAAGGGTGACTCCCCTTTTCTAGAGCCCACATCGCAGACGTGGCCATTCAGCTTCTGACTGAATATTAATGTGTGGCTGGAGAAGCTGAATGGAATCCCTAGTTGCACATATAAGCAGCATACGGCATCACTAGCTCACTTCAGCTGTGCGCGGCCACACACAGTGACAATGGGGTGCGAGTGATGCTGGCACTGCCCTTGAGTTTCATACATCGAGGCATCCCAGTTCGGTTCGATGCCTCAGGAGGATTATGACTGCACCAAAAATCAATATAGACTTTTGGTCTGGCCAGTAGCTTCCAGACTGACACTGGCACCTGAATCCCTACCTAATCCTAAATGCAGTGTGAACATGCAGAGATATCCCCGCATCGTCTGCCCAAGGGAGCTGGGTTGCTGATGTTCGCACCTCCACTGTCACATTTGATCACTGGATCATGGACAGGGGAGTGTGCTGTGTCTGGCCTGGGGGTTAAGGATGATTTGGACTCCAAGAGCCAATTTTGTCTTTAGGTCTTTAGGTTAGTTTAAGTTTTTGGTTCAGTACAAAGGACCCCTACCTGGGATGGTGAGAAGGGAAGGGATTTGACCGGCGTGCTCTTTGGAGTCATGCTGTTTGTTTCAGTAACGGCTGTGCTGCTGCCGGCTGTGCTCTCTGTAACAGGCGATAACGTTATTTTTCTCTTCTTGTGTAGTTTAAATGCCGAGGGTGGCGTTCCGAAGACACCTTGCGGTCGTGGAGAGATGGGTATCAGCTCGCCTTTGCTGCCTTTACTGAGGTCAGAAAGAGTGTGCCCATCCAGCCGGTATTCTGTAACATTGGCTGCGGGCTTTGTAGAGGTATCATGTGTGGGGCTTCCAACATCACTAACGGCAGAGTCATCTACTAAATCAAACGTGGAAAGGTCACACCAACCCTCGTTGTCCTAAAAATAAAATACAGAACGGTTAAGGCTAATATAATGAACAATTTCTCTTATAGGTTATAAATGCAATTTCCGTAAAAACAAGAATAGACTGAAGCACAACAAGGTTCTAGCTTGCCCCAGCAAGAATGAATGTACAATATCTTCACTAGGGTTTAAGGGAGAAAAATAAGGGCAGGAAGTGGCAAACCGCCGATCCCCCAACAGGCAGTGTGCAGAACCCCCCAATCCCCTTATAACAGGCAGTGTGGCAGTATCCCCCTCTTATGCCCTATCTGCTTTACATGACAGACCCCCCCAGATCCCCGAAAATCCTACCTGATCCTCCTTCCAGCTGCGCATGCGCGGGCGATTGGACGAGCGAATCACGTGGGAGCGGGGTCAGGTGAGTTTTCGGGGCTTTCTGGGGGGTTTCACAGAAGTGGACCAATACCCAGGATAGTCAAAATCCTGGGTGTTGGTCCACTTTAATAGGGTAACGCACAGAATACCTTATAGAAATCTTATAGATTCCCGGGCCGATCACCCCTGGGTGACGGTCCACTTTAATGGGCTAAAGTCCCTCTGAGGGACGAAACGCGTAGGAGGCGTGCGGGTGACATTATCCGTTTTTGACTTTGCACATGGGTTTTTGGATGAGAAGGGATCTGGCGGTGAGAGCGGTCTGGATTGATTTACATTGCTTTTAATGATTTTTATGATTGTGAGTGCATTAGCTCTATTAAATTTGTTTTTTATTAACCCCTGGGGTATTGCACTAGATCTTTCTTTAATCTTTTTTTGCATGAGAACTACCTGGAGTGCAATTTAAAGATTACAGGAATAGTGGACTAGGCCTCCCTGTTTCTGATTGGGGAGTGAAGTTCTATTCGATTGGGCTCCCGTTCTGCATTCCAGCGTATTGGCCATTTTATGAATACTGTTTACAATGATTATGAAGTATGAGGAGCTCATTCATATGGCTCTACTCTGAAGTTGTTCTGGTAAGAGTTTTATTCAGACGGTGGTGGATCACTCTATTAGTCTGAATCACATAAGTGGATACCTTCACCTGACGGGTTTTATTCAGATCTTTGAAATTGTTCACAGACATCTTTTCCTATATTCAAGTTTTGCTGAAAGACTGAATTTTTAATAAGCTCTGCGCCTTTATACTGTGACTTTAATGGGCTGGTGGGTACACGCACAAAATTCTTAAACATAAATTGGTGGGCACGGTCGTGCCCAGAGCCGGGAAGCCGCTCTATACAGAAAAGGAAAGACCAGGGCGGTCTGCCAGTGTCAGACCACTATTGACTCACCAAATATTAAGCTGCACTCAAAATGATATATTGATACTGAATTTTATTGTACCATAAAATTATAGACACAACATACAATGACCTCAACATGATTAAAATATTTACACAAACCAATAAACAGGTGCTACAGGGGACCCAAATGGACTATTTCATCATATATAAATGTTACTTTAAAAATGGAAAATATTCCTCCAAAGTATGCCAGATATATACAATCTACTGTTTGAAAAGTGCATAGTGCATGTGTGCAAATATCAATTGGGATACACGCAATATAAAGCGCGACCCCACCACTAGTGCGTAAGAGATAGAGTGCTAACAAAAGAATAAGATGAAGAGATAGGTAGATAGAGCCCCAGGCAATACTGGGGTTTAAAGTGCAAGTGCAAAGGGTGACAAACAGTATAGTGACAGTACGTTTGGTATTATCAAGGCATAAGCAAGTAAATTGGTTTCTCCTATAGATAAGAATGAATAGATACTATCACCGGTAATAGAGTCCAGGTCCTCCTGTATGCGCCCGTTCACCAACACCGACGCGTTGCTATACAGAAAAGGAAAGATGGCTGCTCTTGATGCTGGAACCCAGGCACAGTAAGGGTTTTTTTTTTGGTAAACCCATGCCTTGTCCACTCACCTTACACTCCTTATCTGCATTCCGACAGGCAAGGAGAGTGAACATCCACTATCGTGCCTTATGGAGCTAAAAATATGGCGTTTTGCCATTTTAAGCGTTAATGTTTTCCTGCGTTTTGAGAAACTGAAAAATCATTAAAAAAAAAAAAAAATATTTCATATACTTACAGACTCGATTATGTCCGTGTTTGGTACCAGGTAGTTTACATACTCCACCATCCACTTTTCTGGTGCAGAGTCCACAGCAGATGAAGGACTGGACCCTGCAGTTTCCACTTCTTCCCCTTCACTCTGCGGCTCAGATTTTACTTCTGTTATTTTTACTTCCAGGATGTCCGAGGAAACCCGTTCTGTGGCATCAACCTTGTCCTGGGGGAGCAAACAGATTTTTCTGTCAGTATCAGAGAAGACGTCTATCAGCTACTGTAATCTTTAACAACATGTAATGCCAATGGAGACACACATCAAGCACCACGTGCATACCAAGTTAATCTGTACCTTTTCCAGAAGGGCTTGGTAAACAGAGTCTTCCCTCTCATCATGGTCCCCTGTGACCCCGCTCTTCCATCCATTTAGGTAACCGCCTGTCTCCACCTTCCGTTTGATTGTAGAGTTCCAATGATTTTTTACTGCATTGTCAGTCCTGTTGATATTTAAAAAAAGCTAAATTTTTTAGAGCACTGCAACAAGTGAGTGCACAATGAATGATTTAAATTAAAGAAAGCTTGCAAGGAATAGGGGTACATTTTCCCCCCCAAAATTAACCTACATATATTCCTGGAGGTGATCATTTATCTAGTTTCTGACCACCCCCTAGGTATACAGAAGATGAGCCAAAGTTCCCGATACAGCTAGAGGTGTTCCTATCCTACGCTCCTACTTTTAATTCCAGTCCTCCAGGACTGTCCCTTGAAACACTCAGGGCAAGCTAACACAGCAAGCCATAGTGGTCTGATGAATGTCTCCAACCAAAGCAGAGCATTTTCAAAACAAAGTTGCGCCATGTCATGCCCTTCCCAGCTCAAGCCATGCTGAGAAAATAAAAAACAAAGCTACCAGTTTTTCCTTAGAATACATATCCATTTACATCCATACATCCATTTACATATAATCAAAGTGGAGATGCCTTGAAATTTTTCACAGTTCCTATGGGGGATTTAATGGGAGGTACCATGTGCCTGGAAAGAGACTTTAAGAGACATTATAAACCCAAGTTTATTTTGTGCATTTCTGTGTTTGGCACAAGCTATACAACTCCCCCCCCCCCCTTCCTACGACGGGCCGCAACAGCTTCCAGTTCCCTATTGGATGGGGACAAAACCTAGAAGAGGCCAAAAGTGTGTAGGTTTACTATAGGTGGTCATTCAACTAATTCTATCACCAACCCTCTGAAAATACAGCTCAAAGTAAATATTTTTTTTTCTTCAAAATTAGGGTCCAACCTCAGAGTATTATGCTATCTACATCAGACATTAAACCGGACCTTCAGCGTCATTTAATGAAAAGCACAAACTCTTAAAAACGGTTCCCCAGCATCTAAAACTAATATATTTTACGTTTTTAGTCACCGACTTATTATTCTTTCCCTTACTGGGCTGCAACTCTGTTAAGGAATTTAGGATATGGGCGCCGCCATCTTGACTCAGAAGCATCACACTTACTGAGGAGTGTGGGATAAGGTACAGGGGGGTGGGTTATAGCTGTGCTTTGCTCAGACAGAGCAGAGCTGGGGTCAGGTAACGGTCAGCAGTCCCAGAATGCAGAGCAGCACAGTCAGGAGGCACTTCCTGTTTGCAGGCTGCCTGATAAGATGGCGGCTTCCATGAGCCTATGAGGCTCATAACATGCAGTAGATGAAGGCAGGATGATTATTAATGTGGGCAATCTGTATGTACAGGGTGTGGGAAACATATAAGATAGGCTCTTATTCAGAGTGAAGGTCCGCTTTAATGGTCAATGATAGCATAGTTGCCAGTGGTCTGTATTGTCCTTACGTTTTGCCCCAGCACCCATAAAAGTTGGAGTAGACCTTTGTTTTGCAGTGCAAGCAGTTTGCTACTAGAGGGCAGTGTCTATTTCCTGTAACAGAATGCGCGGCATCAATGAACTTCAGTAGAGATGGGTGACACTCATTTACTAGTTCCTTTGTGCTGGGTGTGTCTGGAAATGCCTATAGACTTTTTCCAACTCACTGCCTTCCTTATCTGTGCTCACTTCACCCCTTTTCTCTGCCTAACAATACCCAACTCTTCCCATCTTACCTCACCTCTCTATCCACCTCCGTCCATGACTCCGCTTACAGTCCTGTCTCTGCCTACCTCTAGCAGCCTCTGCCCACTACTCTGCACCTCAACTCATCCTATATCTCCTCTACCCACCTTAACTCTGTTCATTACTTCTCTTACAGTCTCACCTCTGCACATCTGACCCCAGGTTAACCAAACCTCTGCCTTCCCACCTCTTATCTCAACTCTGTCCACATCCCCTCTTTCAGCCTCACCTCTGCTCAATACTCCTATGCTCCTCTCCCTGCCTTACCTCTGCCCACTACGTTGCACCTCACCCAGTCTTCCCTCTACCCAGCCAGCGTTAAGGGCAGGCATACAAACTGGAAGTGGAGAATTTGGTCCAACAACTTTAGAGCAAATCTCAAAAAGGCTTGAGCCAACAGTATCTACCAATAGGCAACCATCAGGTCTACTGAGACCATGAAGGAGCCAGACGGAAGAAGATTCCTCACAAAGAAGATTGACTCCATGAGGAAGAGTCAGTAGCGTACAGACAGATTCAGCTTCCTCAAATTGAGAATAAAGCAGAATCCTCCGGAGGTAGTCTTACCAGTAAAAAGCAGAACCCCCCCCATTGTTGGCAGGGAACCAGGACAAACACTCCCATATCCAACTTAGAATATAGAACGCTGCAAATAGCCAGTAACAAGTTCCTGGGAGGGACCGGCATAGATTCTATTGAGAAACCCTTATTCCCCTGGAAATAAAGGGGCAATTCAGTAGTCTCTCACCAAATATTGAATTGTTTTAACCGGACACCTATTAGGGACCCGGCATCATTGCTTCTTAGGGACTAACTGTTGGGTACTAAACAGAGTGGACCCTCTAAACTTGCCTTTCCTAGAAGTAGAAGGGGCCTCTCTAAATGAGTCCATGGTTTTTCCAAATCATCCTTCAGCATGACCCCACGGAGAGGATTAGGCAAGTAATTATACCTTAGGGATGGGAAGCTGCTAGTAAGACCCTTCTACCGAACGACTGACGTTATGAAGATAGTAAATCAAGTCTAATGTTTGTTTGAGGAAGGTGTGGGGTGAAGACCACATTGCTGCTTTGCAGACCTCTTCCAGAGAAGCGCCAATCCTCTCTGCTCAACATGCCGACATGGCTTATGTAGAATAGGCAGACATCTCTGGGGGAGAGATTCCCCTGGTAGAATATGCTTGTGCAATAGTCTGTTTTTTTCCATCTGGCTATAAAGACTTCCATGCTGCTAAGCCTCTCTTTTCTCCACTGAAAGTTACTAAAAGCTGTTCCCCTATATACTATTCTCTGGATCTTTCCAAATAAATGATCAGGGCTCTAACATCTAGCAGCGAGATCTTCCTTGCCTGCTCCAATCGGTAGTGTCGGAAGTATTATCTTGCGACCTGTTAGCAGAAGCCACTCTTTTTTGGCAAAAAACAGGTGGTGAGGAAGGGGTGGGGCTTTTAAATGCTGTTCAGTTCGTGTTTCTTCCCAGGGGGTGGAGCCCTCTCTCTCTCCATGTAGTCAGATTGAAGTATGAAATGGAAAAATATAACAATCGCCATATGGTATTGGAGGAGGGTGGTGGGAACGGGGGCCCAGAAAACCCTCCCAAGGATTTCCACAATGCCTCAGACCATAGAATACCTGGTCTGAGGCTAGTGCTGACGCCCCACCCACGCTGGCTATGAGTCAGAGATAGGGAAATCTGGCATATCCTCTGGGAGTCCCTTGGGTCCCTGGCAGGCTGCCTCCTGAACAGGGGATAGGTCAACCCCATCAGACGCATTGCAACCAAGTGTACTTACCTAAATCCAGGGTTCAGGAGCTGGTGGCCTGGCTCATGCCCCAGGAAGGAACACAAAGAACTGGTGTCTGGAGGAGCTACATTTTTTGCGCATTCTGGTGGTCATGTGTTCCTACCATGGGGCGGAGCCTTAATATTTCAGTAGTATGACGCCCTAAGGATGTTTTCAGCAAAAGTTGTGCACCCCTGGATGAGAGTGAACGGCAAGTATTCGATATGGAATTCTTTGTTCCCTCCACAAGCAAACATTACCTAACGATTTGTGGCATAAAATATACACATCCCATACCTCCCAGGTAACAGCTTTGCTATTTCCGCCCAACGGTTGCCCAGCAGTTTGTGCGCCTGACAGATAATACGATCCTCCTCCTCCGTCCAGGACGATTTCTTCACTTCTGGATTAAGATGGTTGTGCCAGCGCTCCCGACACTGCTTTCCCATCCTGCCCTTGAGCTGCTTGGCAATCAGAGTCCAGTGCTTTGTTCCATATTTCTTCACCAGCTCAATTACCTAGGGGTAACAAAACTGCTTATAAAACAAGCCTTTCACTTTGTAAAAAAATAAAGAGCTGTCACCTTTTCTTCACATTTACAATTCTAAGAGCAAACACCTTTAGCTTAAACCGGACCTTCACCATGATTTAATGAAAAGCCCAAACTCTTAAAAAACTATTCGCCAGCATCTAAAATTAATATACTTTACGTTTTTAGTCACTAACTTATTATTCTTTCCCTCACTTGGCTGCAACTCTGTTCAGGAATTTAGGATACGGGCACCGCCATCTTGAATCAGGAGCATCACACTTACTGAGGAGAGGAGAGTGGGATAAGGTACAGGGGGGCGGGTTATAGCTGTGCTTTGCTCAGACAGAGCAGATCTGGGGTCAGGTAAAGGTCAGCAGTCCCAGAATGCAGAGCAGCACAGTCAGGAGGCACTTCCTGTTTGCAGGCTGCCTGATAAGATGGCGGCTTCCATAAGCCGCCATCTTGGATGTTTAAAGGCTCATAACATGCAGTAGATGCAGGTAGGATGATTTTTAATGTGGCCAATCTGTATGTACAGGGTGTGGGAAACATATAAGATAGACTCTTATTCAGAGTGAAGGTCCGGATTAATGTGGGCAATCTATATGTACAGGGTGTGGGAAACATATAAGATAGACTCTTATTCAGAGTGAAGGTCCGCTTTAACGGCTTGAATGTGCTGAATAAAACAGCAGCCCTGAGGCAGTGGTCATTGGAACCATGGAATGCGTGGGGTCTGCAGGAGAGTTGCCATGAACCTGGGTGCTGGCATCCCTGAGAACAAGTCACTTTGTTATTTATCTTTTTGTATCTGTGTCTTCACCTATGGCTTTTTGTTAATCAACTGGCTTATTTTACCATTTATCTTGTTGCACTTATAGTGCTATAGATTCACATTGACTTGTATTCTTTATTTATTGGGGGTTGGCGGTCTCGCCTGCCTTTCTTTCTGCCTTAATGTTTTTTAAAGCGGAACTATTGTCAAAAATGACCATAGATCTGCTGTACTATATAGCAGCGGGGCAGCATGATCCGAGTTGCCCCGCTGCGCATAGTCGCCATTAAAACAGGAAATTGGGTGCCTAGATACTCACCGCTTCCAGGCCTACTCTGAGCTGGCCGTGCAGCCTCCAAAAAGCTTGGAGCTCCTTTTTAAAGTAGAACAAAACCAACAGGAAGTCACTCTGGAATCTAAAAGATTTCAGCATCGGTCGCTGTCTTTCCACCAGGGCATCCTGAATCGGAATTCCCCACTGCGTGATCCCCCCACCACCCAGGGAGCCGGTAATCACTTACCGTTCGCTGATCCAATGGTGCATGGGCAGGCACGCTTGCCCAATGAGAGACATTTGTTGTGACTGTCATTAAAGTGGACCGTCACCCTCCCGTGATCGGCCTGGGAATCTATAAGATTCCCGGGCCGATCACCGCCCTCCCCGCAGGACATCCCAGATCGGGACCCAGGATAGTCAAAATACTGGGTGTTGGTCCACTTTAAGCAAACGGCTTTGTGTTCAATGGGCAGCGCATGCTGTTGTATCCCTGGCGCCGTGCATGGTCTCCCAACCCAGCCATTCACATAGGCTGGTGACAGAAGCTTGCACTCCACCACCAGGGTTGCCACCGGGCCAGTGTTTTTTTGTTTTTATATACTTTACTGGTGATGCCGGAATTTGTTTTTTTACTGGTAATTTTAATTGCAGGTATACTTTTCCCATCCTCAATTACCAGTAAAAAAACACAAATACCAGCAATGCCAGGCCAATATAGCAAAGAAAAAAACCCAGGTGGCAAACTTAGCAAACAGATGCACCAGAGATTTAAGTCAATGACATCCGAAGGATGTAGATACGGCAAACTGTTCTGATTGGCTGGGCACCCTTGCATGCACCGTAGGAACAAGGAAGAGGCAAGTGGTACTGGGCGTTCTGGGGGGGGTGTTTCACATAGCAGCGCATTCCAATTCAGGATGCCCAAGAGAAAACTCAAATAGTGATGTGTGTGCGATTTGTTTCTGTACATTATTCATTAAATGAATTTTGAGCTGGGACCATTGTATGGTATTCTTAAAGCGGTTCCACTGCTTTTTTTTTTTTGCACTGAATAAAAGCATTTACGCAAAGCTCCTAATGCCAATTCTAATCAAGAGTTAATATTTTTACTATTTTTGAGGTCCAGTATATTTGCATAAATGTTCCTATTTTTTCTAGAGAGAAAAAAAAAAAAGAAATCAGACCAACAGATTTCAAAAGGGGACTAGCTGGTGTTTGATGCACATAACTCTCTATCATCCTAAGCCTTCCTGGTGACAGGTTCTTAATACAAGTTACACGCCTGTACGGCCCACTTCGATATGATGGGTAAAGGTGGGCCGGATGTGTGGGATGGGGGTGGGTGCGGACGGACGGACGCAGACTTGTATATTATTGCTTTAGATTTAAGGTAGTTGAACCTGTGGATCGACATGTCTTTGTTGGTTATCTTTCCTGTCATTGCTACCCTGCTGTGTTTCGATGTTTATTGTTAACCTTGAAAACCTGAATAAACTTATATTATAAAAGTTACACGCCTGTGTGCAAGCATAGTCCTATATCAGAACTAACATTGGCGCATGATGCTTTTAGAACATTAAGCACAAATATCTTGGGCAGATGTAGCGGCTGCTGTAGGTACTGCCTTTGTAGACCCATTTGGAGTGAGGCAGACATTTGTGACAGCTCTTAATACTACAATAACAGCTATACTATAGCGTATACTGTGTCACTTTCTCGCACACCTTTTCATCCTCTTCCTTTGTCCATGGACCTTTGACCAAATCAGGGTGAAGAACACGTTGCCAACGGTGCTGACACTGCTGTTCAGTCCTATTCTGCATGAAGAAAGGAGAAAACATTTTATATATTAAACATATATTAAGCAAATACATAATCTGGGTTTAATATTCAGCGTCCACTTTTCTCCAAACTATGCAAGATCTAAAACATATTCTAGGGCAGGAATACCCAACATTTAGCTCGGGAACCACATGTGGCTCAGATCCCTGCTCTGTGGCTCGCCAGCAGTGTGCTAGACCGGAGAACACCAGTGGGGGTCTGGAACATTGTTGAGGCTGGGGGGTTGCATGGCTCCCAGGGCTGTGCATGGGATGAATGTACAGTCTCAGCAGGCGCCAGTTCCACACTTCGGTTTCCCACCCTCTCTCTTGGTTCGGGAAATGTATATAGATTTTTTGGAGCTGGGACGGATGTTCCTACACATCAAATGGTCAGGTCTGACAATATTGAGCACTTCATTGTGTTATTTGGAAGGATTTCCCATTCTAGGAGGGTTATATTGTTTCTACAATTCGTAGGCTCCCAACCATGGGACAGACAATTGAATGCAGAGCAGACGCTTTTTTTTTTTTTTTTTTTTTTTTTTTAAGCAGAACAAACCTGGGATTTGGGCTATCCTGGGTCTTGATTTGTGCCCAGCAGACCCCTATTTCGTCTGTAACAGCTTACCTTTCCCCAGGTCTGCCGAAAGTGCATATACAGCCCAAAGATGAGGAAATGTGGCTGCTTGTGCTCCCGATAGCAGAAGGGCAGAGCCATTTTTTAAATGACCTAGACATTTAGACACCAGGGCTGACCATGCTGGGTTTTGTTCCGCTGTAAGTTGCATAAACAGTCCTTTGAATGAAGCATAATACCAGGCAGAACTTATCCCTGCTTTGATAGGATAAGGACCGTTATATAGACCTCACAGATGGATGATACTACTAGAATGGCCAAAAACTTACAAATTTTGCAGTCATGTGACTGGCTATTGTCCTCCATTCACCCTGTCCACACTTCTTTACCAAGGCTTTCAGTGTCTCGTCCTAAAGAAAAGCATAAAATATTCTGTCAGTGCTTGACACGAAAGCAACACACACAAAAAAAAAAAAGAAAAACACACACAGGCTGGAAATTCAGGTTTAACCAAATGGTCGTCCACACTGTCCACTAAAGCAACCAGACAGGTATTTTAACAGCTTACTACTAGACAAAGCACTCAACCATATAAAAAGTGTCTCCTTGTCTTGCCCTTGCAAGCATACATCATGGGGTTTACTGGGCCCCATAATGCTCTAAGAGAAATGCTCAAAGAAATCAAGTAATCAAATTCTACATTATTCAACAAATATTCCTTCATATCTATTGCATGTCATGGTCTATACCCTGGAACGGGTCATTACTTGGTATTATCCACAATCTCTCATTGTATTATCATTGACTGTCTGAATCACAGGAGTATCTATTGGAGAACATCTCATTATCTATACCCAAAGTAATTCTTGCAAGGCGAGGAGGCAAAGGCAAAAATCAAGTAACAACTACTTTGAATACAGCGGAGTCCAACTTCAATATATCAGTGATGCTACGACTTGTTTCAGTACACATGGGCTCCCATATGAAATACGCGAAAGCATGTCGAAGCCGACTTACCTCTTCCTGGGTCCATTTCACCTTGACACGGTTCTCTCTGGGATCTGGAACATCAGAGTCTGTATCCTGATGCTGCAAATCCTCCCATTCATCACTGTGGAAACAGACGTTATACTTTTAAGAGTCATATTTAAAAAGGGAAAGTGAATTTTGAAGGAATAAAGGGGGTGGGAGCAGCTCAATCACTATTATTTATACAAAGTTGTTATTATTCAGGGCCTGGGAACTAATTTACCGGCCAGTTTAACCCTCTCATCAACTAAATATCAAGCAACAAACATGTCTAGCTATGTGGAAAGACAGAGATTTGGTTGCAGATATCTGCAGATACATGTGGAAGCCACACCGCCCCGGCAAGGCACTCTGTGTTTAGTGTGGTCCCTACTCTTAATTCTGAGTCCCTAAAGTTGGGACATGCAATGCAGACAAATATCTGAGAGCTACTCACCTGGGAAGCAGCCAGCCTCCCTTTAGAACACTTCACAGGGAGAAATCCATATTGACTGAATTCCTCCCTGCTTGTGCTCATGGCAATTCAAATGAATAAAGGGGGGTGGGAGCAGCTCAATCACTATTATTTATACAAAATTATTATTATTCAGGGCCTGGGAACTAATTTACCGCCCAGTTGAACCCTCTCATCAACTAAATATCAAGCAACAATTTTCAATTAAATTTTTGAAATTGCCAATATGATGTCCACAAGGTGCTGAGCTGATCTAGTTTTTTGTTTTTATTATTTATGTTTGCTTTACGGAAGATCTGTATCTGTTGCTATTCGCAACCATACACCAAGAATTACAAGAAAAATGTGAGCCCTTTACATACAGAAAGCTGCAACAGCAGCAGTTTTCTGAGTCCACCCAGTAAACTCACCCCCCAACGCATGCCTCATAATATCAACCAGGCAAGTTAAAGTGGACCAAAACCCGGGATTTTGGTCTATGACCCCCCCCCCCCAGGTACCCCGATCGTGGATGCCCTGCTGTGTGAAACCCCCAACGTCTCCCGATCTCACTCAACATTCCCCAGTCCTATGATGCATTCACAGCCCTCTCGTCTAAGCAGCGCACTCAGATCCGCTTGAGCTCCTTCGTCCAGGAGCTCGTCTAATGCAAGTGGATCTGAGCACGCTGGCGGCCGCATCCCCTGCTACCCTTTAACAGGGAGCGTGCACGTGCCAGCCATTCACAAATGCCTGGCAGGGGCATGCGTCCTGCTAAAAGGATAGCAGGGATGTGTCTGCTGGTGCCGTTGGACCCCAGGGTGGGTTTTGGTCCACTTTAACGCAGCAATCACCAGGGTTTCACACAATGAGCCATCTCAAATCAAGAGGGAATCAGACATCCCTGAATTTCTTTGGACTCCAGGACCAGATGAGATGGGTTTTGGTATATATATATATATATATATATATATATATATATCTCAAAACTTAGACCCAGAATAACTGGGATTTGTAGAAGCAATTCAAGCACAAAAAGAATCAAGTGGTCTTTAGAAAAAAACAAATTGCTCAAAAGCCTCAGGAGATCAAGCCTGCAGGAGGTCAGGTAAGTAATGTTTAGTCTGCAGCATCCCACAGGCTGGCCTGTCTGACTTGTTTCAGAAAAAAAAGCCATGTCCATTAAGCAAATAAATGGGTTGTTTCGCCAGGTATTTTTGATCAAAAAAGGCACCTTAGATGAGGGAAGCCCTGAGCTGAGGGGGTTAAGTGACAGATCATATGTCTGGATAAGTGTGCCAGCAGGATTCTACAGGCGCAAGAATAAGTTACACATTTATTATGAGAATACAATACAAACTATTCCAGACTCCTAGTAATTTACACAGGCAGAACCAATGGCAGCAGCAGGGGGTGCTGGGTAAGCCCTGGTTTGAGTACAGGGAAGAGTAGGGGAAAGGGAGAGGGTTGGTTCAGTTAGTCCTTCCCATAGTAAGGTGCAGGGGCATACAGCTCTATAAGGGTCACGTATAGCAGTATGGTGTGATGAGAATAATGGGAATGGGTGGCAGACACTGCTGCAAGAAGTACATGATGGGGGGAAAAGCAAGTCATGTCAGAGTGCTGGCAGCGCTAGAAAGCGCAAGTTGGGGGAAACAAGACAGTATTAAGGGTAGCACACCTGTCAGTCTAGCGGGTGCTAGGAATGGGGGGGTGGTTAGATAAAGCACACGGCCGGGGCCCAATTCTCAAAAGCATGAGTAAGGCATAAAAGAATTGCTAGTGCCAGGGTGCAGGCGGTGCCGAGGGCATGAGTAAAGTATGAGAATTCCATATGTCGGGAGCACATGCTGGCAAAGAGCAAATATCAGTGCGCAAGGCAGGGGTGCATTCAGAGCGTAGGACAGCATAATGGTGAAGAGCCGGGTGCAGTAAGTGCTAAGAGTAAAGTAAAAGATGATGGCAAAGAGCACATGTCAGGGTGCAGGTAGTGCTGAGTCTAAGGGTTAAGGTTGATAAAGAGCATGTCAGGGTGCAGACAGTGCTGAGGGTAAAGAAAAAGGATGATAAAGAGCACGTCAGGATGCAAACAGTGCCGAGTGTAAGGGTAAAGGAAGATGGTAACATGTCAGGGTGCAGGTAGTGCTGAGAGTAAGGGTAAAGGAGGATGGTAACATGTCAGGGTGCAGGTAGTGCCGGGTGTAAGGGTAAAGGAGGATGGTAACATGTCAGGCTGCAGGTAGTGCTGAGATAAGGGTAAAGGAGGATGGTAACATGTCAGGGTGCAGGTAGTGCTGAGAGTAAGGGTAAAGGAGGATGGTAACATGTCAGGCTGCAGGTAGTGCCGGGTGTAAGGGTAAAGGAGGATGGTAACATGTCAGGCTGCAGGTAGTGCTGAGAGTAAGGGTAAAGGAGGATGGTAACATGTCAGGCTGCAGGTAGTGCTGAGAGTAAGGGTAAAGGAGGATGGTAACATGTCAGGGTGCAGGTAGTGCTGAGAGTAAGGGTAAAGGAGGATGGTAACATGTCAGGCTGCAGGTAGTGCCGGGTGTTAGGGTAAAGGAGGATGGTAACATGTCAGGGTGCAGGTAGTGCCGGGTGTAAGGGTAAAGGAGGATGGTAACATGTCAGGGTGCAGGTAGTGCTGAGAGTAAGACAGGATGGTAACATGTCAGGCTGCAGGTAGTGCTGAGAGTAAGGGTAAAGGAGGATGGTAACATGTCAGGGTGCAGGTAGTGCTGAGAGTAAGACAGGATGGTAACATGTCAGGCTGCAGGTAGTGCTGAGAGTAAGGGTAAAGGAGGATGGTAACATGTCAGGGTGCAGGTAGTGCTGAGAGTAAGGGTAAAGGAGGATGGTAACATGTCAGGGTGCAGGTAGTGCTGAGAGTAAGGGTAAAGGAGGATGGTAACATGTCAGGGTGCAGGTAGTGCTGAGAGTAAGGGTAAAGGAGGATGGTAACATGTCAGGGTGCAGGTAGTGCCGGGTGTAAGGGTAAAGGAGGATGGTAACATGTCAGGGTGCAGGTAGTGCTGAGAGTAAGGGTAAAGGAGGATGGTAACATGTCAGGGTGCAGGTAGTGCCGGGTGTAAGGGTAAAGGAGGATGGTAACATGTCAGGGTGCAGGTAGTGCTGAGATAAGGGTAAAGGAGGATGGTAACATGTCAGGGTGCAGGTAGTGCTGAGAGTAAGGGTAAAGGAGGATGGTAACATGTCAGGGTGCAGGTAGTGCCGGGTGTTAGGGTAAAGGAGGATGGTAACATGTCAGGGTGCAGGTAGTGCCGGGTGTAAGGGTAAAGGAGGATGGTAACATGTCAGGGTGCAGGTAGTGCTGAGAGTAAGGGTAAAGGAGGATGGTAACATGTCAGGGTGCAGGTAGTGCTGAGAGTAAGGGTAAAGGAGGATGGTAACATGTCAGGCTGCAGGTAGTCCTGAGAGTAAGGGTAAAGGAGGATGGTAACATGTCAGGCTGCAGGTAGTGCCGGGTGTGAGGGTAAAGGAGGATGGTAACATGTCAGGGTGCAGGTAGTGCCGGGTGTAAGGGTAAAGGAGGATGGTAACATGTCAGGGTGCAGGTAGTGCTGAGAGTAAGGGTAAAGGAGGATGGTAACATGTCAGGGTGCAGGTAGTGCTGAGAGTAAGGGTAAAGGAGGATGGTAACATGTCAGGCTGCAGGTAGTGCTGAGAGTAAGGGTAAAGGAGGATGGTAACATGTCAGGCTGCAGGTAGTGCTGAGAGTAAGGGTAAAGGAGGATGGTAACATGTCAGGGTGCAGGTAGTGCTGAGAGTAAGGGTAAAGGAGGATGGTAACATGTCAGGATGCAAATCGTGCCGAGTGTAAGGGTAAAGGAGGATGGTAACATGTCAGGGTGCAGGTAGTCCTGAGAGTAAGGGTAAAGGAGGATGGTAAAGAGCAAAAGTCAAGGTGCAGGAAATACTGAGGGTAATGATGGTAAAGAACATTTGCCAGGATTCAGGCAGTGCAGAGAGTAAGGGTAAAGGATAATGGTAAAGAGCATATGTCAAGATGCAGGCAATGCCGAGTTTAAGAATGACAGTAAAAAGTACATATAAGGGGTGTGTTTAGAGGGTCAGGAGAACATAATGGCAAAGATCAGGGTGCAGCCAGTGATGAGGGTCAGAGTAAGGGTTGACGAAGAAGCGCACATGTCAGAGTGCAGGCAATGTTGTGGCAGGAATAAAGTGGGGTGTAAAAGAACATATCAGGGTGCTAAAGTAGGGGGTACAGACAGTGCCAAGGGTACAAGTAAGGGATGACAGAACAGCATGTGCTGGGGTGAAGAAACATGGGACAGAAGCTAGGAGTGATGAAGAGGGGGATATGTCGGGGGCAAGCAGTGATGGGGCAAAAGTTAGGAGTGACGAAGGGGGGATATGTTAGGGTGTAGGCAGTGTTGGGGCAGAAGTTAGGATGAGTGGATGATTATGTCAGGGTGCAGGCAGTGTTGGAGTAGTTAGGAGTGATAAAAAGGGGGATATGTCAGGGTTCAGGCAGTGTTGGGGCAGAAGTTAGGAGTGATAAAGAGGGGGGGTGTCAGGGTTCAGGCAGTGTTGGGGCAGAAGTTAGGAGTGATAAAGAGGGGGGGGGGGTGTCAGGGTTCAGGCAGTGTTGGGGCAGAAGTTAGGATGAGTGGATGATATGTCAGGGTGCAGGCAGTGTTGGAGTAGTTAGGAGTGATAAAGAGGGGGGATATGTCAGGAAGCAGGCAGTGCTGGGGCAGGCTGTATGAATGATGAAGGATAGTGCAGGCAGTGTTGGGGCAGAAGTTAGGAGTGATGAAGAAGGGGGATATCTCAGGGTTCAGGGAGTGTTGGGGCAGAAGTTAGGAGTGATAAAAAGGGGGGATATGTTAGGAAGTAGACTGTATGAATGATGAAGGGTTAGTGCAGGCAGTGTTGGGGCAGAGGTTAGCAGTGATGAAAAGGGGGGACAGAGGGCAGCAGCAAGCAGCAAGGAGTGACAGAGGAGCACACGCCTGATCATGCTGAGAGTAGGAGTGAAGGACAGAGCATCGTTTCTCAACCTGCAGTACACAAAGCCCAGGGGTACATGTGACAGCTTGAAGGAGTATGCAGAGGTTTTTGGGGGTGCACCAACATGGTAGGTCTGATGGGTTTGATATATTTTAACATTAATAAATTATTCCTTCGTTTTAAAAGGGTCACCATGCCTGTGGCCTACTTATTTTGGTAACTTATAAGTGACCCCATACTTGGGGGTGCTTGGTTTGGATTTTTTCTGTAGCTAGGGGGTATATGGCTGGAGTTTCTTGATGCTAGGGTGTACTTGACGTTAAACAGTTGAGAGGCACTGGGGTAGACAACATTAGCACATATTAGGCCATCAGGAAAACTGTGTGGTGATGGCACAAGTTGCAGAGAGGGGACAATGTGGATAAGCATGTGTTAGAGTACAGGCAGTGCTGCAGCCAGGAGTAGAAGTGTTACAGAGAGGCACATATCACATGTGCTTGGGGCGGGGGATTGGGCAAAATGTAGACACTGCAAATCAGAGGGGAGTAACAGCAATGTGCCAGCCATGCTGGGGGGGGGGGTGATGCCAGGCTACACTGGGTAGAGGATGGGATGATGCAGGGTGCAGACTAATGGAGAAGGAGGGCAAGGGGGCGATGGCAGGGGGCAGGCCCTAACGGGGGGCCGGGCGGGCAATGGCCGGGCGCAGGAAGGGCAATGGCCGGGCGCAGGAAGGGCAATGGCCGGGCGCAGGAAGGGCAATGGCCGGGCGCAGGAAGGGCAATGGCCGGGCGCAGGAAGGGCAATGGCAGGGCGCAGGCCCTAATGGGGGCAGGAAGGGCGATGGCAGGGCGCAGGCCCTAATGGGGGCAGGAAGGGCGATGGCAGGGCGCAGGCCCTAATGGGGGCAGGAAGGGCGATGGCAGGGCGCAGGCCCTAATGGGGGCAGGAAGGGCGATGGCAGGGCGCAGGCCCTAATGGGGGCAGGAAGGGCGATGGCAGGGCGCAGGCCCTAATGGGGGCAGGAAGGGCGATGGCAGGGCGCAGGCCCTAATGGGGGCAGGAAGGGCGATGGCAGGGCGCAGGCCCTAATGGGGGCAGGAAGGGCGATGGCAGGGCGCAGGCCCTAATGGGGGCAGGAAGGGCGATGGCAGGGCGCAGGCCCTAATGGGGGCAGGAAGGGCGATGGCAGGGCGCAGACCCTAATGGGGGCAGGAAGGGCGATGGCAGGGCGCAGGCCCTAATGGGGGCAGGAAGGGCGATGGCAGGGCGCAGGCCCTAATGGGGGCAGGAAGGGCGATGGCAGGGCGCAGGCCCTAATGGGGGCAGGAAGGGCGATGGCAGGGCGCAGGCCCTAATGGGGGCAGGAAGGGCGATGGCAGGGCGCAGGCCCTAATGGGGGCAGGAAGGGCGATGGCAGGGCGCAGGCCCTAATGGGGGCAGGAAGGGCGATGGCAGGGCGCAGGCCCTAATGGGGGCAGGAAGGGCGATGGCAGGGCGCAGGCCCTAATGGGGGCAGGAAGGGCGATGGCAGGGCGCAGGCCCTAATGGGGGCAGGGAGGGTGATGGCAGGGTGCAGGCCCTAATGGGGGCAGGAAGGGCGATGGCAGGGCGCAGGCCCTAATGGGGGCAGGAAGGGCGATGGCAGGGCGCAGGCCCTAATGGGGGCAGGAAGGGCGATGACAAGGTGCGGGCCCTAATGGGGGCAGGGAGGGTGATGGCAGGGTGCAGGCCCTAATGGGGGCAGGGAGGGTGATGGCAGGGTGCGGGCCATAATGCGGGCAGGGAGGGTGATGACAAGGTGCGGGCCCTAATGGGGGCAGGGAGGGTGATGGCAGGGTGCGGGCCCTAATGGGGGCAGGGAGGGTGATGGCAGGGCGCAGGCCCCAAAAGGGGCAGGGAGGGTGATGGCAGGGTGCAGGCCCTAGTGGGGGCAGGGAGGGTGATGGCAGGGTGCAGGCCCTAATGGGGGCAGGAAGGGCGATGGCAGGGCGCAGGCCCTAGTGGGGGCAGGGAGGGTGATGGCAGGGTGCAGGCCCTAGTGGGGGCAGGGAGGGTGATGGCCGGGTGCAGGCCCTAATGGGGGCAGGGAGGGTGATGGCAGGGTGCAGGCCATAATGCGGGCAGGGAGGGTGATGACAAGGTGCGGGCCCTAATGGGGGCAGGGAGGGTGATGGCAGGGTGCGGGCCCTAATGGGGGCAGGGAGGGTGATGGCAGGGCGCAGGCCCCAATAGGGGCAGGGAGGGTAATGGCAGGGTGCAGGCCCTAATGGGGGCAGGAAGGGTGATGGCAGGGTGCAGGCCCTAATGGGGGCAGGAAGGGTGATGGCAGGGTGCAGGCCCTAGTGGGGGCAGGGAGGGTGATGGCAGGGTGCAGGCCCTAGTGGGGGCAGGGAGGGTGATGGCCGGGTGCAGGCCCTAATGGGAGCAGGGAGGGTGATGGCAGGGTGCGGGCCATAATGGGGGCAGGGAGGGTGATGGCAGGGTGCGGGCCATAAAGGGGGCAGGGAGGGTGATGCCAGGGTGCGGGCCCTAATGGGGGCAGGGAGGGTGATGGCAGGGTGGCGGGCCATAATGGGGGCAGGGTGGGTGATGGCAGGGTGGCGGGCCCTAATGGGGGCAGGGTGCGGGCCATAAAGGGGGCAGGGAGGGTGATGGCAGGGTGCGGGCCCTAATGGGGGCAGGGAGGGTGATGGCAGGGTGGCGGGCCATAATGGGGGCAGGGAGGGTGATGGCAGGGTGGCGGGCCATAATGGGGGCAGGGAGGGTGATGGCAGGGTGGCGGGCCATAATGGGGGCAGGGAGGGCGATGGCAGGGTGCAGGCCCTAATGGGGGCAGGGAGGGCGATGGCAGGGTGCAGGCCCTAATGGGGGCAGGGAGGGCGATGGCAGGGTGCAGGCCCTAATGGGGGCAGGGAGGGCGATGGCAGGGTGCAGGCCCTAATGGGGGCAGGGAGGGCGATGGCAGGGTGCAGGCCCTAATGGGGGCAGGGAGGGCGATGGCAGGGTGCAGGCCCTAATGGGGGCAGGGAGGGCGATGGCAGGGTGCAGGCCCTAATGGGGGCAGGAAGGGCGATGGCAGGGTGCAGGCCCTAATGGGGGCAGGAAGGGCGATGGCAGGGTGCAGGCCCTAATGGGGGCAGGAAGGGCGATGGCAGGGTGCAGGCCCTAATGGGGGCAGGAAGGGCGATGGCAGGGTGCAGGCCCTAATGGGGGCAGGAAGGGCGATGGCAGGGTGCAGGCCCTAATGGGGGCAGGAAGGGCGATGGCAGGGTGCAGGCCCTAATGGGGGCAGGAAGGGCGATGGCAGGGTGCAGGCCCTAATGGGGGCAGGAAGGGCGATGGCAGGGTGCAGGCCCTAATGGGGGCAGGAAGGGCGATGGCAGGGTGCAGGCCCTAATGGGGGCAGGAAGGGCGATGGCAGGGTGCAGGCCCTAGTGGGGGCAGGGAGGGTGATGGCAGGGTGCAGGCCCCAATAGGGGCAGGGAGGGTGATGGCAGGGTGCAGGCCCTAGTGGGGGCAGGGAGGGTGATGGCAGGGTGCAGGCCCCAATAGGGGCAGGGAGGGTGATGGCAGGGTGCGGGCCCTAATGGGGCAGGGAGGGTGATGGCAGGGTGCGGGCCCTAATGGGGGCAGGGAGGGTGATGGCAGGGTGCAGGCCCTGATAGATGGGGGTGATGGCAGGGTGCAGGCCCCAATAGGGGCAGGGAGGGTGATGGCAGGGTGCAGGCCCCAATAGGGGCAGGGAGGGTGATGGCAGGGTGCAGGCCCCAATAGGGGCAGGGAGGGTGATGGCAGGGTGCAGGCCCCAATAGGGGCAGGGAGGGTGATGGCCGGGTGCAGGCCCTAATGGGGGCAGGAAGGGTGATGGCAGGGTGCAGGCCCCAATAGGGGCAGGGAGGGTGATGGCAGGGTGCAGGCCCTAATGGGGGCAGGGAGGGTGATGGCCGGGTGCAGGCCCTAATGGGGGCAGGGAGGGTGATGGCAGGGTGCAGGCCCTAGTGGGGGCAGGGAGGGTGATGGCAGGGTGCGGGCCCTAATGGGGGCAGGTAGGGTGATGGCAGGGTGCAGGCCCTAATGGGGGCAGGTAGGGTGATGGCAGGGGGCAGGTAGGGTGATGGCAGGGTGCAGGCCCTAATGGGGGCAGGAGGCGTGATGGCAGGGTGCAGGCCCTAATAGATGGGGGTGATGGCAGGGTGCAGGCCCTAATGGGGGCAGGGAGGGTGATGGCAGGGTGCAGGCCCTAATGGGGGCAGGGAGGGTGATGGCAGGGTGCAGGCCCTAATGGGGGCAGGGAGGGTGATGGCAGGGTGACAGTGATGGCGATCGGCGCCCAATATCAGGGTGTTTCGGGCGCACAGCTGCAGCTACTTCTACAAAGCCCAACACAGCTACAAACAGGACACCCACCCGGACAGCATCAGCGCTGCGCCTTTAAATAAGTGACCCTACAGCACCCGCGCGCGACCAAATGACCTCTGTGGCGAGCGCCGCATTGCGCCATCTCACCTGCGTCCCTTCCGAGCCATGGTCGCCTTAGGCCGCTGTGTCGGGCGTAATTGTGTTTTCCTATCTCCCGCCCGCTGCGCGCGCAGCCTGCTCCGCCCTTTCCGGGGTTCGGGGAGAGCACGCCATGACGTCACGTCTAGAGAGTACTCCGCCATCCAGGTGACGTGTAGGGGGCGGGGCGTGACCTGCCAATGGCGAGACAGCGAGGGCTGGGGAAAGCAGCTTCCCGCGCTCAGTCATTGCGGCCCGGGGGCGAGTCCTGGGTTTGGCGCTAGTTTATCTGTCAACACAAATTAACCTGCCCGTTATTTGGCGCCACATCACTCCTAATGTGTCTCAAACCAACCAGTGATCACACATTGCTCCGCTAATGTCCGGGACTCCTGCACCCAGCAATTTATAAACAGCGATCATTCAAGTCCATTGACGGGAAATGACACCAGAAAATCGCCGGACAATTGGAATCAAATGTTGCCATAGTGATTTTCTTGTAGTATGACCCAAGCCCTTCACCATGATTCATTGAAAGGCCCAAACCCCTAAAAAACGATTCCCCAGCATCTAAAGTTAATATATTTTACGTTTTTAGTCACTTAATTTTTATTCTGTCCCCAACTGGGCTGCAACTCTGTTTAGGACTGTAGGATATGGGCGCCGCCATCTTGGCTCAGAAGCATCACACATACTGAGGAGAGGAGAGTGGGATAGTACAGGGGGGTGGGTTATAGCTGTGCTTTGCATAGATAGAAAAGAGATGGGGTCAGGGAAAGGACAGCAATCCCAGAATGCAGAGCAGCACAGTCTGAAGACACTTCCTGTTTGCAGGCAGCCTGACACTCCATGGGCCACCATCTTGGATGTTTAAAGGCTCAGAAAATGCAGGTAGGAAGATTTTTAAAGTGGACCAACACCCAGGATTTTGACTATCCTGGGTCTTGGTCCACTTCGGTGGGGCACCCCGATCGGGGTGCCCCGCTGTGTGAAACCCCCCCGATCACCCGAAAAACTCACCGCTCCCAGCGCCGACGGACAAGTGTTTTGACAGCCGCGGACAAGCGGCTCCCACGCGGTACTGTTGACGCGCCCGCGCCGGCCATTCACAGACGGCCGGCGCAGGCGCGCGCACGTCTAGAGGGGCGCGAGGGAGGCGGCCGGCCGCCGCCGAAGACAAGGTAGGGTGTTTTGGGCCGTTTGGGGGGGTTTCACCCCGCGGGACATCCCGATCTCGGATGTCCCGCGGGGAGGGAGGTGATCGGCCCAGGAATCTTATAGATTCCCGGGCCGATCACCGGAGGGTGATGGTCCACTTTAATGTGGGCAATCTGTATGTACAGGGTGTGGGAAACATAAGATAGGCTCTTATTCAGGGTGAAGGTCCGGATTAATGTGGGCAATCTATGTACAGGGTGGGGGAAACATATAAGATAGACTCTTATTCAGGGTGAAGGTCCGGATTAATGTGAGCAATCTGTATGTACAGGGTGGGGGAAACATATAAGATAGACTCTTATTCAGGGTGAAGGTCCGGATTAATGTGAGCAATCTGTATGTACAGGGTGGGGGAAACATATAAGATAGACTTATTCAGGGTGAAGGTCCGGATTAATGTGAGCAATCTGTATGTACAGGGTGTGGAAAGCATATAAGATAGCTCTTATTCAGGGTGAAGGTCCGGATTAAAGGCATGGTTCCCGGGCCATCCTAACTTATGGCGCCCAGCTGTTGTATCCCCCGGGATCGCCTGAAGACTTACCTACTTTTTCGTTTATCAGCGGCTCGTGTTCCTTTCTGTGATGCTGCCAAATCACATAAACATATCTCCCAACTTTTCAGGATGGGAAGGAGGGACATTTGTTAAATTAGGCCACGCCCCCTCATTGAGGGTTGGCTGGGAGATAGGATGTAACAGTTACAACAATAGAAACACTATAAATAGGCAAATGAATCATTTATTGCTGCAGATCTGCATGTTACACCTCAAAGAGGGACAAAGGAGAACAACGAGGGACAGGGGGGCATGGACTCAAAAGAGGGACAAAGGAGAACAACGAGGGACAGGGGGCATGGACTCAAAGGAGAACAACGAGGGACAGGGGGGCATGGACTCAAAAGAGGGACAAAGGAGAACGAGGGACAGGGGGGCATGGACTCAAATAGCGACAAAGGAGTACAACGAGGGACAGGGGGACATGGACTCAAAATAGGGACAAAGGAGTCCAACGAGGGACAGGGGGGCATGGACTCAAAAGAGGGGCAAAGGAGTACAATGAGGGACAGGGGGGCATGGACTCAAAAGAGGGACAAAGGAGTACAACGAGGGACAGGGGGGCATGGACTCAAAGGAGTACAACGAGGGACAGGGGGGCATGGACTCAAGAGAGGGGCAAAGGAGTACAACGAGGGACAGGGGGGCATGGACTCAAAATAGGGACAAAGGAGTCCAACGAGGGACAGGGGGGCATGGACTCAAAAGAGGGGCAAAGGAGTACAATGAGGGACAGGGGGGCATGGACTCAAAAGAGGGACAAAGGATAACAATGAGGGACAGGGGGCATGAACTCAAAAGAGGGACAAAGGAGAACAACGAGGGACAGGGGGCATGGGCTCAAAAGAGGGACAAATGAGAACAACGAGGGACAGGGGGCATGGACTCAAAAGAGGGGCAAAGGAGTACAATGAGGGACAGGGGGGCATGGACTCAAAAGAGGGGCAAAGGAGTACAATGAGGGACAGGGGGGCATGGACTCAAAAGAGGGGCAAAGGATAACAATGAGGGACAGGGGGCATGAACTCAAAAGAGGGACAAATGAGAACAACGAGGGACAGGGGGCATGGACTCAAAAGAGGGACAAATGAGAACAACGAGGGACAGGGGGGCATGGACTCAAAAGAGGGACAAAGGAGAACAACGAAGGACAGGGACTCTGGTGCTGTCCCCCAATAATCCTAGAAAGTGGCCGCACACTCTCAAAAATAATCAAAATGTATCATTTATTGTAACATTAAAATACAAAAGGCTTAGTGCGAAAAGGAACATATAAGACATCACAATACAAACATTTGTAACAATGGTTAAAAAACATATAATGACAGGAGATGGAGCAGGAGAGAAACCAGGTGTTAATCACGTTAAACTTTGAAAACTATATTGATTATGATTCAACTGTAAATGTTTTTTATTAATTAATTAATTAAAGTGGAACAACACCCAGGATTTTGACAAGCCCCAAAAACTCACCTCACCCCGCTCCTATGTGACCGCTGCCGCCAATCCCCGCCGACGGACAAGAGAGCGCGCCCACCGCCGCCTCCCGCGCGTCACTCTTACAGGGGGCGCAAGTGCACGTCCTGCTAGAGGGACGCGCGGGAGGCGGCGGCTGGCACCGCTGGAACGAGGATAAGGTAGGGATTTAGGGGTTTCTGGGGGGTTTCACACAGCGGGGCACCCCCGATCGGGGTGCCCCGCAGTCAGGGGGGTGATCGGTCCGGGAATCTTATAGATTCCCGGGCCCATCATGGGAGGGAGTTGGTCCACTTTAAAGTGGACCAACACCCAGGGGGGATCGGCCCGGGAATCTATAAGATTCCCAGATCGATCAGATCCCTCCCCGCGGGGCATCCGAAATCAGGATGTCCCGCGGGGAGGAACCCCCCAGGAGGCCCACAAACCTTACCTCAGCCCCGTTCCATCGGCGCCGCTTGTGAATGGTGGGCGCGCTCCCTGTTAGAGGGAAACGCGAGACGCGGCCTCCAGCGCTCAGAGCCGCTGAGCTGCTATGCGCGTCCAAGCGGCCTTGGACGCGCATACCACAGCGGCTCTGAGCGCTGTGATTGGCTGGAGCGGTCACGTGGGAGCGTGGTGAGGTGAGTGTTTCTGGGCTTTCGGGGGGGTTTCAGACAGCGGGGCACCCCCGATTGGGGTGCCCCACCGAAGTGGACCAAAACCCAGGATAGTCAAAATCCTGGGTGTTGGTCCACTTTAACCAACGAATCGATTGATTAAATCTGCCCACATGGCGTCATAAGCGGCAAGACGCTGGGGAAAAGTGCAAATTAAGTGCTCAATTATATATCCACAGCATAGCCTAGAATAGAGTAGTGCAAAATACAGAGAAAGGCAGCAAGACAACAAGAGAGGTAAAAAATCAAAGGAACGTGGAAATAAAAGTGCAGAGTGCATGTGCCTCCTATCAATGGCCCCAAATCATGGGGGCTAAAAAAGGCGCCAAGTGCAAAAATGACGCAGCGTCAGCCGCTATGATCACACGGAGCAGCAAGTAAATAAATGATAATCAGATAATAATCAGAGCTAGTAAGAATCAATGTATCAATACATCACCCAAAATTCATAGGGGCCCCCAAACCATCCTGCGCCACCAGCTCCAGACAAGTATAACACCGACACGTTGCGTAGTATTACACTACTTCGCCAGGGTCATGATATATATTTTGATTACTTTTGAGAGTGTGCGGCCATTTTCTGCGACCTTCCTGAATGGGCCGAGTCTGCGCCGTGGGAGTGGAAGGAAGGTGAGTGAAACGGGGCGACCTGGGAGGGTACACACATCAGAGCATCCCTGTTGGGGATGCCGCCACAGAGAGTCAAATTCATGTGTGTTGTTCCTCTTTAATGCGCAACAAAAGACAAGATTTTTCACAATCCCATGTTTCTACCCTTGTCCTGGGGGGGCACCCTGATTTGGGATGCCCTGCTAGGTGAAACCCCAATAAAAATTCACCTTTCCCCAGTCCTATGGCACATGCTTGCGCTCTCATCCAATCGGTATTATGTGCTTTGCATATTAATGATCAGTATACGACGCAGAGCTCTGCAATAGGGAGCAGCCGCTTCCCCAGTTTTCCATTAGACAAGAGCTCAGCTCAGAGATGCTGGGGATGCTGTCGCCATGGAAGCCAGGGAAAAGGTGGGTTTTGCAGAGACTCTGGGTGTGACCAAACCGGTATTGAATGTGTCTACATGTATATATATATATATATATATATATATATATATATATATATATATTATATATAATATGTATACGGACCTTGCTTGATGTAAACCACTCATTTCTTGTCCCCCCTCCCACTTGGGTTTCACCTTTATCTCACCCTCCAATGTGTCCTCTTGTACTCACGTCCTCCCCCCTCCCACCTAGTAATAAATATGAGAGTGGTTGGGGGTAATAAACCACCCCCCAGTGTGGAAACCAAATAACCAAGAGATCACAAGGTCCCAAAGTGTCCCCCCTCCCTGTGGAATCCCAGGACAGATGGGGGATGTCATATGAACCAACTTTTAGGTACTCAAAGATGGAGAATCCTAGATGCACCAATCAGTGGGTGACTCCAATCGCTCTGCCCATAGGAGGGGTCGGAAACTGACCCCTGGTTAGAGGGAATAAGGTGAGCTTCAGAATGGGGACGGAGACACTCGAATCTTACCATCAAGAGTGACACACGCTGCTTTTAACAGCAGAAGAAAAGAAGGCGTGTGGGGACAATTTATTTGACCAAACAGAACGCAGCCCAGACGGACTCTTAAGTATATTTTTCACATTTTTTATTTGTAATTGCTATCTAAATTATTTTCCGTGTTTTATAGTCAGTTCTGTTTTTTTTTATCACCTGTTTCTTGTTTGTTTTAAAGTGGACCAACACCCAGGATTTTGACTATCCTGGGTTTTGGTCCACTTCGGCGGGGCACCCCGATCGGGGGTGCCCCGCTGTGTGAAACCCCCCAGAAACCCCGAAAAACTCACCTGACCCCGCTCCCACGTGACCGCCGCTGCCAATCCCTGCCGACGGACAAGCGGGAGGCAGCGAAGGGACAAGAGAGCGCGCCTGCCCGCCCCTGCCTCCCGTGCGTCACTCTTACCATTCACAAACGGCTGGCGCGGGTGCGCGTCCTGCTAGAGGGACGCGCGGGAGGCGGCGGCGGGCGCCGCTGGATCGAGGATCAGGTAGGGATTTAGGGGTTTCTGGGGGGTTTCACACAGCGGGGCACCCCCGATCGGGGTGCCCCGCAATCAGGGGGCTGATCGGTCCGGGAATCTTATAGATTCCCGGGCCGATCACGGGAGGGTGTTGGTCCACTTTAAATAAATTCTAAAAATACAGCAGAGGGTCACTGATGCTCTAAATTAAGGATCTAAAAAGAAGAGCCTGGCTGCCTTACTTGCCTAGGACGCTCGCTGCCTGGAAGTGGTTGTGGGTCGATCGATCCGTTTGATCTGATTGTGTTGTGTGTGGCTTATATAGAGTTAAGCACTGTCTGTGTTCTGGTGGCAGCAGTTTATATCCGCGCGTGTTGCCAATTGAACAATTGCGGTGACACACGTGGGGTACGATTGGTCGGTTTGATCGGATGAATGATCAAGAGGTCTGATCAACCCCTGCAATCGTCACACTGGGGCCTCCCGATTTGGGGTAAGACTAGGGGACTGCTTTAAAGCGGAACAAAACCCACCCATCTTTTAGATTCCAGGGCCGACCACTGGCCGAATCGGGATGTCCCACTGTGTGAAACCCAGCGCCGGGGTGCACATTGGACGAGAGCCCACGCATGTGCCAGGAAGAGGTGAGTTGTACTGGGCGTTCTGGGGGGTTTCACACAACAGGGCATCCCAATTCAGCATGCATTAGGGGAATGGGAAAAAAAAAATTCCTGGATTTTGTTCCACTTTAAAGTGGACCGTCACCCTCCCGTGATCGACCCGGGAATCTATAAGATTCCCGGGCCGATCACCTCCCTCCCCGCGGGACATCCGAGATCGGGATGTCCCGCGGGGTGAAACCCCCTTACCTGTGAATGGCCGGCGCGGGCGCGCGCGCGTCAAGAGTGACGCGTGGGAGGCGGCGGCGGAGGAGCCGCTTGTCCGCGGCTGTCAAAAGGCTTGTCCGTGGGAGCGGGGAGAGGTGAGTTTTTCGGGGGGTTCGGGGGGGGTTTCACACAGCGGGGCCCCTGATCGGGGGTGCCCCACCGAAGTGGACCAAGACCCAGGATAGTCAAAATCCTGGGTGTTGGTCCACTTTAAGGCTTCTTTCAAACTGGGGCGATTGTAAATCGCTCACAATCGCCCTGCAATTGCCAGTGATATGCTGCCCATAGAAGCCTGCGTGTGGCAATCGTGGGGCAATTCCAATCACCCCCAATTCCTCCCTACCATGTTTTAGCCACATTTGCAGCAAATTTCTACTACACGGGTGATCAGGTCGTCTTACCCCAGTGTGAGAGTAGGAGGGGCATCCCAAATTGGATGTAAACTGACCTATAATAATTGTTACCAGAGATCCTGATTGGGATCCAGCTGTACAGTTAAAGTGGACCAAAACCAGCACTAGCGCCCAAAAGACCTGTTGAAACCCTTTCTCAGGGGGCATCCCAAATCGCCCTGTAATGTAAAACTTACCCAGTCCTGGGATCTCTATGCAAATTGCGCAGCACCCCCTCTCTGTGCGCTCTCCCTGGCTGGTGGTCCATTTGTCCAGTGTGGGTACTGTAAGTGGGGAATGCAGAGCACACCCACGTTTGATTGTCATGGGATCTGGATCAGGATTGGTGTATACCCAGGGCTGAATGTTTATTTCCCCGTCGCTCAATAGACACAGGCTGGCACCATGTGAAGCAGGTCCGTGGGTCCTTTTAGGACTGGGAAAGAATTTCCTTTCTACTCTCGCGGGCCCAGTCTAAGCCTGATGCCTCCTCCAGGGGCTGATCCATGTGTGACAGTGGTTACTTATCCATTAAGACCTAGCTTAAAGTGGACCAAAACCCAGGATTTTGACTATCCTGGGTTTTGGTATTTGCGGCTAGGGCCCCCAACAGTGCCCCGCTATGTGAAACCCCCAAGGTCACCCAAACAAACTCACCTCTTACCAGTCATGTGATGCATGCGTGGCCACTCGTCCAATCAGCGCGCTTGGATCTGCTCGAGCCCCTTCATACAGGAGCTCGTCTAATGCGAGCGGATCTGAGCGGGCTGGCATCCCCCACTACCCTCTAACAGGGAGCGTGCCCACACCAGTCATTCACAAATGCCTGACACGGGTACATGTCCTGCTAAAGGGATAGCGGGGATGCGGCCACTGCTCGCACATGCGCCGTTGGACCATTAAAGAAGGTGAGTTTATGGGTGACCTGGGGGGTTTCACACAGCGGAGCATCCCGATTCTGGATGCCCCGAGGGGTGGAAATCAATTGGACCTGGAATCTTATAGATCCAATGGCACATGTGCAAGCAGCAGCCGCATCCCCGTTAGCCCTTTAGCAGGGCACGTGCCTGCACCAGGTATTTGTGAATGGCTGGCGTGGGCACGCTCCCCGTTAAAGGCTTTTGGGCCACTTTAAAGGGTAATTCCACTTTCTATCGCATTTTTAGAGAATAGCGGGGATGCGGCTGCTGCGCCGTCGAGCCGGGAATAAAGGTGAGTTTTCGGGCGGCCTGAGGGGTCGATCAGGGTGCCCCAGGGGAAGCGAGTATGCCTGCCCTAGAGTCTCATAGACTCCAGGGTGGGTTTCGGTCCTCTTTAATCCTGAGATCCATGACTTATTGCGGGGCCTTAGAGACAGGGCGGGGAAACACTGTTGTTATGTAAAACTGAGCCAGTGGGGTAAGTAGCATGTAACAGTGAAATGATAACACTGCCCCTTTAAATGAGTGTGGGATGAATAGGAAGGTGTCGCTCTTTGTCATCTTAGCAAGGTGTGATTAATTTAAATGTTAATTGCTCACATCCTATATTAGCTGCCCCGGGGAAAGGAAGTGTTAGTATTTCTGAGAGCAGCTTAAAGGTAGGTGCATGGGGAGAAAAAAAAAAAATATATATAATATATATATATATATATATATATATAAATTGAGACCAGAAAAAACTATATATGGACCGCACCAGCACTATTTATCTAATGGTGTGCTCACTATTCTTGCCGCTGAATTGCCATACAGGAAAGGGATTTTTGTATAGGGTCCCCACACACCCAATAGTTTTGCACCAAGACAGATGGACAAAGAAATAGGGCACTACCTCCTCATTGAATAATAAAAAATGATTTTATTGTATTTTAGACCTAATTCTAAAAAGACACTAGACAATACATCTTAAAAAACATATAAACCACAATTCTACAAAACACACACAAGGGGGCGCCAGGGTACCATATAAAATTTCATAGTCACATAGTTCCAATATAAACAAAATTTAGAAAAATATATCTAAATATCTATACAATCCTACCAAATTAATTCTATACAATATGTGCAAAGAGTATACATGTGCAAAAAATTCACAAAAAGTGCCTGTGCAATGTGATTTATGCAAAATCTGCTATCCAATTAATAACATTCATTAGGAACCACCCAAAGTAGTTGAAAGAGACATGGAACATTCAGTATCAATTATAAAATAGATGTACCAACTGGACCTACCCCTACTGTCAGTCCGCCAACGCGTGTCGCAGCGGCCACACGCTG
Organism: Gastrophryne carolinensis; assembly: GCA_027917425.1. Classification (NCBI taxonomy): domain Eukaryota; kingdom Metazoa; phylum Chordata; class Amphibia; order Anura; family Microhylidae; genus Gastrophryne; species Gastrophryne carolinensis. The sequence goes on along the minus strand of CM051243.1, from coordinate 26,090,721 downwards.
CTTCCTCAGGGCGATTGTTGGTGTTTCATTATAGGGGTTAGATTCCTCCCGGCCTTATTTCTCATGGTGCTACAGTGGCCAATATGAACCGGGGCATCCTCTAACACTGACCATTGGTGGTCGTGTGAGCAGTCCCAAGGTACTATACAAGGTATTGCATGCTTGTTTTTTGAGAATTAAAGTGGTGCAATGGTGCAGTCTTTGCCAGTGGCTGCAGCGCACATACAAATTCACCTTTCCTCGGTCCTGCGGCACATGTGCGGGCTCTTGTCCAGTCAGAGCCTTTTGACGTGCATCTTTAAAGCAGACCAACAGCCTGGCACAGTTGGAAATGAAAGGTGGAGGCCATTTTGAAGCTTCCTGTCTTGACATAACTGACAATGCACAGTAACAGGAAGCCCAGCAGCACTTCCTGTTTTCAGGTGGTCTGCAAATGCATGAGCCGCCATCTTGATTTTAAAATTTACCACAGCAAGAGTTAGGAAAAGGTTAATTGTTTTGTGCAGCCATCTAAATTGCCCTGGGGAGGGATCCATATGAGCACTGTTTGTTGTGTTGCTCAGCAAATTGTTTGGCTTGCAGCAGTCGGGAGAGCGTTTTTTTTCAGTGAGAGCCAGAAAGGAGGCGAGTTCTGGTGGGATCCTGATTTGGGATGCCCCTGGGGAAAGCTAGCCTTGGAATCTTTTAGATCAGTAGTCCCCAAACTTCCTCCTCAAGGGCTGAGACAGGCCAGGTTTTGCAGCTCTCCACGCTACTCCACAGGTGAATTAACTGGTGCTCAGACAGAGCTATAGCCCTAATTATTACATCTGTGCATCAGCATAGAGAGCTGCAAAACCTGGCCTGTCTCAGCCCTTGAGGAGGAAGTTTGAGGACTACTGTTTTAGATTCTAGTTCCGGCTCTCTTGGGTTTTCTTTCTTTTTAAAGTGGACCAACACCCAGGATTTTCACTATCCTTGGTTTTGGTCCACTTCCGCGGGGCACCCCGATCAAGGATGCTCTGCTCCATAAAACTCGCCTAACCCCGCTCCTACGGCGCATGCGTGGCCGCTCGTCCAATCGGAGCTGCAGAGGTATGCGCGTCCAACCACAGCGACTTCGAGCACGCTGGCGGCCTCATCTCGCGCTTCCCTCTAACAGGGAGCGCGCCCGCGCTGGCCATTCACAAATGGCTGGCACATGCCCTGCTAGAGAGATGCGGCCCGCGCGTGCACCATTGGACCGGGAATAAGGTAAGGTTAGCGGGCGTCCTGGGGGGTTACGCATAGCGAGGTATCCAGGTTTGGATGCCCCGTAGGGAGGGATCGGATCGGCCTGGGAATCTTATAGATTCCCGGGCTGATCAAGGAGGGTGTTAGCCCACTTTAAAGGGGAACAAAACCCACCCTGGTCAGCCCTGTCTGGCCTTCCACCAGGGCATCCCGAAACGGCGAAATCTCCCCGAGGCACCCAACACTCACCTCTCCCCACTCTAGCTATGCATGTGCAGGCTCTCGTTCAGTGAGAGCTGTCATTTGGCAAACTGCTCTTAGTGTTGTGAATGTGGAGCACAAGCTGCCGCATCCCCGCTGGCATCTGCGCGCTCCCGGCCAAGCCATTCATATAGGTAAATGGCTCTCATTGACTAGAATTGGGAGCATGCTCTCCCCATTTTAGTCAATGAGGGCAGTTTTTCGAATGACCTAGTCACAGCAGGTGGCTTCATTGGAGGAGAGCCTGCATATGTGCCGACGGAACCAGGAAGAGGTGAGTGAAAAGTGGGGGTTCACACAGCGGGGCATCCCAATTTGGGGGCAGCAAAGCCTTTTGTGCCACTTTTAAGGGGCATTTGGTCCCCAATTTAAACCTAAAGTGTCGCTAATGTGTTTGGAAAATGGGATAGAAAGATTTCAGGTCCGGCTTCAGGTTTCCGCAGGCCCTTGGGCAACAGAGTGTTAGTGTGGGCCCCTTGCAGTGTGGTATGAGACCCCACACATGGTAATGCTACAAGTATGGTGAAAATATTGCCAAAGATTTCTTTTAATTATATGAAAACCATCCCAGCTCTGATTGCCCCAGACCAGTGCCACTTGTTGCAGTTCCCCTTTTAAGGGTAATTTTCCTGTCAAAATGCAAAAAAACTTGCTCAAGGGTTTAGACTCCCATACTGGTACTGCTGCCATGTTTGTCAATAGGAAAAAAGGAAAGATTAAAAGAATAAGGAAAGAAAAAAGGATTGACTGAAAAAATTCAGAAGGAATGACGGAGGATAAAAGAATAGGGGTGAAAGGAAGAAAAGTCAAAGAATAGAAGGAATGAAAACAAAGTCAGAACTAATAGTAGGATTGACAGACAGAAAAAAATATAATGAAATGAAAAGTCAAAGAATAGAATGGATGACCAAGAATAAAAGGATAGAAAGTCATAAGGAAAAGGAGGAATGACAAAGAATGGAAAAAAAAAGTAAAAGAATAGAAGGGATGACAGAAGGAATAAAAGAATTGAAAGTCACAAGGAATAGAAGGAATGACAGAATGAAAGAAAAATGTCAGACAGAATAGAAGGGATGAAATAAAGAAAAGTCAAAGAATAGAAGGAATGAAAACAAAGTCAGAACTAATAGTAGGATTGACAGACAGAATAAAAATATAATGACATGAAAAAAGTAAATAGAATGGATGACCAAGAATAAAAGGATAGAAAGTCATAAGGAAAAGGAGGAATGACAGAATGAAAGAAAAAAGTAAGAGAATAGAAGGAATGACAGAAGGAATAAAAGAATTGAAAGTCATAAGGAATGAAAAATGTCAGACAGAATAGAAGGGATGAAATAAAGAAAAGTCAAAGAATAGAAGGAATGAAACACAAGGCAGAACAGAAGTAAAGAGAGAAAATACAACAGAGCAGAAGGGAAGACAAAGAAAGGCAGACCTAAAAGAGCAGAAATAATGACACAAAAAAACAAAGGGGGGGGGGGGGGGGTGCCAGAAAGGGAGTGGAAGAACATTAGAAAAAAGAAGGAAAGGATAAATGGAAATAAAGGGAATAAAGAATATATTTAAAATGGTAAAAACTAAAACATTACTGACACAGAAGTAATCTCACAATGGCCAAGTTGCCCCTGGCTGCCAGTCCTCTGCAATCCTGCATGGAGATGGAATGATCTTGCCCACAGCTAGGAAAAGTAGTCACATGACCATGTGAGGTGGCCTCTCCCAAGGTGCAGGGGCCCCGGCACCTGCCCAGGTATGCCCAATGCCGATGCCTGCCCTGAAAGATTTGATTGGTGTTTTAGTGTCTTGTGATGTCTGGTAAATTGTAATTATGATATGGACCTGTAATTATATCAAATCCTTTTTTTTTTTTTTTTTTTTCTTTAGTGATCTGGGCATACACAAGCCAATACAAGATGTCTTCAGGATGGGATAACAGCGGCTCGAGTTTCTTTAAGTCCACCTCCAATCTAACGCTGACAGACATCATGGACATGGGATTTGTAGCAGCCGTGCATGGAAACTCCTCCCCCTTCCACTCCCAGCTTGAGCAGTTGGATGGAAGGGTGCGACCCAAATCTGGAGTATCCCCAATCTTTGTCAAAGTATCTGAGAGTACACCACTGGCAAGTGGAGCGGGAAAAATGTGGCTGGGCATAGAGGATGTGGGGTCCTCTTCCTGCCGCTCACCGTTGAATCCTGAAGGTTTGTTTTTCGAACAGTCCTCCTTGATTTCAGAGTCTCTCGTTCAATTCAACAACTCCATTGTAGGTATCTTCTGTGGTGCCACAGTGTCGACGCCCTATAAAAAGGAAGGCGCCGAGACTTCTGATCCATTGATGGTTGAGGTGACCACATCCAAGCTGCAAGAGTCTGAAGTCGTGGTGAATGCAGCTGCACCTCAGAAAACGGTGCCACCGATGTGGGAGATTTCTGAAATCAACTCGGCATTGGAGGAAAATACTCCCTCACTCGATGTGTCCATTTCAGACTTGTGCTTTCCAAATGGCTCCGGTGAGGCGGCGCCTGCCCCACCACCTACTGCTCCCATTGCTCAGTGGGTTGGCGTGAAGCACAAGGACATTGGACGTTCTTATCTTCAGCCTTTCCGTTACAAGCGTCAACTGAGCGCCTCAGAGATTCCAGTGACCAACGCCTCACCCCCAGTTTGTGCTTTTCAGCTTACTGCAGCATCTCCTGGCAAGCCTGGAGAATGGCAGATTGAGGTAGCCACAGGACCCCAGATATGAGCCATAGCCATGCTTCTCCTGGCAAGCCTGGAGAATGGCAGATTGAGGTGGCCACAGGACCCCAGATATGAGCCATTGCAATGCTTCTCCTGGCAAGCCTGGAGAATGGCAGATTGAGGTCACCACAGGACCCCAGATATGAGCCATTGCCATGCTTCACGTTGGCAATCTTAATTATGCTACTGCTGGATGTGTGGGTGGGAGATGCTGATTATTGTATGTGGTCTTTCTGTGTTTACTTTTTTGTATAGTTTGTCCAGTAAATTAATAAAGGTTTTTCATATCTTACATTCTGGGATCTCAGTGGTGGACCTAAAATTTTCTAGTACTTGCTTTTAGTTTAAGGAAATTCTTGCTAGAGCTCCAAACAGGCAATGTGGAGGCTGATTAATTACCAACGCCAGGTATCGGCAGATGAGCCTTCCCCCAAAACTCAGTGTATGCCATCGGTTTGTTTAGGTCTATGGATGTGCAGATAATGAGAGAGATTGGCTTATGTAACCCAATGCCTCATTTCTGTCAACTGCCCCCTTGCTGCATGTTCCATAATTATAGGGTTTGGAAACACTGGCCTCTATCAAATTACTCCACTAACCCCCCCCCCCCCCCTTCCCATCTGATTTGCTGCTGCCAGAGAGTGCTGACATTCCAGCGGTGTGCACGGGCAGAGGAGGTCCGCTCGCTTGTCCCGGGCCTGGGTGTACTGCACTCCAGGCTCCAGTGAAGTGGTGGCTTCCGGGTCCCCAGGCTGTACGTCCGCATGGTGTGTACTGCTGGGGGCAGGGCAGGGACTCTAAGCACTTCCAGCTTCCTGAGGAGAGGTTGGGAACACAAAACCGTGAGTGGAGGCCTGGAGCAGCCTAAAAATCCTCACGTTAACCTGGGCCGCGGTGGTGAAGTGGGCTGTCAGGTAGGCCGGGGGGGCAGCAGCAATGTCTCATGAGAAGCCAGAGAGAAGTATATTTTCTGCATTTGTTGTGAGCCTTAATTATCATTCACCGTGGGTGTTAATTTAGCATGATATTTCTCCTTCTTCCAGCCTGTTATTTCTAATCCCAGTTTTTGTCTAAATTGTCAGGCTATCCTCCTGGAACCGACCCTTTTTTCAAAATTGCATTGTCAAATTGGGGGGGGGGGGGGAGGCAGCTTCCTTTTATTTAATAGAAACTGTTGGTTCCATTAAAATGGACATGACCTCGACCCTGGATATTTGCAAGGCAGCTCTGTTGGCCAGGACCGTGCCCCCACTAGCCACTTTTTCTCCGACACAGGATTTTCCTATAACTCAGGCAGCCCCTGTGCCAATCACACACTGGGTCAGCCTGCTACCAGTCTGTCAGGGAACCAAGGAAAGCAAAGGTATGATCTCCTCAGATGAAGATTTACTAAATGCAGGTTTTGGAAGGGAAGGGTCTCAAGAAGAAGGAACCCCAAAAGGCCTGAAAAAATACAATACGGTGATTACTCACCTGTAGAATTGGTATTATATGTATGTATACAGCACGTCCTGTTCCAGAATATTCCTTACTCCTGGGTAATACATCCACAAGATGGCGCTGGACTGCAGAAAACAGCTTGTGGCTCTTCCCGGCCCTATATAAGTCAGGGATCTCCCAGAAAAATCCCCAGTATTGACAAGCATGTTAACAAGAAGCCGGGAGAACAATAATAACAGGAAATCAAAAATGAACAATCACCATACAGAGGTAACTAAGAATAATTATAACAAGGGTGGGATGGAACAGGATGTGCTGTATACGTATAATACCAATTCTACAGGTAAGTAATCACAGAATTGTATTATTCTAAGTATACAGCACGTCCTGTTCCAGAATATTCCTTACTCCAATAGCAGTGTCTGTAAGGTAGGGTGGGATCCCCAAAAAGTAACAGCGGGCAGTTTAAACCACTGCCGCCTGCAGAACTTTGCGACCAAAAGCAGCATCAGCTGAGGCCCGAACATCAACCTTGTAAAACTTAGAAAAGGTATGAACAGAAGACCAAGTAGCGACCTTGCAAACTTGTTCAACAGAAGCCTGGTGCTGAAAAGCCCAAGAGGCACCAAAAGCACGAGTAGAATGAGCAGTAGGGTGGAAGGGAGGCTCCTTCCCCTTAGCAGAATAGGCCTGTATCACAGCCTGGCGGATCCACTTGCTGATAGTGGACTGGAGCCAAACCCTTCTTAGGTCCAGACACGAGCACAAAAATACAATTCTGTGAAATACTCACCTGTAGAATCGGTATTATAAGTATACAGTACGTCCTGCTCCAGATAGATTACTTACACTTGGGTTATCCTCCGCCAGATGGCGCGGCACTGCAAAGACATGCAAAACAGGCTCCTCCTGGCCCCTCAAATACACGGGGACATCCCACAAATCCCCAGCAGTGAACGAGAAGCCGGGAGAATTTAACCGCCCAAACTGGTAACTATAACAATGATAACAATCATCATACAGGGGATCCAGAATAATGCAAAACCAAGGGTGGGGTGGAGCAGGACGTACTGTATATTTATAATACCAATTCTACAGGTGAGTATTTCACAGAATTGTATTATTCTTAGTATACAGTACGTCCTGCTCCAGATAGATTACTTACACTTGGGACATCCAATAGCAGTGTCCATAAAATAGGGTGGGATCCCCAACAAAGAAGGTAACAGCAGACAGTTTAAACCACTGCCGCCTGCAAAACCTTGCGGCCAAAAACAGCATCAGCTGAGGCCCTAACATCAACCTTGTAAAACTTTGAAAAGGTATGAACAGAAGAGCAAGTAGCGGCCTTGCAAACTTGTTCAACAGAAGCCTGGTGCTGGAAGGTCCAAGAGGCACCAATAGCACGAGTAGAATGAGCAGTAAGGCGGAAGGGAGGATTCTTCCCCTTAGCAGAATAGGCCTGAATCACAGCCTGGCGAAACCATTTGCTAATAGTAGACTTGGCAGGAGCCAAACCCTTCCTGGGCCCAGAATGGACCACAAAAAGAGCATTTTCCTGAAGGACGCAGTGACTATCAGGTAATACTTCAGACACCTGACCACATCCAAGGAATGCAGAACCCTTTCCTTAGCGTTGCTAGGATTAGGATTAGGGCACAATGAAGGAAGAACCTATCTTGATTTAAATGAAAAACAGACACCACCTTAGGCAGAAGGTCTGGCCGAAAGCGGAACACCACCTTGTCCTGGTGTCTCTCATAGTATGGGGGCTGAATAGACAGAGCCGCCAACTCAGACACACGCCTGACCGAAGTAATGGCCACCAGAAAGACAACCTTGAGGGTAAGCACAGCCAGAGCAGCATCCTGTATAGGTTCAAAGGGAGCACCCTGCAAGGCAGACAAAACCAAGTTCAAATCCCAAACAGGGACCATAGGTTTACGTGGGGGGACGCACATGTGTAACCCCCTGGAAGAAGGTCTTAACCAAAGAATGCTGAGCAAAAGACTTCTGAAAGAAAACAGACAGGGCAGAAACCTGACCCTTCAGAGTACTGAGTTGGAGTCCCGACTCCAACCCATGCTGTAAGAACTCCAGAACCCTGGGAACTGAAAACACCCGACAGGGAAGAGACCTAGACTCACACCAGTCAATGTAGGTACGCCATACCCTGTAATAGATGGAAGAAGAAGTTTTCTTCCTAGCCTTCACCATGGAATCAACCACCGAGGCGGACAAGCCTTTCTCCATCAAGATGGAGGTTTCAGCAGCCAGGCCGTCAAAGCCAGAGTTTGTAAATTGGGATGGCGTAAGGGGCCCTGAGTGAGCAGATCTGGCACCCCTGGCAGAACGTACTGGTCTACTGCCATCTGCACCACGTCTGCGAACCACACTCTTCTTGGCCACCTGGGGGCCACCAGAATCGCTGGCACCCCTTCCAGAGCAATCTTGCGCAGAACCCTGCCCAGCAGGGGGAATGGAGGAAAGACATACAGGAGCCGAAATTCCTGCCATGACATGGACAGAGCATCCGTGGTCAAGGCCAGAGGATCCTGAGACAGGGAGACAAAGGCCGGGAGCTTGTGATTGTGACGAGACCAAACAGATCCACATCTGGTAGACCCCAACGGTGACACAGGGACTGGAATACCCTGTTGCAGAGGGACCACTCTCCCTGACGAGAGGTCCCCCTGCTCAGAGAGTCTGCCAGTAGATTCTCTGCCCCCGGGATGTACACAGCCAAAATGCATTGAACATTGGCCTCCGCCCATGTCAGAATCCGCGACACCTCCTGGAGGGCCCCCCTGCTCCGGGGCCCTCCCTGATGGTTGTTGTATGCAACCGCCGCCCTGTTGTCTGAGCGCACCTGCACAGACAAACCCCGCAGGTGGTCGGTCAACTGATCCAGAACCAATCTGATCGCCCGTAGTTCCAAAATGTTTATAGGTAAGTGGGCCTCCTGAGGCCCCCACCTCCCCTGGAACCGCAGGGACTTCCAGAATCCCCCCCATCCTGACAGACTGGCATCCGTGGTGAAAACGTTCCAGGTACAGCCGCACTCTTACCCTTGTATCAGGCGGGTGCACGGTTCGCGGAGACACCGCAAATACCAGTATACTTGTAAAGAACCAGCACTCCAAATAAGTTCATGCAGAAGATTGTATTGCTATAACACGAGTCAAGTACAGCAGTGGAGGCCTGGCAACCTCCCCGCCGACCGGGACGGCGGTGCCCGACGCGCACACGGCCTCTGTGAGCCTGGGAGACGGAGGTGAGTTCACTTTACTGCAATTCACTTCATAATGATTGTTTCAATGAGACACTTGGATGACAGCTATTCTGCACATGATAAGGGTATGGTCTGTCAGCGCCCCTGACGTCATTATGACGTCAGGCGCGAAAATGCAATGTGACTACAATTTGATTGGTCTGTTGTACTATATAATGGATTTGGTGATGGCAATCTGTTCTTTTCTTGTACACGCGGTGGGTCCTGATGAAGGGGGCCCCAGTGCACCCCGAAACGTCGACTCGCCTCCACTGCTGTACTTGACTCGTGTTATAGCAATACAATCTTCTGCATGAACTTATTTGGAGTGCTGGTTCTTTACAAGTATACTGGCATCCGTGGTGATCGTCTCCCAGGAGGGGGCTAGAAAGGACCTGCCCCCCAGCAAGTTCCTGGAACCAAGGGGGGGAGCACACAGACCCCGTCCAAGGACGTTGGGTCCTTGTCCCAAACTGACAGAAGGTGAAGTTGTAGAGGCCTCAAATGGAACTGAGCAAAAGGCACCGCCTCGAAGCACGCCACCATCAGGCCCACCAACTGCATTCCCTGCCTGAGGGAGGGATGGAGACCCAACAGCAGGAACCTCACCTGCGCAGTTAGAGCTTCCACCTTCTGTTGAGGAAGGAATATCCTTGACTGAACCGTATCCAGAATCATTCCCAGGAACGGGATCACCGAGGAAGGGGACAGAGAAGACTTGGGGGTGATTGATCACCCAGTCGAAGGACTCCAGGGTGGACACTACCAGCTGAGTGTCCAACTCTGCCTGCTGTAGAGACCGAGATGTGATGAGTATATCGTCCAGGTAGGGCAGCACGCGGATGCCCCTTGACCTCATCAGAGACATCACCCCCGCCAGCACCTTGGTGAACACTCTGGGAGCTGAAGTGAGGCCAAATGGCAAGGCCACAAACTGGTAATGCTGATCTTCCAACGCGAATCTGAGGAACCTTTGATGTCCTGAAGACACAGGGATGTGAAGGTTTTTGATGTCCACAGACGTCATGAAATCCCCTGGGCGCAGGGAGCTGATGGCCGAGCGCAGAGTTTCCATGCGACAACGACTGTTCTTGACAAATTTGTTGAGGATCTTTAAATCCAGAATAGGCCAGACTGACCCATCTTTTGGGAACTGTGAAGAGGTTGGAGTAGAACCCCTGCCTCTTTCTCTTAAGGGGACCCTGCAAATGACCCCCAGACCCAGAAGGCCTTGCACGGCCTGCGCCAACACCTGAGCTGAGACAGGGTCCTGGGGGATCCGGGATCTGATGAATCTTGGGGGAGGCCGCACAGCAAACTCTATCTTGTAACCGGAGGACACTACCTCCTGAATCCACTGGTCTGAGATGTGATGCTCCAGACGTGAGCAAAGTGCTGCAGCCGTCCCCCCACCCTGACGGGTGAGGGCGCCCCATCATGCCTGAGGGGGCTTGGGAGAGGATTTGGGCTTAGCCCCCCCAGGAGGAGCCAGGACGTCGTCCTCTGCTCCTGTGCCAGGAATCTGCATGAGCCCCCGCGAAGGACACCCCTTTTTCTTGTTTAGCACCACGGTAGGGGAGTGAAAGGGAGCCCTGGCCCCGAAGGGCAGAGACTGCAGTCTGCGCTGGGGTAACTTACCTCCCTTAGCAAAAAGGTCTAGGCGGTCCCCAAACAGGCGTAGCCCCTTAAATGGAAGCCCAGTGAGGGCCTTCTTTGCAGCATTGTCAGCAGCCCACTGGCGCAGCCAAACCGCGCGCCGTATAGCTACCACCAAGGCAGAAGTTTTCGCACACATCCTAATGGCATCATCCAAGGCAGAGAGGATAAAGTTTACAAACACGTCACAGTTAGACAGTGCATTAAACACATCAGGTAGCAATCATCAGGAGCACCGTCAAGTACACTTCTGATCCGGGACCTGAGCGCCACAGATGTAATGGCCGAGGTGCAAACCGGGCGAAGCGCCGTCCCCACAAATGCAAAGGCATGGCACGCCAATTGGTCAATGCACCGGTCCTCGGCATCCCACAGAGTAGTAGAGTCAGGGGAGTGCATAACAGAGGTGTTAGACAGTCCTAGAATAGGAGCATCCACCTCGGGAGGGGATGACCAGCACTTGACCATATCAGCAGGAAAGGGGTACTTTCTGTCCCCAACTCTTAGGTATACCGGGAAGTCTACTGGGACGTTCGCACTCCTTAAGCACGAGATTATTGAAATGGGTTTGCTCAGGAAATTCCAAACAAGCCTTAGCAGTATGAAAAAGCTCACCCCTTTGCCTCGGAGCCGCAACAGGGGGAGAGATGGATAGAACCACAAGAATCTGAACCAGCAGTCTGTCAGTATCATCCGGGGCCCAGGAGTCAGAGCCAGAATCGTCATGGCCCCTGGGTCTCTCAAAAGATGATCCTGAATCAGAAAACAGCTCCCCTTCGTCCAAGGGGGTATAGCCACATAGATGCAACAACTCAGACTCCATAGGGAAAAGAGTGGCATCAGGGGTTAAGTGATGCTTTTTAGCAGTGGCCTTATGCGCTAAAGTATTAGCAATCAATTTTTCAACGCTGGCCAGTCTAGCAGACACATCAGGCTGAGAATCCCCGCTTGTATGCAATTCAATGGGGGTGAGACTCAAGCTTGGGGGAGTAGGTGAAGTGAGATGAGGTGCAGGCCCAGCCACAGGAGGGGCGGATTGCAACGTTAGCACCTGCTGTGCGCAAGGAACACAGACCCGTGCATTGTCACCGCTGATAGGCGAGACCCCACAAGCTACACACAGCCGGGCTTGTCCCGAAGGAACCCCGGTCACAATATCCTGAGATGCCTCCATATGGTGATTATTAGGCACAATATGCTAGTAGGGATTGACACTATAAAGCAACCCTGGATGCCCCAATGACCCGCTAGGGAAGTGGGAGTAATTATACTAGGCCTAACTATCAATTACACCGGGCCGGGAGAAGCCAATGGATTCACCCGTCTGAAAGACACAATGGGAAGAAGGGGTGTCAGAACCAAACACACTAAAATGATTATGAAGTCGCCCACGAGGGCACTTACGGACCGCGGTAAGTAGAACCGTCACACACGCGCGCACGACCTGACAAAATGGCGCCGAGAGTACCTCGAAGGGCGGGCCAGCGCGAGCCGTGACGCAGAGCACACCAAACCAGGCCCCGCCCCCCCCTCGAAGAGCGCGAAGCCCACAGACAAGCAACCAATGAGAACGCAGACGCGTCTTGAGGTAATGCCGCCGCCCGGCGCGGAACGTCCAAATGAAGGAAAAGACGCGCGCGGCGGCAGCGGCGGCATTTGCAATAGTAAAAAGACAAGTCAGCGCAGCGGCTGACACCACATATACTAGTCAAAAAACATGACAAAAAGCCGTATGCACGAATCACGATACACGCTCACCCACACCCCCCTCCCCTTCTTTCCCCCCCGAAGGCTACAGGGAGAATGAGGGAGGATGGCGGCCCTCTGTACAAGACCCACCGCTACACGGGGCATGGGACAATAATGCGGGAGGGGCATCCCATACCCTTTGGTGGGGGATTGCGGTGGAGCAGCACTCCTTAACCACACATGGTGCTGCCTACCTTCACCCGACCAGCGCAGCCCAGGCTGGGAGGCACATCACACGAGGACGGGTGGGAATAGTCCAACAGGGCCGCAGGCTAATAGCCCCGCTCACCTGCGAGAGAGTGATAATTTCACGTCTTTGCAGTAAGCACTGCAGAGAAATCTGGGGATTTGTGGGAGGTCCCCGGGTATTTGAGGGGCCGGGAGGAGCCTGTTTTGCATGTCTCTGCAGTGCAGCACCATCTGGCGGAGGATAACCCAAGTGTAAGTAATCTATCTGGAGCAGGACGTACAGTATACTAAGAATAGAGCATCAGTCTTCCTGAAGGATTCAGTAGCCACCAAATAGAACTTCCTCACCACATCCAGAGAGTGTAAAACTCACTCCTTAGGGTTACTAGGATTAGGGCATAGAGAAGGCAAAACAATGTCCTGATTGAGATGAAAAGCAGACACAACCTTAGGCAGAAAATCAGTCTTAAAAATGAAACACCACCTTGTCCTGGTGTCAAGTGAGGGGGTTTAATGGAAAGCGCCGCCAACTCAGAAACACGCCTAACAGAAGTGATGGCCACCAAAAAGACTACCTTAAGAGTCAAAATGGACAATGGGGCCTCACGCAAAGGCTCAAAGGGAGACCCCTGCAAGGCAGATAAAACCAAGTTCAAATCCCAGACTGGTAACATAGGCTTACGTGGAGGACGCACGTGAGTAACCCCCTGGAAGAAGGTCTTGACCAGACGATGGTGAGCAAAGGATCTTTGGAAGAAAATGGCCAAAGCAGAAACATGACCTTTGAGGGTACTAAGTTGAAGACCCAAATCCAAACCATGTTGCAGGAATTCCAGAATCCTAGGGATAGAAAACACCCTACAGGGAAGCAACTTAGACTCACACCAGTCAATGTAAGCATGCCAGACCCTATAGTAGATGGATGAAGAGGACTTCTTCCTAGCCCGAATCATGGTATTAACAACAGAGGCAGGCAGCCCCTTTTCCATCAAGATGGAGGTTTCAGCAGCCAGGCCGTTAAAGCCAGCGTTTGTAAATTGGGATGGCGTAGCTGCCCCTAAGTGAGCAGGTCTGGATCCTTGGGCAGAGCATACTGATCTACTGCCAACTGCACGACGTCTGCAAACCACACCCTTCTTGGCCAACAGGGGGCCACCAGAATGGTTGCCACCCTTCCTGAGCAGCACCTTGCCCAGCAGGGGAAAAGGAGGGAACACATATAGAAGCTGAAAGCTCTTCCAAAACATTGCTAGTGCATCCATGGTCAAGGCCAGAGGGTCCTGGGACAGAGACAAAGACTGGAAGCTTGTGATTGTGACGGGACGCAAACAGATCCACATCTGGCTGACCCCAGCCGTGGCACAGGGAGCGAAACACCCTGCTGCTGAGGGACCATTCTCCCAGACAATAGGTCCCCCTGCTGAGGGAGTCTGCCTCCAGATTCTCCATCCCCGGGATGTACACAGCTGAGATGCAGGGAACATTCTCCTCCGCCCAAGACAGTACACTTCCTTGAGGGCCCTCTTGCTCCGGGTCCCTCCCTGCTGATTGATGTAGGCAATCGCTGTCTGGTTGTCCGAGCGGACCTGAACCGCCCGACCCCGAAGGTGTGGAGTCAACTGGGCGAGAACCAACCTTATCGCTCTCAATTCCAATGTTGATAGGGGTGTGGGCCTTCTGAGGGCCCCACTGACCCTGGAATTTCAGGGATTTCCAGAGGCCCCCCCAACCTGTCAGACTGGCATCTGTGGTGACTGTCTCCCAGCACGGGGCCAGAAAGGATCTGCCCACCAACAGGTTTCTTGAGTCCAGCCACCACGAGAGATACCGTCTGGACAGAGGGGACAGAACCAACACCTGATCCAGTGACCTAGGGTCCCGATCCCATACTGACAAGAGGTGAAGTTGAAGAGGCCTCATGTGAAACTGAGCGTATAGAACCACCTCGAAGCAAGACACCATCAGGCCCACCAGCTGCATCCCCTGCCGGATGGAGGGATGAGGGCAAGACATAAGGAACCTGGCTTGGGCCTGAAGACTCTCCACCTTCTGCTGAGGGAGAAAAAAAATCTTGACCTGAGATGTATCCAGAGTCATGCCCAGAAAGGACCTCACCATTGATGGTGACAGGAAAGACTTGGGGTGGTTGATCACCCAGCCGAAGGCCTCCAGTGTGGACACCACTAGCTGAGTATCCAGCTCTGCCTGCTGGAGAGATTGAGACATGATGAGAATGTCATTTAAGTAAGGAAGGATGCGAATGCCCTGAGATCTCAGCAGAGCCAGTACGAGACATGATGAGAATGTCATTTAAGTAAGGAAGGATGCGAATGCCCTGAGATCTCAGCAGAGCCAGTACGCCCGCCATTACTTTGGTGAATACCCTGGGAGCCGAGGTGATACTGAAAGGCAGAGCCACAAATTGATAGTGCTGATCCTCCAGAGCGAACTTGAGGAATCTCTGATGACCTGGAAAGATTGGTACATGAAGGTAAGCGTCTTTGATGTCTACAGAGGTCATGAAGTCCCTTGGGCGTAGTGAATTGACAGCTGAGCGCAGAGTCTCCATGCGAAAGTGTTTGAATCTGACAAATTTGTTGAGGCACTTTAAATCCAGGATAGGTCTGATGGATCCGTCTTTTTTGGGAACAGTGAAAAGATTGGAATAGTAGCCTCTGCCCCTTTCCCTCAAAGGCACCTGGCAGATGACCCCCAACTCCAGAAGGTTTTGGACAGCAAGGCACAGACCCTGAGCTGACAGGGGGTTTAGAGCCATCCGGGAGTTGATGAATCTTGGGGGTGGCCAGGCAGCAAACTCTATCTTGTAACCGGAGGACAGTACCTCCTGAATCCACCGGTCTGAGATGTGAAGCCTCCAGATGTGAGCAAAGAGCCGAAGCCGTCCCCCCACCCGGATGGGTGAGGGCGCCCCTTCATGCCTGAGGAGGCTTGGGTGAGGATTTTGGCTTAGGACCCCAGGAGAGGCCAAGGACGGCCACGTCCTCTGCCCCTTCCCCAGTGATCTCCGCGGGCCCCAGTAAAGGGGACTCCTCGGTCAGGTCTGGAACCACGGAAGGATGGGAGAAGGGCACCTATCCCCCGAAAGGACCGGGACGGCCTCCTACGTTAAGGTAACCTACCGCCCCTGGCAAACAAATCCAAGCGTTCACCAAAGAGGCGCAGGCCCTTGAAAGGGAAACCAGTGAGAGCCTTCTTAGCAGCATTATCAGCAACCCACTGACGTAGCCAGACAGAGCGGCGTATAGCCACCAACAGGGCAGAAGTTCTACCACACATTCGAATGGCACCATCCATAGCAGACAGAAACCAACAATAGATTGTCCCTGCACCACTCTTAATTAAAGAGAAATAATAAGATGGTGTGCAAAGAAATTTTTTTAGTGTGACAAAAGCAATAAAATTGCAGCAAAGATAGTGTGGGGCCCAGTACCCCACAAAGTACAAACACCAAAAAATCTGCACCACCAATCTGTATATCTAGAGTTCAATCAGGACATGCAACAATAAAATATATTTCTAATTGTAAATTTATTATTTACATAATATTAAAAATAGAGCTCATCCAACAATGCTAAAAACCATAGTAACTCAATGGGAAAAATCTCAAGCCATAAGGGGGTGTCATTGTGCAAAAGTAGTATAATACAAATATATATATATGTGAACCAGTAGATAATTAATACAAGAAACAATCTGTATTCAAAACATGTGAAAAACTACACAATATTGATTTAAATGATAATAAATCCCACAATTATCATGTGATAAAAAATGTGCATCTAAACGAATCCAGTGACCAAACCCCAAAAAATGATCCTAAAGTGAAATGAATAGTGTATAAAGAAATCCTATCACCCAATAATCTGGCTGGAGATCCCGCTGAGTCCTGGTGCCTCTTTACCCACGCGCTCCGTGGAAACTACCACTTTGCAAGGTGCCAGGAAAGAACACATGGGAGAAGGGCACCTATCCCCCGAAAGGACCGGGACGGCCTCCTACGTTAAGGTAACCTACCGCCCCTGGCAAACAAATCCAAGCGTTCACCAAAGAGGCGCAGGCCCTTGAAAGGGAAACCAGTGAGAGCCTTCTTAGCAGCATTATCAGCTACCCACTGACGTAGCCAGACAGAGCGGCGTATAGCCACCAACAGGGCAGAAGTTCTACCACACATTCGAATGGCACCATCCATAGCAGACAGGACATATGCAACAAATTCATAGCAAAGCAGGAGAGATCTGTACTCTTCTCCTCCCGCGTCATCAGAGGCCCCCCTCTAAGAGACTCTTAAGCAAACCCTTAATAGCAATAGCTGTAATGGCAGAGGCACAAACCGGGCGTAGCGTGGTCCCCACACAGGCAAAGGCATGGCAAGCCAGTTGGTCCATACGCCGGTCCTCACCATCCCTCAGGGTAGTAGCGTCAGGAGAATGGATGACAGATGTATTGGACAGCCCAGAATGGGCGCGTCCACCTCGGAAGGACATGACCAATGCTTAATCACATCAGCAGGAAAGGGATACCTTTTGTCCCAACTTGGGCACCCCTGGCAGCTTGCTAGGCCGATCCCATTCTTTGAGCACCAGATTATTAAAGCCAGACTGCTCAGGGAATTCCAAATGTGGTTTAACCGTAAGAAAGAGCTCACCCTGCTGCTGGAGCCACGGCAGGAGGGGAGATACAGAGCACTTCAAAGATATGAGCCAAAAGCCTGTCAGTGTCATCTGAGGACCATAGATCTTCCCCAAAGGGAGACCCTGTACCACCATAAACCCTAGGCTGCTCCTCAGATGATTCTGAATCAGAGAACAAGTCCCCCTCCTCCAGGGGGGAATAACCAGTAGTGTCAAAAATGTCCTCAGTTTCCACAGGAAAGAGGGAGACGGCAGGAGATAAATGCCGCTTCTTAGCAGAAGCCTTATGCGAGGCAGACCCGAGGGGGTGCAGGCCCAGCAACAGGTAAACCAGACTGCAATGCAAGTACCTGCTGGGCGCAGGATACACATACCCTGACATCATCACCGCTTTGGGATACCCCACATGCAACACATAGCCGGGCTTGTCCCGAAGGAACCCCAGGCTCATTATCCCCAGAAGCCTCCATATGGTGATTTGAAAGGCACAGTGGGCCAGTAAGGGTTAATGCTAAAGAGCTACCCGGGATGCCCCAATGAACCTCTAAGGAAGTGGGAGATAATGAGGGGAGATGGCCGGGAGAAACCACAGGACCGAAGCTTTACCCCGCCTGAAAGACAATCAAATATTCCCATGAGAATAAGGCATAAGAAAAAACCAGAGAAAAATCACCCCACCGGGGAACTCACAAACCGCAAGGAGCCAGCAGAAACAGGAAGAAGACAAAATGGCGTCCGCAACCTCGAGGGGCGGGCTGTGGAGATATGGGGTAAAATGCATAATCCACAGAGCCCGCCCCCCCCCTGAAGAGCGCAAAGTGCGTCCACATGATCCGGCCGGCCAATAGCGGCCCGGCAATTCTCAGGTGAATGGGGCTGCCAGCCGTGGAGCGCAGTACAAACGCACAGCGGCCCATTTTAATAAAGGCACAACATATGTCTAAAGTCTTGAAAC
This sequence comes from Gastrophryne carolinensis, assembly GCA_027917425.1. Taxonomy (NCBI): domain Eukaryota; kingdom Metazoa; phylum Chordata; class Amphibia; order Anura; family Microhylidae; genus Gastrophryne; species Gastrophryne carolinensis. The sequence continues at coordinate 26,072,590 of CM051243.1, read as the reverse complement.
ACTAGACAACCCCCCCCCCCCCCCCGAGATCTCCCGGAGGGAGGATAACGGCAGAATTCCCAGGGGAAAACGGCGCCCAGGGGCTAATATGAGGAGTGAGGGTGGAGGGGGAAATGGGAATAGGGTTTAACTGCACAGGATAACCTGGCAAAAACCATGAGGCAGTGGGGGCATCCCAAAAGGCTCACCATTAGCCTAAACTGCCTATCCTGTTAGAGCAGGGACTGCAGTAGGAGCCTAGCTCCTCAGCACCATAGTGCTTCAATCGCCTACCTTCACCCGAACCTTATCAGCCGAAGCTGGGAGGCAGTAAATGGGACGGGACGGAACAGGTGGGAATAGTCCTGCAGGGCCGCAGGCAATAAGCCCCGCTCACCTGCGCCACAAGAGAGCTATCTTCTATCTTCTCAGCGCAGACTGCAGAAAGAAACTGGGGAATTTGTGGGAGGTCCCTGACTTATATGGGGCCAGGAGGAGCCACAAGCTGTTTTCTGCAGTCCAGAGCCATCTTGTGGATGTATTACCCAGGAGTAAGGAATATTCTGGAACAGGACGTGCTGTATACTTAGAATATAGGATGTTGGAGGAAACTGACCTAACATCAACCTTGTAAAACTTGGAAAAGGTATGAACAGAAGACCAAGTAGCGGCCTTGCAAACTTGTTCAACAGAAGCCTGGTGCTGAAAAGCCCAAGAGGCACCAATAGCACGAGTGGAATGAGCAGTAAGGCTGAAGGGAGGATTCTTCCCCTTAGCAGTGTAGGCCTGAATCACAGCCTGACGGATCCATTAGCTGATAGTAGAACTGGCAGGAGTCAAACCCTTCCTAGGACCAGAAGGGACTACAAAAAGAGCATCAGTTTTCGTGAAAGGTGCAGTAGCCACCAGATAGTACTTCATTCCTGACCACATCCAAGGAATGCAAAACCCTCTCCTTAGTGTTACTAGGATTAGGGCACAAGGAAGGTAGAACAATGTCCTGATTAAGATGAAAGGCAGACACAACCTTAGGCAGAAAATCTGGCTTGAAGCGAAACACCACCTTGTCCTGGTGTCTCTCAAAGTAGGAGGGGTGGATGGAAAGCGCCGCCAACTCAGAAACACGCCTAACAGAAGTGATAGCCACCAAAAAGACAACCTTGAGAGTAAGAATGGCCAAGGCAGCCTCCTGCACAGATTCAAATGGAGCACCCTGCAAGGCAGAAAGGACCAAGTTCAAGTCCCAGACAGGCAACATATGCTTACGTGGAGGACGCACATGAGTAAAAGGTCTTGACCAGAGAATGCTGAGCAAAAGACCTTTGGAAGAAAACAGCCAGGGCAGAAACATGACCCTTCAGCGTTCTGAGTTGAAGCCCCAGATCCAAACCATGTTGAAGGAACTCCAGAATCCTGGGAATAGAGAACACACGACAGGAAAGAGACCTAGACTCACATCAGTCAATGTAGGCACGCCAAACCCTATAGTAAATGGAAGAAGAAGACTTCTTCCTAGCCCTAATCAAAGTGTTAACAACAGAGGCAGACAGCCCCTTCTCCATCAAGATGGAGGTTTCAGCAGCCAGGCCATCAAAGCCAGCGTTTGTAAATTGGGATGGCGTAAATGTCCCTGAGTGAGTAGGTCTGGAACCCTGGGCAGAGCGTACTGATGTACTGCCAGCTGCGCTATGTCTGCGAACCACACTCTTCTTGGCCACCAGGATTGCTGGCACCCCTTCCTGAGCTATCTTGCGCAGAACCCTGCCCAACAGGGGGAATGGGGGAAGGACATACAGAAGCTGAAAGTCCTGCCATGACATTGCTAGACCATCCGTGGCCAAGGCCAGAGGATCCTGGGACAGGGAGACAAAGGCTGGGAGCTTGTGATTGTGATGGGAAGCAAACAGATCCACATCTGGCCGACCCCAACGGTGACACAGAGAGTGAAACACCCTGTCGCTGAGGGACCATTCTCCCAGGCAAGAGGTCCCCCTGCTCAGAGAGTCTGCCTGCAGATTCTCCACCCCCGGAATGTACACAGCTGAAATGCAGGGAACATTGTCCTCCGCTCAGGACAGGATCAGAGACACTTCCTTGAGGGCCCCCTTGCTCCGGGTCCCTCCCTGATGATTGATGTAGGAAACCGCCGTCTGGTTGTCTGAGCGTACCTGAACAGGCCGGCCCCGAAGGTGTTGGGTCAAGTGAGCCAGAACCATCCTGATCGCCCTCAGTTCCAGAATGTTGATAAGGGTGTGTGCCTCCTGAGGGCCCCACCGCCCTTGGAACTGTAGGGACTTCCAGAAGCCCCACCAACCTGTCAGACTGGCATCCGTGGTGACCGTCTGCCAGCAGGGGGCCAGAAAGGATCTGCCCACCAACAGGTTCCTGGAGTCCAGCCACCACGAGAGGGACTGCCTGGCTAGGGGGGGACAGGACAAGGACCTGGTCCAGGGACGCAGGATCCTTGTCCCAGACTGACAAGAGGTGGAGTTGCAGAGGTCTCATGTGAAACTGGGCATAAGGAACCGCCTCGGAGCACGACACCATAAGGCCCACCAGCTGCATTCCCTGCCTGATGGAGGGATGAGGGCAAGATAGAAGGAACTGAACCTATGTTAGCAGACTGTCCACCTTCTGCTGAGGAAGAAAGACCCTTGCCTGAACTGTATTCAGATTCATTCCCAGAAATGGCGTCACCAAGGAGGGAGACAGGGAAGATTTGGGATGGTTGATCACCCAGCCAAATGACTCCCGTGTGGACACTTCACGCTGAGTATCCAGCTCTGCCTGTTGGAGGGACTGAGAAGTGATGAGAATGTCGTCCAAATAGGGCAGAACGCGAATGCCCTGAGACCTGAGCAGAGCCATCACTCCTACCAACACCTTGGTGAACACTCTGGGAGCCGACATGAGACCGAAGGGCAATGCCACAAATTGGTAGTGCTGATCCTCCAGCGCGAACCTTAGGAATTTTTGATGACCTGGGAAGATGGGAATATGAAGGTAAGCATCCTTGATGTCCACAGAGGTCATGAAGTCCCCTGGACCCAGGGAACTGATGGCAGAGCGCAGATTTTTCATGCGAAAGCGCCTGCATCTGACAAATTTGTTGAGGATCTTCAAGTCCAGGATGGGCTTGACTGACCCATCTCTTTTGGGCACGGTGAAAAGGTTGGAATAAAAACCCTTGCCCCTTTCTCGTAAGAGGACCTGACAGATGGCCCCCAGCTCCAGAAGGCTTTGCACCGCCAGAATCAGAGCCTGAGCTGACATGGGGTCCTGAGGCATCCGGGATCTGATGAATCTTGGGGGCGGCCAGGCAGCAAACTCTATCTTGTAACCGGAGGACACTACCTCCTGAATCCACCGGTCTGAGACATGAAGCCTCCAGACGTGAGCAAAGAGCTGAAGCCGTCCCCCCACCCGGATGGGTGAGGGCGCCCCTTCATGCCTGAGTGGGCTTGGGGGAAGGCTTAGACTTGGAGCCCCAGGAAGGGCCAGAGCGTCCACGTCCTCTGCCCCTACCCCAGAAATCTCCTCGGGCCCCAGTAAAGGAGACCCCTCTCCCCGTTCTCGATCCACGGTATGGGGAAGAAAAGGAGCCCGGGCCCCGAAAGGGCCGAGACTGCCTTCTGCGCTGGGGTAACCTGCCTCCCTTAGCAAACAGGTCCAGGCGGTCCCCAAATAGGCATAGTCCTTTGAAGGGAAAACCAGTGAGAGCCTTCTTGGCAGCGTTGTCAGCTGCCCACTGGCGCAGCCAAACCGAGCGGCGTATAGCCACCACCAAGGCAGAGGCTCTGCCACACATCCTAATGGTATCATCCAAGGCAGAGGGGACATAAGCAACAAATACCTCACAATGCGAGAGTGCATTATACTCTTCACTAGAAACATCATCAGGAGCTCCATCTAGGACACTTTAAAGCAGAGTCCTAATAGCCACAGCTGTAATGGCAGAGGCACAAGCCGGGCAAAGCGCCATCCCCACACAGGCATGGGAAACCAGCTGATCAATACGCTGGTCCTAACTATCCTTTAGGGTAGTAGAGTCAGGGGAATGCATGACAGAGGTGTTAGACAAACCCAGAATTGGGGCATCCACTTCGGAAGGGGATGACCAACGTTTAACCACATCAGCAGGAAAGGGATATCTCTTATCCCAACTCTTAGGGACTCTGCTAGGACGCTCCCATTCTTTGAGCACGGGATTATTAAAATGAGATTGTTCAGGGAACTCTAAACGTGGCTTAGCAATATTAAACAATTCCCCCTGCTGCTTTGGAACCGCTGCCGGGGGAGAGATAGAAAGCACCTCAAAAATCTGAGCCAAAAGCCTATCAGTATCATCTGGGGTCCAGGGATCAGAGCCAGAATCATCATAACCCTTGGGCCGTTCATCAGATGATTCTGAGTCAGAGAACAATTCCCCTTCTTCCAGGGGGGTATAACCAAAGAACTCTTCAGCCTCCATAGGGAAAAGAGTGACATCAGGCGCCAAATGCCGCCTCTTAGCAGAGGCCTTACGCGCCATAGTATTAGCAAGCAACTTTTCAACACTGGCCAGTCTAGTAGACACATCAGGCTGAGACTCCCCACTAGTATGCAGCCCACTGGGAGTCAAATGTAAGCTTGGGGGAGTAGGCAAAGCCATACTTGGCGCAGGCTCAGCTGCTGGTAACCCAGGCCTCAGCGCAAGCACCTGCTGGGCACAAGGTACACAAACCCGCACATTGTCAACACTGGTAGGGGACACCCCACACGCCACACACAGCCAGGCTTGTCCCGAAGGAATCCCAAGCACATTATTCTGAGACGCCTCCATACGTTGATTATAGCGGCACAATAGGCCGATAGGGATTCACGCTATAAAAGCAACCAGGGATGCCCCAGTAGCCTGCTAGGGAAGTGGAAGGAATTAGCAAACTAGGCTCAATAAGTTTAATAAACTAAATAGAGGGGGTAGAGCCGGGAGAAACCAACTGAGTTTGGATACGGTTTATCATAAACTCATAGGCAGAATGGAAAGATCTTTTCCGATTCACTCTTCCTTGTCTAAATTAATCAATAAGGAATGACAGTTTCCATAGAGAAAGCTCTCTCACTCTATTAAGCATAAATTCTCATTTGAAAAGACCACCTGTGTGACCAAACAGGTCATAGATGTGTGTGTGTGTGTATAATTATATATATATATATATATATATATATATAACCTTTGGTCATTTGGAAATATGAGGACTGACAACTGATTTGATCGAACCACAGCCCAGGCAGACTCTTAAGTGTTTTTGCCCTTTTTATTGGTATAGCCATTTATTTGTACCGTGTTTTATAATTAATCCTGTTCATCTTGCACCGTTTTTTCCTTAATTCTGAAAATACAGCAGAGGGTCACTGATGCTCTGAATTAAAGATCTAAAAAAAGCTCATGGAGCATTGGGGTCAACCTAAAGGGGGGGGGGGGTATTCCCCTAATATCTTCCCAAAAACCTCGGTCCTGACGCCAAGCCTCAGGCTTCTAGCTTCAAATACTTTTGTGTTGAGAGTGGTGTCTCAGGGGTGCCAACTGGAACTACCGGTATGTTACAGAAGTTTCAGATCATTAGGTTGACACGAGACACAAGAAAGAGGGTGGCTTTTCCCCAATATATCCAGGAATGACTTCACAAAGAATAGACAGTCCCTTATGCCAGTCAGGGCAAAGGGTATTATTCTCACTTTTTTTGGTTCAAAAAGCCATCATTTGGTTCAAAATGATACTTAATCTGAAAGCCCTAAATCACTTTATTGTCTACAAAAAATTCAGGATGGAGTCAATATTCACAATAAGAAACTCGCTCAGGCTGCTTTAAAGGACTTTCTGGTGAATATCGACGTTCAGGATGCCTATTTGCACATACCCATCTTTCAGGCTCACTGCAGTTTTCCAAGGTTGCAATTCACCCAGATTTGGGCCTGTTATTTAGTACAGGGCCTTGTCGTCCTAAGTAGCCAGGGAATTGCAATATTTCCTTATCTAGACGATCTCCTGAGTACAGGAACCATGGAGGCCTCTCTTCTTCAGAGTCATTCTGTGACTCTAGAGCTACTGCACCAGTTGGGTTGTATAGTAAACCTAGAGAAATCCAATCCAGTCCCCTCCAAGAAATGCAGGTTCCTCAGTTTCTACATAGTGTAGAACATAAATTATTTTTACCGCCAGACAAGCAACAAAGGTTGGTCGCCTAGTTTGAGCCAGAACTGTATTGAATACACAGACTTCAGCTTCCCTCTTTTAAATGGAACATGGCTGCTACAGGTACTGTACTTGGAACACCCACTTTTGGCTGCAGCATTACATCTCTATCTGGACATCTTTCATGGTTTAAGGTGAAGTTGTAGGCAACATGGACCTGTACCCACTCAAAGCTGAAGCAATGTGTCACTGATTTTTCTAGTGATGGCGTCCATTTTGTAGTTCCTCTCTCAGCATCTGAGCCATGCTGCTGCCTGGATTCAACTGACAATGCACAGTAACAGGAAACCTAGCAGCACTTCCTGTTTGCAGACAGCCTGCAGATCATGAGGTGCCATTTTGTTTTTAAAAATTACCACAGTAGGGGTTAGAAAAATACAATTCTGTGATTAATCTGGAGCAGGACGTACTGTATACTCATAATACCAATTCTACAGGTGAGTAGATTACTTACACTTGGGTATTACTCCGCCAGATGGCGCTGGACTTCAGAGACATCGAAATAGGCTCCTCCCGGCCCCTCAAATACCAGGGACCTCCTACAAGATCCCCAGCATTGAAAAGCAGTTAATGAGAAGCCGGGAGAATTAAAACAGAACCAAACTGGTAACTATAACAACGATAACAATCACCATACAGCGGATCCAGAGTAATGCAAAACCAAGGGTGGGGTGGAGCAGGACGTACTGTATACTCATAATACCAATTCTACAGGTGAGTAATCACAGAATTGTATTGTTCTTAGTATACAGTACGTCCTGCTCCAGATTAGATTACTGGGACATCCAATAGCAGTGTCCATAAAGTAGGGTGGGATCCCCAAAGGTAACAGCAGACAGGTCATACCACTGCCGCCTGCAGAACCTTACAGCCAAAAGCAGCATCAGCTGAGGCCCTAACATCAACCTTGTAAAACTTTGAAAAGGTATGAACAGAAGACCAAGTAGCGGCCTTGCAAACTTGTTCAACAGAAGCCTGGAGCTGAAAAGCCCAAGAGGCACCAATAGCACGAATAGAATGAGCAGTAAGGCAGAAGGGAGGATTCTTCCCCTTAGCAGAATAGGCCTGAATCACAGCCTGAGGGATCCATTTGCTGATAGTAGACTTGGCAGGTGCCAAACCCTTCCTAGGACCAGAAGGGACCACAAAAAGAGCATCAGTTTTTCTGAAAGGTGCAGTAGCCACCAGATAGTACTTCAGACACCTAACCACAACCAAAGAATGCAAGACCCTCTCCTTAGCATTACTAGGATTAGGGCACAAGGAAGGAAGGAAGGAAGGAACAATGACCTGATTCAAATGAAAGGCAGACACTACCTTAGGCAGAAAATCTGGCTTGAAGCGAAACACCACCTTGTCCTGGTGTCTCTCAAAGTAGGGGGGCTGGATGGAAAGCGCCGCCAACTCAGAAACACGCCTAACAGAGGTGATAGCCACCAAAAAGACAACCTTGAGAATAAGAATGACCAGGGCAGCCTCCTGCACAGGTTCAATGGGAGCACCCTGCAAGGCAGACAAAACCAAGTTCAAATCTCAAACAGGCAACATGGGCTTACGTAGGGGACGCACATGAGTAACCCCCTGGAAAAAAGTCCTGATCAGAGAATGCTGGGCAAAGGACTTAGGGAAGAAAACAGCCAGGGCAGAAATATGACCCTTCAGAGTACTGAGTTGAAGCCCCATCTCCAACCCAGCAGAAACTCCAGGATCCTGGGAATAGAGAACACGCGAAAGGGGAGAGACCTAGACTCACACCAGTCAATGTAGGCACACCAAACCCTATAATAAATGGAAGAAGAAGACTTCTTTCTATCCTTTATCATGGTAACAACAGAGGCAGACAGCCCCTTCTCCATCAAGATGGAGGTTTCAGCAGCCAGGCCGTCAAAGCCAGAGTTTGTAAATTGGGATGGCGTAAGTGACCCTGAGTGAGCAGGTCTGGCACCCTGGGCAGAGCACACTGATCTACTGCCAGCTGCACCACGTCTGCGAACCACACTCTTCTTGGCCACCTGGGGGCCACCAGTATTGCTGGCACCCCCTCCAGAGCTATCTTGCGCAGAACCCTGCCCAACAGGGGGAATGGAGGAAAGACATACAGGAGCTGAAAGTCCTGCCATGACATTGCCAGAGCATCCGTGGCCAAGGCCAGAGGATCCTGGGACAGGGAGACAAAGGCCGGGAGCTTGTGATTGTGATGGGACGCAAACACATCCACATCTGGTTGGCCCCAATGGTGACACAGAGATTGAAACAACCTGTTGCAGAGGGACCATTCTCCCAGGCGAGAGGTCCCCCTGCTCAGGGAGTCTGCCTGCAGATTCCCCACCCCCGGGATGTACACAGCTGATATGCAGGGAACATTGGCACCCGCCCAGGCCAGGACCAGAGACACTTCCTGGAGGGCCCTCTTGCTCCGGGTCCCTACCTGATGATTGATGTAGGCAACTGCCGTCTGGTTGTCCGAGTGTACCTGAACAGGCAGGCCCGGAAGGTGATGAGTCAACTGAGTCAGAACCAACCTGATTGCCCGCAGTTCCAGAATGTTGATAGGTGTGTGGGCCTCCTGAGGGCCCCACCTCCCTTGGAACTGCCGGGACTTTCAGAAGCCCCCCCCAACCTGTCAGACTGGCATCTGTGGTGACTGTCTCCCAGGAGGGGGCCAGAAAAGATCTGCCCCCCAACAGGTTCCTGGAGTCCAGCCACCACAAGAGGGACCGACTGACTAGGGGGGAAAGCACAAAGACCTGGTCCAGGGACGCAGGATCCTTGTCCCATACTGACAAGAGGTTGAGTTGCAGAGGCCTCAAGTGGAACTGAGCATAAGGGACCGCCTCGAAGCCCACCAGCTGCATTCCCTGCCTGATGAAGGGATGACGACAAGATAGCAGGAACTGAAACTGCGCAATCAGACTGTCCACCTTCTGCTGAGGAAGAAAAATCCTTGCCTGAACTGTATCCAGAGTCATTCCCAGGAAGGGAGTCACCAAGGAGGGAGACAGAGAAGACTTGAGATGGTTGATCACCCAGCCAAATGACTCCAGAGTGGACACTACCAGCTGAGTATCCAACTCTGCCTGATGTAGGGACTGGGAAGTGATGAGAATGTCATCCAGGTAGGGCAGCACGCGGATGACCTGAGCAGAGACATCACTCCCGCCAGCACCTTGGTGAACACTCTGGGAGCTGAAGTGAGACCAAAGGGCAATGCTACAAATTGGTAGTGCCGATCCTCCAGAGCGAACCTGAGGAACCTTTGATGACCTGGAAACACAGGAATATGAAGGTAAGCATCTTTAATGTCCACATACGTCATGAAGTCCCGTGGACGCAGGGAACTGATGGCAGAGCGCAGAGTTTCCATGCGAAAGCGCCTGCACCTGACAAATTTGTTGAGGATCTTCAAGTCCAGGATGGGCCTGACTGACCCATCTCTTTTGGGCACAGTGAAGAGGTTGGAATAGAAGCCCTTGCCCCTTTCTCGTAAAGGGACCTGGCAGATGACCCCCAGCTCCAGAAGACTTTGCACCGCCAGCACTAGAACCTGAGCTGACACTGGGTCCTGAGAAATCCGGGATCTGATGAATCTTGGGGGGGGGGGGGGCAGGCAACAAACTCTATCTTGTAACCGGAGGACACTACCTCCTGAATCCACCGGTCTGAGACATGAAGCCTCCAGACATGAGCAAAGTGCTGAAGCCGTCCCCCCACTCGGGCCCCAGTAAGGGAAACCCCCCTCCCTTGTCTAGCACCACGGTAGGGGGAGGAAAAGTAGCCCTGACCCTGAAAGGGCCGAGACTGCCGCCTGCGCTGGGGTAACCTGCCTCCCTTAGCAAACAGGTCCAGGCGGTCCCCAAACAGGCGTAGTCCTTTGAAGGGAAACCCAGTGAGGGCTTTCTTGGCAGCGTTGTCAGCAGCCCACTGGCGCAGCCAAACCGAGCGGTGTATAGCCACCACAAGGGCAGAGGTTCTGCCACACATTCTAATGGTATCATCCAAGGCAGAGAGGACATAAGTCACAAAAACATCACAACGAGAGAGTGCATTAAACTCCTCACTAGACATCATCAGGGGCACCATCAAGGATACTTCTGAGCAGGGTCCTGATAGCCACAGCCGTAATGGCAGAGGCACAGACCGTGCGCAGTGCCGTCCCCACACATGCAAAGGCATGGGACGCCAGCTGATCAATGGCCGGTCCTCAGCATCCCGCAGCGCAGTAGAGTCGGGGGAGTGCATGACAGAGGTGTTAGATAACCCTAGGACCGGGGCATCCACTTCAGGAGGAGATGACCAACACTTCACCACATCAGCAGGAAAGGGATACCTCTTATCCCAACTCTTAGGTACACTGGGAAGCCTGCTGGGGCGCTCCCATTCCCTGAGCACAAGATTATTAAAATGGGTTTGTTCAGGAAACTCCAAACGTGGCTTAGCAGTATGAAACAATTCCCCCTGTTGCCTGGGAGCAGCAACCGGGGGAGAGATAGACAGAACCTCAAAAATCTGAGCCAACAGCCTGTCAGTATCATCTGGGGCCCAGGGGTCAGAGCCAGAATCATCATGACCCCTGGGCCTCTCATCAGATGACTCTGAGTCAGAGAGTAACTCCCCTTCTTCCAAAGGGGTATAGCCAGACAGTTCCAAAAACTCATCAGCTTCCATAGGGAAAAGAGTGACATCAGGCGTTAAGTGCCGCTTTTTCGCAGAGGCCTTACGCGCCAAGGTATTAGCAAGCAACTTCTCAACACTAGCCAGTCTGGAAGACACATCAGGCTGAGAATCCCCACTTGTATGCAACTCAATGGGAGTCAGATTTAAGCTTGGGGGAGTAGGTGAAGCCATACGCGGCGCAGGCCCAGCCACTGGTAAACCAGGCTGCAGCGCAAGCACCTGGTGGGCACAAGGTACACAGACCCGCACATTGTCAGCACTAGTAGGGGACACCCCACAAGCTACACACAGCCGGGCTTGTCCCGAAGGAACCCTGAGCACATTATCCTGAGATGCCCCCATATGGTGATTATAGCGGCACTATCGGCCGATAGGGATTCATGCTATAAAAGCAACCCAGGATGCCCCAATAGCCCGCTAGGGAAGTGGGAGTAAATTACATACTAGGCCTCACAAGTTAAATAACTAAATAGAGGGAGTAGGGCCGGGAGAAGCCAATAGGGTTCGGCCCGTCTGAAAGACATAAGCAAATGGGAACCGTGACATGTGAATGACAATGGTAAATAAAGCCGCCTGCGAGGGCACTCACGGACCGAGGTAGGTAGATGCCAGTCACGCAGCAGCCAGATCCAAGAGAAAATGGCACCGGGTATACCTCGAGGGGCGGGCCGCGGGGACAGCGACGTGGAACACGCCAACCGCGGGCCCCCCCCCCCGAAGAGCGCGAAACCGTACACGCGACAAGCAGCCAATAACGGTGCACCAGCGCCTGAGGTAACGCCGTCGCCAAGCGCGGAACACAGTGGAAGCGCGCGGTGGCAAATTTAAAAAGGCAACCAGTGCAACCAAGTCAGCGCGGCGACCAACACCAACCATAAGTACATAATACAGTGAAGCACCAAGGCAAATTCACATACACCCCCCCCCCCCCCCGAGACCTACAAGGGAGAGCGAGGGAGGACAGCGGCCACTTAACGTGGGGCCCACCGATAGACAGGGGCAATAGGGCGGGAGGGGCATCCCATAGAGGCTCACCATAAGCCTATACCGCCTACCCTTTGGTGGGGGATTGCGGTGGAGCAGCGCTCCTAAGCGCCTGACAGCGGTGCTGCCTACCATCACCCGACCAGCGCAGCCAAGGCTGGGAGGCACATTAATAATGGAACGGGTGGGAATAGTCCTACAGGGCCGCAGGCTAATAGCCCCGCTCACCTTCGAGAAGAGAGAGCCATCTTCTTGTCCAGAGAAGATCTGGGGATTTTGTGGGAGGTCCCTGGTATTTGAGGGGCCGGGAGGAGCCTATTTCAATGTCTCTGCAATCCAGCGCCATCTGGCGGAGTAATACCCAAGTGTAAGTAACCTAATCTGGAGCAGGACTTACTGTATACTAAGAATAAGGTAAATAAATTTTTATGTGCAGCAATCTAAATCGCCCTGGGGAGGGATGCATATGAGCACTGTATGCTGTGTTGGTCTGGTTTAAAGTGGGCCAACACCCAGGGGTGATCGGCCCGAGAATCTATAAGATTCCCGGGCCAATCACCTCACACACCGCGGGACATCCGAGATCGGGATGTCCCGCGGGGTGTAACCCCCCCAAAACCCCGAAAAACCTTACCTCTCCAGCTGCTGCTTCCGCCGCCTCACTCGCGCTCCTCTAGACGTGCGCGTGCCCGCGCCGGCCGTCTCTGAATGGCCGGCGCGGGCGCGCACACGTCAAGAGTGACGCGCGGGAGGCGGCGGCGGGCGCGATCCCTTGTCCGTCGACGGACGTCACTTGTCCGTCGGCGGCCATTGGACAGCGCAGTCACGTGGGAGCGTGGAGAGGTGAGTTTTCGGGGTGTTTGGGGGGGTTTCAGGCAGCGGGGCACCCCTAAATCGGTGGTCCACTTTAAGGCTCCTTTCACACCGCTGCGCTTCTGTGCTGCAATGCATTGCCATAGTCTTCTATGGAGTCATGTTTGAGTTGAAAACGCAGCATGCAGGACTTTTCCATGGAAACGACTAGGTGTGAAAAGGGCCTAAGGGTAGCTGGAGACTAAGTTTAAAATCAACTGCTCACTCAGAAGGGTGTTCTAGCACCCATTCTCTTATCCTGTCTATTTATTCCAGTCCCCTGCCAGCAGCACTTACATCTAACAGGATACTACATTGTTCTTGCTGGCAGGCAGGTGGCTGGAGTTAACAAGGCAGGTAGAGGCAACCCTCCCCCCCCTCTTACACACAGGAATAAAATACTCACACACTCATTTTGGTCAGGGAGAGGGGTTAAGACTACACTCTGCTCTTGGCAGAAGTATGGGGTATTAAATTGGCTCTACCACTTTAGAGATTACACTGGAGTTTATAACTAGATTAAATTGTTCCAGGCATCACACCGACTGCAAGTGAGCCCGTTTACAAGAGTACGAGAGTTTCAAGTTTGGCTATTTATTGAAGGACCCATAGAGGTCCCAAAATGGTCACATGTCAACTTTCAGCTCTGCTGCCACAAATGGGTCATCTCCTGCTGCTGATCGCCCTCCAGTCAGTTGTCACCTGGTTCTCGTCATCTTCTGAGATTCCATCAATTGCCCTCTATTCCATGCCACCATCTCCATTGTTGCTGAGGCCAGCCATGAGCAGGTCTGCACACAGCACCTGGCATTCGGTGGTTCGGGTCCACTGTAAAATAATACCATGGCCAAGTGTGAGCTTGAGTTGGCCCCTGAAGATGCCAGTGGCCCTGGTAACTGCCCAGGTTTGCCCTGTGCTGGCGCCGACCCTGAAAGGCATGCATTGTTTTTAATAGGAGTTTGCCATACACAGGCCAACCCTCTGGAACCAGGATACGCAGCTCCCGGCTTCACAAACCAGGGTGGGCGACTGATCGCTGGCGTAAGGTAAGAGGATCTTCAAGTCCATTCCTGGACTGCCTGGCCCTGGAGGCTTAGGAAAAGTCCACAGAAGTAGACTGCATTGTATCCTTATTATGCTAGAAAGTCACTTTGCCTCACTAAACCTTCTGGTACATAATTTGTTATATTTTCCCATCCCCATTGAGGTCTTTGTTTTAAAGCAGACCAAAACCCCCCACCAGTGATAATAAGTTAGCCAATCTCCCCACTGATCCTAGTCTACTTCAGCTAGGGGGAACCATGGATGCAGCCGCTCTTGCTGATCATTAATATGCACAGGATACAGCACATGCACTGCGGGACTGAGGAATGGTGTGTTTTTACAGGCGATTCAAGGGGGTTTCACACAGTGGGGGAGGGGGAGATCTCAAGTCTGGGCTTGACTAAACAGTACTTTGAGTCACCCACCCACCCCCCAACTGCTCTCCAGGTACTGTTGCTAAAAACAGCCCACCGCTCCAGGCATTCACAGATGGGTTTAAATGCGGAGGATAAAATTCCTGTGTGTGCACAAGCATACAGTGGTCATATATGTCCAACTGAAAAAAAAACTTGGGTTTTGATCCATTTCATACCTTGCTAGTGAGAAAACTATAGAATAAAGAGTAGAAACCACATGGGGGGAGCAGACCTAAGAAGAAAGATACTGTAATTATGCTTTGATTTTACACCCAGCCTATGGAGGCTCTTTAAATATTGCTTAAAGCAGTTAGCGCCTTGTGAATTGCATAAATATCCAAGAATTTCCATGATTTTGTCCCCTGAGGAATTTCTTTCTACCTGGATTATTTAGAACTCTATAATTCATTTAACAGTAAACACACAGCGCCTTTATCTCAGGCAGCAGCTATTGGTCAGGGTTTGTCTTGGGAGACTTTATTTGTGAAAACCTAATTAATACTTATTACCCGCCGTAGTTCTGAGCGCACACAGGAAGCTAGCCGGCCAGCCGGTCTAAGGAAAGGTCAGCGTGCAGCCGGGGTGCAGGGGGATGGAGAATTTGCATGAGAACATTACGTCCCAGTAGAGTTCATTTGCAGCCTTTGTGAAACGAGACTCCAGCACAGGGAGTCCCAGCCTGATGCTAATGCAATGTGACATGTAATCACAGGGCAGCTGCCAGCGCCAAGCTTCATAAATACACACTCAGCTCGCTATTCACCGCCTGGCTGTGCCCTCTGCACCCCTCTAAACAATACAATAGAAAACATCGCTTCAGATATAGAAAGCCTTTTTTTTTTTTTAAGTCTCATTACAAATATATTTACACATTCAGAATTGGACACTAGGAAAAAGGTATAAAAAATATGAATAAATATAAGCTTTATCCTGTTGCCGCAGCAAATTTCAGCTGCTCTGGAAGCCGATTTCGCTGGTATCCAAGTCGTGTTCCTAAAAGAGAGAAGAGCACAGAGAAAAAAGGTCAGCAAAGCTGTTCTTAGCATTGTCTGCTCTACTGCTCAAAATGGTTTAATAATAAAAGAACCCACATAAATATAGGGGTTACTTATATACCCCGTATAAAAAAAAAAAAAAACAGCTTGTCTTTTTTTTAACTGGAAAGAAATAAGGCAATTCTGTGAAACTCACCTGTAGAATTGCTTTTGTTTCCGATCTATTCCAGCCCGTACAGAAGTCATCACGATTGGGAGTTCGCCCCAGGGGGCGCTGACTGCAAGATCAAAGATGTAGCTCCTCCCGGCCCCCTAAAGGCAGCTGCCTCTTAATCCAGCCCCAGTAATTTAAAAGCAGTACTCAATAGAAGAGGCAGGCCGGGAGGTCCAAACAAAAAAATAGGAGACCATGTTACCTCACATAGCCTCCGCTTGTACTCTCTCAAATTAAAAACGTAAAACTAAAAACTTGTATAACTAGTGTCCTATGAGCAAAAATGGTTCAATCACCATAACAGGCATGCAGGACATAGTAAACCTCAAGGGCGGGGTGGATGGGCTGAAATGGATCGGAAACAAAAGCAATTCTACAGGTGAGTTTCACAGAATTGCCTTTTTCTTTCCAATCCATTCCAGCCTGTCCAGAAGTCATCACCATTGGGACATCCAAAAGCAGTGGGCGGGATCCCCAGTGCGGAACAGCAGGTAGTTCATTTCACTACCGCCTGAAGCACCTTTCGGCCAAAGACAGCGTCAGCTGAGGCCCTGACATCCACCTTGTAAAAGTGAAAGTATTGTGAAAGTATGAACTGAAGACGAAGTAGCAGCCTTGCAAACTTGTTCCACAGAGGCCTGGTGCTGAAAACCCCAAGAAGCACCAATGGCTCTAGTAGAATGAGCTGTGATCCGAAAAGGGGGTTCCTTCCCCCTGGCAGAATAGGCTTGTACCACTGCCTGTCTAATCCACTTACTGAGAGTGGACTTGGCTGGAGGCAATCCCTTCCTAGAAGCCTCAGTCAAAACAAAAAGCAGTCGCAGCCAGGTAATACCCTTATGGCTCTGACCACATCCAAAGCATGGAGAGCCCGTTTTTTGTGATTAGCTGGTGCTGGACACAAGGAAGGTAAGACAACTTACTCATTAAGGTGAAAAGGAGAAATGATTTTAGGCAAAAAATCCGGCTTAAAACAAAAAACCACCTTATCTCTGTGCATCTCAAAGTAGGGTGGTTTCATACATAACGCGGCCAGCTCTGATACGAAATGCACCAAGGTGATCGCCACCAGAAAAACTACCTTGAGTGTAAGCATAGACAATGTAGCGTCATTCAATGGCTCGAAGGGAGGACCCTGGAGAGCAGACAGCACTAGATTTAGGTCCCACTCCGGTAAGACTAATTGGACGGACATGGGTGACCCCCTGGAAAAAAGTCTTGATCAATCTATGATGGGCAATGGACCTCTGGAAAAAAATGGATAAGGCCGAGACCTGACCCTTGAGGGTGTTCAGCTGGAGGCCCAAGTCTAGACCGTTTTGTAGAAACTCAAGGACTCTAGAATATTTCCGACAAGGAAGGCTCCTGGCCTCGCACCAAGCGATATAGGCCCGCCAAGAAGTAGACTTCTTCCATGCCTGAGTCATTGTGTGAATAACCGTGGCCAATAAACCCTTCTCCGTCAGGATGGAGGTTTCAATAGCCAGGCCGTCAAAGCCAGCGTCCGTAAATTCGGGTGCCCTAGCGACCCCTGTGTGAGAAGCCCTGGATCGACGGGCATGATGTAGTGATCTATGGACATCTGTACTATGTCCGCTGTACTATGTCCGCTCCTGCTCATGGAGTCTGCCTCCTGGTTCTCCACCCCCGGGATGTAAACCGCCGAGATGCAGGGAACATTCTCCTCTGCCCAAATCCGAATCCGGCTTACCTCCTTGAGGGATCTCTTGCTCCGAGTACTGCCCTGGTGATTGATGTAGGCTACAGCTGTCTGATTCTCCGAGCGGACCTGAACCGCATGGCCTCTTAAATGGGTAGTCAGACGTAGTAGAACCAACCAAATTGCTCTCAGTTCCAAGAGATTTATGGGTAACCGGTTCTCCTTCGGACCCCACTGACCCTGGATCCTCTGGGTCTGCCAAATGCCTCCCCAGCCTGTAAGACTGGCATCCGTGGTAACTATCTCTCATTGGGGAGTTCGAAAGGACTTGCCTACCAGCAGGTTCCGAGAGTCCAACCACAAGAGGGATTGCCTGGCCAGGGGGGACAGCAAAAATGCCCCAGGTACCTCTGCTCCAGGTATCTCTGCGGGCACCGGAAAATGAAGAACCTCTTCCTCCCAGAAATGACCGATAAGAAGAGGAGTGCCGAAAGGGCCGAGTAGGCTTTCTTCTCTGAGAGAGCTTACCATCCTTGACCAAAAGGTCCAGTCGCTCCCCAAACAGCCATGATCCATGCGTTTGTCTGCAGGATCACGTAAGGAAGCATTGTCAGGTGGGGGGCCTTTCCCATTCTTTAAGTATCATGTTAGAAAAATGCGGCTGCTCGGGAAAAACCCGCCGCTGTCTTTCAGGCCGAAACAAATCACCCATTTTCCTCTTAGCCGTTCTGGGAGGAACAATGTGCAAAGTATCAAAAACGGAAGAAAGTATCATCCGGAAGGAAGGAATCCTCATCCGAGGAGGAGCCAGAAATGCTGTCATCATGACTGAGCAACTCAGTCACTGAGAGTGGGTCATCTGACGACTCACCTTCCTCCGCAGATCCCAAGGAATCATAAAAATCATCATCCGAGTAAACCGGCTCCAAATGCCGCTTCTTACTCGAGGCCTTCTTAGGGGCTGCCAACGAGATCTGTTTCTCAAGGCTAGCCAGCCTGTGTGCAAAATCAGCATGTGTCCCCTTGCTGGCTCCCCCTTCACTAGGGGCTAACTGTAGCAGCAGAGGATCCGGAGAGGCCGGTGGTAACGCAGGACTAGGGTCAGTAGCGACCGCCCGCTCACGGTCCAAAACAATGCCTCTGGCTCAAGTGGAACAAATTGTGCTGAATCCGCCCGGGGGATTCCGTTTGCACAAGGGACAGAGCCTGTCTTGCCCAAGTGGGGTGCCCGGCTCACTATCCCCTGATGCCTCCATTATGGTGTTTTTGAATAAAAATATTAAATAAGGCTAATAGACACCAATGGCCTAAGCCTAATAGCCGATCCCTCTTTTTAACAATGGGGACCGGGAGAAACCGCAAACCTCAACCTTCAGCCCACAGTCTAAAATCAAAAAGAGAAAAACACAGCAATTACAAAATGACCCACAATGTCATGCATTAACACATAAGAAATCATAAAATATACATGGCAATAAAAAGTGACCATACAGTGCATAAATACAATATCTATCCCCTTTATCCCCTTAAGGAAGGACTACAGCAAGAGGGAATCACGACCGCACTAGCTCAGCGCTACAACAGGAGTAAGCAAGAGGGATCACCTCCGAGGTCCCCAGCCACGCCAGCAAGCCCAGCAGCGTGAGCTTCCAGAACAATCCAGCCGGGGGAGCATCACTGGAGCGACGGCCAGCCTGCGTGCCGCCGCCCGTGACTCCGCTCCCCCGGCGCGTCACATCTCGGCCTAGTTGCGGCACCACGAGCGGCGGCTGACATTACGCCCCCCCCGCGGGGCGCGCCTGCCCGCACGCGGCCCGCATCGGACCGGCGATAGAGCGATGAAGGTAAGACGTGGAAGGACCGGCATCGGACCGCTCCTCGTAGCATGCTATAGCGATGGAGCTCTCCACCGCTCCCCAAACAGTAGCACCAAGCACGCACATACACCAACATAATAAAGCATGTGGGAGAAGGGAGGGCATATATATAATATATATATATATATATATATATATATATATATATATATATATATATATATATATAAATGTGGCTCCCCAGCAGGCTCACCATAGAATGCCTGCGGCCGACTGCTTTTTTTAGCCTGCGGCCCAGAGCCATGTGCTCTGCCAGAACGCCCCAGACCCAGACGTTTCAACCTACCGTACACGGATCCCTGTCATCAGCCAAGGCTGGGAGGCAAGGATTGGTCAGAGGAGATCCGAGGAAATAGGGTCCTGCAGCCGGCCGACAGGCTAGGTGGCCCCGCTCTGCTGCTAAAATTCTGAGAGAGAGAGTGAAAGCGATCCTTGCAGTCAACTGCAAGAAAAAGAACTGGGGCTGGATTGAGAGGCAGCTGCCTTTATAGGGGGCCGGGAGGAGCTACATCTTTGATCTTGCAGTCAGCGCCCCCTAGGGGCGAACTCCCAATTGTGACGACTTCTGGACAGGCTGGAATGAATTGGAAAGAAAATCAAGAACTACGGCTGACAGGTTTGTGAATGTACCATTGTGCCTGTATGGGGTGAGGTGGAAAATGAAATATTATAATTAGTATAAATTATTTTAGTTCTAGTCGCCTGTATGTTTCTACCACATTCTCAGTGTGTGGAGGGGTTTTCACCCCTCCCTCCTCATATGACTATCGCTAAAGAATGTTATGTCTACTTAATGAGAAACAGATGTTCTTCATGTCTGAACTATACCTTCCATATATGTGTATCTGTATATGTTTGAAATGTCCAATAGCAATATGACATGTGTCCAGACATCCAATCAGGATGGCCATTTAAGCTCCTTTGTCTACAACTGTATTTAAGCAAGCAAAAAGAGCCAGCAATTCGGGCATTGGCAATCAAAGTAAGCAGGCACCCGGTTGTTTCTGAGTCTATGCCATTTCCACTTCAGGGGGAACCAGAGTTGATCTGGATCATCTTAGGCCCACCAGATGAAATTTTCCTTGGGGCCTACGCCAATTACTGTATTTAAAGATGCACTTTTTTCTCCAACAGAGGGGGGGGGGGGGGGGGGGATGTCAGTGTGTCTTATAGCGCGAATGTGGAGCCTATAGCTGCTGTATCCATATGGCGCCTCAAACAGGTGAGATGCCAGGATCCTCCAGTACCATGAAGCCCTTTTCTCCCCTTTCCACTCTCCCACAAGCCCCAAATAAAATACCCAAGGCAGCAGACATGGCACTGATCGAGCTGGAGGAAGTGTGGTGGTGGCTCTGGGGAAGAAAGAGGAGCTGGCAGTGGCAGCCCACCTAAGGTACACAGCCCAGCCATCAGCACAGTGGCAGGCTGTGTCCCCAAGGCAGTAGCGGCAGCTTGCTACATCCATGCAGGCAAAGATTCACAGGGCAACTGCCGGTGTCCTCCATTCAGCAGCTTAGGTAAATTATGTGGCAACCAGGGACCTCCAAGTATAGGATCATGGATGCAATGCCCCCCCATCTTCTAGATATCCTGCCCCCCCCCCCTCTCTGCACAGCAGTCTGCCACACTGCGCCTGCTGTTTTTGGATCGGTTCTCCTGCACTGAATGCTATTAGGTTCCTGGAGGGGGTTGCTTCACTTGTTGGTTTTATGTTCTGGGATCTCAAAGGGTTAAAACAAACATTGGGTTAGGTCTAATTTCAGATACCTACTCCTGCTCCCATCTCTGAAATAAGCTTGATTGGCAGCTGCACTTGATTGAAAGGATATTATCCAATCTCATTGGCTGACTGAGGTAGTTAGTCAAGTACCCAGCTCACAGGCGGTTGATGGCAACAATCAGGGGAATGAATTTTTTATTTTGAAATGCCCCAAAGGTTGGAACTCGACAACTCCAGGACCTGTGAAGTTCCTCTTTAACAGGAAGAGTAACTTACAGTACATTAGGGTACAACGATAATTACCTGCAGCACTGGTCTATAGCACAGATATTTGATCATTTATTTTATGTTTATCTGTTAATCTTTAATCTTACCTGATTAAGTTTCTTGAATTCAACGACCTGGAAGAAAATGTGTTCCAGAATGTGTTTGGCATCTCGTTCCTCCTCTGGTAGGTTTCCAGTTACGCCCAAGATGTCGCCACACTTCCTCACATAAAACTCAAGGTCATCTTCTGTGCCTGCATAGAGGGGGACACCAAAGTGGGATAACCAGCACTGTGGCAATAGGAATTTCTTAAACTGGACCTTCACCCTGAATAAGAGCCTATCTTGTATGTTTCCCTGCACCTAGTGCATTTTCTGAGCCTTTAAACACCCAAGATGGCCGCCCATGGAGTTTCAGGCTGCCTGCAGAAACAAAGTGTCTACTGATTGTGCCACTCTGCATTCTGGGATCAACGTCCTTTTTTCCTGAACCCAGCTCTGCTCTGTCTGTGCAAAGCATAGCTACACCCACCCCCTCTCGTAAGCACATGATGCTAAGAGTAGCTTTCTGAGGCAAGATGGCGGCGGCCATGCCTGAGTTGCAGCACAGCGGGGAAAGGATTAATATATGACTAAAAACATAAAAAATATTAATTTTAGATGCTGGGGAATAGTTTTTTTTTTTATAGGGGTTTGGGCTTTTCAAAAAATGCTGCTGAAGGTCCGTTTTAATTCCTAAAACAAACAGGACAAAAAAAACTTTTAATTGTTGGTAGACAACTTTTATTGCGTGGGCAATATAAAAATCATGCCTGAGGGGCGTGGCCTGGCTATGGCAGCGTGATGACGCAGAAATTGGAGCTCTGCACTTTTCCCTTGGGAATTATAGAATACTCGCATTCATATCCTTACCTGGCGAGATGTCCAAGCGGAGGAAGAGCCAGACGCCCTCTGGAGGCATGCAGACGGGAAAGGCTGGGAAGATAAGCAAGTTTTTTGCGGCAACCCAGCATGAGGCGGCTGATGAGGAGAGAGCCAAGATGGCGGAGAAGGCGGGAACGACGAATGATGGCCCTGCATGGTCCAGAAATGATCCCTCCGGGGGCGGCTTCCCCATCATGTAGCTGGCTGGGGTCTGCTGAGGCAGCATCGGGGGCTGGAAGACTGGCGGTGCCGCTCGATGAAGAGGCCAAGAGGAAGAGGGAGGTGGCTGCGGCGCAGTGCGCACACACTGGCTTCACTGGTGGCGGCGGCGCCCTTGAGGTAACCCCGGGTGCCGGGGAGAATGAGGAGCGGAGCGGGGCCCCGACCCAGCAGACAGGGGCCTGTCGGATTGCCAGGCAGACGGAGAAGCGGCGCGGAGGAGTCGGACTGGGGAAAAGGAACTGGGGGGATTGCCTGGTGGCACCCGCAATTAGTGCACCTAAGGCACAGCAAAATCTGGAGGACAAGTGGGGCACCCTGGGAGCTCAGGGGCACAGGCAGAAGTGGCAGGGTCCGGAGCCAGGGGGGTCCCAGGTCCGGGCAGAAGCTCGATCCCCTGTTGAAGAAGGAGAGCCAGCACACATTTTAACCCCCTCCTCTGGCACATTTGAATCGAGTGACTGCCCAAACTGTGATGAGCCATTGCATCAGCAGGGGGAGCCTGGATATGTTAAAAAGATGTTCGGTCAGGGGTCCCCGGTAACCGTTGTGGAGGTGCACCCCCCACCTCACGGCAGAAGCAACTCGGGCGAAGTTGGCATGGAAGAGGAGTGCCTGGAAGAGACACCCTTAAGCAGCCCCATCCACAATATCGTTGGCGGGGTAGCCGGCCATTGGAACAACCTCGAGGGGCCGCCTAAGGAGAATCTGCTATCTTCTGGATCAATTGAATCTGGGTTTAACACACCTGATGAAGTGGAGCGACCGGATGGCGCAGTAAGTCCGGCATTCTCTGATGGTCCTACCAGCCAGACGTCGCTGTGATCACCTACCCGGTCCCAAGCAGCTGTAGGTTTCCCTGACCCTGCAGACCGCAGATCTCAGCAGTACAATCTTGACATACTTCTAAAGTGTCTCCCGTCTCGGAGGGATTTTGAGAATTACACTAACAGGATGGAGTCCCTATTGAGAAGAGAGCTCGAGGAGGTCACAAGATCAGTATCTGAGGTATCCCATAGGGTGAACACCCTTAAGCAGCAGACTACTACTGAACAGCGTTTGGATGCACTGGAAAGGGCGCAGGCGGCAACGCAGCAAGCCCTGTCGGACTCTAAACAGCAAACTACCAGAACCCTGATGCACCTAGATGATTTGGAGAACAGAAGTCGCAGGAACAATATTTGAATCCGCGGACTTCCGGAAGCACCTGAGAACGGCAATCTTAGGGACACGGTTACTAGGATTTTTAACAACGTCCTGGACAAGCCCCCCGGGGAACGCATTGAGATTGACAGAGTTCACAGGGCACTCGGCCCACGCTCCGTTGATCCTGCAAGGCCGCAAGACGTGGTGTGTCATGTACATTTCTTTAGAGTTAAAGAAGACATAATGAGAAGAGCATGGGAGAAAGGCCCCATCATGTGCAATGGATTGCAGATAACCCTGCTCCCTGATCTGGCCAGGCGTACTCTTCTGATGCGTCGAGTGAGGAAGCCGCTGCTGGAAGCCATAAAGTCTACTGGGGCTACGTACAGATGGGGTCATCCTTTCCATCTGGTGGTCACGAAGAGAGGCCGACCGTTTGTTTTGCGATCCCATGCGCAGCTCCCGGAGCTCTTCCACTTTTTGGACATACCAAGCATAACACTTGAAGATTGGTTGTCGCCTTCGATGGGAAAAAATGGGGGGCCTGACCCGAGTCCGCGGCCCCAGAGAAATAGGATCAGGGGCAGTGGGCGACGTCGGGCTGTCTAACTCTGCTTGCTAGTAATTCAGTGGCTGGTCATTTGGCTGCCTCTCCCTACGGCCTGATGGATTGTGCAGAATCGAAGAGCCTGTCCCTTTGTATTGTATTTTATATTTTTTTCCCTATCTCAGCACGTTGTCTTAGGAGCCTTATGGAATGGACGCCTTCAAGATGATGGTCAATAGGCCGGTGTGGGATGTTTGCGGGGTCGGCGTCAACAGGGTAGGCTGGCCTGAACTGTGGGTTGGCCCGCCCTGGGCGTCGGCCGCCGTGGACACCATGCTGGCCGCCCAGAATAAAGACGGTCCACATGTCGCCTGTCGTATAGCAGTGACGACAGTGGAGCGGTCTGTGAAGGCTGGGGGCGGCGCCACCGGGTGGCCGGCGCAACCACCGGGGTCAGGGTGGCCTGGACGGGGGGTGGGATGGCCCCCCGACGCCCTGGGTGCACCTAGGGAGAGATTTGACGCAGGGAGGGCAAGAGTTGTGTCACGCCGGGAGTGGTGAGCCGATGGGGGGGCCCCTGCATACTTCACTTCATCATGCTGGGGCGGAGGCGGCAGGGGAGCTGCCGGTTGCAATTACGATACAATTGTGGTTTCTGTTATGTTGTAATTCCATGTTGAGGTCCTGGACCTATTTGTTTGTCCATAGTTCCTGTTAAGAGATGCGGGTTGAATATGCTTCAGGCACTGCTGCGCCATCATTGGTTGCTTGTCATGGGTGCGGCTTCACGCTCTTCGGGGGGGGGGGGGGGGCGTTGCCTGTGGATGGCGCGTTCCGAATCACTGTCTCCGCTGCCCGCCCCTCGAGGTATACTCGGTGCCATTTTTTCTTGCTCTTCGTGCTGCGTGGCTGGCTACCTACCTACCGCAGTCCGTGAGTGCCCTCTGTCATGCTAATGCCCTTTATGCACGTCACTTACGGGGTTTTTTTGTTTATGTCTTACAGGCGTGTCAAACTCAATTGGTTTTTCCCGGCCCTACCCCCTTTATTTAGTTATTAAACTTTTTGAGGCCTAGTGTGCTAATTCCTCCCACTTCCCTAGAGGGCTATTGGGGCATCCCGGGTTGCTTTTATAGCGTGAATCCCTATCGGCCTATTGTGCTGCTATAATCACCATATGGAGGCTTCTCAGGATAATGTGCTCGGGGTTCCTTCGGGACAAGCCCGGCTGTGTGTGGTGTGTGGGGTGTCCCCTACAAGTGTTGACAATGTGCGGGTTTGTGTACCTTGTGCCCAGCAGGTGCTTGCGCTGCAGCCTGGTTTACCAGCAGCTGGGCCTGCGCCACGTTTGGCTTCGCCTACTCCCCCAAGCTTAAATTTGACTCCCCGTGAGCTGCATACCAGTGGGGAATCTCAGCCTGATGTGTCTACTAGACTGGCTAGTGTTAAAAAGTTGCTTGCTAATACCATGGCGCGTAAGGCCTCTGCTAAGAGGTGGCATTTGACGCCTGATGTCACTCTTTTCCCTATGGAGGCTGAAGAGTTCTTTGAACTGTCTGGTTATACTCCCCTGGAAGAAGGGGAATTGTTCTCTGACTCAGAATCATCTGATGAGCGGCCCAATGGTTATCACGATTCTGGCTCTGATCCCTGGGCCCCAGATGATATTGATAGGCTTTTGGCTCAGATCTTTGAAGTGCTTGCTATCTCTCCCCCGGTCGTGGCTCCTAAGCAGCAGGGGGAATTGTTTCATAGTGCCAAGCCACGTTTAGAGTTCCCTGAACAATCTCATTTCAATAATTTCGCGCTCAAGGAATGGGAGCGTCCTAGCAGGCTTCCCGGAGTCCCTAAGAGTTGGGATAAGAGATATCCCTTTCCTGCTGATGTGGTAAAGCGTTGGTCATCCCCTCCAGAAGCAGATGCCCCAATCCTGGGTTTGTCTAACGCCTCTGTCATGCATTCCCCTGACTCTACTACTCTGAGGCATAGTGAGGATCGGCGTATTGATCAGCTGGCGTGCCTGTGTATTGATGCCTTTGCCTGTGTGGGGACGGCGCTGCGCCCGGTTTGTGCCTCTGCCATTACAGCTGTGGCTATTAGGACCCTGCTTAAAAGTGTCCTAGATGGTGCTCCTGATGAGGTGTCTAGTGAAGAGTATAATGCACTCTTGCGCTGTGAGGTATTTGTTACTTATGTCCTCTCTGCCTTGGATGATACCATTAGGATGTGTGGCAGAGCCTCTGCCTTGGTGGTGGCTATACGCCTCTCAGTTTGGCTGCGCCAGTGGGCAGCTGACAACGCTGCCAAGAAGGCTCTCACTGGGTTTCCCTTCAAAGGACTATGCCTATTTGGGGACCGCCTGGACCTGTTTGCTAAGGGAGGCAGGTTACCCCAGCGCAGGAGGCAGTTTCGGCCCTTACGGGGCCCGGGCTCATTTTCTTCCCCCTACCGTGGATCCAGACCGGGGAAGGGGGTTTCCTTTATGGGGGCCCGAGGAGATTTCTGGGGAAGGGGCAGAGGACGTGGACGCCCTGGCTCTTCCTGGGGCTCCAAGCCTAAGCCTTCCCCCAAGCCCCCTCAGGCATGAAGGAGCGCCCTCACCCATCCGGGTGGGGGGGACGGCTTCAGCACTTTGCTCACGTCTGGAGGCTTCAGGTCTCAGACCGGTGGATTCAGGAGGTAGTGTCCTCCGGTTACAAGATAGTTTGCTGCCTGGCCGCCCCCAAGATTCATCAGATCCCGGATGTCTCAGGACCCTATCTCAGCTCAGGCTCCGATTCTGGCGGTGCAAAGCCTTCTGGAGCTGGGGGCCATCTGTCAGGTCCCCTTACGAGAAAGGGGCAAGGGTTTTTATTCCAACCTTTTCACCGTGCCCAAAAGAGATGGGTCAGTCAGGCCCATCCTGGACTTGAAGATCCTCAACAAATTTGTCAGATGCAGGCGTTTTCGCAAGGAAACTCTGCGCTCTGCTATCAGTTCCCTGCGTCCAGGGGACTTCATGACTTCTGTGGATCAGCACTACCAATTTGTGGCATTGCCCTTCGGTCTCACTTCAGCTCACAGAGTGTTCACCAAGGTGCTGGCAGGAGTGATGACTCTGCTCAGGTCTCAGGGCATTCGCGTTCTGCCCTATTTGGACGACATTCTCATCACTTCTCAGTCCCTCCAACAGGCGGAGCTGGATACTCAGCGAGTAGTGTCCACACTGGAGTCATTTGGCTGGGTGATCAACCATCCCAAGTCTTCCCTGTCTCCCTCCTTGGTGACGCCATTCCTGGGAATGAATCTGGATACAGTTCAGGCAAGGATCTTTCTTCCTCAGCAGAAGGTGGAGAGTCTGCTAGCGCAGGTTCAGTTCCTGCTCTCTTGCCCTCATCCCTCCATCAGGCAGGGGATGCAGCTGGTGGGCCTGATGGTGTCCTGCTTCGAGGAGGTCCCTTATGCCCAGTTTCACATGAGGCCTCTGCAACTCCACCTTTTGTCAGTGTGGGACAAGGATCCTGCGTCCCTGGACCAGATCCTTGTTCGGTCCCCCCTAGCCAGGCGGTGCCTCTCATGGTGGATGGACTCCAGGAACCTGTTGGCGGGCAGATCCTTTCTGGCCCCCTGCTGGGAGACGGTCACCACGGATGCCAGTCTGACAGGTTGGGGGGGGGGGGGGTGGCTTCTGGAAGTCCCTACAGTTCCAAGGGCGGTGGGGCCCTCAGGAGGCCCACACACCCATCAACATTCTGGAATTGAGGGCGATCAGGTTGGTTCTGGCTCGCTTGACCCAACACCTTCGGGGCCGGCCTGTTCAGGTACGCTCGGACATCCAGGCGGCGGTTGCCTACATCAATCATCAGGGAGGGACCCGGAGCAAGGGGACCCTCCAAGAAGTTTTTCTGATCCTGTACTGGGCGGAGGACAATGTTCCCTGCATTTCAGCTGTGTAGATTCCGGAGGTGGAGAATCTGCAGGCAGACTCTCTGAGCAGGGGGATCTCGCGCCTGGGAGAGTGGTCCCTCTGTGACAGGGTGTTTCACTCTCTGTGTCACTGTTGGGGTCAGCCAGATGTGGATCTGTTTGCGTCCCGTCACAATCACAAGCTCCCAGCCTTTGTCTCCCTGTCCCAGGATGCTCTGGCCTTGGCCACAGATGCTCTGACAATGTCATGGCAGGATTTTCAGCTGCTGTATGTCTTTCCTCCATTTCCCCTGTTGGGCAGGGTTCTGCGCAAGATAGCTCAGGAAGAGGTGCCAGCAATCCTGGTGGCTCCCAGGTGGCCAAGAAGAGCGTGGTTCTCAGACATAGCGCAGCTGGCAGTAGATCAGTCCGCTCTGCCCAAGGTTCCAGACCTGCTCACTCAGGGACATTTACGCCATCCCAATTTACAAACACTGGCTTTGAGGGCATGGCTTCCATCTTGATGGAAAAGGGGCTGTCTGCCTCTGTCGTTAACACCATGATTAGGGCTAGGAAGAAGTCTTCTTCTTCCATTTACTATAGGGTTTGGCATGCCTACATTTACTGGTGTGAGTCTAGGTCTCTTCCCTGTCGTGTGTCCTCTATTCCCAGGATTCTGGAGTTCCTCCAACATGGTTTGGATCTGGGGCTTCAACTCAGTACTCTGAAGGGTCATGTCTCTGCCCTGGCTGTTTTCTTCCAGAGATCTTTTGCTCAGCATTCTCTGATCAGGACTTTTTCCCAGGGGGTTACCCATGTGCGTCCTCCACGTAAGATTATGTTGCCTGTCTGGGATTTGAACTTGGTCCTGTCTGCCCTGCAGGGTGCTCCCTTTGAACCTGTGCAGGAGGCTGCCTTGGCCATTCTTACTCTCAAGTTTGTCATTTTGGTGGCCATCGCTTCTGTTAGACGTGTTTCTGAGTTGGCGGCGCTTTCCATCCAGCCCCCCTACTTTGAGAGACACCAGGACAAGGTGGTGTTTCGCTGTAAGCCAGATTTTCTGCCTAAGGTTGTATCTGCCTTTCGTCTAAATCAGGACATTGTTCTACCTTCCTTGTGCCCTAATCCTAGTAACGCTAAGGAGAGGGTTTTGCATTCCTTGGATGTGGTTAGGAATCTGAAGTACTATCTGGTGGCTACTGCACCTTTCAGGAAAAATGATGCTCTTTTTGTGGTCCCTTCTGGTCCTAGGAAGGGTTTGGCTCCTGCTAAATCTACTATCAGCAAATGGATCAGTCAGGCTGTGATTCAGGCCTACCCTGCTAAGGGGAAGAATCCTCCCTTCCGCCTTACTGCTCATTCTACTCGTGCTATTGGGGCCTCTTGGGCTCTATAGCACCAGGCTTCTGTTGAACAAGTTTGCAAGGTCGCTACTTGGTCTTCTGTTCATACTTTTTCCAAGTTTTACAAGGTTGATGTTAGGGCCTCAGCTGATGCTGCTTTTGGCCGCAAGGTTCTGCAGGCGGCAGTGGTCTGACCTGTCTGCTGTTACCTTTTGGGATCCCACCCTACTTTACGGACACTGCTATTGGATGTCCCAAGAGTAAAGAATCTTATCTGGAGCAGGACGTAATGTATACTAAGAATAATACAATTCTGTGATTACTCACCTGTAGAATTGTTATTATGAGTATACAGTACGTCCTGCTCCACCCCACCCTTGTTTTCATTATCCTTGGATCCCCTGTATGGTGATTGTTATCATTGTTGATAGTTACTGGTTGGTTGTGTTATCATTTTCCCGGCTTCTTGTTAACTGCTTTTCAATGCTGGGGATTTGTGGGAGGTCCCGGGTATTTGAGGGGCCGGGAGGAGCCAATTTCACGGTCTCTGCAGTCCAGCGCCATTGGGCAATTATATCGGTCCTGCCCAAGCCCGGGAAAGACCCATCGTTGTGCAGCAGCTACAGCCCAATCTCTCTGATAAATGTTGATATCAAGTTACATGCCAAAATTTTGTCTTCCAGGCTCGGGCCACTTCTCCCAGGTCTGATAAACTTGGATCAGGTTGGATTCGTGCCTGGTCGGGAGGCTCGGGACAACACCAATAAACTCTTTGACCTCATAGCATATGCCAAGGCTGAGGGGACTCAGGCATGCCTTCTCTCGTGTGACGCGGAGAAGGCATTTGATAGGGTGGACTGGTTGTTCCTCAAGGCGTCCATTCGGCAGATTGGTGTTGGCCCGATACTCCTGTCCAGGATCTTGGCTTTGTACTCTGAGACCACGGCAAAGGTAAGGGTGAACGGCCTCCTATCTTCTTCCATTAGGATAAGCAATGGCACTCGACAGGGTTGCCCTTTGTCCCCGTTACTGTATGTAATTACTATGGAGAATCTCGCTGTAGCCATTAGACAGAACCCAGATATTAGGGGGATAACAGTAGGAGAACGGGAGTATAAAGCCTCTTTATATGCCGATGACTGACTTCTGCATTTAACTTCCCTAATATCGTTTCCAGCGGCTCTTAAGGAATTCAAGACCTTTGGTCAGGTCGGCAACTTCAAAATCAACTACGCCAAATCAGAGGCCCCATATCTCTCACCAGACAAACCGTAGAACAGCTTAAAATGAATTTTGCTTTTAAGTGGCAACCTCACTCAATAAAATATACTTTAAAAGACTATAAATGACCTGGCCGCATATGATAGGCGACTCTTCACTTGGTTTGGAAGGATCAATGTGCTGAAGATGGGCATCCTTCCCTCACCGCCGCCGCGTTCCGTGACGTCACTGCGTCACTTCTTCACGCCCTGAAGAAGTGACGCAGTGACGTCACGGAACGCGGCGGCGGTGAGGTGTGTGTGTGGGGGACCGTGCTGTAAGTCTCTGGATATGTGAGTTAATCTTTACTCTGTTGTTTGCTAATTTCTGCCCGGTGGGTCCTCATGTAGCATCATATATGCATAACTTATTTTGGTTGTTTTGGCACTCATTGCACAGATTTGCACAGAATACACTTTTGTAACTAGTACTAGGTTTTTTGGGTCATTGTAATTAGCTATATTTAGATAGGGTTACATATAATATATAGGTGCCGGTCACATGGTTCTTGTTCCCCTTCCTGTTAGGGTAAGCACTTTATTTAATTGTCTAGTTTAACCTTTTGGGTACACTGTTGTGATATTATTGTAGACCGTGGGCATTATTAGGATATTTATGCAGACACAGGCTGGGTTTTTATGAGAGCAGCGCTGCCATGTCCCTCCTTCCCCTCCCCTCTGTTAGTGTGCTATATGTGTTTTAGATGGTTTTAGCATTGTCTATAGTATCTCTTTGTAAATATATGCATTAATAAAGTTGTATCTCAAACTGTTACTGCTTAGTGGTGCCACGTTCCTTGTGGGGGTTTTTGGGGGGTTGTGGGACTCCCCATTGGTCATATTTCGTTAACAGACATTGTCTGTAGGAACCCCCATCGTGTAGCACACTAGTTATTGTCATTTATGGGTTGGTGCGGTCATTTTGTTTTCTAGTTTTGACAGATGAAACCAAGATAGAGAATTTTGGTAAAACATTATTTTACCAAAAACTGAATGAAGCCTACAGAGAAAAGTACACAGTACCTACAGTCCAATATGGTGGAGGTTCAAAGATGTTTTGGGGGCGTTTCGCTGCCTCTGGTAATCCTCAGTTTTTATGATGCCTTGCACACAGTCAAAACACTCAGCACCAATGAATTTTGGGTTTCAATAAAAAAGGCTCAGTGTCAAAAAGCTGGGTTTGCATTTTAGGCCATGGATTTTCCAGCAGGACAATGACTCAAAACATACTTCAAGAAGAACCCAGAAATGGATGGAAAGTTGGAAGTGGACAGCAATGAGTCCAAATACCATTGAACAGCTGTGAAGAGATGGTAAAATTGGTTGTGTTTTAGGTGCTTGGTTGTAAGTGCTTCTGATTGTTATGGTTTTCCCAGTGTAATGAGATTCTGTTCCCATGGTTTGGCTCTGTACGTTTGCTATGCTGTACTTCTTCTTCCTTTGATGGATAAAGAATTTAAAAAATGCTGTTGGGAGAAGGCACCCTTCAAATATGAGAGACCAGGAGCAGTTTGCAAAAGAAGAGTGGGCCAGTATTCCAGTTGAGAGGTGCGAGAAGCTTGTTGATGGTTATAGGAAGTGACTATAACCACTACACAAAACACACAATGCGTGCATCTTATGGTGTGGATATAAAAAAAGGAGTCCACTCACCTTACCGGTGCTCCCAGCAATGCTGATAAGGTTAATGAACAGTGGCGGAGGAGCTACAACATGAAAAAATATACCTTACCCGGGATCCAGCACAGATCACTGTGCCGGGCGCTGCCATCTTAGTTTAGCTGCACAGAGTGGCTCACCCTGCTCTGTGTGCGTGCCCCACCGTGCACAGAGCGGTGCGAGTCTTATCGCCTGCATCCTCGTGCTGTGCACGTGCTCCCGCCCCAGTTATTCAGAGAGACTGGGGTGGGAAGGAGCACGCCGCTGGTAATGCGACCACTCTCACTCCCTATTGAACCCTATCAGTCGTTTGCTGAATGACATAGTCAAAGCAAACTGCTCTAATTAGACGAGAGCCCGCACATAGGACCAGGAAAAAGTGAGTTGTACTGGGTGATATAGGGTGTTTGACACAGTGGGCAAACCCAATTCAGGATGCCCCTGGGGCACAGAACAAAACCCGGGATAGTCAAAATCCCAGGTTTTGTTCGCTTTAAAAAGGTTGAGGGCCACTGCTCTAACATATCTGATATTATGGCTTGGTCATACATAAAGGACCTACTATACCTACATGGGGATAGTCTCCCACGTGTGCTTTTAGTTATCTTCTGTATATGTAACCAAGCCTTTTAGTTTTCTGTGCATCAAGGCCAAGCCAAACCCTTGGATGTTTTGTGGACGACCAAAATAGTGGGACATGTCGATTCGGGGGAAGGCTAGCGACCAGCCCTGGGGTCTTTTAGACTCCAGGGCTGTACTGCGGGGGGTTTTGATTTAACAAAATATTGTCTGCCTTGGAAAGTGCAGCTTTACCAGTGACGCCTGTTTTGCAATGGGGGTTGCTTCCCTTTGCTTTCTGTACTACTTTATATTGTTTCTGCTGTACATCTTCATTTAGCATTTTTGGCTGTTGCAGCTTACTCTGTCTCAGTAGAATATAAATATAAAGGAAACAGAAATCGGAATGCGGTACTCACATCGGTTGGTAATCTGGGCTAGACGGGACTTTTCGGAGGAGAAATTCTCATCTAGGTCAAACAAGTCCAGAGCTGGAGGAGGGAGCTCCCGAAATGAAGGCGGAAACACCTGGTGGCAAAGAGATGGGAACAAATAGGAAGGTGGGATGTGCTCATCCAGTCAATACATGGCAAAGAAATGGGAACAAACCATTTACAGGAAATAAAAAAAAAAAAAATCAATCTACTGTAGACTCTCACCTGTAGAATTCTTTTCTCTCTTCTCTTTTGTTCTACTTCCATTCCAGGGCATCACTGATTAGGAGAATATATATATATATATATATATATATATATATATATATATATACACTAAACACACATAATGTATGCAGATTTAGAGGCACCAGTAGTCACGAAATCAGGTGACATGCCAAAGCAGTACCCCTACATAGGGTGCGATCCCAACAAGCGAACCAATTAACCACCAGTGAACGCTAACCATAAATGAAGTTCCATGCTCGGGGAGTCAAACCTCTGCCGTGGAATCCACCACTGACAGCAACAACCTTCACCCAAAGGCCATGCTGCAAAATAAAATAAAGACCAAATAAAATAAAGAACTGGGGAATAAGAGATTGGGGGGGGGGGGGGGGTAGCAGGAAAGAGGCCCCATGTCCGGGTTCATCTAGCAGAGTCACCATCACCCTGTGGGGGGAACTCTGATCTTTGGTCTGGTAGCCCAGGAAAAGCACAGGCTACTGACCGTTCAAGCCTAAGCAGACCTTAATAGCCTCCAATCCCACAATATCGGTTTCACAGTATCGACTTCACAGTTATCAGGCTTGGGTCCATTTGGAATGGGGCTTCGGGGAGAGTCTGGGGCAGATAGGGTTAGAGCCTCTGCTCTAATCGTAAAAAAAAAATCTTGAGGGCAAAATAAAGAAAAAATAAATTCTTGCTACATCTTCACAGTCGTAAATGGGTATGTAGAGCGGGAGGAGCTACACTTTTAACATGCAGTCCTGCCCACTGCCGAGAGTGTTACATCACGAGTATCTTAATTAGCAACACCCTGGAATGGAAGATGAGAGAAAAATGGGACACTAGTTTTGAAGCAGCAACAACGAACCTCCAACATAAGTGCCGTGTATACACAATTCTCATACACACCATGTACCGGCTTGCTAAAAGTGATCCTACACTTAACTGTCCAGATGTCCCACTTTGGGTGGGACAGTCCCACTTTGAGGTCCCCAGTCCCTCTGAAAACTCTGGGAACAACTAAATGTCCCACATGCTTACATGGGAAAGACATCTTTTATAGACCAAATATTCCTAGAGCATGTGACCTGTAATTAATTCACACACCAAACCACACCCCTACATGCCCATCACCTCGTTTAAACTCACCTAACCCTAACCCTTTCATAAATATTCATAAAAAATATTCATAAAAATCCCTGTTAGTCTTCGGCCATGGAGAGAGCGAGCTCCTCCCCCCCAGTCCTCAGTATTAAATAAGTATTAATTTGTGGTGAACCGTAGGGCCTAATGTATGGGGGGGGGGGGGGGGGGGGTTATAAGGGCAGTCCTTAAGGACTAGTAGAAATAATACAATTCTGTGAAACTCACCTGTAAAATTATTTTTGGATACATCCAGTCCAGGCCGTCCCATATCTCACGATTGGGTGTTCGCCCCTAGAGGGCGCTTGACTGCAAGATCAAAGATGTAGCTCCTCCCGGCCCCCTATAAAGGCAGCTGTCCCTCTATCATTCCCCAGTGGTTTAAAGGCAGTATTCAACAAAAGAGGCAGGCCGGGAGGCCTAAGAAATCATGTTACTTCACATAGCTTCAGTTTGTACTCTCTCTAGCAAACAACTTTGAACAAAAATGGTTGATCACGGTGAATGAGTCTGTACACGGGGTTGGTTTACTGAATAGTTTTTATTTCATGGTCAAAACTTAGGATTGCTTTTCAACAAATGTAGTCGGATCTGTAATGTCTGAAATTGTGTGCATTCTGTTTAATCACCAGCGAGAGGCACTGTTTTTTCCTCTCTGATGTCATGTTTCTTGTTCTTTTTCCTTTATGGATAAAAATGTATAAATAAAGAATTTATAAAAAAAAAAAAGGCTGATCACCATAAAGGAATACAGGACATAATGAACACAAGGGCGGGTCGGGGCGGCCTGGACTGGATAAATCCAAAAACAATTCTACAGGTGAGTTTCACAGAATTGTATTTTTCCCTACATCCAGTCCAGGCCATCCCATATCTCACGATTGGGACATCCAAAAGCAGTGTCCATATGGGTGGGATCCCCAGTGTGGAACAGCATGTAGTTCATTTCACTACCGCCTGAAGCACCTTTCGCCAAAAACAGTGTCAGCTGAGGCCCTGACATCCACCTTGTAAAACTTTGTAAAAGTATGAACAGAAGACCAAGTGGCGGCCTTACAAACTTGCTCCACCAATGCCTGGTGCTGAAAAGCCCAAGATGCACCAATAGCTCTGGTAGAATGAGCTGTGATCAGAAAAGGGGGTTCCTTCCCCCTGGCAAAATATGCTTGTACCACCACCTGTCTGATCCACTTACTGAGAGTGG
This sequence comes from Gastrophryne carolinensis, assembly GCA_027917425.1. NCBI lineage: Eukaryota > Metazoa > Chordata > Amphibia > Anura > Microhylidae > Gastrophryne > Gastrophryne carolinensis. Next base: position 26,037,125 of record CM051243.1, on the reverse strand, counting down.
ACCTGGCCGGTGGCAATCCTTTTCTAGAACCTATGTTAGGACAAAGAGCAAATCCGATTTCCGGAAGGATTCAGTCGCAGCCAGGTAATTCTTTATGGCTCTGACCACATCCAAAGCATGGAGGGTCCGTTATTTGGAATTAGCCGGTGCTGGACACAAGAAAGGTAAGACAACTTCCTCATTAAGGTGAAAGGGAGAAACAACCTTAGGTATGAAATCAGGTTTGAAGCGAAAAAACCACCTTATCCCCGTGAAGCTCAAAGTAGGGTGGTTTCATACAAAGCGCGGCCAGCTCAGATACATGCCGCACCGAAGCGATGGCTACCAGAAAGACCACTTTGAGAGTCAATATAGACAATACAGCATCACTCAAAGGCTCGAAACGAGGACCCTGGAGAGCAGATAGTATTAACGATGTGGGACTTAAATTTAGTACTGACTTATGCGGTGGCTGGACATGGGTAACTCCCTGGAAAAAAGTCTTGATCAACCTATGGTTGGCAATGGACCTCTGGAAAAAAAATGGCTAAAGCCGAGACCTGACCCTTGAGGGTGCTCAGCTGGAGACCCAAGTCTAAGCCATATTCAAGAACTCCAGAATCATAGAAATAGCAAATTTTCGGCAAGGAAGGCTCTTGGACTCGCACCAACCAATATAGTCCCGCCAAACTCTGTAGTATATCATGGAAGAAGATTTCTTCCTTGCCTGAATCATAGTGTGCACGACCGTGGCCGATAACCCCTTCTCCGTCAGGATAGCAGTCTCAATAGCCAAGCCGTCAAAGCCAGTGTCCGTAAATTGGTGTGCCGCAGCGACCCCTGTGTGAGAAGCCCCGGGTCGTCGGGCATGTAGTGATCTATTGACAACTGGACTATGTCTGCAAACCAACTCCTTCTCGACCAGCGAGGAGCCACCAGGATGGTTGGTACGCCTTCCTGTGCTATCTTGCGCAGCACTCTGCCCAGGAGCGGAAACGGAGGGAACGCATACAGAAATTTGAACTTCGTCCAAGGAATCTCCAGAGCATCTGTTGCAATGGCCAGAGGATCTCTTGAGAGGGAGACGAACTTTGGAAGCTTGTGATTGGGTCTGGACGCAAACAGATCCACGTCCGGCTGGCCCCAGCGGAGATACAGAGCCTGAAAAGTCTCGCTGCTGAGGGACCATTCCCCCAGGTGCAGGAAACTCCTGTTCAGGGAGTCTGCCTCCCGGTTTTCCACCCCGGGGATGTAGACCGCCGAGATGCAGGGAACATTCTCCTCTGCCCAAGTCAGAATCTGTGTTACCTCCTTGAGGGATTTCTTCCTTGAGGGAGTCCCGCCCTAGTGGTTGATGTAGGCCACAGCTGTCTGATTGTCCGAGCGGAACTGGACTGCGTGTCCTCTTAAATGGGGAGTCAAACCTAGAAGAACCAACCGGATTGCTCCAAGAGATTTATGGGTAAACTGTTCTCTTGCGGACCCCATGGACCCTGGATCTTCTGGGTCTGCCAAACGCCTCCCCAGCCTGTCAGACTGGCATCCATTGTAACTATCTCCCAATGGGGAGTCAGAAAGGCCTTGCCCACCAGCAGGTTCCGGGAGTCCAACCACCACAAGAGGGACTGCCTGGCCAGGGGGGACAGAGAAAAGCCTGCGCTTCCAGCCGGTCAGCAGGTTCAATTGTAGAGGTCCCATGTGAAATTGGGTGAAGGGTACTGTCTCAAAGCATGACACCATTAGTCCCACCAAACTCATTCCCAGATGTACCGACGGCCGCTGACAAGACCGCAAGGCCTGCACTTGCGTCTGGAGACCCAAAACCTTCTGCTGTGGCAGAAAGACCTTGACCTGAACGGTGTCTATCGTCATTCCCAGAAAGGATCTCACTGTTGACGAAGTGATGAACGACTTGGGGCAATTGATTACTCAACCAAAGACTTCCAGGGTTGACAGCACTGTCCGAGTATCGCTCTCAGCCTGCCGAAGGGACCGTGCCGAAATCAGCAAATCGTCCAGATAGGGTAACACACCGATACCCTGACTCCTCAGAATAGCCATGATGCCCGCCAGCACCTTGGTGAACACACGGGGGGCTGAGGATATCCCGAATGGTAGAGGTACAAACTGATAATGTTGACACTCCAGTGCAAACCTCAAACTTCTAATGTCCTTGGAATATCGGGATGTGCAGATAAGCGTCCCTGATGTCCACCGTGGTCATGAAGTCGCCGGCCGAAGCAATCTCACCACCGACCGCAACGTTTCCATGCGGAAATGTCTGACTCTTACAAACCTGTTGAGACACTTCAGGTCCAGGATCGGCCTTAGCGTTCCGTCCTTCTTGGGAACCGTGAACAGGTTGGAGTAGAACCCCCGACCCTGTTCCTGCCAGGGTACAGGGAAAATCACACCTATCCGCAGGTGTTGAACAGCCGTTCTTAAGGCTTGAGCCTTTAGCGGGCTTCGGGATATCCTTGAACGGAGGAATTTTCTGGGCGGCCTGGCTGCCAGCTCTATCTTTTAACCGGAGGACACTACCTCCAGAATCCACCGATCCGAGATGTGACACCTCCAGATCTGAGCAAACAGCAGAAGCCGTCCCCCCACCCGAATGGGTGAGGGCGCCCCCTCATGCCTGAGAGGGCATGGCAGGGGGTTTGGACTTCGCTCCCCATGAGGGGTTGGGTCGGCCGCGGGACCTAACTCTGCTCCAGGTATCTCTGCGGGCACCAGGAAATGAAGAACCTCTTCCTCCTCGAAAGGAACGATAGGCAGAGGTGTTCCGAAAGGACCGAGCAGGCTTCCTTCTCTGAGGGAGTCTACCATCCTTGACCAGAAGGTCCAGGCACTCCCCAAACAGACGGTTTCCCTCAAAAGGTAAACTTGTGAGGGACTTCTTGGCAGCCGCATCCGCCGACCACTGATTCAGCCAAAGCGAATGGCGCAGAGCAACAAGCAAGGCCGAAATTCTGGCACCAAGCCTGGCCACAATATCCATGGCAGTAACAACAAAGCCAATGAAATCTAAGCAAGCCTTGAGTTCCTCATACTCCTCAGCCCGCTTGCGAGCCTTAGCTCTAGCCACAAGGTGTCTCACCTTTCTCCTGTTGGCCAATGAGACGATTGCCAAGGCACACGCAGGCCGAAAGAGGGCACCAGCAAAGGTGAAGGCATGGCAGACCAGCTGATCCATGCGCTTGTCTGCAGGGTCACGTAAGGAAGCATTGTCAGGCAATGGCATAACAGTAGTGTTGGACAAGCCTGACACGGGAGGATCCACCTCAGGAGGGTGACACCATAACCGAACCAACTTATTAGGGAAGGGGTACCACCTATCCAGGCCCTTAGGGGACGACGGTAACTTGTTGGGCTTTTCCCAATCCTTAAAGTGGACCAACACCCAGGGGGGATCGGCCCAGGAATCTCAGATCCCCCCCCCCCGCGGGGCATCCGAAATTGGGATGTCCCGCTGGGAGAAACCCCCCAGGAAGCCCAGAAACCTTACCTTAACCCCGTTCCAACGGCGCATGCGCGGGCCGTGGCCGCGTCTCGCGCTTCCCTCTAGCAGGGCACGCACCCGCGCCGGCCGTTTCCCTGTTAGAGGGAAGCGCGAGACGCGGCCTCCAGCGCTCAGAGCCGCTGTGGTTGGACGCCGCTTGTACGTGCATACCACAGTGGCTCTGAGCGCTCTGATTGGACGAGCGCCCGCGTAGGAGCGTGGTGAGGTGAGTGTTTCCGGGCGTTCTGGGGGGTTTCACACAGTGGGGCACCCCCGATCGGGGTGCCCCACCGAAGTGGACCAAAGCCCAGGATAGTGAAAATCCTGGGTGTTGGTCCACTTTAAGGATCATGTTAGAAGAGTGAGGCTGCTCCGGGAAGACCCATCTTTGCCTCTCAGGCCGAAACAAATCACCCTGCTTCCTCTTAACCGCTCTGGGAGGAACAATGTGTAGGGTATCAAACACGGAGGAGAGAAAAGTCTCTGTATCATCCGGGAGACAAGAATCCTCGTCCGAGGAGAAACCAGAGATACTGTCATCGCCAGCAGAATTATCCACCGTTGAGCGTGAATCATCTGGCAACTCACCTTCCTCCGCAGAACCCAAGCAATCAAACAGATCGTCATCCGAGTAAATCGGCTCCAGATGCCACTTCTTACTCGAGGCTTTCATAGGAGCCGTCAACAAGATCTGTCTCTCGAGACTGGCCAGCCTATGCGCAAAATCAGTATGAGACCCCTTGCTGGCCCCCTCTTCGCTAGGGGCTAAATGCAACAGCGGAGGGTCCGGAGAGACCGATGGTAATACAGGGCTAGGGTCAGGGACGACCGCCCGCTCATGGTCCAAAATAACGCCTCTGGAGCAAGTGGTACAATCAGTGCTTAATTCCGCCCAGAGGATTCCTCCTGCAGAAGGGGCAGAGCCTGTCCTGCCCAAATGGGGCACCCAGCTCACTATCCCCTGATGCCTCCATTATGGTGATTAAGAATAGCAAAATTCAATAAGGCTACAAGACTATCGGCCTAAGCCTATAAACGATCCCTCTCATTAAAAAGGGGGACCGGGAGGAACCACAACCCTCAACCTAGCCCACGATCTATAAAAAAAAAAAAAAAAAAAAGAGAGAGAGAGAAAGAGAGCCCCTGGTCAGCCTTAGCATATACAATGGCAAAGAGCAAGCAACAAGAAAGAGGAACTCACGACACCGACAGGAGGGGTAACAGGAGTGCCCGCAACAAGAAGCTCGAGCAGCAGAGCAGCGCGTCGGCCCAGCCACCTTCTGGAATGAACCCGGGGTGGGGGGCGGGTAGGGGTGCGGCACCGGCGCGACATCAGCAGCGCGCCGACGCCGGGCCCGTCTCCCTCCGTGGCGCATCACGAGAAGAGCACCACCTCCTTCGGGCAGCAATGGCAGCAGCCCCTGTAGCGAGGGCCGCCGCATGTATGAGTGTGGCAACACGCTCCCCCCCTCTCTCACCGCCAGCGCCGCTCACGGCAATGCGGCAGGGGCCCGCAGAGCGCGACAGCCAAGAGGCGCGCGTCCCGGCCACCCGGCGGGGGAACGCAGGGGGGTGAGTAAGCAGCCAGAGACCGCTCCTCACTGCAATCAGTGAGGAGCGCTAGTAAAATCACCAAACACAGCAGTGAATACACAGAAATAAAGCTTGTGGGCAGGGAGGGCACATACAAAAAATGCTAATCTTGTCCTGTTCCACTCAGGACCATACATAGTGGTTCCCCCTCAGGCTCACCATAAGCCTGTGGCCGGCTACCTTTTAGCATAAGGTCTGCGGCCCAGAGCGTGAGCTCTGCCGAACGCCACAGACCTCGGCGTTCACACTACCGTCACGGATCCTGTAGCAGCCAAGGGCTGGGAGGCAGGAGTGGGTCAGAAAGCGATCCATGGAAATAGAGTCCGCAGCGGCCGACGGGCTAGGTGGCCCCACTCTGCTGCCGATATCAGAGAGAGTGCCAACGATCTTGTGCAGCCATACTGCAAGATGAACGACTGGGGAATGATAGAGGGACAGCTGCCTTTATAGGGGGCCGGGAGGAGCTACATCTTTGATCTTGCAGTCAAGCGCCCCCTAGGGGCGAACACCCAATCGTGAGATATGGGACGGCCTGGACTGGATGTAGGGAAAACCATTACTGGTAAGACTAACAGGGATTTTCTCCTTCCGTCCTTCAGGACGGCCATGGAGAGGATAAGCAAGTACGTTAGAATTAGGAATGGGAAACTGCCTGTAAGACCCTTTCAACTTAAAACCTGGTCTTTGTCAGATAATAAATCTAGCCTGTAGTGTTTGTGGGGTGTGGGGAGATGACCATGTGGCTGCCTTGCAAATTTCCTCAATTGAAGCCCCCTGACTTCTCCACCCATGATGTGGAGACTGCTCTAGTAGAGTGGGCTCTGATGTAAGGCGGGTGGTATTTATAGATGTATAGGCTACGCAGATTGCCTGTCTAATCCATCTGGCTAGGGAAGCCTTAGATGCTGCCAGGCCCCTATTCCTTCCTGAAAAGCATATAAAAAATATATCCAGCCTATGGAAGTCATGTGTGCGTTCTATGTAGGTAATGAGAGATCTGTGAACATCAATAGCTGTGTGGATTCTACCGGATTATCTGGGTCTGCTAATAAGGAAGGAATGGTGAAAGGTAGAGGACATCTTAGGTAGGTATAGGGGATCAGGCCTAAGAATGATTCTATCTGGAAAGATGGTGCAATAAGGATGTTGGATGGATAGATGTGTCACTAACCCTGAAGTAAGGGCCAGAAGAAGTCCTGATTTGATTGTTAGGATCTTGTCTGAGGCCTCATCTAATGTTTCAAAGGGAGGTTTAGCTAATCCTTTGAGGACCAGGACTAAGTCCCAGGCAGGACAACAGTTACGAAGTATAGGTTTCTTCCGAGCTACAGAAATAAAAAAATCTGTTGTAAAGAGTGATTCCGTAGTCTTCTGTCTAGGAAGACTGATAAGGCAGAGGCCTGGGTTTCTAGGGTACTTACTGCTAACCCCTGTTCAAAGCCTTCTTGTAGAAATTCAAGTATCGTCGCCCTGTACTGGAAGTGAAGAGTCTCTTTGCCTAGTAACACAGCAAATCTTAGGAAGTTGCAGTGACCTGGCCAAATTGGGATGTGTAAATGGGCGTCTTGGAGATTCTTGGAGATCGATACCGATTATCCAATCATCCTGGACTAGGAGATTTTTGACTGTGATAATAGACTCCATCAGAAATTTTAGTTATGTACAAATTTTGATCCTTCAGATTAGAATCACCTGGGAGGCCCCGGACGGTTTTAAGACTAGAAAGATGTGGGAATAGAATCCCCTTCCCTGACAATGTAGTGGGACTGGTTCTATGACTCTTTTCTGCCAAAGTTCCGAGATAGCTTGTGGAAATGCTAACCTCCTTTCAGTATCGTAGGGAATCCTGGTAATAGAAATTTCTCTAGGAGTCTTCGGGAAAGGCCCAGCCGGTAACCCACAGCAACTAGGTCCGGGATGAACTGGTTCTGTGTAATTGATCACCAGGCTTTCTGAAAGAAAGTTAGTCTGCCCCCACAGGTATCTCTGCATCAGGACTGAGGTCATCCAAAAAAAGAATAGGCTCTAAACATGGAAGGCAGCATGTCAAGAAGAGTCTGCTTGGGCATGTCTTTTTCTATACAACTCCTGAGGTTAGAAAGTCAGGTCTCAAGGTTTGTAGCCAGGCAAGCTAAAGCTATCAAGGGTTTAAAGGCAACGTCCCATGACCTTCTAAGGATACCCTCTATGTGGCGATCCATGGGATCTTGTAATGATCCTGAGTCCTCAAAACTGAGGTCAGCAGAATGTACTGAGGTCAGCAGAATGTGTGACACCTGTGCCAGGGAGGCATCAAGTTAGAGGCCATGTCGCTCTGCATATTGCCCATCATTTGTTTAAAGTAACTGGCTGCTTCATTTTCTATCTTGTGTTCTAAGCAAGCCTTACAGAAGGATCTATTCCAAGAATCTGTCAGGATCGTGGGACAATTTAAACAGAATCTGACAGTTTTAATGTCCAATTTGGGCTTGAGAAGGTCTTTTTCTTTCTCTATCTCCTTTTTAGATGGAGGAGGCTAAGATTGTTCTAGTCACATAATCCCCTCGACCATCCTTGAGAAAGTCTGCTTACTTTGTGATTGATAAGTGAAACATTCGCCAGAGCCAATAGAGAAGCATGCTTGTAGCAGTGGGAGGAGCCAGCACAAAGATGGATAATCTTTCCTGGGGGTACTTGTCCAACGCCCATCAATGCCCTTTAAACATTGGTTAGACTAAGTAAAACTTACAGCAGGCTGCAGAGAAGGCAGAGGGGTTTCAAACTGTGGCTGGATAAGCTGTAGAGTTTCATGCTTCACATTCAGCTGTTCATAGGCTCTGCAGGACACAAAATGAGACACCACAAATGAATTATTAAAAATGGAACAAGGGAGGAATTTAGTCAATATGGATTTCTCCCTGTGAAGTGTTCTAAAGGGAGGCTGGCTGCTTCCCAGGTGAGTAGCTCTCAGATATTTGTCTGCATTGCATGTCCCATTTTTGGGGACTCAGAATTAAGAGTAGGGGCCACACTAAACACAGAGTGCCTTGCCGGGGCAGTGTGGCTTCCACATGTATCTGCAGATATATGCAACCAAATCTCTGTCTTTCCACATAGCTAGACATGTTTGTTGCTTGATATTTAGTTGATGAGAGGGTAAAACTGGGCGGTAAATTAGTTCCCAGGCCCTGGATAATAATAATTTTGTATAAATAATAGTGATTGAGCTGCTCCCACCCCCCTTGTATATATATATATATATATATATATATATATATATATATATATATATATATATATTATACACGCATGGTAGGTGGCTCTAATGGCAGCAGAATAGCACTGGATCAAGAAGAAGTAAGGATTTCATTTTTTGAGCATGTTTTTGAGGTTGTATGTGATGTTTTGTTCCTCTGGTCTTGCACTATTTTGTTGCTGGTCTCTAAACTCTCTTATCACTATCTTATTGTAAGTGAATTCCTCCAAACTAGATATTCTAAAAAGTATTTAACTAGACTTGTCTGTATAATGAGATTAGAGCCTCCATTCCTCTGCCGATGAACCCTGTAGGGTCACATTCCAGAATTTGCCTTTTGTTGATCAGCATTGCAGTAAATAGGAAGCCATCCCTGTATACATGTGGTTACCAAGATAAAGCCATCTTCTTTTATGGGAGAAGGTACCCTGGATTTTTTTATTAGTGTATTATCAGGTAAAACACCTGATAAGAGACAGACAATGAATGGCTTGGCCAGGGCTGTGGAGTCTGTAGATAAATGTTCCGACTCCGACTCCTCAGTTTTTTGTACTTCCGACTCCCCGACTCAAGACTCCTCTGTATTAATATGTGAATGTATTTTATACATTCCTTGAAGGAAAGAAAGGCAACATACATGTCATTACTTCTAGCAGAGAGAGGTAGTTGGGCAGAAGCTGCCTTCTCCTTTCTGTGTGCTGATCTTCTGCTGAAGATAGGGCAGTGGGAGGATCCAGAAAGGGGCCTTTATTATAAAACATGGTTTCCCTAGTAGAATCCCATAGTCATGTTTAAAGTTTAAGCTAACGATCGAAGTTTACAAGTTTTTATAGCCTTTTGCTGAATGACAGCAGTTTTTCCAATGGTACAGCTTCAGTCTTGAACTATTGATCCTCCATTCCCTTCACTTATACAAGTGTCTCTAGTCCTGCAAAAAACATATTTACTGAATCCCTTATCAGTGAGAGGCTAGGTTACCCATGGGTTCCCTGTAACAGCAGAACACAACACTATGCAAAGTATAAGTATTGCCGCTTCTAGTTGTGCGTTGCGTGCCATATAGTGAAGCACATGAAAAGCATGCTTCTTCACGGTCACTTAAAGTGGACCAACACCCTCCCATGATCGGCCCGGGAATCTATAAGATTGTCGGCGGGGATTGGCAGCGGCGGTCACGTGGGAGCGAGGAGAGGTGAGTTTTTCAGGGTTTCTGGGGGGTTTCACACAGCGGACCAAAACCCCAAATAGTCAAAATCCTGGGTGTTGGTCCACTTTAACGTGTTCGTTTTGCGGTTACGTGAGGCACTGCATGCATTGGTCTTCATTCTTACAATAGAGAAGTCATTAATTATAACTTTTTGTGAATTGGGACATTTAAACTTGCTAAATCAAAATTTAGTAGGAATCGGAGTCAGTGCATTGTTTGCCGACTCCGACTCCAGGTACCCAAAATGTCCTCCGACTCCACAGCCCTGTTCACTGAGGCTTTAAAGAGGACCAAAACCCACGGAGATCAGACCAGGAATCTATAAGATTCACAGGGCGATAGATTCCCTCCCCCCAGGGCCCTCCATCGGGGGTGCCCTGCTGTGTGAAAACCCCCAGGTCACCCATAAACTCACCTTCTTTTCCAGTCTAACGGCACATGTGCGGCCAAATCCCTGCTGTCCCTCTAGCAAGGTGCATGCATGGGTAGCGGGGGATGCGGCTGCCAGTGAGCTAGCCGCGCATGCGACGTAGGACTGGGAAGGGGTGAGTGGGGGGGGGGGGGTTTCACACAGCAGGGCACCCCCGATCGGGGTCCCCCTGGGGGCAAGGACCAAAACCCAGAATAGTCAAAGTCCTGGGTTTTGGTCCACTTTAAAGAAGACCACCACCCAGGAATGTCACTTTCCTAGGTGTTGGTCCTCTCAGATGTGTGTATCCCCATGGATCGGCCAGGAAACTCACCTTTTCATCAGCATGCACGGTTTTGCAAGGCTACATTCAGCTGTGAAAGCTGCTGTGATGGCAGCTAATGAGACAAATGGAGCCAAGTGTGCCACTGGCAGCATTCCCACTCGCCTCTAACTATGGGAGTGGGTACACACCACAGATCGAGCTATACTTGGGATGTGGCTACCGCGCCGAGCCTTTCGAAAACAGGTGAGTGGATCAGTTCGGATGCCCCAGTAAGTGGGTTTTTTAGACTCCAGGGCCTCTCACGCTCCTCCTTAAACTAACCCCAGTGTTGCCCTACACTTCCCTTATACCTCACTACATGAACCAAGGACATTCCAGGCAAAGGGTTACATTATCCTGCTTTCTGCACTGCCCATGCAGGTTGTCAGGAGCTGCATATTTCTTCCAGCCAGCTTTATAATAATCAATAACTCCCAGGGTTAAAAACCCTTAAAAATCCCCCCAAAAATGGAGTGAGGTCCCCCTTACCCAGCATAACCAGCCCAGGCACCAGCTATTGGGGGTTTGAAGAAAAGGGCGCAGGGGCCAGCTTTGGTGGCTACATAGCCTCATGGCCCGGGCTTTGGTAAGCAGGTAATGAGGGGGCTCGGGGTTAATGGCAAGTCATCTGCTAGTTGCAGGTGACTTGTCAGCCCAGTGAACTGGTATAGGGGTCTCATGGATCCCTTACCAGTTCACAAAGAGTTAACAGTAAAAAAATACACCACCAATAAACAATTTATAAAAAAAAAAAAAAATTCTTTACTCACCTCTGATTCTTTTTCCCTCGCCGAACCGATGACAGATGCGGAGATCGTTGCTGCTCCTCTCCTCCTCTGACTGGCTAGTATTGTCTGATGAAATATCGCAATGTTTGACAGAATCAATTTTTTCTGACACCCCTAATATTTATGACATTGGAGCAACTATTGAAACTTTTTCTTTGCACATAATTAGGCACTTGCACTTTATTAATAACACTACCCAATAACTGATTATTAACAATCCTTGTATCTGGACTTACTTGATGACTTTAGACAGAGATGAGGTGTCCAACTGATAGATGCTCATGTCAAACAATGTGGTAAAATCCTGAGGATTTTCATCACCTTCCTGAAGGCAGACCCTCAAACGCTGTGATAAATTGCCGATATCAGGCAGCATGGTGTAATCTGATATCTATAAGAATAAATATGACAATGGTTAGCATATTCTATTAAAGCCCAACTTAAAGTGGACCAACACCCAGGATTTTGACTATCCTGGGTATTGGTCCACTTCCCCGGGGCACCCCGATCGGGGGTGCCCCGCTGCCTGAAACCCCCCCAAACACCCCGAAAACTCACCTCTCCACGCTCCCACGTGACTGCGCTGTCCAATGCCCGCCGACGGACAAGGGATCGTGCCCGCCGCCGCCGCCTCCCGCGCGTCACTTTTGACGTGTGCGCGCCCGCGCCGGCCATTCAGAGACGGCCGGCACGGGCGCGCGCACGTCTAGAGGAGCGCGAGTGAGGCGGCGGCGGCAGAAGCAGCGGCAAGGTTTTTCGGGGGTTACACCCCGCGGGACATCCCGATCTCGGATGTCCCGCGGTGTGTGAGGCGATCGGCCCGGGAATCTTATAGATTCCCGGGCCGATCACCCCTGGGTGTTGGCCCACTTTAAAGTGAACCAAAAGTAAAAAAAAAAAAAAAAAAAAGCAAGTTCGGTAAATTGCACCCCTAAAGCCCCACTCTGGCAATCAGTGACAAACTATTTGAGAGGGCTTAACTCCATGCAGAGGTTATGGAATAACAGGCACATTATATGCTGCATAGCTGAATCTTGCCAAATACAGAGAGTCCAGCTTCTGAAAAATGCAATCCCATTGTCAAAATGGCCTTACATATCAGTGCAATCCTCCTTTATTTCTAGTAGAAAGACATCAGCTGTGATGACCCATTGCTCAGCTGCACAGCTGAAAGAATGTCAACATTTTTGAAGATATATGTTTATACTGACTGAATGGTGTGTAGTAAATCCAGATTCCGCAGTGAACAGTGATAAAGAAGCACTGTTGCAGCTTTCCCCTCACACACACACTCCATCTAACAGCCGGTTATTCAGTGTGTGTGTGTTTATATAACATAATGCACAAGCTGCCAGTGTAGCTGAGGCATTTATCTCTCATTTTGGTGTGGGCTGCTTCCGGCATAGCTTTCCCCTCATGATTATGTGCGTGACAAGATGGCTGCTCCCATGCAGTTCTGCAGCAAAGAATCGGCCTGTTATTCCAGAACATCTGCAAGGAGTTAAAGGAGCACTATTGCCAAACTGTGTAATATTAAAAATACATATAAACACATTGGCTAATGAGAGGAGGGGGTCACTTATACACCTGAGCTGAATAAAACTCTCACCAAGGTTGTGATTTTCTTCTCCTGGTAGGACTAAAATTCAGGGGTGACAGGTTTAGTCTATGAGAGGCGACAGAGCCTATAACACATGATTTCCTCTATCCACCATTAAACTAAAAAAAAAAAAAAAAAAAAAAAAATAAAAAAAAGCAAGCCCTGGCTGAATATTTCCTGATGCTGGGAGTATACGTGACCCCTCCTCCCGCCATCCAGCATATATATATATATATATATTATTAGGGCCATTTTTCACGATAGTGCTCCTTTAAGCCTTCTCAAATAGGGCTTTAGGAACGCGTCGACGTGGGGCCTGCTCTCCTTGTGCTTTTTACAACTCCATATGCTGTGACGGCTTTTTAAGTGCTTCTATTAAAGGATGGATGATTTTAAGGCTTGTACTTCATGGCTGGCACTTCTTTATTCTGGCTTTAGGAAAGCAGTTTACTAAACTCTCTCTATTTTCTTAACTTTTGGTCAGCTTTAAAGTCCATGTCCAGGAATTAAAGCGGATTGAAGCCCATTTTTTTTAGGATTCTTTAAAAAATGAGTTTGCTTACTAACTAACTTACTAACCTCGGGTGCTTCTGCATCAATCTGGTTCAGTTGAATATCATTAGTAGTTAGCCACTGCATGAGGACATCCTGTCACAATATAAAAAAATAAAACAATATCAAAACATGTTCAAACAGCTAAATCTGGCAATTTTAACATATAAAGAATTTCATTTTGTATTAAAGGGACTCTGTAGGCAAAGTGCATAAACTTTTATTCATTCAGCAGCTCAGCTCAGCTCATTATGGCTGCCCTCTCCTTTCCTACCAGAACATAGCTGCTTCTGAAAGTAGAAACAAGGCAAAGAGTAATGATCCCCCCTGAATTCCTTCGCCATAGACCACCAATAACATACCTCCCAACTTCTGAAAATGTGAAAGCGGGACAAACCACGCCCCTGACCACACCCACGGCCACACCCATGCCACGCCCCTGCCACACCCCCCGTTACGCCCTCCAGCTCCGATCCTCCAGCAATGTCGGCTGCCTTCACCCCTGCATGGCAGCCTGCGTAAGTTTTTTTTCATCCCCAACCCAGCCCCCCGCGCGCCGCCCCCGCCCCCTGCGCGCTCACCTGCAAGCCAGGAACAGAAGACGCCGGGGTCGTTGCGGCCCTGGGCACACTGCCACAGCGCAGGGCGTCCCGGGACATTTGCTAACGGTCCGGGACCGCGGGATTTTGTGGAAAAATCGGGACAGTTGGGAGGTATGACCAATAATAGGGCTAAGCTGGTGGTGCTAAAGCTTCACATCAGACTGTGGACAATGGGAGAGAGGGAGAACAGCCAGGGTGATGAGAACGTCTGCCTTACAGACCCCGCCCATGATGCTGATTATTATGCTGCATCAAAGAGCCAAGGCCCACGCCCAAATATTTCAAAATATAAATCGTAAGGCGAAACTGTAGACCTCGATATAGCAAGATCATCCCTGCTTCAATTTAAAAATGGAAAACAGTTTTGGAAAGTGCCAAACGTAGCCAAATAATTCTTTTGGGCAGTTTACGCTCTTCCATTTGCATAGCAATACATAACAATACACTAGGGGCAGTCTGACATGATATCAGAACTTTTCATCTGTAACATACTAACTAAGCTATGCAATAGATAGTAAGGGGCACTCTCAGCAAGGGCTGGGGCATAGCTAGGAGGGCACATGCTCTGGATGCAGCAGGTCATGGGGGTGCCAGAAAACCTAGCTATGCCTCTGGAAAAGGGCAATCTCTGAAAAATGCTATTGAAAGTGGATTGCTTCTGACAAAGATTCCAGTATTGTGGTCTCAATGTGGCGAGCTTAAAAAATTTATTTTCCCTAGTATTGATTCTGACTCCCCCCCGCTACAGTAAAATAAAAGTTAAAAAAACACTCACCTGACCCCTCGTCCGATCCGGCTGGCTCTCCTCGTCACCCAGGGGACCTCCGATCCCCCCCCCCCCCGGGGCTCGTCAGTGTTCAGGAGGCTCTCCATGAGACATACCAGTTCACAGGGCTGGGAGCTGGCAAGTCACCTGCGGCTAGCCCCCGGCTCTCCAATTACCTGCCTTCCCAAGGCCTGGGGGGCGGGGCGCAGAAGGGCCTGGTCCCACAGAGGCTATGCGGGCTTGTTGCTGGCAGAGCGGGGGCCACCAAAGCTGGTCCCTGCGCCCTGTTCTACAAGTCTGGCATGGCTAGTCCTGGGCTGGATTGGGAGGGAGCCCATGTAATTTTTTCGGGAGGTTAGGAAAAAAAAAAAAATATGGAGCCCCCCTCCCCAGAAGGCGGACCCTATGTCAATTTTTTTTTTTTTTTATAAAAAATGACCTCCCCAGATGATAATACTGCCAGCAATCCTTTAAGCTATTGGTACACAAGATTGTGATCATCTCATAATTAAAGGCTGAATTAGAGAAGGAGGGGGTTAAACATGATCTCAATAATATGTATTGTCTCTGCCTTAGTCAATCAGATGATTAGCAAGCCAGAGTCAGGAAGTCTCTGCTACGTCCACAAAACACACCACTTTGGTGTACGTTGCTAAGATAAACGCATTGCTGCTAGAAAAAAATATATATTTTCTTTTCTAACACGAAGTTGCACACAAAAAGCAAAGAATAAAACAGATACACTTAGCACATTGTGGACATGATTCTGACTCATAATAATGGAAACTTTAAAAATGCCATTGAAAGGTAAATTACCTTTTAACAGCATAGGTCATCTGAACGCACTGGTTAAACCAGAAAATGCCAATTTTTCACAAAATGGGTGTTATTCCTGGCGCAATACCCGGGGACTAAGGATAAAGGTAATATTCCTCGGGTTTAATGAGCAGAAGGGTACAGGCAATCACAATGCCCCCCCCATGCTAGGAACAACCGCCAAAAAAATGGCAACCACCCAAAAAAATGGCAGTTGTTCCGGTTTAAAGTGGGCCAAAGCCATCCCTGAGCTGGCCGATTCCCTCTCCCTGGGGTATTCCGAATTGGGATGCCCCACTGTGTGACCCCCCCCCCAGTCGCCCCCCAAAATTCTTACCTTTGCAAGGAGCCCACAGCACCAGCGAGGCCGGCGGGGGCATCACTCGCATCCTCTGTTATGTGCAGCCATGCCCGCCACAAATGAATGGCTGTGCGTGACTGCGCACAGCCAAAGGATGTGAGAGATGCTGCGCGCCGCCAAAGTGAGCAGCTGGGATTCCATTCAGCTTCTCCAGACGCACATTAATATGTGCACCCAGAGAATTGGATCGGACAAGAGAGGTGAGTATACTGGGGTGCCCCAGGGGGACAGACCAAAACCCAGGATAGTGAAAATCCAGGGTTTTGGTCTTCTTTAAGGAATGAATTCCAAGAGTAAATAGATGGCTGAAGGATAGAAGCCACTTTTGGATCTAGGGGTCATACATAGTGGCAATCTGTAGCGCCATCCTGATGGAAGGGGGCAATCAGGCAGGTAGTCTGGAAACGTCAATAGCCCTCTTGCCCCTCTTACTCGCCCCCACACACACTAGCAAAAGGAGAAATCCATGATTCAACTTATGGCTATAGAATGTAAAAGGATCTTCCTGAAAGGCCTGACGTTTTCAACAGACGCAAAGAGAAGAGTATTTTAGACATGTAGAGGGTAGTGCAGCCATCATGGCAATAATGACATACGTCTAATATAGAGCTCAACCAATCTCCTGCTGTGCATAGAGCCCAAAAAATTGTACCATTGTAATCTGGTTCCTCCACTCTCAGTTTCACTGATCCGTGAGCCGCTATTCTAGAGGCAAAATGTGTGCAGGAACGCTTTATCATGTATTCAGGATACTGATGGACACGTCAGGTATGTGTGGAACACAAGGTGGTACATGTCCCCTCACAGTTATGGAGGGCCTAGATATTATAACTGTTAGACTGTTTGAGTTGGTACTGGCGGGTCACGGAATGTACTGCAATATCCTTGGACAGAATAAGTAGGTGTCAGTATTTGTAACCCAAGTAGCCCTTTGATGCATTAATTAAAGCAAACCAGCACCCTTACAAGAAACGGTGCTCATATGCATCCCTCCCCAGGGAAATTCGGATTGCTGCACATTTTTACCTTCTAACTCCTGCCGTGGTACATTTTATAACCAAAATGGTGTCCCATGGAGCTGCAGGTCGGCTGCAAAAAGGAAGTTTCCTGCTGCTGTGCATTGTGGGTTAGGTCAGTTGAATCCAGGCAGAAGCATGGCTAGGATGATGGGAAAGGAAGCTCCAAAAAGACAATTCTGTGAGTACTCACCTGTAGAATTGCTTTTAACATGCATGGCAAGGCCTGCTTCACGAAGTCATTACATCTGGGTTATTCCGCCACAAGGTGGCGCAGTGAACTGCAGAAGAGTTGTGGCTCCTCCCGGTACCATATAAAAATGGAATTACCATAGACTTCTCCAGTGTTGACAAGTAGTTATTTCAAGAAACCGGGAGATAATAAAGGTAAAATGGGCAATAGAACCCCAACTAACTTGGAACAATCACCATAAAGAGGCAACCAAGAAGAGCGATAACAAGGGTGGGGTGAAGCAGGCCTGCTTCACAAAGTCATTAAGTCTGGGACTTT
This sequence comes from Gastrophryne carolinensis, assembly GCA_027917425.1. Taxonomy (NCBI): domain Eukaryota; kingdom Metazoa; phylum Chordata; class Amphibia; order Anura; family Microhylidae; genus Gastrophryne; species Gastrophryne carolinensis. The sequence continues at coordinate 26,019,863 of CM051243.1, read as the reverse complement.
CAAAAGCAGTGTCCATAAGTAGGGTGGGATCCCCAAAGAGCAACAGCAGGCAGTTTAAACCACCACTGCCTGAAGTACCTTGCGGCCAAAAGCAGCATCAGCTGAGGCCTTAACATCAACCTTGTAAAACTTGGAAAAAGTATGAACAGAAGACCAAGTAGCGGCCTTACAAACTTGTTCAACAGAAGCTTGGTGCTGAAAAGCCCAAGAGGCACCAATAGCACGAGTGGAATGAGCGGTAACCATAAAAGGAGGAACCTTCCTCTGGCAGAATAGGCCTGCTCCACCGCCTGACGGATCCACTTGCTGATAGTGGATTTAGCCGGAGGCAAACCCTTCCTAGGTCCAGCAGGAAGAACAAAAAGAGCGTCAGATTTCCTGAAAGACTCAGTAGCAACCAAATAAAATTCAGAGCCCTGACAACAACCAAAGAGTGAAGGGTCCGCTCCTTGGAATTAGCAGGGTTAGGACACAAAGAAGGCAAAACAATGTCCTGATTGAGATGAAAAGCAGACACAACCTTAGGCAAGAAATCCGGCTTAAGCCGAAACACCACCTTATCCTGATGCCTTTCAAAATAATACCATTTTGTGATTACTCACCTTTAAAATGGGTATTATAAGTATGTCACACACCCCGCTTACACTATTCATGACATATGGGTAATGGTCCAGTAGAGGGCGAACTTCTGCAGAGATGAAAGCAAAAAAGAAGCCCCTCCCGGTCCATAAATACCTGGGACCTCCCACACATTCCCCAGTATATGACAGCAGTAAGGGGACCAGGAAGAGCTAATAAAAAACATTCTTAACCATAAAAAGGTTCACCATATAAAGGATCCAGAATACAAAAAGGGCGGGATGAAGCGGGGTGTGTGACATACTTATAATACCCATTTTAAAGGTGAGTAATCACAAAATTGTATTATTCCAAGTATGTCACACACCCCGCTTCCACTATTCATGACATATGGGACATCCAATAGCAGTGTCCGTCATGGGTGGGGATCCAAATACAGCAAAAAATGCACCAATTTAAACCACTGCAGCTTGCAGAACCTTGCGGCAAAAAACAGCATCCGCTGAGGCCCGCACATCAACCTTATAAAACTTTGAAAAAGTATGAACGGAAGACCAAGTAGCAGCCTTACAAACTTGTTCAACAGAAGCCTGGTGCTGAAAGGCCCAGGAAGCCCCAATAGCACGAGTAGAATGAGCAGTGCTCTTAAAAGGAGGAAGCCTCCCCTTTGGATATGTCAGGCCATTGTTGGGGCCTATTCTGCTTTTACTAATGGTAGACTTGGCAGGCGCCAAACCTTTTCTGGGCCCAGAAGGCACCACGAACAAGGCGACCGTCTTACGAAAAGGAGAAGTAGCAATCAAATAGTACTTCACACAACGAACCACATTCAAAGAGTGCAAAACCCTCTCCTTGTCATTGCTAGGCTTAGGACACAAGGAAGGGAGAACTACATCCTGATTGAGATGGAAGGCAGAAACCACCTTAGGAAGGAAATCTGGTTTTAAGCGAAAAACCACCTTATCCTGGTGTCTCTCAAAGTAAGGGGCCTGAATAGACAGAGCTGCCAACTCAGAGACACGCCGAACAGAGGTAATAGCCACCAAAAAGGCAACCTTTTGAGTGAGCACAGAAAGAGCCGCATCCTGCATCAGCTCAAAGGGAGGCCCCTGGAGGGCCGACAGAACCAAATTTAAGTCCCAAACGGGAACCAAAGGCTTTCTAGGGGGCCGAACATGAGTGACCCCTTGGAAAAAAGTCTTGACCAGATGATGCAAGGCAAAAGACCTTTGAAAAAAAGACAGCCAGGGCTGAAACCCGACCCTTCAAAGTACTGAGCTGGAACCCCAGATCCAGACCGTGTTGAAGAAACTCCAAAATCCTAGGAATCGAAAACACCCTGCAAGGTAAGGCGCTAGCCTCACACCAGTCAATATAGGACCGCCAAGTCCTATAGTAAATGGTAGAGGAAGACCTCTTCCTAGCTCTAATCAAGGTTTGAATAACCTCCTCAGACAAACCTTCCACCCTCAGGATGAAGGTTTCAGCAGCCACGCCGTCAAAGCAAGCGTTTGTAAATTGGGGTAACGTAGTTGACCCTGAGAGATCAGATCCGGAGACAGGGGCAGCCTGTACTGATCTACCGCCAATCTTACGACGTCTGCAAACCAAACCTGTCTTGGCCACCAGAATTGCTGGTGCCCCCTCTAGCGCCAGCTTGCGCACTACCTTGCCCACCATGGAGAAGGGGGGAAACAGGTACAGAAACCCCAGATCCCTCCAGGCAAGGGACACGGCATCCACTGCCAGGGCCAGAGGATCCTGAGACAGAGATACAAAGGTTGGAAGCTTGTGATTGTGCCGAGAGGCAAAGAGATCCACCTCCGGAGTCCCCCACTTGTGACACAGGGACCGAAATACCCTGTGGTTGAGAGACTATTCCCCTCGGCGAGAGAATCCCCTGCTCAGGGAGTCCGCCTCCGTGTTCTCCACTCCCGGAATGTATACTGCCGAGATGCAAGGAACATTGCTCTCCGCCCATGTCAGAATCAGAGAGACTTCCCTGAGGGCACTCCTGCTGCGAGTTCCTCCTTGGTGATTGATGTAAGCTACCGCAGTACGATTGTCTGATCGAACCTTAACAGGTAAACCCTGTAGGTGAAATGTCAGACGCAACAGAACCAAGCGGATAGCTCTGAGCTCCAAGACATTGATGGGGTTGTGAGCCTCCTGAGGACCCCACAACCCCTGTAACTGATGATCTTTCCAGAAACCTCCCCAGCCCGACAGGCTGGCATCCATGGTAACCGTCTCCCAACGAGGGGCCAGGAACGATCTGCCCCTCATCAGATTGCTTGATTCCAGCCACCACTGAAGGGACTGCCGAACCCTGGGAGACATCAGAAATGACTGATCCAAGGACTGTGGACATCTGTCCCATTTCAGCAATAGATGGAGTTGTAGCGACCTCATGTGGAATTGAGCAAAGGGGACTGCCTCGAAGGAGGCCACCATCAAACCCACCAGAGTCATCCCTAGCCGAATGGAAGGGCGAGGGTTGGTCAGGAGAACACATATCAGATCCTGAACCCTCTGCACCTTTGGTTGAGGTAGGAACACTCTGGCCTGACTGGTATCCAGATTCATGCCCAGAAAAGAGATCTCCCTTGATGGGGAGAGAGAAGACTTGGGGTGGTTGATCACCCATCCGAACCTTTCCAGCGTCGCCACCACCATCCTGGTGTCCAACTCCGCCTGGCAGAGGGAGGAAGCTGTAATGAGTAGGTCGTCCAAATACGGCACAATGCGAATGCCCTGGGCTCTGAGCAGGGCCATTATGCCCGCCAGAACCTTGGTAAACACCCTTGGTGCCGAGGTCAGCCCGAACAGGAGGGCCACAAACTGAAAATGCTGATCTCCCACCACGAACCTGAGAAAATTCTGGTGTGCTGGGAAAATTGGTACATGAAGGTAAGCATCCTTGATGTCTATGGACGTCATGAAATCCCCCTGACGAAGGGAACCGATGGCTGAACGCAGAGTCTCCATGCGGAACTTCTTGGTTCTGATGAACCTGTTGAGAAGCTTCAAATCTAGGATGGGCCTTCTGGAGCCATCCATTTTGGGAACCGTGAAGAGGTTGGAATAATAGCCCCGGCCTCTCTCTGAAAAAGGCACCGGGCATATGACCGCCATGTCCAGGAGATTCTTTACAGCCAACAGGAGCCCCTGCGCCGCCCGAGGATCCGATGGCAACCGAGACCTTAGGAATCTGGGAGGAGGCCGGGACTCGAACTCCAGTTTGCACCCTGACGAGACCACTTCCAATATACACTCGTCTGTGACCACCTGGGCCCAGACCTGGAAGAAGAGCTGCAGCCGTCCCCCCACCCGCAAGGGTGAGGGCGCCTCCTCATTGTTGAGCTGGCTTGGGCCTGGAACCCCAGGTAGAGGCTGTATGGGCACGTCCTCTACCTCTGTTCCAGGAATCACCTCTAAAGCCAGAGTAGGCCCCCTCTGGCACTGCGAAAGGAAGGATTAAAGGAGCTTGCCCCCCAAAAGGAGCGACGCAGCATCTTACGCTGAGGTAGCTTCCCACCCTTCACCACAGAATCCAATTTGTCTCCAAACAGCCGCGTTCCCAAAAAGGGCAAAGCTGTAGATGACTTCTTGGCCGCAATGTCCGCCGCCCACTGGCGCAGCCAGACCTATCGGCGCATGGTCACCAACAGGGGCGAAGTTCTACTACACGTGGTAATAGTGTCATCCATAGCCGATAAAACAAAAGTCATGAACAATTCATACCTCTTAACAGTTGTGAATTCAACGCTGTCCGGGTTGAGCTGGGACCCATTTAACATGTCCCTGATCTCCGACCTGGTGGCCACAGCCACGGGTGCCGATGCACAGACAGGTCGCAAGGCAGAACCCACACTGGCAAAGGCATGACATGCCATCTGATCAATGCGCTTGTCCTCGCCATCCTTAAGGGTAGTGGCGTGAGGAGTATGTACAACGGAGGTGTTGGACAATCCTAAAATGGGTGCGTCAACCTCGGGAGGGGAAGACCAGCGCTTTACCACGTTCACCGGAAAGGGATACTTCCTATCCCATCCCTGAGGAACACCGTGAAGGCGACTCGGCTTCTCCCATTCTCTAAGAATCATGCTGTCAAAATGATCCTGATTTGGAAACTCCAAGCGGGGCTTAGAGAACCCAAAGAATTCCCCCTTCTTCGGAGGGGCCTCTGCTGGTGGGGAAATATCCAGAACCTCTAACAGATGGGTCAGGACCTTGGTGGTATCCACAGTATCCCCCAGCGCCTGCCCGGCATCAGAATCAAAGTACTGCAATTCCTCAGTCTCAAGATTCCTCAAACAATTCCCCCTCCTCAAGCGGGGAATAATCCGTCCAGTCAGGGGAGTCATAATCATCAAAATCAATTACCGGCGTAGCCGGTGACAGATGCCTTTTCTTAGCAGTGGCCTTTCTGCCCACTGAGCTAGAAATAATTTTCACAACGCGAGTGCCCGGCCCCGCCCCCTTACAGAGCCTGAGGGGGAGAAGCTCTCCGGACTGCATGCAGAGCGCAAGGCGGCAACGTGATAAGCACACAAGCATACTCACACACACGTCAAGTGAAAAAAATATGCAGAACAAAGTCATCCCCCCCCGGAGGGTTAGTGGAGGGGACCCGGAAGGGGGAGAACCCTTCACCGTAAAGTGTATGGGAAGTAAATGGGGACAGGGCATCCCAAACCATGAATAGTGGAAGCGGGGTGTGTGACATACTTGGAATAAGGAGGTTTGATGGAAAGCGCCGCCAGCTCAGAAACTCGCCTGACAGAAGTAATGGCCACCAAAAAGGCCAAAGGGAGGAACCTGCAGAGCAGACAACACCAGATTCAGGTCCCAAACAGGTAGCATAGGCTTACGTGGCAGACGCACATGAGTAACTCACTGGAAAAAAAGTCTTAACCAACCGGTGATTGGCAATGGATCTTTGGAAAAAAATAGCCAGAGCTGACACCTGTCCCTTGAGGGTACTAAGTTGAAGGCCCGAATCCAAACCAAGTTGCAAAAATTCCAGAATCCTGGGGATAGAAAACACCCGACAAGGAGGAGACTTGGACTCACACCAGGCAATGTAAGCATGCCAGATCTGGTAGTAGATAAAGGACGAGGACTTCTTCCTAGCCCTAACCATGGCATCAACGACAGAAGCCGGCAAACCCTTATCCATCAAGATGGAGGTTTCAGGAGCCAAGCCGTTAAAGCCAGCGTTTGTAAATTGGGATGGCACAGTTGTCCCTGAGTGAGCAGATCTGGATCCTTGGGCAGGGCATACTGATCTACTGCCAACTGCACGACGTCTGCGAACCACACCCTCCTTGGCTAACAGGGGGCCACCAGAATGGCTGGTACCCCCTCCTGGGCTATCTTGCGCAGCACCCTGCCCAGCAGAGTGAACAGAGGGAACACATAGAGGAGCCAAAACTCCGTCCAAGGCATTGCTAGCGCATCCGTGGCAAAGGCCAGCGGGTCCTGTGACAGGGAGACAAACCTGGGAAGCTTGTGGTTGTGGCGGAACGCAAACAGGTCCACATCCGGCTGACCCCAGCGGTGACACAGGGAGTGAAAAAATACCATTTTGTGAATACTCACCTGTAAAATGGGTATTATAAGTATGTCACACACCCCACTTCAAACATTAATTATTACACTTGGGTTATACCACCAGCAGGTGGCGACGTTGCAGAGAAGTAATGAAAAACGAGCCCCTCCTGGTCTATACATACCTGGTACCTCCCACTCATTCCCCAGTATTCAAAACAGCAGTAAAGACAAGGTACCAGGAAAAAACCCATTGGTAACCCTCAAACTGTAAACGAAACTTCACCTATAAAAAATCCGGGATACCAAAAAAGGGCGGGTGAAGTGGGGTGTGTGACATACTTATAATACCCATTTTACAGGTGAGTATTCACAAAATGGTAGTATGTCACACACCCCACTTCAAACATTAATTATTACACTTGGGACATCCAAAAGCAGTGTCCAGAAAAGGGCGGGTATCCAACAAGGCCATAAAGCAAAACTCAAACCACTGCAGCTTGCAGAACCTTGCGGCCAACACAGCATCAGCTGAAGCTCACACATCAACCTTGTAAAAACTTGGAAAAGGTGTAAACAGAAGACCAAGTAGCAGCCTTACAAACTTGTTCAACCGAAACCTGGTGCTGAAAGGCCCCACAGCACGAGTAGAATGAGCAGGGATACGAAAAAGGGAAAACCTTCCCCTTGGTAGAATAGGCCCCAACAACAGCCTAACGCAACCATTTGCTAATGGAAGACTTAGCGGGAGCCAAACCCTTCCTAGGCCCAACAGGGCACCACGAAAAAGACATCAGTCTAACGAAAAGGAGATGTAGTAAAACAGTACTTCACACAGCGTACCACATCCAAACAGTGCAAACCCTTTCCTTGTCATTCCTATGCTTAGTACACAAGGAAGGAAGAACAATGTCCTGGGAAAGGTGAAAAGCAGAGACCACCTACGGAAAAAAAGTCCGGTTTGAAACGGAAGACCACTTTGTCCTGATGTCTCTCAAGGTGAGTAGCCTGAACCGAAAAGGCTGCCAACTCCGAAACACGCCGAACTGAAGCGATGGCCACCAAAAGGACAAGCTTCTGAGTCAGAGTAGAAATAACAATAACCTGCAAAGGCCCAAAGGAGGAGCCTGAAGAGCAGAGATAACCAAAATCAAATCCCAAACAGGGAGAAAAGGCCTCCTAGGAGGCCACAATGCGAGACCCCCTGGAAGAAAGTCTTGACCAAAGGAGGAAACGCAAAAGACTTTTGAAAAACAGACAGACAAGGCAACAACCTACCCCATTAAGATACTCAGCTGAAGACCAGAGTCCAGCCACTATTGAAGAAATTCCAAAATCCTGACAAGGCAAAGAACTAGCCTCACTCCAATCAATATAAGATCTCCAAATCCTATAAAAGATGGTAGAAGAGGACCTCTTCCTGGCACTAATAAAAGGCTGAATACCCAATCCGAAGACCTCCCTCCCCTAAGATGGAGGTTTCAGCAGCCAGGCCGTCACAGCCAGCGTTGATAAATTGGGGCAACGCAGTTAACCCTGTGTGATAAAATCCAGCTGAAGAAGCAGATCGAACTGATCCACCGCCAGACAAACGATGTCTGCGAACCACACCCTCCTTGGCCACCTTGGAGCCATGAGAATGGCGGGAACCCCGACCAGGGCCAGCTTCCGCAACACCTTGCCTAGCAGGGGGATCGGAGGAAACAGAGAAAGGAACACCAGGTCCCCCCAGCTCAGGGACATGACATCCACCGCCAGAGCCAGAGGATCCTGAGAAAACGACACAAATGTCGGAAGCTAGTAATTGTGACGAGAGGCAAACAGATCCACCTCCAGCGTCCCCCACCGGAGACAAAGCAACCGAAAAACCTGAGGGTGGAGAGACCATTCCCCCCGGCGGAAAGAGCACCTGCCCAGAAAGGCCGCGTCCGTGTATTCCAATCCTGGAATGTACACTGCCGAGATGCAAGGGACATGAGTCTCCGCCCAGGCTAGAATCAGAGACACCTCTCTGATGGCACCCAGACTGCGAGTCCCTCCCAGGCGATCGATGTAAGCAACCGCCAACCGATCGTCCAACCGAACCTGAAACGGCAAGCCCTGTAAATGCTGTGCCAAGAGAGACAGAACCAACCTGATGGCTCTCAACTCCAGAATGTTGATGGGCAAGTGGGCATCCAGAGGACCCCACCTCCCCCGGAACCGAAAGTCCTTCCAGAAAACTCCCCATCCCGACAAACCGCGTCCGTGGTGACCGTTTTCCAAAGAGGCAACAGAAAGGACCTGCCCCTCAAGATAATGTCCAAGACCATCCACCACAGGAGAGACTGCCGAACCCGGGAAGACATCCGGAAAGACCGATCCAACGACCGCGGTCGCCGGTCCCAAGACGCCGACAGATGAAACTGAAGCGTCCTCGTGTGAAACTGAGCAAAGGGAACCGCCTCGAAGGAGGCTACCATCAACCCCACCAGTCTCATCCCCAACCGGATGGACAGGCGAGGATTGGATATAAGAAACTGCGCCAATTCCTGAATCAAGAGAACCGTGGGCTGAGACAGAAACACTTTGTGTTGACAAAAATCCAAGGACATCCCCAGGAAGGACACCACCCTGGCCAGAGCGAGGGAGGACTTGGGATAGTCGATCACCCAGCCGTCACTCTCCAGAGAGAACACCACCGTCCTGGTGTCCGTCTCCGATTGACCGAAGAAAGGAGCCATGATGAGAAGGTCATCCAGATAAGGCACAATGCGAATCCCCTGAGCCCTGAGAAGGGCCATCACCTTGGTGAACACCTTTGGAGCCGAGGTAAGGCCAAACGGAAGAGCCACAAGTTGAAAATGCCGATCTTCCACCATGAAAAGTAGAAACCTTTGATGAGCCGGAAAGATAGGAACATGAAGGTAGGCAGCCTTGATGTCTACGGACGTCATGAAGTCCCCCTGCCGAAAAGAAGTGACGGCAGAGCGCATAGTTTCCATGCGAAATTTCCAAGGACGTATAAACCTGTTGAGGAACTTCAGATCCAGGATGGGACGCACCGATCCATCTTTCTTGGGCACTGTAAAGAGATTGGAATAATACCCGAGGCCCACATCCGAGGACGGAACCGGGCAGATTACTGCCATGTCCAGAAGATTTCTTACCGCCGCCAGGAGCCCCTGCGCGGCCAAAGGATCCGTGGCACATGAAACCTGAAAAACCTTGGAGGAGGTCGGGACTCAAAATCCAGCTTGTAACCGGACGACACCACCTCCCAAATCCATCTATCCGAGACCGCCTGGTCCCTGACCTGGGAGAGGTGTCGCAACCGTCCCCCCACCCACATGGATGAGGGCGCCCCCTCATTGCTGAGCGGGCCTGTTGGCTTGGAGCCCCAGGAGTGACCGGGACGGCCTCTACCCTGGTTCCAACCGGCACCCCTGAAGACAGGGAAAAACCACGCCCCTGCCGGCTCTGGCTCCCCGAAAGGAGGGATTAAAAGACGCCGCCCCCCCCGAAAGGAACGGCATAGTTACCTGCTCTGAGGTAACTAACCTCCCCTGGCAACAGAATCCAATTTCTCACCAAAACGTCACAAGCCTTAAAAGGGAAGAGTCGTGAACGTCTTCTTTTTTTTTTTTTTTTTTTTTTTAATCAAAATCAGCAGTCCAATGCCGCAGCCACACCAACCGCCGGATAGCCACCAACAAGGCCGCGGTCCTACTACACATCACCGTGGCATCAACCTGAGCGGCAAGAACAAACGATTCACAACGCTTGAGAGCCTCAAACTCTTCACAAACAGGATCAAGGCCCGACGACAAGTCCCTGATAAAGGACCTTGCAGTCAACGTCAAAAGTGCCGAAGCACAAAACCAGCCTCAAAGCCGAACCAACACTGACAAAGGCGTGGCGAGCCAGCTGGTCACTCCGGCGATCCTCACCATCCTAAATAGTAGTACAGTCAGGAGAGTGCAACACAGCCATGTTAGACAGCCCCAAAACCAGAGCATCGACCTCAGGGAAAGAAGACCATTGCATAACCAAGTCCGCCGGGAAAGGATACTCTTTATCCCAACTAGGTGTAACACCAGCAAAACGGGTAGGCTGCTCCCATTCTTTAAGTATGACATCCTCAAAATGTCGTGGACTGGGAATTCCAAGCGTGGCTAGTCCACGTCAATTAAGGCGTAGGAGCCGCCTCAACAATTGAGCCAATATTGAAGGGGTGTCGAAGACCACCCCAGTAACCTGGTCACCCGCAGCGCCAAGCAATTGCTGGACATCAGGCTCATCCGAATCCTCAAAGAGCTCCCCCTCCTCAGCCGGGGGGCAATCGGCCCAGTCCAAGGACTCAAACACATCAACATCGTGATCCGGCGGAGCGGGGGGAAAAGTGTTTCCGCTTAGCCGGGGCCCTCTGAGCAACCACCGCGGAAAATGTTTTCTCAAGGCTGGCCAACCCGGCGCACACCTCGGAATGCGAATCCCCACCCATGACCACGTCACATGGGGTCCGGAACAGTCGGAGAGGGGTAGGTGAGGACACGGGCGGCGAGGAGCCAGAGGCCGGAGTACCGGACTGGCGCGTAATATTCCACCGTACACATTCGAACCGGCACCGTCGGGGAACAAACTCCATAAGCGTATGCTCTAACCACTGGACCGTGCAGCCGGCTACCAATTAATTGAGGGAATACTTCCAAAAGTGCTACATCAACAGCATACAATTGCCCAAGAACAAGAGGAAACTCACCATGGCGGCAGAAGGCAGCGTACTCCCATCGCAGTATGTGATTGCGTCAAGATGGGGGGGGGGGGGGGAAGAATGAACGAGGAGGAAGAGAAGAAGAAGCGCGGGCCGTCTCAAGCGCGCGAAGCGCTCCGGCCCCGCCCCCCTTCCCCGACACAGTGCAGCGCGGGCCGCACGAGACGCGGCCCCGCCAGACAGACACCACACAAGGGGGGGGCAGCGGGCACCGCAGCACATGGCGCCCAGCCTCACCTCCGCACCGCACCAAAAAACCTGTGCAAAACGGGAGCGGGCGGAACAGCGACAAACGCGCCGCCCGACCCCGCCCCCCATCAAGGCAGAACCTACCCAGGCACGGCACCATACAACTGCCAACCGCCTGAGGTGGGGAGGCTCTCCAAACTCCACATCATGTCAGTAAAATAAAAATACAAGCAAGCACAAGCACACAGTAATCACACTCAGCAAGCACTAGTAATCACATAGCCCCCCCCTCTAGCGCAGGGAGAAGGGAACCAAGCGGGGAACAGGGCCAATACCCAAAGGGAGGAACGGGACGGGGTATCCCAAATCCGGATCACCAGGCCGGATAGCCGCGGTGCCCCATAGTATGGGGTCTAGCGGAGGAGCTAAGCTCCTAGGCACCTTAAGGTGCCGTCTACCCTCGCACGGCCAGCAGCCTAGGCTGGGAGGCTTCACTTTTAACCCTTTAACTGCCAGCCTACCTTGAGATTTTGTCACCCTTTGTTGCCAGATTATTTTGCCCTATTTTGCGCTCCCCATGTTCAACTGTGATTTTTGAAGGGATTTCCAGGGATTTCCCAGGAAAGTGATATATTGTTTTTTTCAGCGGAGCCTGGGCTTTAACATGAAATGTCTTGTTTGTCATTTTCTAAGTGTATTCTCAATATTTTTGGGTGAAAATTGTGCAAAAAAATAAAAAAAAAACTATTTTTTACAATTTGTAGTGTTTTTTTGTAATAAAAAATGTAAGTTTGTCAATAAAATCTTATTGCGTGTGAAACCCCAATTTCTCCCGGTTACAGCGGTACCACATATGTATAGGTAGACACCCTTTCCTGCCCAGGAGACTCCCCCAAATTGAAACAACGCTTTAGGGGATTTTCAGATAAAATACAACTATGCTACGCGCTAAGCGCACCTTGCAGTTTTTCAAGAAAAACAACCCTTTACATTTGAAATACCCCCAACAAACTATATATTCTCTGGAAGTACACACCTCAGGCTTTCTAGGCGTACCAGGCTTGTTGATGTGGCCATAGTTTTCTGAAAGTAATCCCTCAGTGGATTCTTTGGTTGCAAAGAGTTTCCCTAAAAAAAGGATAAAAAAGCAGAATCAAAGCCACATTTTCCTAAAAAAACCTATATGCAAACCAGAAAAAAACAGAAAATCTGAAAAAGCAACATCCCCTGAACAGAACGATACCCAACATGCATAGGTTCTGTCAAGGAAAGAGTTGCCAAACACCCCAAAGTAAAGCATGCGCATAGCGGTAGTTTTACTTCAGATTTTCAGCTCTGCAGACAAAGTGCGCACCTTGTGCTTTTTCTACCAAAACAACCCTTTACATTTGGAATATCCCCCATAAACTATATATTCCCTGAAAGTACACATGTTAAGCTTTCTAAGCGTACCCAGCTTGTTGTAGTGGGCTCATCTTTCTGGAAGCAATATCTCGAAGAATTCTTAGGTTGCACAGGGTTTCCCTAAAAATGAATAAAAAAGCAGAATCAAAACCACATTTTCCTAAAAAAACCTATATGCAAACCAGAAAAAAACAGAAAATCTGAAAAAGCAACATCCCCTGAACAGAACGATACCCAACATGCATAGGTTCTGTCAAGGAAAGAGTTGCCAAACACCCCAAAGTAAAGCATGCGCATAGCGGTAGTTTTACTTCAGATTTTCAGCTCTGCAGACAAAGTGCGCACCTTGTGCTTTTTCTACCAAAACAACCCTTTACATTTGGAATATCCCCCATAAACTATATATTCCCTGAAAGTACACATGTTAAGCTTTCTAAGCGTACCCAGCTTGTTGTAGTGGGCTCATCTTTCTGGAAGCAATATCTCGAAGAATTCTTAGGTTGCACAGGGTTTCCCTAAAAATGAATAAAAAAGCAGAATCAAAACCACATTTTCCTAAAAAAAACCTATATGCAAACCAGAAAAAAACAGAAAATCTGAAAAAGCAACATCCCCCGAACAGAACGATACCCAACATGCATAGGTTCTGTCAAGGAAAGAGTTGCCAAACACACCAAAGTAAAGCATGCGCATAGTGGTAGTTTTACTTCAGATTTTTAGCTCTGCAGACAAAGTGCGCACCTTGTGCTTTTTCTACCAAAACAACCCTTTACATTTGGAATATCCCCCATAAACCATATATTCCCTGAAAGTACACATGTTAAGCTTTCTAAGCGTACCCAGCTTGTTGTAGTGGGCTCATCTTTCTGGAAGTAATATCTCGAAGAATTCTTAGGTTGCACAGGGTTTTACAAAAAAATGTATAAAAAAGCAGAATAAAAAACACCTTTTCTTAAAATATCAATATGCAAATAAGAAAAAACAAGCTAAATCTGAAAGCGCAAGGTCCCCCGAGCAGAACAATACCCAACATGCATAGGTACCTGTAACCTTTTGACTGCCAGTCTACTTGAGATTTTGTCACCCTCTCCTGACAGGATATTTTTCACCATTTTGCGTGATGTTTAACTGTGATTTTTGCAGGAATTTCCAAGAAAATTGCATATTTTCTTTTTGTGGCAGAGTTTAGGCTTTAACATGAAATGTCTTGTTTGTATTTTTTCTACTTTTAAATATATATTTTTTAAATTGTCTCCTTTATTTTAAACAAAAACATTTATTTTATTAAAGAAAACCATATTGCATGTGAAAGCCCCATTTCTCCCGATTACAATGATACCACATATGCATCGGTAGCCCCCCGTTCCTGTCCAGGTGATCCCATAAACTGAAAAGAGCACTTTATAACATTTACAAATAAAATACAACTACTATCCACATAATAAAGGGTTAAATAAAAAAAAATTGGTGTGGGGTCCCCCTTCACGGGGGGGGGGTCCACCATTTCTTGGGGGAATTTTAAGGTTTTTTTGGGAGGCAGGTAATGGGGGGTCTCTGGGTTAATGGCAAGCCACCCGCTAGCGCAGGTGACTTGCCAGACCCCCGAGCCCTGTGAACTGGTATAAGGGGTCACATGCACGTGAGGTCCCCCCTACCCAGCGTGGCGTGAGGTCCCCCCTACCCAGCGTAACCAGCCTGTGGCCCTAGGCTATGGCGGCTTGTAGCCGCAGGGCCAGGGGCCAGCTTTAGTGGCCCCTGGCCCTGCGGCTACAAGCCGTCATAGCCTAGGGCCACGGCTCTTCTGCCCCCCCCTGGGCTTTGGGGAGGCAGGTAATTTGGGGGGGGAGCCCTGTGAACTGGTATAAGGGGTCACATGGACCCCTTACCAGTTCACAAAGGGTTAAAAGTAAAAAAAAACACACAGAGACACTTATTTAAAAATATTTTTATTAAAAAAAAAATAAATGTTTTTTAATATTTTTTTTTAATACTTACCTCCGATCCATCCATGTGTCCCACGCTGATCACTTAGGCTTCTGCTCTCCTGCTGCTGCTGGAAGCCTTTTATACCTACTGGGTTACAGGTAAGAAAGGGTTAATTTAAAAAAAAAAAATGACATAGGGTCCCCCCTCGAAGGGAGGGGGACCCCATTTTTTTTTTGGTTAAAACCCTTAAAAATCCAAAAAAAAAATGGCGTGAGGTCCCCCCTACCCAGCGTAACCAGCCTGTGACCAGCTATGGGGGCTTGTAGAACAGGGCGCAGGGGCCAGCTTTAGTGGCCCCTGGCCCTGCGGCTACAAGCAGCCATAGCCTAGGGCCACGGCTCTTCTGCCCCCCCCTGGGCTTTGGGGAGGCAGGTAATTTGGGGGGCCAGGGGTTAATGGCAAGCCACCCGCTAGCGCAGGTGACTTGCCAGACCCCCGAGCCCTGTGAACTGGTATAAGGGGTCACATGGACCCCTTACCAGTTCACAAAGGGTTAAAGTAAAAAAAAAGACAAGACACTTTTTTTTTTAAAGACTTTTTTTTTTTTAATAAACTTTTTTTACTTTACTCACATCCGATCTTCATTTCCTGTGTCCCGCGGCGATCTGCTGTCAGTGACGGCTGGGCAGAGGAGGGGGGAGGCAGGCGATCGGAGGATCGCCTACCTCCCTCCTCCTCTGTCCAGCCGTCACCGGCATCTGAAGGCTGAACTGCCGGGTGCCCCGATGACACCCAGAATCCAAGATGGCGGCCGCCATCGAAGGAGGTAAAGGGAGGAGGGCTGTTATGCCCTCCTCCAGAAGACGGAAGACCCGGGGGGGGTGATCGGAGCCCCCCCCCCATGAAGAGGAGAGGCGGCGGGAGCGGAGGTGAGTAAATGTCATTTTTTTTTTTTTTTTTTTTTTTGCAGGCAAATGCCGGCGGCTGCTGAAACGGGGGGGGGGGCACCCTATTCCGGGCCCTCCCCTGCAGCCGGAGGACCCCCAATCGCCGATCGGAGCCCCTCTGGCTGAAGAGGAGACCCGGATGAATCAAACAAGGGGTCAGGTAAGTGATTTTTTTTATACTTTTTATTTTATTTATGGGGAAAGTCAGGCACGTAAATTTTACGTGGCTGGCGTTTAACGGTTGGAGAGGCAGCCACGTAAAATTTACGTGGCTGGCAATAGAAGGGTTAAGGGGCATATAAAAATAGTCGAGCGGAAATAGACCAGAAGGGGGGTCGGGGTGTTACCCCGGCTACCTGCAAGCAGGAGACTTCTTTCTTCTGTCTTGTCGCCATCTTGCAGAGAAGAACACTGGGGAATGAGTGGGAGGTACCAGGTATGTATAGACCAGGAGGGGCTCGTTTTTCATGACTTCTCTGCAACGTCGCTACCTGCTGGTGGTATAACCCAAGTGTAATAATTAATGTTTGAAGTGGGGTGTGTGACATACTTAGAATACCTTGTTGCTGAGGGACCATTTCCCCAGCCGAGACGTCCCCCTGCTCAGGCAGTCTGCCTCCTGCTTCTCCATCCCCGGAATGTAAACCGCCGAGATGCAAGGGACATTCTCTTCCGCCCAAGACAGTATCAGAGACACTTCCTTGAGGGCTCGCTTGCTCCGAGTCCCTCCCCGATGATTGATGTAGGCAACCGCCGTCAGTTTGTCCCAGCGGATCTGAACAGCCCGACCCCGAAGGTGTGAGGTCAGCTGAGAAAGAACCAACCTGATCACCCTCAGTTCCAGGACATTGATGGGAGCATGGGCCTCCTGGGGTGACCCTGGAACTGCGGAGACTTCCAAAAGCCCCCCCAAACGGTCAGACTGGCATCTGTGGTGACAGTCTCCCAACACTGGGGCAGAAATGTCCTGCCCACCAGGAGGTTCCTTGAGTCCAGCCACCACGAGAGGGACTGTCTGGCCAGGGGGGGGCAGAGCAAATTCCTGATCCAGGGACACAAGGTCCCGATTCCAAACTGACAAGAAGTGCAACTGAAGAGGTCTCATGTGAAACTGAGCAAAGGGGACCGCCTCGAAGCAGGACACCATCAGGCCCACCAACTGCATCCCTTGCCGGATGGAGGGATGGGGACACAAGAGCAGAGCCCGTGCCTGCTGCTGAAGGCCCTCCACCTTCTGCTGAGGCAGGAATACCTTGACCTAAGAGGTATCCAGAGTCATGCCCAGAAAAGACCTCACCAAAGACGGAGACAGTGAAGACTTGGGGTAATTGATCACCCAGCTGAAGGACTCGAGAGAGGAGGTCACCACATGAGTATCCCTCTCGGCCTGATGAAGAGACTGAGCCACAATCAGAATGTCGTCCAGGTAAGGAAGGATGAAAATGCCCTGATGCCGCAGCAGGGCCATCACGCCCGCCAGCACCTTGGTGAACACCCGAGGCGATACCGAACGGTAAGGCCACGAACTGGTAATGCTGATCCTCCAGAGCAAAGCAAAGATTGGCACGTGCAGATAAGCATCCTTGATGTCCACGGAGGTCATGAAGTCGCCCAGGCGAAGGGTACTGACAGCCGAGCAAAGGGTCTCGGTGCGAAAGTTCTTGAACCTGACAAACCTGTTGAGACCCTTCAGATCCAGGATGGGCCTCAAGGACCCGTCCTTTTTGGGGACCGTGAACAGATTGGAGTAGAAACCCTGAACCCATTCCTGGGGAGGCACCAGGCAAATGACTCCTGACTCCAACAGACGTTGAACCGCAAGGCACAACCCCTGAGCTGACAGAGGGTTGTGAGACATCCGGGATCGGATGAATCTGGGGGGCGGCCAGGCTGCAAACTCTATCTTGTAACCAGAGGACACCACCTCCTGAATCCACCGGTCTGAGACGTGGAGCCTCCAGACATAAGCAAAGAACCAAAGCCGTCCCCCCACCCGGATGGGTGAGGGCGCCTCCTCATGCCTGAGGGGGCTTGGGAGAAGGTTTGGGCTTGGGGTCTCATGAGAGCCCGGGACGACTACGGGATCTGCCACGGCCCCAAGAACCCCTGCGGATACCTGAAAAGAGGGGGCCTCGACCTCCTCTAGGGGCATGAAAGAAGGAGAAGGAAGCGGAGGGCCCCCGGAAAAGGCAGAGGCTGCCTTCTACGCGGAGGCAGCCTACCATCCTTGGCTAAAACATCCAAACGCTCACCAAAGAGCCGCAGCCCCACAAAGGGGAGCCCAATGAGAGCCTTCTTAGCAGCAGCTTCAGCTGCCCACTGACGCAACCAAACAGAGCGGCGCATAGCCACCAAAACTAAGCCGTACCACATCATCCATGGCAGTAAGGATAAAGGCAACAAATTTAGAGCAAAGCAAGAGGGCCCTATACTCCTCCCTACCAGCTGTAGCGCCAGCAAGGAGACGATTGACGCAGCCCAGCCCCCACAAATGTAAAAGCATGGCAGGCCAGCTGATCCATACGCCGGTCCTCGCTGTCTCGCTGTGTAGTAGTGTCAGGTGAAGGCATGGAAAGGGGTATTTCTTATCCAACCCTTTGGGCACCGCGGGCAATCTACTAGGATGTTCCCACTCCCTGAGCACCATATTAGTGAAACGACTCTGCTCAGGGAGCTCCAGACGCTGCTTAACAGGACGAAAAAGCTCACCCTGTTTCCTCTTAGCCACCTCAGGGGGGACAATGTGCAAGATTTCAAAAATGTGAGACAACAGATTAGCAGTGTTCTCAGGGAACCAGGAATCCTCAGGCTCAGACCCAGGATCACTGTTGCAGCCCACCTGCTGGTCCCCAGAGGAATCAGAGCCCGGGAAAAGCTCCCCCTCCTCTAGGGAGTAACGGTCATCAAAAAGATCAATTTCATCATGCTCCTCAGCAACCCAGGCAGGCGTGGGAGCCAGGTGTCGCTTCTTGCTAGAGGCCTTGCGTGGAACAGGCCTAGCAAGCTGCCTTTCAATGCTGGCCACACGAAGTGCCAGATCAGACTGTGACCCCCTGCTAGTATCCCCCTCACTGGGGGCTAAATGCAGGCGCAGGGGGGTAGGTGATGCCGAAGGACGCGCAGAACTGGGAAGCGAAGCGAGCAGCCCAGACTGGGGCGCACGGCACGCACACCCTGACACTGTCACTCACAGGGGAGCCGCTACCGCCACCCCCTCCCCCGAGCACACTACGGGGTTGGGAGCGAGGAAGGCAGGCGAGCGGCGGCGGCGAGGGCCCAGGCCAGGGACGGGGGGGGGGGGGGACACACCAAATGCAGAACAAGTAACCCCAAAAACACTCACCCCCTCAGAAGTTAGGGCAGGAACTCCGCATCCCAAACAGGCTCACCATAAAGCCTATGGCTGGCTACCCTTTGTGGTACAGGGTCTGCAGCTTGGAGCAGCGCTCCTCAAGCACTTGACCCTAGTGCTCCTCTACCCTCACCCGATCCGTCAGCCGAGGCTGGGAGGCACAGAGGGTCCGGAAAAGGGTGGAAATAGCCATGCAGGGCGGCAGGCTTGTTTGCCCCGCTCACCTGCGCAATATAGCGAGAGATCTTCTATCTTCGCAGAAATCACTGCAGAGAGAACACTGGAAGTCTATGGTAATTTCGTTTTTATATGGTACTGGGAGGAGCCACAACTTTTCTGCAGTACACTGCGCCACCTTGTGGCGGAATAACCCAGATGTAATGACTTCGTGAAGCAGGCCGTGACATGCATTGGGAAAACAGGCGCAGCCAGAAGAAAATCTGTGAGGGCGGCGTTTCAGCTTTGAGTAGATGCAGGAGCAAATGTAAGTGCTGACAATGCTTTAGCATCATGCGTGCAGCTAGGGCAAGTGTTTTTTTTTCTTTAACAGTGCCAGGCTGTTGGTCCGGTTTAAGAGGTCCTTGGAAAGCATGGGTGGACCCAGGGGTATGAGGAAGCCTTGAATGGTATAAAATTGTCGGGAGGCATTGTAGGACAAACAGAATGGTGTACTGGACTCTTGAATGGTAGAGTATGTGGTCATGCAGAGTGTTTATGTAACCCACTGACTTTTTTTTGTGAAAAATCATAAGAAAATAAAAAAAAAAAACACAAGGCAAATGAAGAAACAACTGTTCCATCTATAGCCAGAATAATGCTGGGCATCAATTTAAATTGTTCCCCAGATGATGAAAGCAACATCTGACATCATAGGAGTACCCAATGGGCTTCATTTGAGAGGTTTTTTTTTAATTAGCCCCCCCAATAACAGTAGCAAAGCAGATTGTGTTTTGTGTATGATCAGACAGACAGGTACGACAGTGGTATAGCCTTAGCTCTTAAAGCGGAACATCGGTCAGAAAGTGACCCCGCCCTGCCACCCTACCCTGGCGCTGAAGCAGGACAGAGGGATTAGACAGGAACCCCTTACCTTATCCAGGGGCCTGCACCACTCTCCTGACGTTCCGAATCCTGGGCGCCGGCATCTTGCTTAAAAGCATTCCCCAGCTCCTTGCGCGCTCCAGCCCCTGCTCATTCAAGTGAACGGGCGTCAGGAGCACGCGCGGACACGGGGGATGGCGCTATGTGTCAATCTCAGTGGCACCAGCACAGAGACTGGGAGAGCGGCACTGGCCTAAGGATCAGCTAAGGAGATTTTTTTTCTAACCCCCCAGTCCTGTCTCAGCTGCAGACTTGGGTGGCAGTCACCCACCTGACTGAAGTTCCGCTTTATAGCAGAACCCAAAAACACTGTATTCACCCTATAAGTTACAGCAGAAGGAAACATGATTACCAAAATCTTTGCATTTTCTTCTTTGTCCAGATACTGATCATTGAACATATGGCACGATCCCACCACTGCTAGTTTACCTCCGCTACCCTGGTTACAAAAAATAAAGAAACAATAACATCACATCCATACATTAATAATACTTTTCAATACACCACAAAACCAAATAAAATTTAACAACACAAAATCAAATCATTTTCTCAGCTATGCACAGATGTAGCAATGGCCATACTTGATATGTTAAACAATGACACAATGAAATAATACAATTCTGTGAGTACTCACCTTTAGAATTGTTTTTACTATGCACAGCACGGCCTGTTTCATGTAGTCCTTACATCTGGGTAGTCCGCCACAAGGTGGCGCAGTGTACTGCAGAAGAGTTGTGGCTCCTCCCGGCCCCATATAAAAATCCGGAATCACCCATAGACCTCCAGTGTTGAAAAGCAGTTATACAAGAAGCCGGGAGGTAATAAAAGTAAAAAGAACCCTCACAACTAACTTTGAAACAAATCACCATACAAAGGCAAACAAAGATAACAATAACAAGGGAGGGATGAAACAGGCTGTGCTGTGCATAGTAAAAACAATTCTACAGGTGAGTACTCACAGAACTGTATTTTTCCTAGTGCACAGCACGGCCTGTTTCATGTAGTCCTTACATCTGGGACATCCAAAAGCAGTGTCCGTAAGGTAGGGTGGGATCCCCAAGGAGTAACAGCAGGCAGTTCAGACCACCACCGCCTGAAGTACTTTGCGGCCAAAAGCAGCATCAGCAGAGGCCTTAACGTCAACCTTGTAAAACTTGGAAAAAGTATGAACAGAAGACCAAGTTGCGGCCTTACAAACTTGTTCAACAGAAGCTTGGTGCTGAAAAGCCCAAGAAGCACCAATAGCACGAGTGGAATGAGCAGAAACCCGAAAGGGGGGTTCCTTCCCCTTAGCAGAATAGGCCTGCTCCACCGCCTGACGGATCCACTTGCTGATGGTGGATTTAGCCGGAGGCAAACCCTTCCTAGGTCCAGCAGGAAGAACAAAAAGAGCGTCAGATTTCCTGAAAGACTCAGTAGCAACCAAATAAAACTTCAGAGCCCTGACAACAACCAAAGAGTGAAGGGTCCGCTCCTTGGAATTAGCAGGATTAGGACACAAAGAAGGCAAAACAATGTCCTGATTGAGATGAAAAGCAGACACAACCTTAGGCAAGAAATCTGGCTTAAGCCAAAATACCACCTTATCCTGATGCCTTTCAAAATAAGGAGGTTTGATGGAAAGCGCCGCCAGCTCAGAAACTCGCCTGACAGAAGTAACGGCCACCAAAAAGGCCACCTTAAAGTGGACCAACACCCTGGGGTGATCGGCCCGATCACCCCCCACCCCGCGGGACATCCGAGATCGGGATGTCCCGCGGGGTGAAACCCCCCCCAAACACCCCAACTCACCTACCTTATCTTCGGCGGCGGCCTGCCGCCGCCGCCTCCCTCGCGCCCCTGTAGGCGTGCGCGCCTCCGTGCCGGCCGTCTGCGAATGGCCGGCGCGGGGGCGCGCGCGTTCAAAGTGACGCGAGGGAGGCGGCGGCGGCCGCCGCCGCTTAGACGTTCAAGATCTCCCCTTGTACGTCGGCGCTGGGAGCGGGGAGAGGTGAGTTGTTCGTGGGGTTCGGGGGGGTTTCACACAGCGGGGCACCCCGATCGGGGGTGCCCCACCGAAGTGGACCAAGACCCAGGATAGTCAAAATCCTGGGTGTTGGTCCACTTTAAGAGTCAGAATGGGCAAGGCAGCCCCACGTATAGGCTCAAAGGGAGGACCCTGCAGAGCAGACAACACCAGATTCAGGTCCCAAACAGGTAGCATAGGCTTACGTGGCAGACGCACATGAGTAACTCCCTGGAAAAAAGTCTTAACCAACCGGTGATTGGCAATGGATCTTTGGAAAAAAATAGCCAGAGCTGACACCTGTCCCTTGAGGGTACTAAGTTGAAGGGCCGAATCCAAACCATGTTGCAAAAATTCCAGAATCCTGGGGATTGAAAACACCCGACAAGGAAAAGACTTGGACTCACACCTGGCAATGTAAGCATGCCAGACCCTGTAGTAGATAAAGGACGAGGACTTCTTCCTAGCCCGGATCATAGTAGCAGAGGCCAGCAACCCCTTGTCCATCAAAATGTAGGTTTCAGCAGCCAAGCCGTTAAAGCCAGCGTTTGTAAATTGGGATGGCGCAGCTGTCCCCGAGTGCGAAGATCTGGATCCTTGGGCAAGACGTACCGATCTACTGCCAACTGTACGACGTCTGCGAACCAC
This sequence comes from Gastrophryne carolinensis, assembly GCA_027917425.1. Lineage (NCBI taxonomy): Eukaryota > Metazoa > Chordata > Amphibia > Anura > Microhylidae > Gastrophryne > Gastrophryne carolinensis. Next base: position 25,997,406 of record CM051243.1, on the reverse strand, counting down.
ACCCTCCTTGGCCAACAGGGGGCCACCGGGATGGCTGGTACCCCCTCCTGGGCTATCTTGCGCAGCACCCTGCCCAGCAGAGGAAAAGGAGGGAACACAGAGGAGCCGAAACTCCATCCAAGGCTTTGCTAGTGCATCCGTGGCGAGGGCCAGAGGATCCTGCGACAGGGAGACAAATCTGGAAAGCTTGCGATTGTGGCGGGACGCAAACAGGTCCACATCCGGCTGACCCCAGCGGAGACACAGGGAGTGAAATACCTTGTTGCTAAGGGACCATTCCTCCAGCTGAGACGTCCCCCTGCTCAGGGAGTCTGCCTCCTGGTTCTCCACCCCCAGAATGTAGACCGCCGAGATGCAAGGGACATTCTCTTCCGCCCAAGACAGTATCAGGGCCACTTCCTTGAGGGCTCGCTTGCTCCGAGTCCCTCCCTGATGATTGATGTAAGCAACTGCCGTCTGGTTGTCCGAGCGGATCTGAACAGCCCGACCCCGAAGGTGTGTGGTCAGCTAAGAAAAAACCAACCTGATCCCATTGATGGGAGCATGGGCCTCCCGGGGGCCCCACCGACCCTGGAACTGCCAAAACTTCCAAAAGCCCCCCCAACCGGTCAGAATGTCATCTGTGGTGACAGTCTCCCAGCACTGGGGCAGAAAGGTCCTGCCCACTAGAAGGTTCCTTGAGTCCAGCCACCACGAGAGGGACTGTCTGGCCAGGGGGGACAGAGCAAATTCCTGATCCAGGGACACAGGGTCCCGATCCCAAACTGACAAGAGGCGCAACTGAAGAGGTCTCATGTGAAACTGAGCAAAGGGGACCGCCTCGAAGAAGGACACCATCAGGCCCACCAACTGCATCCCTTGCCAGATGGAGGTATGGGGACACAAGAGCAGAGCCAATGCCTGCTTCTGAAGGCCCTCTACTTTCTGCTGAGGCAGGAATACCTTGACCTGAGAGGTATCCAGAGTCATGCCCAGAAAAGACCTCACCAAAGATGGAGACAGTGAAGACTTGGGAAAGTTGATCACCCAGCCGAAGGACTCGAGAGTGGAGGTCACCACCTGAGTATCCTCCTCGGCCTGGCGAAGAGACTGAGCCGCAATCAGAATGTTGTCTAAGTAAGGGAGGATGCAAATGCCCTGGTTCCGCAACAGAGCCATCACGCCCGCCAGCACCTTGGTGAACACCCGAGGCGCCGAGGTGATACCGAACGGTAAAGCCACAAACTGGTAATGCTGATCCTCTAGAGCGAACCTCAGGAATCTCTGATGACCTGGAAAGAGTGGCATGTGAAGATAGGCATCCTTGATGTCCACGGAGGTCATGAAGTCGCCCGGGCGAAGGGTACTGACAGCCGAGCGTAGCGTCTCCATGCGAAAGTGCTTGAACCTGACAAACTTGTTGAGACCCTTCAAGTCCAGGATGGGCCTCAAAGACCAGTCCTTTTTGGGAACCGTGAAAAGATTGGAGTAGAACACCTGACCCCGCTCCAGGGAAGGCACCAGGCGAATGACTCCTGACTCCAACAGACGTTGAACCGCAAGACGCAAACCCTGAACTGACAGAGGGTTTTGAGACATCCGGGATCTGAAGAATCTTGGGGGTGGCCAGGCTGTAAACTCTATCTTGTAACCGGAGGACACTACCTCCTGAATCCACCGGTCTGAGACGCGGAGCCTCCAGACGTGAGCAAAGAGCCTAAGCCGTCCTCCCACCCGGATGGGTGAGGGCGCCTCCTCATGCCTGAGCGGGCTTGGGAGGTGGTTTGGGCTTGGAACCCCAGGAGAGACCGGGACGACCACAGGATCTGCCACGACCCCAAGAGTCTCTGCGGCTACTCAAGAAGAGGGAGCCACGGCCTCCTCTGGGAGCACGAAAGGAGGGGAGGGAAGTGGCAGGCCCCCGAAAGGGCCGGGGCTGCCTCCTATGCTGAGGTAACCTACCATCCTTGGCTAGAACATCCAGACGCTCACCAAAGAGCCGCAGCCCCGCAAAGGGAAGCCCAGTGAGAGCTTTCTTAGCAGCAGCAGCGTCAGCTGCCCATTGACGCAACCAAACAGAGCTGCGCATAGCCACCAAAAGGGCAGAGGACCTACCACTCATGCGTACCGCATCATCCATGGCAGTAAGGACAAAGGCAACAAAATTAGAGGAAAGCAAGAGGGCCCTATAAACCTCCACCCTCCTACCTGCCGTAGCGCCATCAAAGAGATGCTTCAGCTGTTTCTTAAGGGCAATAGCTGTAATGGCAGCGGCACAGACCGGACGCACCCCAGCCTCCACAAATGTAAAAGCACAGCAGGCCAGCTGATCCATGCGCCGGTCCTCGCTGTCCCGCAGTGTAGTAGTGTCAGGGGAAGGCATGACCGAGGTGTTGGACAGCCCTAGAAGGGGAGCGTCCACCTCAGGGGGACCCGACCATCGCTTAACCAGGTCAGCAGGGATACTTTTTATCCAACCCTTTGGGCACCGCGGGCAATCTACTAGAATGTTCCCACTCCTTGAGCACCATATTAGTGAAATGGCTCTGCTCAGGGAACTCCAGACGCTGTTTATCAGGAAGAAAGAGCTCACCCTGCTTCCTCTTAGCCACCTCAGGGGGGACAATGTGCAAGATTTCAAAAATGTGAGACAACAGACTGGCAGGGTCATCAGAGAACCAGGAATCCACAGACTCAGACCCAGGGTCACTGTCGCAGCCCACCTGCTGGTCCCGAGAGGAGTAAGAGCCCGGGAAAAGCTCCCCCTCCTCTAGGGAGTAACGGTCACCCAAAGCATCAAATTTCCTCATACTCCTCAGTAAAGAGGTAGGGCGTGGGAGCCAGGTGCCGCTTCTTGCTAGAGGCCTTACGTGGAAGAGGCCTGGCAAGCTGCCTTTCAATGCTGGCCACACGAAGTGCCAGATCAGATTGTGACCCCCTGCTAGTATCCCCCTCACTGGGGGCTAAATGCAGGCGCGGAGGGGTAGGCGATGCCGAAGGGGGTGCAGAACTGGGAAGAGAAGCGGGCAGCCCAGCCTGGGCCACAATGATACCTTGGGCGCAAGGCACGCACACCGTGACACTGTTACTCACAGGGGATACCCCGCACAGGGAACACACCCGGGATTGCCCCGAAGGACCCCCGGGCACACTATCCCCAGAAGCCTCCATATGGTGATTAACACAGGCGCAATAGGCCAGCACAGGGTAAGGGCTAATAAAAAGCCACCCGGGATGCCCCCCCCCCAAGGGATACCCCCAGAAGCCAGTAAAGGGGAGATGAGGGGGGGTAAGGAGCAGAGCCGGGAGAAACCACAACCCACGGTTGTCCCGCCTGAAAGACATAAGTAAAAACACATAAGCATCCCGCAGCCCATGTCTCCAGGAAACAAAACCCCCAAGGGGGACTCACGGACCAAGCAGGCCAAGGATAACCAAGCCGCCAGACCACAGGAGGAAGCGACACAGATCACCGCCGCAGCTCAGGGAGGAAGAGGGGCCCCAGACACGCAGCAGAATCAAAATGGTGCCGGCAAAGGAACCTTGAGGGACGGGTCGTGGGAGGATGACTCGATATGCATCATCCTCAGGCCCCTCCCCCCGAAGAGCGCGAAAACGGTGCTCACGTGACCGCACCGGCGTCATCACAACACAGGAAAAAAAAAAAAACGCCTCATGGTTATAGCGCCGCCCGCCGCGGAACGGAGTACAAATCGGCAACGGCGGCGAAAAACGTTTAAAAACAGCTAAAAACACTTGCCTAGTGCTCTTCTACCCTCACCCGATCCGACAGCCAAGGCTGGGAGGCAGAGGGTCTGGAAACTGGTGGAAATAGACATGCAGGGCCGCAGGCTTGGTTGCCCCGCAGTGTCACTGCAGAGAGAACACTGGAGGTCTATGGGTGATTCCGGTTTTTATATGGGGCCGGGAGGAGCCACAACTCTTCTGCAGTACACTGCGCCACCTTGTGGCGGACTACCCAGATGTAAGGACTACATGAAACAGGCCGTGCTGTGCACTAGGAAAATAAAGTCTGAATTTTCAACTGAAGAATTGTTTTCTCTCTTCTTCCATTCCGCTTTAAAGTGGACCAAACCCCGCCAATCTCGGCCCTGGAGTCTAGAGACTAGGTGCCCTTGGGGCATGCCGATTCAGCATGCCCCACTGTGTGAGCCCCCACCCAGATCGCTTGCAAGCCTCCTTAACTTTCTCTGGTCAGTCGCTGGGATTGCAGGCCACCGCATCCCTGCAGCTGTGCGTGCCACCGTGCCTAGCCCTTTACAGGGGGTGTGCACTCCACAGGGGAGCCGGGGATGCGGCTGCCAATGCTTCCAATGCTGACACGCCGTCCAAAACAACAGATTTATGGTGAGCATTAGTATGCCCAGCAGAAAGCGCTGATTGGATGAGAACCTGTGAAGGTGAGTGAAGTGGGTGATCAGGGGGAGTTGACACAGCAGGGAATTCCAATTCAGGATGCCCCAGGTCAAGGACCAATCACCAGGATAGTCAAAATCTTGGTGATTGGTCCACTTTAAGCCCCATTACGGCTGAGAGCTTGAACCCGACTAGTGACACCCTGGAATTGAAAATGAGATCAATTTGACTTTCTTCTATCAGAAGTCCAACCGAATGCGGATAAGAAACAGCTACACACACACACACACACACAAGCGGCAGCTGCACCTCACCCTGTAGGGGGCAGTGTGGCACTGCAGTGTGCAGCTGTTTCATGAGGAAAAAGGGAGTATCTCCTGAATTTGGGAGGTACACAAGCAGTGGAGTAGGTGGGTTAGAATGAAACTGACCAGAGGATCCACTTTCGGTGGGACAGTCCCACATTGAGGCTCACAGCTGCTCCAAAAACTCTTGGAACACCTAAATTTCCCACTTTGCTGACATGGGGAAGACTGTCCCACCAAATGCAGAATACCGGATGTCTGGATGCTTTAAACTGCTCTGACACTTTGGTTGAATGGTGGTAGTGCAATGCATGGACTTCTGAGCATTGGCTCAATCATTTTTATGGACCAAATATTCCTAGAGCGTGTGACCCGTAATTAAGCCACACACTAAACCCCTCCCCTACCATGCCCATCACCCACAACATGGTTTAAACTGTGCCACTTTGAGGACCCAAAAAAATAATTTAGTTAGGATGCTCAGGAACTGTAACTGGCAGTTGCTAGGAGGGTTTGGGTTAGCTTTAAAGTGGACCTAGTGAATCTATCCTAGATTTTGGCTCCTTCCCCTGGGGCACCCCAATCAGGGGTGCCCGCTGTGTGAAACCCCCAAGAACGCTGATGCCATCTCAACTCTTTCTGGTCCTACTGCGCACCGCAGCTCGCCCAATCAGTGCGCTCGGAGCCGCTGACATCACATTGTCTAAACCGTCGTCTAAGGCCAGCGGCTCTCTAATAGGGAGTGTGCCTGCATTGGCTATTCACAAATGCCTGAGGCAGGCAGGCACCCTGCTAGAAGCATAGCAGGGATGCGGCTCGTGCATTCGCCGTTGGACCGGGAAACAAGGTAAGTGTATAGGGCGACCTGGGGGGTTTCACACAGGGCCACTTATATATGAAAAATTCATATAAACACATTAGCTAATGAGAGGAGGGGTCACTTATACACCCGAGCAGAATAAAACTCCGGTCAAGTTAGTGGTTTTCTTCTCCTGGTAGGAATAAAATCCAGGGGTGGCAGATTTGAGTTTATCAGGGGGACAGAACCCCGATTTCCTCTTCCTTCCATTGAAAAAAAGAAGCAAGCCTGGCTGGATATTTCTTGATGCTGGAGGTATGAAGTGACCCCTCCTCCCAGCTTCCATTTATATGGACTTTTATCATTGGGCCATTTTTTCCTGATAGTCATTTAAACAGTTTTGAGCTGTGCACAACCATCATTTAGATCAGCAGTTCTCTACACTTCAGCCAACCTCCAACCTTCCCCAAGTAGAATTACCTTTGACTGGTAGAAAGCCATAATAGGCCTGTTCAGCGGGAAGCAGATTGATCCTGTGGACAGAATGGCCACTGCTGGCTTTATGACATTAAGTGTCGCACCATATGGATACACAAATGTCAATGCTCTGCAACAGGAAAGAGGAAAGGCAATAAAACTTGAGAACATAACAGTTTAAGAAACAAGTACACATCCAAATATAATTTTTATAATACACACACCCAGGACCTAAAATAATTGGTAAAAAACCCTACAGCCTCTTCACCTTTTTTACAGCCTCGATTCTAAAAAAAACTCTCATGGTAGTAAAAAGATTCAATTCATGAGAAAAAAGCCTGAGAATTTCACCGTTACTGAATCACCAGATAAGAAAAGTAGAGAACTGTTTACTCCATTCTACACTGTAGTAAAAGCTGCCATTGACTTTCATTGTCATTTTATCTAGTGATTCAGTAACAGTGACATTCTCAGGAATTGAATTTTTTACTACCATGAGAATGTACCTTAATTGAATCGAGGCCCTTAAGTGAATGTTGTGTAGCTGCTCTTGGTCGTTCAGTGCAGCTTGTAACAAGATTTACAGCGTCAGACCCCCCCCCCCCTGGCCACTGCTTTGATGGTCAGCAAGTACAAATCCCTCGTCTCCTGTGATCCACCCTCCCCCAGCTCCCTCTCAGCTTGTGCACAAGCTTAGCATTACATTCTCTCCTGCTCTGCATGGCCACGCCCACTCTCCCTCTGTGTGCGTGAGAAAGAGGGTAAACGCTTAAACTGTATATATCAGCAACAGAAGCTTCTTTACTAAAACGTAAAAAAGTTCAGGACATTACCAGGTGTAGCCCCTCGCAATGGGCCAACACTCGACATTCCCTGCTGAATCCCTTTTGAAGCGGAATCAAACCCGGGATTTTGACTATCCCAAGTTTTTTCTGTGGCCCAGGGGCATCCGCTGTGTGAAATTCCCCAGAACGCCCATAAATATTCACTTCTTCCTGGTCCAATGGTGCATGTGCAGGCTCTCGTCCAATCAGAGCTGTTTTCCAGGACTATGTACCGTATATACTCGAGTATAGGCCGACCCGAATATAAGCCGACGCACCTAATTTTACCACAAAAAAAAGTTATTGACTCGAGTATAAGCCTAGGGTGGAAAATGCAGCAGCTACCGGTAAATTTCAGCTACCAGGCAGGTTATAGCTGTACTTTGCTCAGACAGAGCAGTTAGGTACAGTAATGGTGGACTGAAACATGATAGCATTCCTAGTCCTGTCTGGATCTTTTATGTGGATTTGGTCTTGTTAGGAAGTGTAGCTGGGCCTTGCAGAAAGGGAGATGGAGGAGGCTCTAATCGACCCTGTGGCCAGCACCTGACTTTTTGCTGGTGCTATGCATACTATACACACCCACCTATCCCATTTGCATACGGTACATGTTTAATATTTAAAATATGGTACCTCCTGGATGCTGGACACCAGAAATCCTCACGAGTGCTCCTGACCTGCTGCTGTCCGGACCCGGAAGAGGTTTTCGGGGGGGGGGGGGGGGGGGCGCTCTTCGCGCTCCACGTGCTCATTGGCTCTGCAGACTGTCAGACTGCAGATGGGGCTGCGCGCGCACGGGCGCGCAGCCCCATCTGCCGTCTGACAGGGGCTGCGCGGCCGTGAGCGCGCACCTTAGATTCTGTGGTGTGCGCGCGCGTGCGGCCTCGCACCTCCGCCTGTGTCTCCCTGCAGCCTTCTCAGCCTGACCCCCGCTGGGGTCGCGAACCGCTACGTTACAGGGAACGCATCCGCCCATAAGGTAATCCGGCCCCGCCCCTTTTTCTCCTCCATTGTCCACTGACTCGAGTATAAGCCGAGGTGGCTTTTTTCAGCCCAAAAAGTGGGCTGAAAAACTCGGCTTATACTCGAGTACATACGGTAATTTTGCAAACAGCTTTGATAGACTTCAATAGGGAGCTAGAGCGACTGCATCCCCAGCGAGGTAAGCAATGAAGGATTAGGTGTTTTGTCCAGGGTCTTGGCCTAGAGTTAAGAAAGCAGCCTTGTGAATGGAGGGTGGCAGGTTCGACTAAAGTGCTCTTGAACAAGGCACCTAGCCCCCAGGCACCCCAATTAGTGCAGCCCACCGCTATGGGCACGTGTACACTTATGCACGGATGGGTTAAATGCGCAAGGTCGCTCTCATCATGGCAACTGTGTGCTTGGAATAATGTGTGTGCGCAAGCATATAATGGCCATCTATAGTCCCCAAAAAATAAAAATAAATAACGTTATTGTCCAGGCATGAAAAGTAATAGGTCTATACTTGCGTTATATCGCCCACAAACGATCACTCCTAGTTTGGCGCTCTGACACTTTCCTGATCACCCAATCGGCCGCCGTAGTATCGACAATGAACTGAGTCACAGACACTTTGGCACGCCCCCTCCATTCAGTGCAACACAGTGGGCATGTCACATTCCCTCTATTGCAGTGAATGGAGGGGTGTGCCATAGCCTTTATGTTGGGCACATGGGGGGGGCTATCGTCAATATTACAGAAATTACGGACAACCCGGTTGGTGCAGGACTTTGATCGGGTGATCAGGTAAGTATTGGAGTGATGAACTAGGCGAGGACATCCTTTTGTATTTCGATGCCTGAACAAGGACTTTAAAAGAACAAAAGTCGAATTTGTTTTTTATAATCCTCTTTTATGTTGTAGAATGTATAGACCGGGATGGCTGGCAAAGAACTTACTGTGAATTGTTGCTTCCGCTCTCATCGTCCAGCACTGTAGACACGCTCTTCCCAGCCGCCCTGCTGATCTCCCTGCAGAATGAAAGCACACAAAACCATAGCTGGACCTTCACCCTGAATAAGAGCATGTCATATATATTTTCTCCACCCAGTACATACAGTTTGCCCATATTAAAAATCATCCTACCTGCACCTACTGCATTTTCTGAGACTTTAAACATCCAAGATGGCGGCCCATGGAGTGTCAGGCTGCCTGCAAACAGGAAGTCTCCTCTGACTGTGCTGCTCTGCATTTTGGGATTGCTGACCTTTTCCTGACCCCAGCTCTGCTCTGTCTGTGCAAAGCTCAGCTATAACCCCGCCCACCTGCACTTTTGACCCCTCTCCTTTTCTCAATATGTGATGCCTGTATCCTAGAGGGCTGAACAGAGTTACAGGCCAGTGGAGGAAAGAAAAAAAGTAAGTCACTAAAAACATGAAATATATTAATTTTAGATGCTGGGGAATAGTTTAAGGGTTTGGGCTTTTCATTAAAGGATGCTGAAGGTCCGCTTTAAAGTGAACAGACAGCCAGGTGTTATATGATAATATGATAATATCACTGGTGTGGTAATGTGTTGTGAAAATACTGTCCCAAGCTAGATTTAGAGATACACATGCTTATTATGCAAATGACCCTAATAAATCCCAAGCAAATAGCAGCGCACACATTTCCTCCAATAGGAGACATGCTAAGTGATGACATTCCGGCATTTGCTACCCCACCCTGTGCCACTCTGCCAACTGTTGTATATGAACCTGATGACCCATAACATCTAAATATCCCACATATCAGCCAAAGGCTTCATTGCCTACACCAATACCAAGGGCACTTTTTTTTACAACCATGTGACCCATATTTATATTAAAATCTTTCTCTTTTTTGCAAATGCCGTATTGTTTTGCCCCATAAGATGCAAAGTGTGGGGAAAATGTTAGTGCATCTTATGAGGCGAATATAAGAAAGAAAAAGAAAGAAAGAAAGAAAGAGAACAAACTTACATTCCCGGTGCTCCTGTGACGCTGGCCTGCAGCAACCCGGGCTCCCGCCAACATACACACTTACCGATGTCTGCCGCCACACCCACATACACTGGTTCCCGGGCGTGGGTAGACATGGCCTGTAAATGGCTGGCAGACGCTCACCGTAGTCACAGACCACAGCCTCCTGTGGCTATCTATGATTAAGGACCAGATGATGTCCGAAACGCGTTAGAGCTTACCATCTAGGATTGCTGTCGGGGTCCGGTATGTGTTTTTAAAGTGGACCATCACCCTCCCGTGATCGGCCCGGGAATCTATAAGATTCCCGGGCCGATCACCTCCCTTCCCCCAAATACCCCAAATCCCCTTACCTCCCTCGCGCCCCTCTAGACGTGCGCGCGCCCGCGCCGGCCGTCTGTGAATGGCCGGCGCGGGCGTCAAGACTGACGCACAGGAGGCGGCGGCGGCGGAGGAGCCGCTTGTCCGTTGCTGTCAAATCGCTTGTCCGCGGCCACGTGGGAGCGGGGAGAGGTGAGTTTTCCGGGTGATCGGGGGGGTTTCACACAGCGGGGCACCACGATCGGGGGTGCCCCACCGAAGTGGGCCAAGACCCAGGATAGTCAAAATCCTGGGTGTTGGTCCACTTTAAGGCTGTTTGGATTGGACATATATTTTTTAAAAAGGACTTCAACAAATTTTCATTTTAAGGAGTGCTGATCTCTACATTGCTTTTCTGGTTATATAGGGGCTTGGGATGCCCCGGGTCATGCACCCTGCAATAGCCTCATAAATCGCAGTGCATTTATTTGCTCTTCTCCTGTGGCCCAGAACCTGCGCTACAAAGCGGGAACATGATTGTGTGGCGGCGGCAGATGCCAGTAAGATGTGTGTACGTGTCGGCGGGAGCCCGTGCTGCTGCAGGCCAGCGGCGTGGGAGCACCAGGAATGTGGTGCCGCCAATTGGGGCATGCCGCACACTACCTGTAATGTGTGATGGGGGGGTTACGCACACTGTTTGTAATGGGGATTTTAGTACACCATTTGGTTCAGAATATATTTTTCCTTATTTTGCTCCTCTGACCTGGGTGCCTCTTATGACCATGTGCATCTTATGTGGCGAAAAATGCCGTATACTTTTGGTGTGCAGAATTTTTGTATATAGATGACAACCATGTCACCCACCCACACCATTCCTCCACCTGTCTTGAGCCCTTATACTTTTAAATGGACCCTCATGGCATTTGCAGCTTTCCATAGCAACTTTGAATACAGTAACCCAATAAATTAAATAAGAATAACGTGTTGAATGAATGCCAGCTGGGTCCACATCACTTATTACAGTTATGCCTGCACTGTCCTGAAAATAACTAAGGCTGGTCTGGCCTCCTTGGCAAATATGGGTGTACACTAAAGCAAGCGCTCGCTCACAAGGTTAAGCTATTGGTTAATCATTTATTTTCTCCTCCAGCCAATGCGTATTATATTCTCATTGGCAGAACGGTTTTCAATTCAGCTTCTTAAGCTTACCGATTTAACACTCCATTGGAGATAAGTGCTTCCTTAGGGTGGAAATATTTGTAGTAAACATTTCTTACAACCGAATCTTTAATCAAAGAAAAAGAAAAGAACTATAAGTTACAAATAATTCAGAAAACAATGCTGTTAACACCTGTTGTTACACAGGACAATGGCTTCCCACATGTGCCTTGATCCAATAGTGACCGATCAGGTTGGCTGTGTACTCTGCGGTACCCTCAGGTCCAGCAACTGGCCGCCAGCAGTCGAATGGGGCCCGTCTGGACCATTGCGCCATTATCTGCCGATGATGCACCACTGCTGCAATCAATGAAGTAGTGTCGGGAATGATCTGCAAGCAATGGCTCAGTGGTGGTCTGCATTCCTGTTCCCTACAGCTGATCCTGAGAGATCGTCCACTACCAGATCATATAGCTCTGAATTGGTCAAGCTTTGGGACCCAGGGATGTGTGATATTGAGGCAGTGCAAAGACAGGCGAGTATCTGGAAATTAGGAAAAACAATAGAGCCAACATGTTAGATTATTTGGTTTCTGTATTCAAGGGGAGCCTTGGTGAGCTGTTGCATCCCCCACACAGCGGGGCACCCTGGTTTGGGATGCCCCAGGGGAAAGCCAGCGGACTCTTTTAGATGAATGTATTTTTATATTTTTTAGTACATGAATGTATTTTATAGGATTGTCTTTGAATATAATTGTGTCTGTTTAGGTGCAGCAAAGCGAAAAATCCAGTGTGTTGTCCAGCCAAACGTAGATTAAAACATAGCTTTTAATATTAGCTTGAAAAATCATTATCAGCATGGTATGATTAAAGTGGACCAACACCCAGGATTTTGATTATCCTGGGTATTGGTCCACTTCCCCGGGGCACCCCGATCGGGGGTGCCCCGCTGTGTGAAACCCCCCAGAAAGCCCCCAAAACTTACCTCTCCCCGCCACGGACAAGCTGATTGACAGTGACGGACAAGCAGCTTGCCCGTCGGCGCCTCCCGCGCGTCACTCTTGACGTGTGCGCACCCGCGCCGGCCATTCAGAGACGGCCGGCGCGGGCACGTCTAGAGGAGCGCGAGTGAGGCGGCGGCGGCAGTAGCGGCTGGAGAGGTAAGGTTTTTCGGGGGTTTTGGGGGGTTTACACCCCGCGGGACATCCCGATCTCGGATGTCCCGCGGTGTGTGAGGTGATCGGTGTGTGAGGTGATCGGCCGATCACCTCAGGGTGTTGGTCCACTTTAAGAGCCCGCTGTGGCTCGAAACGTGTCACAAATGGTCCTTTATCTGCTTTGCTTTAGCCATTAGGTGCAGATCGTTATGTTTTTCACATGGGCTGATAATGATTTTTTTAAGCTAATATTAAAAGCTATGTTTTAATCTACGTTTGCCTGGACAACACACTGGATTTTTCTCATTGCTATTTGGAGTATTGCCTGGGATCTCCTTGGTCCGTGCCGAGCTGGATGGTTGGTGAGCTGGCAGATTTTTTGTTTGTTTATCATAGGTGCAGCAAAGGCCTGAGGTTTTAGGTAATAAAATACAACAAAAACATAAATAAATTGGTCATCTATTAAATGACCATTACCTGTGTTAACCATGATGCCGTATTCCTCCAACAGAAAGTTTACATTAGTGTCATATTTGGTCTCTCCGCCTTCACCTAGCATCACCAGGATGTGTCCCCCTTTCTCCATATACTGCTTCAATGTTGCAAACTGTGGGATACATCATATGGTAAGTGAGCATCGGTGCCAATAACCTCTTAACCTATCTGTAAAAATAAAGACCCCCTATAGAAATATGAAGGGAAAAAAAAAAAAATCAGACATGCAGCCTATCTGACCAGTTGAAGAAATTGATCAGGGACGTTTAGAAATAAATCTCCTAAGTTCCCTAAAATATGAATACTATCATGTTGTCTATCATAGAGCTAGCTGTGTCTTTTATTACCTATGCAGTGAGACTGCCACCCTACCTCCCTCCATGAAAACGTCCTAACCTAGGTAGTGTTGTAATGATCAGTCGGCTGGTGTCTGGTCATATGGGGGCCCTAAACGCACTTCTTTTCAGGGCTTGGGCAAACTGATGACTTACATGAACCGCTCAAGTTGATTTGAGCTGGAAGGAGGAACAAATCTATGTGTTGGTCTTCTCTAACCCTTTAAGTGAGATCCCTATACCAGTTCACAAGTCACCTGCAGCTAGTGGGTGACTTTCCATTAAAGTGGACCAACACCCAGGATTTTGACTATCCTGGGTATTGGTCCACTTCCCCGGGGCATCCCGATCTCGGATGTCCCGCGGTGTGTGAGGTGATCGGCCCGGGAATCTTATAGATTCCCGGGCCGATTACCCCTGGGTGTTGGCCCACTTTAACTCCTCAATGCCCGGGGGGGGGGCACAAGAGCCTGGTGGCCATGAAGGCTATGCAGGCTTGTAGCTTTCAGGGCCAGGGGCCACTGAGCCTGGACAACACACCCTATTCAACAAGCTCTGCATAGCTGGTCCCAATACAAATGTAAAGGGTTGTTTTGGTTGAAAAAGTGCAAGGTCTGCAGAGCCGAAATGTTCAAGTAAAAAGTAAAATTGCCCTTAAGTGCTTTTATATATGCTTTACTTTGGGGCAATTCTTCCCTTGATTCTTACCTTGCTTTTTCAGATTTTAACTTTTTTTCTTGTTTACATATGCACGGCATTAAGCTCTGACTGGACGAGCACCCGGCGAAAAGGTGAGTAGAGAGGGCAATCTGGGTGGGTTTCACACAGAGGGGCATCCCATTTCCCAGGCCAAGGATCAAACACCAGGACAGTGAAAATGATCCACATTAAGGTAAAAGCTAGGTCCTAGCTCTAATCTTGAGCACAAGCATGATAACAGTGAGATCACCTCAGCAGCTGTGAATTGTCCCCGGGGTCCTGCCGTGATCCAGAGCTGGACTCCAGCCAGTTTCTCTGCTGTAATGTCATCTTTCAGACTGAAAGAAAGGCAAAGACGTTTGGAAATGATCATTGAATTTAAAGACTTAGCAAATAGACTGACTTAAAAGGATAAGGTTTCTAAGAAACATAAAGAAATAACACTGCTTCATAGATGGTGTCCACGATTGTTATGTATGACCCATGATTGATTTACATAAGAAGCATGTTTCCACTCTAGTTTACAGCTATAAGATAATTACAAAACTTGATTTCATCAAACTGGGGTTATTGCTGTAGCAATGTATTCTTGGGCAATAAGCCTCATGTCCCAAAGACATATCGCATATTATCTGCCAGAAAGTCTGCAAAAAAACTTCTCTGTGTAGTAAATACATTGGCTTAGAGCCGCTTTGCACCCTTTCATCAGATTTTAGAGGTATACCAAATCCTGATAAAAGGGTCAAAAGACACTCCGAAGCATATTCACTACGAGAAATTTTAATAACCATCTTCAACCTAGCAGTTGGGGTTACATAGTATGTAAGGCTGAATAAGGTTACTTTAGTCCATCCAGATCAGCCTGTTTATACACAACAAAGGGGCAGTTGTGGGCTAGAGGTAAGGGGAGCAGACTTGTGACTGGAGGGTTGCAGGTTCGAATCCCGGTCCTGGGACATGACTGAAGTGCTCTTGAGCAAGGCACCAAACTCCCCAACTGCTCCCCGGGTGCCGTAATTAGGGCAGCCCACCGCTCCGGGCACGTGTACACTCACTGCACGGATGGGTTAAATGCGGAGGACGGATTCCTATGTGTGCATTAAAATAAAAAAATAAAAAAAATTATTAGTGGTCTAGTAGCTATAGCTGGAAATGTTATTACATGCCAGGAAGGCATCCCGGCCACTATAGATCTCCTTCCAGGGTCTAGTAGCCATAGCTGGAAATGTTATTACAAGCAAGGAGGGCATCCCGGCCACTATAGATCTCCTTCCAGTGGTCAGTAGCCATAGCTGGTAATGTTATTACATGCAAGGAGGGCATCCCGGCCACTATAGATCTCCTTCCAGTGGTTTAGTAGCCATAGCTGGTAATGTTATTACAAGCCAGGAAGGCATCCCGGCCAATTTTGAATGTTTTTAATGTATTCTTCATTACTACCTCCTCTGGCAGAGAAGAATCCCCTGCTATGTCGGTGGAGAAAGCACCTTTGCTCTAACCTTAGTGGATACCCTCGGGTTATGGTTACTTAAACTTAAAACTTATCAGGAGAGACTTAAAGAACTTAATCTGTACAGTCTGGAGGAAAGAAGGGAGAGGGGGGACATGATGGAGACCTTTAAATATGTGAAAGGATTGAATAAGGTTCAGGAGGGAAGTGTTTTTAAGAAGAAGCTTAATGATAGAACAAGGGGGCACAACCTGAAGCTAGTCGGGGGGAAGATCGGGAGCAATGTTAGAAAATATTATTTTACAGAAAGAGAAGTAGATGCTGGGAACAAACTTCCAGCAGAGGTAGTTGAAAAATCAACAGTCACTGAATTTAAACATGCCTGGGATAAGCACACATCTATCCTAAGATAAAGAGTACATACAGTATACACATAAGATAAAGAGTACATACAGTATACACATAAGATAAAGAGAACATACAGTATACACATAAGAGCAGACTAGATGGACCGTATGGTCTCCTTCTGCCGTCAACCTTCTATGTTTCTATGTTACACTCTGGGGTATAAATAGATTGTGGGACAGATCTTTGTATTGACCCCGGATATATCTATACATAGTAATTAGGCCCCCCCTCAGGCGTCTTTTTCCAAACTAAATAAACCTAACTTTGGCAATCTTTCAGGGTACTCTAGTTCCCTCATTCCATTTATTAAAGTGATAGGGTTTATAAATTGAAGAAGAAATGGTCAAGATATCGAAGTTTACCATTTTATCGCATTATTTTTCCTCTGAAGAATGTGGCTGTGGTCCTTGGAGCTGTGATGCATAATGGGTGGGACAGTGTTTGGAGCGAGTGCACTTGCTAGGACGAGGCTGGTGGGGAGAAGTTAGGGGTTAGCTGAGCTTGAATGTCAGCATGGAGAGCGCCATCCAAGCCATCAATTCAGAAGGGGGCGTGGTCTGGACTAGTTCCTCGAGCTAGTATTGGAGGCCCACATCAGCAGGGTGGCACTGGCGGGGCAGATAAGGAAGCAGATTTCCTCATTCAGGGTGCCGAGCTGAGATGGAGGCACAGTGCTGCAGGAATGCCTGGCAAGTTAAGCTGATTTTTATTTTTTTTGAATCCTTTTAACCTTTTGCGTGAGAAATGCCTTTAACGTATATGTTGGTGTTATACTTGATTTCATGTGACTTTCTTACATGGTTAACCATGCACCCTGTATATCTATATAATGTGGTGTGTGCCCCCTACTGACCAGCATCTACATTTATACATAATGCCAATAGTTTATAAAAAAAAAAACTATACAACACTCCGCCGGAAAATTTCTTAATAAATGAAAATCCTTAGAAAGATTCTTATTTAAATCAGTCCTCAAATTATTTTCACCACTTGTGCTCCACCAAAAATTGTACTCGTGAAGATTCCAATCACCAAAAATCACCAAAATTAAATGACATACCAGATATAATCAGATAACGATCATCAAATGCAAACTCAATTTAGGTCCTCTTTAAACAAGTGCTGGAGATGCTCTAGGTTCAAATGAACTTGAATATATAACATTTTAGGAAACTCCATTTATCATAGAGGAATAAGCTCCATTTACCATAGAGGAAAAAAGGTTTAAAGTGGGCCAACACCCAGGGGTGATCGGCCCGGGAATCTATAAGATTCCCAGGCCGATCACCTCACACACCGCGGGACATCCGAGATCGGGATGTCCCGCGGGGTGTAACCCCCCCAAAACCCCGAAAAATCCTTACCTCTCCAGCCGCTGCTTCCGCCGCCGCCTCTCTCGCGCGCCTCTAGACGTGCGCACGCCCGCGACGGCCGTCTCTGAATGCCCGGCACGGGCGTGCACACGTCAAGAGTGACGCGCGGGAGGCGGCAGCGGGCGCGATCCCTTGTCCGTCGATGGACGTCACTTGTCCGTCGGCGGGCATTGGACAGCGCACTCACGTGGGAGCGTGGAGAGGTGAGTTTTTGGGGTGTTTGGGGGGGTTTCAGGCAGCGGGGCACCCCAAATCGGGGTGCCCCGGGGAAGTGGACCAATACCCAGGATAGTCAAAATCCTGGGTGTTGGTCCACTTTAAAAGAATAATAGTGTGATAATGTTTTAGATGAATAGGAGAGGAAGGGCAAAGCTGAAATAACTGAAATGTAAAATAAGCTACTGATATTTATTTTTTTTTTTAACTTTTCCGGCACAGTCTCTAGGTGAAGGTAAGAATAACGGGCATTCTGGGGGGTTATGTGCAGGGGGGTGCCAGCATACTGGATGCCACCCTGAGATTGCTTTTATGTGGTATTGGTGGGACCAACACCCGTTAGAGAAAAGTGTTGGTCCAGCTTTCAATAACCAGCCCACTGACCTGATCTTTCAGCCTTCAGTGGACAGAGAATGGAAACACCCCCCACTCCCTCCCCAGATGTCCCGATTGGCTGCCTCTCTCTGCAGCTCTGAAACCAGGCCCTCCTCTCTCTGCTCTCAGTGTTCAGACGTCTGGCTCCAGTCTTTGATCAAGCTGCCAGCAATCAACAGCCTGCCCACCCAGTATTACAGCGTTTTTCCTCTGTTTGCCAGCCTTGCCACAGATCAGAAACCCAGCACCCCCCTTTTTATCCATGCACACTAGTTGCCAACAGTGTGCAGACAATCTCTCTGCCTACAGCATGTCTCTACATGATCCACCATTATGTACAATCTGTGACTCTCAACACATTTATCTAAGCAAGGGCCATAATGAATATGATAAGTACGCAGTGTCCTTACATCACATCAATGTTGGCACACCCACTGTTTCTCTTCATTTTTTTTCCTATGAATCACCTATGCTCTAATACTTTTAAGATAACTTAGGAACCATGGGGTCTTTTTGAATACAGATTGAAGTTTAGGACACTGCAACAACAATTGGGCTTGCCTTTAGTATAACTTTCATGCAAGGAACCACTGCTAGATAATCTAGCAATGCTTCCATGCATACAGAGGTGGGTGGGCAGCACAGTACTACAGTGTAAAACCATATTGTATAGCTAAATTGTATGGTGGGTGGGAAGCACAGAATGCACAGCCAAATTGTATGGGGAGCACTAGATTGTACAGCCACATTCTATGATCTGCCAACATGATAGGACCATGAGATCTAATGGTGATTGTGCCCACTTGCCTTACAACCAGATTGAAGGCTGGGCAACATTAAATTGTAAACTGGAATCTAATTTTGCCCAGCTTCCATAAGTGGGCACAATTACTATTTTACAACTAAGTAGGAACAAAATCTGGGAATGACTTTCCCGCGTCCACAGGACATCCTGAATTGGGATTCCCCACTGTGTTAACCCCGCCAGAAAGCACAGCAAAACTCCGCTCTCTTTGCTCCAACAGCACATGCATGGGCTCTAATCCAATCAGAGACCCTTGCCGTGTTTACTTCCACATCCCCAGCCTTGTGCATGCTCCCACACCAATCTGAATCGCTGGGGTGGAAGCGTGCACGGATGCCACAGTGCGCGCGCCCCATCAGAGCAGTTTGCCGAAAGGGCAATGGGGTGGGGGGTTCACACAGTGGGGCCTCCCAACTGGAAACGCCAGCGTCCGGCCCTGGAATATTATAGAGTAGACAAAAAAAATTAAAAAATACTTTTTTTTTTTTCACATTTAACCCTTTGTGAACTGGTAACTTGAGACCCCCTATAGCAGTTCACAGGGCAGGAGGGGCTGGCAAGTCACCTGCCAACAAGGGGGGGGGGACCCCAAGAGGCCATAACCCTCCGCCCCATTACCTTATCTTCAAAGCCCAGAGCCTGCACCCCATAAGGGCTATGTGGGCTGGTAGCATTTAGGCGCGCACCCCGGTCTACCAGCCCCCATAGCTAGTGCCACGACTAGTTTCGCTGGATGGGGGGGGGGGGGGGGGGGTCGCCATGTTATTTTCTTGTTCATTTTTAAGGGTTTAACCCTTTACCTAAAATACCATTTTGTGAATACTCACCTGTAAAATGGGTATTATAAGTATGTCACACACCCCGCTTCAAACATTAATTATTACACTTGGGTTACTCCACCAGCAGGTGGCGATGTTGCAGAGAAGTCTTGAAAAACGAGCCCCTCCTGGTCTATACATACCTGGGACCTCCCACTTATTCCCCAGTATTCAAACAGCAGTAAAGACAAGGTACCAGGAAAAAAACCATTGGCAACCCTCAAACTGTAAACGAAGCTTCACCCTATAAAGAATCCAGGATACCAAAAAGGGCGGGTGCCCTTCAAGAGAATGTCCGAGACCATCCACCACTGGAGAGACTGCCGAACCCGGGAGGACATCTGGAAAGACCGATCCAACGACCGCGGTCGCCGGTCCCAAGACGCCAACAGATGAAACTGAAGCGTCCTCGTGTGAAACTGAACAAAGGGAACTGCCTCAAAGGAAGCTACCATCAACCCCACCAGTCTCATCCCTAGACGGATGGACCGCCAAGGATTGGAAAGAAGAAGCTGCACCAATTCCTGAACCAAGAGAACTTTGGCCGGAGGCCGAACAACTCAGTGTTGGCAAGAATCCAAGGACATCCCCAGAAAGGGCACCACCCTGGCCGGAACGAGAGAGGACTTGGGGTAATTGATCACCCAGCCGAACCTCTACAGAGTGGATACCACCGTCCTGGTGTCCACCTCCGCTTGACTGAAAGAAGAAGCCATGATGAGAAGATTGTCCAGATAGGCCACAATGCGAATCCCCTGAGCTCTGAAAAGGGCCATCACGCCCGCCAACACCTTGGTGAACACTCTTGGAGCAGAGGTAGGGCCGAATGGAAGAGCCACAAATTGAAAATGCCGATCTTCCACCACGAAGCGAAGAAACCTTTGGTGAGCCGGAACATATGAATATGAAGATAGGCATCCTTGATGTCTATGAACGTCATGAAATCCCCCTGCCGCAGAGAATTGATGGCAGAACGCAGAGGTTCCATGCAAAATCTCCGGGGAAGAATAAACACATTGAGGAACTTCAGATCCAGGATGGGACGAACCAACCCGTCCAACTGGGCACTGTGAAGAGATTGGAATAATACCCGCGGCCCACCTCCGAAGGAGGGACCGGGCAGATGACTGCCATATCCAGAAGATTCCTCACCGCCGCCAGGAGCCCCCGCGCGGCCAAAGGATCTGAGGGCACACGAGACCTGAGAAAAAACCTTAGAGGAGGTCGGAACTCGAACTCCAGCTTGTAACCGGCCGACACCACCTCCCGGATCCACCTGTCCGAGACCGCCTGGTCCCACACCCGGGAGAAGAGTCGCAACCGTCCCCCCACCCGCAAGGGTGAGGGCACCCCCTCATTGTTGAGCGAGCTTGGCAGCTGGTTTGGGTTAGGCACCCCCGGAGTGAACGGGACGGCCACGGCCTCAATCCCTGTTCCAGCTTGCACCCCTGGGGCCGTAAAGCCCGCGCCTCTGCCAGCTCTGGCTCCCCGAAAGGAGGGATTCAAAGAGGCCACCCCCCGAAAGGAACGACGAAAGGTCTTGCACTGAGGTAACTTACCTCCCTTGGCAACCGAATCCAATTTCTCACCAAACAGGCGCAAACCCAAAAAAGGAAAGAGCCGTAAGCGACTTCTTAGAATTAAAGTCAGCAGTCCATTGCCGCCACCACACCGACCGTTGGATAGCCACCAACAAAGCCGTGGTCCTGCCACACATCACCATGGCGTCATCCTGAGCGGCAAGGACAAACAAAACGAAGGACTCACAACGTTTGAGAGCAAGGAACTCATCACAAGTAGGATCAAGGTCCGCACATAACCCCTGACAATGGACCTAACCGCCAACAACAAAAAAGCCGAAGCACAAACAGGCCTCAAAGCCGAACCCGCACAGGTAAAACCATGGCGAGCCAGCTGGACAATCCGGCGAACTTCGCCATCCTTAAAGGTAGTCGTGTCAGGAGAAGGCAACCCCGCCATGTTAGATAGCCCCAAAACCGGGGCATCAACCTCGAGAGGAAAAACCAACGCTTCACCAAGTCCGCCGGAAAAGGATACTACTTATCCCAACCAGGCGGAACACCAACGAGACGCATAGGCTGCTCCCATTCCTTAAGGACCACATTCTCAAAATGTCGTTGACAGGGAAACTCCAAACGCGGCTTGGCCACAACAAACAAATCACCCTTAGGCGGAGAAACCGCCTCGGGAGGGTCTAAATCAAAAACGTCAACATTTGAGTCAATGTGGAAGGGATGTCAAATACCGTCCCCGCCGCCTGGTCACCCTCAGCACCAAACAACTGCAGGACCACAGGGTCGTCCAGTTCCTCTAGAATCTCACCAGCGGGCACAGGTGTTGAGACCAATTAGTCTATGTGCATGCACAGTGGGACATCTGAATTTTTGGACTCTTATCTATTGTTTTTTAAGGAATAATAAATTTGATTCCGTTTGCTCGGTGCCGAATATATCTGTAAACCTCCAGAATCTCCCCCTCTCAATCGGGGGGCAATCTGACCAATCCAATGCCACAATAACATCCACGTCTGAATCCGGCGGAGACGGGGACAAGTGTTTCCGCTTAGCCGGAGCCTTCTGAGCAACCACAGCGGAAATATTTTCTCGAGGCTAGCCAACCGGGCGCATACCTCGGATTGCGAATCCCCACCCATGACAACGTCACACGGGGTCCGGAACAGGCAGGGAGGTGTAGGGGATGACACGGACGGCGAAGGGCCAGAGAACCGGGGAGCCGGACTGGCGCTCAATGAACCGCTGCGCACATGGAATGCATATAATGACATCATCCCCCGGGAGCAGAGCTCCACAACCCCCACACAGCCTAGATTGCCCCGAAGGGCCGATTCCGGTATCCTTGGAAGCCTCCATATGGTGAAGTTATGATATTCGCAACTACCCAGGGATTTACGCAGTATGCAACCCGGGATGCCCCTTTAATTAAAAGTCCCAGGAGTGGGAGGATTTTTGCCTAGGGAAAACCCAAATTGGTAATTAAGACTAGTCAGGTATCAAGACCGGGAGACCCACGGGTAGCCGGGGTATCCCAGGATCTGTACAAGAATTATGGCAATCATGCGCACTTAAACACACACACACCAGCCTATAGGAAAGAAAATGTGAGAAGCAGTATGCCACCCACATAGAAAGTGGCATACATGGGGTTAAACAGGGCTGCGATAGTAAGCATGCCACCATGCCTAGTAAGCCTATATACCGGGTCCCGTAAATAAGACAGGCCCCCTACAGACATAATATAAGACAGCCCAGAATATATATAAGTATCATGGACGACAGTCCCAGAACTAGCCCCCATGTCACAACCACAGCCGCATAACAATAAACAAAACCCGCACAACCAGGTACCTGAACAGCGACGAACAGAGCCAGCGAGGGAAACGCGCAGCACTGTGGGAAGAAGAGGGACGGGCCGGAACAGCGCGCGCGAATCGCTCCGGCCCCGCCTGAGAACCGAACAGCGCGGCCCCGCCCACCAATTGGATCACCGCGGCCCGCACAATGGCGGCGCCGCAGAGACAGGAGAAGCGGGAGCCAACGGGCACCCCCACAGCACACCCCACAGCATAACACCTCGCCCAGAGCCCTAAAAAAAAAACGGGGAGGAGCGCCCGCAGCGCGGTGCCGGTCCCCAGACAGTAAAATGCACACAAACACACAGAGTCACTCAAGTCACCTCACAAGTGAAAACACCCTAACACGCACACCCCCCCCCCCCCCCACGCTAAGGGAGAAGGGACCAAGTGGGAGAAGGCAGGCTAAGGGGGAACCGGGACGGGGCATCCCAAATCCGGATCACCGGACGGATAACTGCGTTGCCCCACATGTGGGGTCTAGCGGAGGAGATAAGCTCCTAGGCACCAGAAGGTGCCATCTACCATTGCCCAGCCAGCAGCCAAGGCTGGGAGGCTTCCGGTTTAACAATCTAGGCATATAAACACAGACTGGGCAGAAATAGACCAGAAGGGGGGCCGGGGTGTTACCCCGGCTACCTGCAAGCAGGAGACTTCATTCTTCTGTCTTTCGCCATCTTGCACAGAAGAACACTGGGGAATAAGTGGGAGGTCCCAGGTATGTATAGACCAGGAGGGGCTCGTTTTTCAAGACTTCTCTGCAACGTCGCCACCTGCTGGTGGAGTAACCCAAGTGTAATAATTAATGTTTGAAGCGGGGTGTGTGACATACTTAGAATAAATGTTTACCTATACATACGTGGTGCCTTAGTAACAGAGAACAACAGGGCTTTTACACACAATAAGATATTCTTGAAAAACGTAATTTAAAAAGAAAAATTAATTAGAAACAAATCCTGGATATTCCTGCAAAAATCACAGTTAAACATGTATAGCGCACTGGTGAAAATGGCCTGGCAACAGAGGGTGACAAAATCTCTCGGAAGGATGACACTGAATGGGTTAAAGAGAAAATGTTTCAACAACTCTTCTGAATACTGGTGCCTAATATAATAAAGATTTCTAGGAAACACAACAGGGTTACCTTTGGATCTTCCAGGTGCTCCGCAGTCTTTTCTGTAGAGACTTGTAGCCCCCGCTCTCGTTCTTGGACAGATTGAATACAACTGTGTTTCTTGTCTCAAGATCAGCAGCAAACTGAACCAAGCAGGAAGAGTAAGTCACAGAGAGTTACAGTAGGAATCCTACAGGAGGAATATCCCAGGATTCCAAAGTCCACCACCTGAGTAGAGGCCTAGACAAGTACTTTCCATAATTCCCACTAAATACATTTGAAACAGGGAGCAGTTAGGGCGTTTGTGTTTTAACAAACTGCTATCTTAGTGATATGGCTGGACCCCTCTGAAGAAAAAAAATATATATATATATATATATTAGAGAGAGAGATATAGATATAGATATATAGCACTTCTGCAGTTGCTACCTACTAGTCGCCCAAGGATTCCCCGGGAATGTGCACGATGTGGGACTCTCAGAAAAGGGTTTGCTTCTGAGCACTGGGAGAGAAAAGGTGAGTATTTTTTTTTGTTTGTTATACAGTCCCTTTTAATACGACACTTTAAAGTGGACTAAAACCAGCCCTGGAGTTTATAAGACTACAGGGCCACCTGATCCCCCCCCAGATTCAGGATGCCCCACTGTCCTGTCCCTGTAAAACTCACCTTCTCCGTGATCTAACAACGCATACACGAGCCACCGCCTGCTTTACCTTTAGCAGGGTGCACGCCAGCTCCAGGCATTTGTGGATGGCCGGACCCTGTTAGAGGGAAGCGGCCGCCAGCGCACTCGGAGCCGCTGCCCTTAGACGCTGGCTAAGACAGCATGACGTCAGCGGCTCAGAGCGCGCTGACTGGACAAGCGTCAGCACATGCGCTGTAGGACCGGAAGAGGTGAGTTGCTCTCTGCAATCTGGGGGGGGGGTTTCACACAGCGGCTCATCTCCGATCAGGGTGCCCCGGGGGAAAGGACCAAAACCCAGGATAGTCAAAATCCTGGGTTTTGCTCCACTTTAAGGTTAAATCAAACTTTCTGGACAGATGGGTTTGTTCTGAAAGTGGACCAACACCCAGGATTTTGACTATCCTGGGTTTTGATCCATTTCCCCGAGGCACCCCGATCGGGGGTGCCCCGCTATGTGAAACCCCCCAGATCGCGAGTTACAACTCAGCTCACCCCGCTCCTACGGCGCATGAGCGGCCGCACGTCCAATCAGCGTGCTCGGAGCTACGAGTGTCCAAGCAGTGTCAAAGCTCAGCGGCTCCGAGCATGCTCGTGGCCACATCTCGCACTTCCCTCTAACAGGGAGTGCGCCCGCGCCGGACATTCACAAATAGCCGTCGTGGGCACGCTCCCTACTAGAGAGAAGCGCGAGATGCGGCTGCAGCCCACGCATGCGCTGTTGGACCAGGATTCAGGTAAGGTTTGCGGGCGTCCTGGGGGGGGGTTTCACATAGCGGGGCATCCCGATTTTGGATGCCCTGCGGGGAGGGATTGGATCTGCCCGGGAATCTATCCGGCTGGGTGTTGGTCAACTTTAAGACACATTTTTCCTGGGTTTCATGGAGGTCCTTTGGGAAACCTAAAACAGAACAACACCCATTTTTCACAAAATGAGTCGTCTGTAGCACAGGGGGCATCCCGATTGCTGACGCTCCCCTGCGCAAACCCTGATCAGGATTGAGCGACTTACCAGTCACTCAAGGTCCCAGCTCCAGCTTTCTTGCAGATCCCGCTCCCCAGTGAGTCAGGTTTTTTATGTTACTGTCCAGGAGGGGTGGGTGAAATGTTACAAAATGCTTGGACTTAAAGCGGACCTTCACCCTGAATAAGAGCCTATCTTATATGTTTCCCACACCCTGTACATACAGATTGCTCACATTAATCCAGACCTTCACCCTGAATAAGAGCCTATCTTATATGTTTCCCACACCCTGTACATACAGATTGCTCACATTAATCCGGACCCTCACCCTGAATAAGAGCCTATCTTATATGTTTCCCACACCCTGTACATACAGATTGCTCACATTAATCCAGACCTTCACCCTGAATAAGAGCCTATCTTATATGTTTCCCACACCCTGTACATACAGATTGCTCACATTAATCCAGACCTTCACCCTGAATAAGAGCCTCTCTTATATGTTTCCCACACCCTGTACATACAGATTGCTCACATTAATCCAGACCTTCACCCTGAATAAGAGCCTATCTTATATGTTTCCCACACCCTGTACATACAGATTGGTCACATTAATCCGGACCTTCACCCTGAATAAGAGCCTATCTTATATGTTTCCCACACCCTGTACATACAGATTGGTCACATTAATCCGGACCCTCACCCTGAATAAGAGCCTATCTTATATGTTTTCCACACCCTGTACATACAGATTGCTCACATTAATCCGGACCCTCACCCTGAATAAGAGCCTATCTTATATGTTTCCCACACCCTGTACATACAGATTGTCCACATTAAAAATCATCCTACCTGCATCTACTGCATTTTCTGATCCTTTACACGTTCAAGATGGTGGCCCATGGAGTTTTAGGCTGCCTGCAAACAGGAAGTGTCTTCTGACTGTGCCGCTCTGCATTCTGGGATTGCTGACCTTTTCCTGACCCCAGCTCTGCTCTGTCTGTGCAAAGCACAACTATAATCCAGGCCCCCCCCTGCACTTTTGCCCCCTCTCCTCTGCTCAGTATGTGATGCTAGTGAGCCAAGATGGCGGCCCCGTATCCTAGAGTGCTGATTGGAGTTGCAGGCCAGTGGGGGAAAGAATAAAAAGTAAGCGATTAAAAGCATTAAATATATTAATTTTAGATGCTGTGGAATCATTTTTTAAGGACTTTTTAATAAATGACGCCGAAGGTCCGCTTTAATACAACTTATCTATGACAGCAGTAAAGCATTAGGGTAGCAGAACAGCAGCCCTGCATTTGCCCCCTGAGGGGGTGGCACCAGCTAGGCGGGCACACTTACTATCTACATGTCAACTGCCTAAAATGAAAGGTAACGTCAGCCTCAAGCAACACAGTAAAAGTAACCGCGAGAATGTCACTCACCTGCTTGCTGACCCCCATCTTCCTCCCGGTGATGTCCCGCTGCATTGTGGGCGCTGGTATCCAAGCGCCTCTCCAGCCCTAGCAACCCAAGCCTGTCACGTGACTCAGCTTTGCCTTTCCCCGATGCGTCTATGAGGCCGCTTCCCGCCACCGCGCGACAGCATAGCCGGGAATGAGACCGGGAGTGTTACCGGGAGACCGTATACGCTGCTTCCCTCGTTTTTTTTTTTTTCCTTCCCGAGACTCTATTGGAAGAAACCCACCCTGAGTCACTGATAACGTCCGCTCCGGGCGGCCATCTTGGTAGAGGCAATCACCTCAGAGTTCCAATGAGGCATTTGTTTCTTGGCAACTGTCTCAGACCTGTTACACAAACGGTATTACAACTGATACTAACCCTGGAGTCCTCGGCTGTTGTTTCCTAATAGCCAATTACTTTATAATATAATTGATTATTAATACTAGCATAGGTTCTATATATTGTAACAACAGGAGGGGTTACACAGCTATAACCACACCTACCAACTTTTCAGGGTGGGGAAGAGGGACATTTGTTAAAATAGGTCACAGCCCTCATTGAGGAATGGATAGGAGATAGAGTGTGTAACAATAAAGTGGACCAACACCTAGGGGTGATTGGCCCGGGAATCTATAAGATCACCTCCCTCACCGCGGGGCAACCGAGATTGGGATGTCCCGCGGGGTGAAAACCCCCCCCCCAAAAAAACCATACCTTATCGGCGACGGATCAGCCGCCTCCCGCGCGCCCCTCTAGCAGTGAGCGCGCCCTCGCCGGCCGTTTGTGAATGGCCGGTGCGGGCGCGTGCCCTGTAAGAGGGAGGCGGCGGCTTGTCCGTCGCCGAAAAGGTACGTTTTTTGGGGGTTTCACACAGCGGGGCATCCTGATCTCGGATGCCCCGCTGAAGTGGACCAACACCCAGGATAGTGAAAATCTTCACTCTGAATAAGAGTCTATCTTATATGTTTCCCCCACTCTGTACATACAGATTGCCCACATTAATCCGGACCTTCACTCTGAATAAGAGTCTATCTTATATGTTTCCCAAACCTTGTACATACAGATTGCTCACATTAATCCGGACCTTCACCCTGAATAAGAGCCTATCTTATATGTTTCCCACACCCTGTACATACAGATTGCTCACATTAATCCGGACCTTCACCCTGAATAAGAGCCTATCTTATATGTTTCCCACACCCTGTACATACAGATTGCCCACATTAATCCGGACCTTCACCCTGAATAAGAGCCTATCTTATATGTTTCCCATACCCTGTACATACAGATTGCCCACATTAATCCGGACCTTCACCCTGAATAAGAGCCTAGCTTATATGTTTCCCCCACCCTGTACATACAGATTGCTCAGAATAAAAATCATCCTACCTGCATCTCCTGCATGTTATGAGCCTTTAAACATCCAAGATGGCGGCTCATGGAACATCAGGAAGCCTGCAAATAGGAAGTGCCTTCTGACTGTGCTGCTCTGAATTCTGGGATTGCTGACCTTTTCCTGACCTCAGCTCTGCTCTGAGCAAAACAAAGCTATAACCCCACCCCCTGCACTTTATCCCACTCTCCTCAGTAAGTGTGATGCTTGAGTCAAGATAGCGGCGCCCGTATCTTAAAGTCTTGAACAGAGTTGCAGCCCAGTAGGGGAAGAATAATAAGTGACTAAACACGTAAAATATATTAATTTTTGACGCTGGAGAATCGTTTTATGAGGGTTTGGCCTTTTCAATAAATCATGGTGAAGGTCCAGTTTACACCGGACCTTCAGCGTGATTTAATGAAAAGCCCAAACCCTTAAAAAACTATTCCCCAGCATCTAAAATGAATATATTTTACGTTTTTAGCCACTTATTATTATTTCCCCCACCAGGCTGCAACTCTGTTCAGGACTTTAGGATATGGGCGCCGCCATCTTGACTCAGAAGCATTACTCTTACTGAGAGCGGGATAAAGTGCAGTGGGCTGGTTATAGATGTTACTTTTGGAACCACTAAGTGGGTTCCTAATGAGTAACCCCAAATCCCCCCTATACTACTTTTTTCTTGGTTGGTACATAACCTGGCCCTTAGTATAAAGCACAACTTTTTTTCAGGCTAGGTATACCTGAGGAATTTGTTAGGGCTCAGAGCTATAACCACACCAAGAGATTGATATAATTTTTATCTCAGTTAATTTGAATACATATGTGTAAAAAACCAATTATCCACATCTGTGGCCATATTTACAATCCATATTATTTACAACATACATAATAATATTATAAAAACCTATCTTTCCTTGTTACAATAGAAACGCTCATGAGTATTATGTATAATAATAATAATTATTATATAATAATATAATAATATTAATTAATTAATTAATAATAATATGCATATTCTATACTCATGAGAGTTTCTATTGTAACAAGGAAAGATAGGTTTTTATAATATTATTATGTATGTTGTAAATAATATGGATTGTAAATATGGCCACAGATGTGGATAATTGTTTTTTTACACATATGTATTCAAATAAACTGAGATAAAAATTATATCAATCTCTTGGTGTGGTTATAGCTCTGAGCCCTAACAAATTCCTCAGGTATACCTAGCCTGAAAAAAAGTTGTGGTTATAGATGTGCTTTGCTCAGACAGAGCAGAGCTGGGGTCAGGGAAAGGACAGCAATCCCAGAATGCAGAGCGACACAGTCCGATGACACTTCTTGTTTGCAGGCTGTCTGATGCTTCATGAGCCTCCATCTTGTTTAAAGGCTCATAACATGCAGGTAGGATGATTTTTAATGTGAGCAATCTGTATGTACAGGGTGGGGGTAACATATAAGCTAGGCTCTTATTCAGGGTGAAGGTCCGCTTTAAACTAGGAAAATAAATCATTTATTGATGCAGATCTGCATGTTACACCTCAAAGAGGAATACCGTATATACTCGAGTATAAGCCGAGTTTTTCAGCCCACTTTTTGGGCTGAAAATAGCCGCCTCGGCTTATACTCAAGTCAGTGAAAATTTTTGCCGAAATGGAGGAGAAAAAGGGGCAGGGCCATCACTGTTCCCGCTAAGGTGCGCGCGCGCACTCACGCCTGCCCCCCCCCCCCCCCGCGCAGCCCCGCCTGCCTTCCGCGTATGGTCGCCGTCGGCAGTGAGGATGTTCAAGATGCTGGAGCAGTGCGGGGCATGTGGTCCCCTCATCAGGTAGGGGTGTGTGTGTGCCACACAGAGGTGACGGGTGACTTACCTGTGTGCGGCGGAGCCAGTGCGGGGCGGCGGCAAAAGCCGGAACTGGAGCACAGCGCCGCGGAGTCTCCTCACACAGCGCCGCCGTGTCCCCTTCCCCAGAGCCAGGCCACAGCTTCCCCACCTGCAGCTCAGTCACACTGCCCCTGCCGCCCCTGTCCCTTCATAGAGAGCCTCCGGCTGTGGGACGGCTACTGGGATATATTGCCTTTTCCACTGATAAAGCTGGGACACGTGCACTGCAGGGGTAAAGCATTTACAACTATTAGTAATTAACTTTTACACATCTCTCTCTTTTACTCTTTCTTCCCTTTTCCACATTCTTTCTTTCTTATTTTACGCCTTTACCTTTTTTTCTCCTTTTCAGATTGCATCAGTCTTCTCTTTTCTACATCCAACATTTTCCACATTCCCTCCTTGCTCTTTTCCACATTCCCTCCTTCTTGCTCTTTTCCACATTCCCTCCTTCTTGCTCTTTTCCACATTCCCTCCTTCTTGCTCTTTTCCACATTCCCTCCTTCTTGCTCTTTACGGTATTCAAAAACATTATTGGTATCTATTTTTATTTTTGAAATTTACCGGTAGCTGCTGCATTTCCCACCCTAGGCTTATACTCGAGTCAATAACTTTTCCATTTTTTTGTGGTAAAATTAGGTGCCTCGGCTTATATTCGGGTCGACCTATACTCGAGTATATACGGTAAATGAGAACGAGGGACAGGGGGACTCAAAAGAGGTACAGTCCCTCCAAATCAGGGACACTTGGGAGATATGCATACGCCTGTGATGATGTAATGCTATTATATGATAGTTTATTGAAAAAAATATTACACAAAAAAAGAAAGCCTTCTTCTTTTTCCTCTTGAGGTCTAAGTCAGCTGAAAGTGACAGGGCTGAGCAGCAGCCTGACAGGGGCAGCATGTGTCTACTCAAAAAGGACCCCAGGTCCCCCGATTAATTCGCTGTTATTCCCCTTTCAGAGAGCATGTTGATTGGCTTTCATCGGGCTCTGTCAGCAGCTAAGCTGCCTGAACAGCTAATCAGCCGAGCAGAGCCGAAGGTAGCCAGGCGCAAACGGGTTTAAGATAACTCTCGCAGAGAATAGAAGGATCTGCTTAAAGTGGACCAACACCCAGGATTTTGACTATCCTGGGTCTTGGTCCACTTGACGCGCGCGTGCCCGCGCCGTCTAGAGGGGCGCGAGGGAACTGAGGTAAGGTGTTTGGGGGGTTTCACCCCGCGGGACATCCCGATCTCGGATGTCCCGCGGGGAGGGAGGTGATCGGGCCGGGAATCTTATAGATTCCCGGGCCGATCACCGGTGGGTGTTGGTCCACTTTAAAGTGGACCAACAGCCACCGCTGATCGGCTCCCTGCCTGATCGGGGTGCCCCGCTGTGTGAAACCCCCCCCAGGACGCCCGCAAATCCTACCTGATTCTCGTTCCAACGGCGCATGCGCGGGCCGCCGCCTCTCGCAGGGCGCGCGCCCGCGCCGGCCGTTTGTGAATGAGGGACGCGCGAGAGGCGGCGGCGGGCGCTCTCACCTTGTCCGTCGATGGACCTCGCTTTTCCGTCGGCGGTGATTGGTGGAGCGAGTCACGTGGGAGCGGGGTCAGGTAAGTTTTTGGGGCTTTCTGGGGGGGTTTCACACAGCGGGGCACCCCGATCGTTGGTCCACTTTAACAGGGCTCGGATCTCCAGGTCGGGGAACAATGCTTGTCCCACATTGGTTGTGTCCCCAATCCAGACAATGTTTGTATAAAAACAGATCAAACCTCTTTTTGATTTGCCTGCGGCTGCTGTATCACGGCCATCCCTGAAGAGGTTGAAGCCATCCCTGAAGAGGTTGAAGCCATCCATGTTGATGCAGGAGTCAGGGATGAATTTCCTGGGCCAGATCTCAGTAAAGCATAGCACAGCCGAAAACGAGAGTCCGGATCATCTCAAACATACCAGTCGCAACTCATCCATTTTATTAGTGAGCGGGTGTTAGAAAGATGGATTCCGGGTAGGTCTCATCACTTCTCCTGCCCTTCTACCCCAGCTCCTGCATCACCATGGCTAAGTGGTATTCCTGATGTAGAGTAGAGTAGAGTAGAGTAGACAAAGGTGGCGCAGTGGTATTCCCACTCCAGAACTGCGTCTCTTGAAAGCACTGGATCCCCATGCTCTGTACCAACAACTCACTTATTTCTTACAATTTGTAGTGTTTTTTGTAATAAAACTTTTACGTTTTTCAATAAAATCATATTGCTTGTAAAATCCCCATTTCTCCTGGTTACAACGGTACCACATATGTATTGGTAGACACCCTTTCCTGCCCAGGAGACTCCCCCAAACTGAAACAGCACTTTAGTAGATTTTCAGATAAAATACAACTGCTATGCAAACCTTGCAGTTTTTCAAGAAAAACAAGCCTTTATATTTGAAATACCCCCTACAAACTATATATATATTCTCAGGAAGTACACACCTCAAGCTTTCTAGGCGTAACAGGCTTGTTGATGCGGGCACAGTTTTCTGGTAGTAATCCCTCAAATAATGATTTGGTTGCACAGGGTTTCTCTAAAAATAGAATAAAAAAGCGGAATCAAAGCCACATTTTTCTTAAAACATAATATGCAAACAAGAAGAAACAAGTTAAATCTGAAAAAAACAAGGCCCCTTCGAACAGAGTAATACCCAACATGCATAGGTACTCTCAAGGAAAGAGTTGCCAAACACCCCAATGTAAAGCATGCACACCTTGCAATTTTTCAACCAAAGAAAAAACCTTTACATTTGGAATACCCCCCACAAACCATATATTCTAAGTATGTCACACACCCCGCTTCAGATATCCATAACACATGGGTAATACCACCTTAAGAGGCGTTCCTGCAGAGATGATGCAAAGAAAAAAGCCCCTCCCTGCTCCACAAATACCTGGGACCTCCCACTCATTACCCAGTTGTCCATCTCTGCAAGACGGTGAGCAAGTCAGAAGATGATGTCTCCTCCTTGCTCAGGGGGAGTTAAGGTAGCCGGGGTTGCCCCCGGCCCATTTGGTTTATATTTCCGCTCGGCTTTTTGTTCCCCTAGGGATCCCCTGTTTTCTCTTATGTATGCCTCCTCAGCTTAAGCTGCGGGCCGAGCGAGGGTATAGGAGCACTCACTGTGCTGCGGAGCTGCGCTCCCCCCCCGTGAGACCCTGTTACAGAGGGTAGGCGGCGGTCCGGGTTGGTGATCCCGGTTTGGGATGCCCCGTCCCTGTACATTAGCCTGTAGTCTCCCTTGGGGTTGTAGGGTCCTCTGTTCCCCTCCCTCCTCTCCCTTTCCCCCACCTTGCTTGTGTGTGTGTGTGCGTGTGTTTTGTGGCTTACTTTGCGCATCGCGGGGCGCTGGTCTTTGGCGCCAGGCGTGAGGTCCGTTACCTCACGCCTGTGCCTGCTTTATTGATGGGGGGCGGGGCCTAGCGGCGGCGCTTGCCGCGGCCCGACTGCCCGTTTTTTTGTGGGGGTTGCCCAGGGGGTGCCCCGCGTGGCGGGGGAACCCGCCGGGCGGTGTTTTCGGGCGCCGCGGCGGCGGCGCCCGCTGCGCATAAGGTGTTTTTTCTCCCTACTCATGGCGGCGGGGGGGCGGGGCCAGCTCGCGGCGCGTCATCGCCGCGACCCCGCCCCTCTCCTTCCTCAGCGCTGGCGCGCTTTCGGCTGTGTGTGTGATGTGGGGGGGGGGGGCACGAGCGTCATATGACGCAGACGCTGAGCGCGCCTTTTCTCTTTGCCACTGTGCTTCCTCCTCCTCCTCCTCCCTGGCCTTTGAGGTTCTTCCCGCGCTTTCCAGGCTGCCTGCAAAATGTGAGTGGCCCTATGGGCCCCGCTTTATTGTCTTTGCTGCATGTAATAGTGCCATTACTCATAGGGGTCACTTGTGTCTTTCAGGGCCGTGTGGGGATCCTCTCCTTCCGGGATTATTGGGCCCTTCCCTGTCCTAAATTCCTGGGTTCCTTCCATTTTTATCCTCCCACCTGGGACATTAAAAGGGGCATCCCGGGTTGCTTACTGGCGTAATTCCCAGGGTCTTAGGGACCACACAAAATCACCTTTATGGAGGCATCCCCTGATTCGGGGGCGGGCACCCCTGCGGGGCATCCCAAGAAGTGCATATTGTGCGGTGTGTCCGTTTCGGGGGACGATGTACTGCTATGTATTCCCTGTGCACAGCTAACCATTACCCGGCAGTCAGGATCCCAGACTTCGGGATCAGCACCGTCGGCTGCGTCGTCTCCACCTCCCACCCTGACGCAGGCTACGTGCGTTGCGGTCGAGGGCAGGGATTCGCAGGCTGATATGTGCGCCAGATTGGCAGCTCTGGAAAAGATTGTTTCCTCGTCGGCCGCCCGCAAGGCCCCGGCCAAGAGGAAACATTTGTCCCCGGCCCCGCCGGGGGATGACGGAGACGATATTAATTTTCTTGACTGGTCTGATTTGTCTGTCCCGGAGGACGGAGAGGTGTCCGATGGGTCAGAGGTTACTGACGATGAGTATTCTGCTAGTGCCGATGCCGAGTTTAGTGAGCTGGGAAAGTCGGCGGACTCCCTTCAAGCTCTTGCCTTGATGTTGGAGGTTCTGAACATCTCTCCTCCTGAAACGGCATCGCAGCAGGATGGTGAGCTGTTTGAGGAATCCAGGCCGCGCTTGGAATTTCCTACTCAGCGGCATTTTGACAAAATCATTGACAAGGATTGGGACAGGCCGGCACGGCTCCCGGGCATCCCGCAAGGGTGGGATAGGAAATATCCCTTCCCTGCTGAGGTGGTCAAGCGCGGGGCTTCCCCGCCCGAGGCCGACGCCCCGGTTCTGGGATTATCAAACTCCTCGGTCCTAAATAGACCTGATTGTTCCACCCTCAAGGACGGGGAGGATAAGCGTATTGATCAGATGGCTTGCCATGGTTTTATTAGCGTCGGGTCGGCCATGCGGCCTGTCTGTGCCTCTGAGCTTATGGTGTTGGCGGCCAGATCCTTGGTTAGGGAACTGTTGACGTCTTCCGGACTTCGTCCGGGGAGTAATGAGTTCCTTAGTCTCAAACGCTGTGAGCTGTTTTTTATCCTTTGTAATTACAGCCCTGGATGACACCTTAATGATGTGGTATGGCTGCGCCAGTGGGCGGCAGGCTTTATGTCCAAGAAGTCTCTGACGGCCCTACCCTTCGTGGGGTTGAGGCTCTTTGGTGAGACTTTGGACTCAGTCACCCAGGGTGGTAGGTTACCGCAGCGAATGAAGCAGCGTCGCTCCTTTCGGGGGGCGACCTCTACTGCCCCTTCCTTTCGGGGGGCCAGATCTGGAAGAGGATCTACATTTCGTTCCTCCAGAAGTGACTCGGGGAGCAGGGGCAGAGGACGTGCCCGCTCAGGATACAACTGGGGTTCGAAGCCCAAGCCGGCTATCAAGCCTGCTCAGCAATGAGGGGGCGCCCTCACCCTTGCGGGTGGGGGGACGGCTCAAGCACTTCTCCCAGGTTTGGGATCAAGTAGTCTCGGACAGGTGGATTCGTGAGGTTGTGTCTTCCGGCTACGAGCTAGAGTTCGAGCTCCGCCCCCCCTCCAGATTTCTGAGGTCTCGGATGCCTTCAGAGCCCTGGCGGCTCAGGGGCTCATGGGGGCAATATGGAGTCTTTTGGACATGGATGTCATTCGTTCCGTGCCTGTCTCGGAACAGGGCGAGGGCTTCTATTCCAAT
Organism: Gastrophryne carolinensis; assembly: GCA_027917425.1. Classification (NCBI taxonomy): domain Eukaryota; kingdom Metazoa; phylum Chordata; class Amphibia; order Anura; family Microhylidae; genus Gastrophryne; species Gastrophryne carolinensis. Next base: position 25,961,531 of record CM051243.1, on the reverse strand, counting down.
CTGTTCACGGTTCCCATGAAGGACGGGTCGATCCGTCCTATCCTGGACCTCGAGCTTCTCAACAGGTTTATCAGGCCGCGCAAATTCCGCATGGAGACCTTGCGCTCGGCCATTCAGTCTCTCCGTCAGGGAGATTTTCTGACGTCCATGGATATCAAGGATGCTTATCTGCACATTCCGATTTTTCCAGCACACCGGAGGTTCCTCAGGTTTGTAGTGGAGGACCGTCACTTTCAGTTTGTGGCTCTCCCTTTCGGCCTCACCTCGGCGCCCCGGGTGTTCACTAAGGTGCTGGCGGGGGTGATGGCACTGCTCAGGGTCCGGGGCATTCGCTTTGTACCCTATCTGGACGATCTGCTGATCATGGCGTAGTCATTCAGCCAAGCGGCGTAGGACACCGGTGTGGTGGTGTCCACTCTGGAGAGGTTCGGTTGGGTGATCAGTCACCCCAAGTCTTCCCTTTGTCCATCCAGGATTGTGACTTTTCTGGGGATGTCTCTGGACTCCTCGCAGGCCGGGGTCTTTCTGCCCCAGGCCAAGATACTTTTGATCCAGGAGTTAGTGCGGCTACTCTTGACAGCTCCTCACCCGTCCATCCGGATAGGGATGAGGCTGGTGGGATTAATGGTGGCCTCATTCGAGGCAGTTCCCTTTGCCCAATTCCATACGAGGACGCTTCAACTTCATCTGCTGAGGGTTTGGGACAGGTCACCACTGTCGTTGGACCGGTCCTTTCGGTTGTCCCCTCAAGTTCATCGATCCCTACAATGGTGGATGGGGTCTGTCAATCTGGGGAAGGGCAAATCCTTCCTGGCCCCTTGCTGGGAAATGGTCACCACGGACGCCAGCCTATCGGGCTGGGGGGGGTGTTTGGAAGGATTGCCAGTTTCAGGGGCTATGGAGTCCGCAGGAGGCTCACGAGCCCATCAACATTCTGGAATTGAGAGCTTTCAGGTTGGTTCTGTTTCGCTTGACGCATCAGTTGCGGGGCCGGCCGGTTCAGGTCCGGTCGGACAACCGGACGGCGGTTGCTTACATCAATCACTAAGGGGGGACTCGCAGCAGGAGTGCCCTCAGGGAGGTGTCTTTGATTCTGGACTGGGCGGAGACCTACGTCCCGTGTATCTCAGCGGTCTACTTTCCGGGAGTGGAAACTACGGAGGCGGACTTGCTGAGCAGGGCCTTCTCTCGTCAGGGGGAGTGGTCTCTCAGTCTCAAGGTGTTTCGTTTGATTTGTCTCAGGTGGAGGTCCCCAGGGTGGACCTCTTTGCCTCTCGCCACAATCACAAGCTTCCGGTCTTTGTGTCGCTCTCGCAGGATCCTCTGGCTCTGGCAGTGGATGCCATGTCTCTGAACTGGAGGGAGCTGGGCCTACTTTACCTGTTCCCTCCGTTCCCGCTGCTGGCCAGGGTGGTGCGCAAACTGGCGTTGGATGGGGCTTCTGCGATCCTGGTGGCCCCAAGGTGGCCAAGGTGCGTTTGGTTCGCATATTTAGTAAGGCTGGCAGAAGACCAGTTCGTGTTGCCGCTAGGTCCGGGCCTGCTCGCTCAGGGTCGGCTGCGTCGTCCCAGTTTACAATCGCTGGATTTGACGGTGTGGCTGCTGAGTCCACAATCTTGAGAGAGGAAGGTCTTTCTGATGCAGTTATTCAGACACTTATCAGTGCCAGGAAGCGGTCTTCCTCTACTATTTATTATAGGTCTTGGATGTCCTATATTGACTGGTGTGAGGGTAGGTCCCTTTCTTGCCGGGAGTTCTCTATTCCCAGGCTCTTGGAGTTTCTTCAACATGGTTTGGATCTGGGGCTCCAGGTTAGTACCTTAAAGGGGCAGTTTTCTGCCCTGGCGGTTTTCTTTCAAAGGTCCTTTGCGCTTCATCCCTTAGTCAAGACGTTCTTCTAGGGGGTTATGCATGTACGGCCTCCTAGGAAGCCTTTTGTTCCGTTTGGGATTTGAATTTGGTTCTTTCTGCTCTTCAGGGGTCTCCGTTTGAGCCCATGCATGAGGCTGCCTTGTCGTCCCTTACTCAGAAGGTGGCTTTTCTGGTGGCCATTACTTCTGTGAGACGTGTTTCTTAGTTGGCTGCTTTATCCATTAAAAGCTCCGTATTTTGAAAGGCATCAGGATAAGGTTGTGTTTCGTTTCAAGCCAGTCTTCCTTCCTAAGGTGGTTTCGGCTTTCCATTTGAATCGGGACGTTGTCCTGCCCTCTCTCTGTCCTAATCCTGGGAATGAGAAGGAGAGGGCGTTGCATTCCTTGGACGTTGTCCGCGCTGTGAAATATTACCTGGTGGCTACGTCTTCTTTTCGTAGGACGGACGCCTTCTTTGTGGTGCCCTCTGGGCCTAGGAAGGGTTTGGCTCCTGCCAAATCTTCTGTCAGTAAATGGATTCGTCAGGCCATTTTGGGGCCTATGCTGCCAAGGGGAGGAGTCCCCCTTTTTCGTGTTGCTGCTCATTCTACTCGCGCTCTTGGAGCGTCCTGGGATTTCCAGCACCAGGCCTCTGTTGAGCAAGTTTGTAAGGCCGCTACTTGGTCTTCTGTTCACACTTTTTCCAAGTTTTACAAGGTTGATGTTCGGGCCTCAGCGGATGCTGGTTTGGCCGTCTGGTTCTGCAAACTGTTGTGGCATAGGTTGTGCCTTGTTACCTTGTTTTGGTTTCCCGCCCTTTTATGGACACTGCTGTTGGATGTCCCATGTGTTATGGATATCTGAAGCGGGGTGTGTGACATACTTAGAATAATACCATTTTGTGAAATACTCACCTGTAAAATGGGTATTATAAGTATGTCACACACCCCGCTTCACCCGCCCTTGTTTGGTACTCTGGATACTCTGTATAGGGCATTTTGCGTGGTTCTTGGTTTTATTGTTGCCTCTTCCTGGTCCCTTGCTTACTGCTTCTGTATACTGGGTAATGAGTGGGAGGTCCCAGGTATTTGTGGAGCAGGGAGGGGCTTTTTTCTTTGCATCATCTCTGCAGGAACGCCTCTTAAGGTGGTATTACCCATGTGTTATGGATATCTGAAGCGGGGTGTGTGACATACTTATAATACCCATTTTACAGGTGAGTATTTCACAAAATGGTATTTTTCCCTGAAAGTACACATGTTAAGCTTTCTATGTGTACCCAGCTTGTTGTAGTAGGCTCATTGTAAGGAACTTACCTGGGAGTCTGTTCCGCTGCGCCTCTTCCTCCTCCTCAGGAGGCGCGCCCAACGGCTGTGCACGTGCTCACGTGCGAGCATGTTCCTTTTATGTCCCCCGGCGGCGCTGCCGGGGGCAGATTTAAAGGGACCAATCCTGGCCCAGGGATCCTCTGCTCTGCGGAGGTCAGGGACTGGACAGCCTGACTGGCCAGGGCGGTCCAGTCCCTGGGGTTTCTCCTATCAGGGGTGAGATTGTGTTTTGCACCAATCAGCCCATTCCCCTTCCCATTCAGTCACCATTTAAATATTTTCCTGCCCGGACCACCAGCGCCCATTATAGCCATTTACTAGCTTGGGTGGGCTTCTGACTCTGGTCTTAGTGTGTTTGATCCGGCTTCGTCCTTGACTACTCCTGCTCGCTGCCTGAACCGACCTTCTGCCTGTCTGACTTCGTTTTCTGCTTAACCCCTTGGATACAGCGCTTCTGTGATCACCCGGCCTTGACCCTTGCTAGTCCCGACTACTCTTTGCCTTGCTCCTTGGTTTTGACGTTTACGGACTTTTGTGCATGAACTCCTGTTTTGGGATACCCTGCAGTTCATCCGTCTTTATCGTAAGCCAGCAATCTTTGCGCCAGTAAGTCCTGGGGGCAACCGAGTCTGGAGAGGCATAACCCGTGTCTCCAGCAAGCGGTGGCTTGTCTATAGGCACAAGAGGCGGTGGAGATTGGGGATTGTTGGCTCACGAGAGAAGGGTGTCCAGCGGTCCCTGACACTCATCTTTCTGTAAGTAATCACTTGAAGAATTATTTGGTTACACAGGGTTTCCCTAAAAAATGTATAAAAAAGTAGAATAAAAAACACATTTCCTAATTATCAATATGCAAACAAGCTAAATCTGAAAGCACAAGGTCCCCGGAGCAGAACAATACCCAACATGCATAGCTAATTTTAACCCTATTAGCTGCCAACTGAATTGAGATTTTGTCACCTTCTTGACAGGTCATTTTTCACCATTTTAACCAGTTTAACGGTGATTTTTGCAGGAATTTCCAGGAATTTTTTTTTTTTTGCGGCAGAGTTTAGACTTTAAAGTGGACCAACACCCAGGGGGGATCGGCCCGGAAATCTATAAGATTTCGGATGCCCCGCGGGGAGGAACCCCCCAGGAGGCCCACAAACCTTACCTCAGCCCCGTTCCATTGGCGCATGCGCGAGCCGCGGCCGCGTCTCGCGCTTCCCTCTAGCAGGGCGCGCACCCGCGCCGGCCGTTTGTGAATGGCCGGTGCAGGCGCGCTCCCTGTTAGAGGGAAGCGCGAGACGCGGCCTCCAGCGCTCAGAGCCAGCTGAGCTGGTATGCGCGTCCAGGCGGCCTTGGACGCGCATACCACAGCGGCTCTGAGCGCTGTGATTGGCTGGCGCGGTCACGTGGGAGCGGGGAGAGGTGAGTTTTTTGGGGCTTTCTAGGGGGTTTCAGACAGCGGGGCACCCCCGATCGGGGTGCCTCACCGAAGTGGACCAAAACCCAGGATAGTCAAAATCCTGGGTATTGGTCCACTTTAACATGAAATGTCTTGTTTCTAACATTTCTACCCCATTTCTCCCGATTTCAACGGTACCATATATGTATACTGTCCAGGAGACCCCCCCAAACTGAATTTATTTACAAATAAAATATAACTACTATCCACATTATATTAAACAAATAAAATGGCATGGGGTCCCCCTTCCTAGGGGGAGACCTCAATTATTAGAATTTTAAGGGTTAAAAATCCCCCAAAAAAGGCATGAGCTCCCCCCTACCCAGCATAACCAGCCCAGGGAACAGCTATGGGGGATTGTAGAGCAGGTTGCAGGGGCCATCCTGCGCCTTGCAGGCTACAAGCCCGCACAGCCTAAATGGCCCCGGGCTCTTCTGCCACATACCACCCTGTGGACTGTAACCCTCCAGTTTTAGTGCTGTGGGAGTCAGTCTGTGACATGGGAGGTAAATCCTTTCTTTGTTTTCTAGCTTGGACAGGAACTTTAAAAGTTAAGAGTAGCAGCATTAGTTCTACCCTCTTTCCTAGACCATTGCCAACTGGCAGACCATAATGCTACATCCAATTCTTTTTCACAGGTCTGAGCATCATTCTTATGTAAAGAAAGCAAAGCGGAACTCTTCAGGGCAGCCATAGATGACTTTAATGAGCTCTCAACAACTCAAGTGAATAACTACTTTATAGCTAACATAGACCCACATAAATGACATTCGTAACAAAACATAATGATAATGGTATAATGGTACTATATACAGACAGAAAATTCATAAGCTCCTATTTATTTCATAGTATATTCTAAATCACATAATAGTCTGTGGTCATAGACACTCCTCTTTTCTCTGCTCCTCAGGTCTGTAGAACTCATGATGACTCCAGAAGGACATCGCCTATCAAGGTGACGACTCATCTGCAGAATGGAGTGTGATGGTTCTCTGCTGGTTCATCCAAACTGTATTATATATCTTAAACTTCAAATATAAGCTCAACTCAAAATATCATCTTCGCTTTGTGCATAGGAGAAGCCATAAAAGGCATTTGAACAGCTGGAACCTGAGCAGCTGTTTAGGTCAGGAGTGCGGCTCACAGAATTGGAGACAGCCTCTTGTGTGAACTCTGGATCAAAGTGTCGCAGATCAGCCGGACCAGCCTGTAAGGTAAAGAGTTTGACTATTACATACAGTAAATAACCTATTGAACCTATTGTACTCTAAATACTCTAGGTCAGGGGTACTCAAGAACTCAAGGTCCGCTTGTAGCAGTATGCCACAAGCTGAAGGTCCGGAACTGGGGGGTAGGTTAAAATCAGCGCACCAGGGAGCTATATATTCCAGAAGCATAATTAAATAAAGGCTGCTTGTCCCCCCTCTGGCATTATATCTATTGGACATTGGGGAGGAAACAAACAGCAACTTTTTTTTTGTTTGACCATGTCGAGCCTACAGCCTTACCCTTGGTGCACTGATTTTAAATAAACAGAGAGAGATGGGATGGGATGGGACAGAGCTGGGAATAGAGAGATGGGATGGGACAGAGCTGGGAATAGAGAGATGGGATGGGACAGAGCTGGGAATAGAGAGATGGGATGGGACAGAGCTGGGAATAGAGAGACGGGATGGGACAGAGCTGGGAATAGAGAGATGGGATGGGACAGAGCTGGGAATAGAGAGATCGGATGGGACAGAGCTGGGAGAAGAGAGATGGGACAGAGCTGGGAAAAGAGAGATGGGATGGGACAGAGCTGGGAGAAGAGAGATGGAATGGGACAGAGCTGGGAATAGAGAGATGGGATGGGACAGAGCTGGGAATAGAGAGATGGGATGGGACAGAGCTGGGAATAGAGAGATGGGATGGGACAGAGCTGGGAATAGAGAGATGGGACAGAGCTGGGAAAAGAGAGATGGGATGGGACAGAGCTGGGAATAGAGAGATGGGATGGGACAGAGCTGGGAATAGAGAGATGGGATGGGACAGAGCTGGGAAAAGAGAGATGGGATGGGGCAGAGCTGGGAATAGAGAGATGGGATGAGGCAGAGCTGGGAATAGAGAGATGGGATGGGACAGAGCTGGGAATAGAGAGATGGGATGGGACAGAGCTGGGAACAGGCAGAGCTGGGATGAGGCAGAGCTGGGAACAGGGAGAGCTGGGATGAGGCAGAGCTGGGAACAGAGAGAGATGGGATGGGATAACTCACCCTGCTGTCTTTCCTCCTGCCTTCCCACACGCTGTTTTTCCTCCTATTCGCTGGCTCCGCTCCCTGTCTCCTCTCGTCAGCCGGCCCCTGTGTTTCCTCCCGCCGGCCCCGCCCCCGTCTCTGCACCAGTCCGCCGTCCCCTGGGTTTCTGCCCTCCGGCCCCACCCCCTGTCTTTGCTCCCGCTCACCGGCCCCGCTCGCTGTCTCTCCTCCCGGCTTGACGCCTGCCCGCCCGCCTGCCCGCTGTCTCTCCTCCGGCCCGCCTACCCCGCCCACTATCTCTTCTCGCTCCCCCGCTGTCTCTCCTCCCGGAAACGGACCGCGGTCCGCGGGTTGAATACCCCTGCTCTAGGTTATCCTCAAAGGCAATCTATGCTTGATAAATAGTTATAGTGCTGGTGATCTCGGTTATGCACTGTGGTTAAAGGGCAACTCCAGCTCCGGTTTACCAATTATAAAATACCCCTTACCCTGCCACCCCTCCCATAGCACTGAAGCATGACTTATAAGTAAAATAAGAAAAGACACTCAACTGCACCCAGGATCCAGCGTTGAATCTTTCGCTGCCCACTTTTCTTATTTTACCTATTAGCCATTGTCAGGGAACCGCGGGTCACGTGACCCAACTATCAACCAGGGACCTCCGGACACACAGACCGCGTTCCCAAAAACCCTTGTCCGAGCCCTCCTATCAGGAATACCAGGCCCAAAGCCTGCGGACACACAGATTCTTGGCTAAGGCAAAAAGATCGCTCGAGTTAAATATAAGTTTTAATGCTATAAGCACACTAGGCAGTGATAACAAACATTTGGCTATGATGGAATATGAAATATTACAAATGCTGTTCTAAGTGGGTTACAGGTTACAGTAAGTTACACAGAGAAACAATGGTCAGTTACCTTAGTGTGCAGTTGCAGAGTAGTGGTGATGAGAGCTCCCACAAGAGGTAAGTGGCAAGCTTGGTGATGGACACCTCCGGCACGCGGGAACTGTGACCTCTCTAGATAAGTGACACTGTTCTCATCCCCTTGGCCTACTTTCAAGCACAGTCTCTCCCCTCCTCTCAGACACAGATCCTGAATCATTCCCTTGAAGCCCCCCATGCCATCACACCTTTCCAGTGAAGAAGCATGCAGGCTCCCTGTGTCCAAGAAGGTGTTAGGAAATCAGCGTGAGAGCAGCAGGGGGGGGGGGGGGGCTTTGAAGCTCAAACTGCCTGTTCTGAAGTGTCAGAACCTCCTGCCCATTATATGGACTTAATTTTCCTGCTGGCTTTGTAAGGGCGACATTTGCTATGTACAGAGATTCTTAAAGGGCGATGCCAGGCATCAGTGATAAAATGAAATGTAATATTTGCCCTATTCCTCACAGCCATGCTTCAGCGCTATATGAATGATGGCAGGGCGGGAATATTTTATAATTGGTAAAGCGGGACTGGAGTGGCCCTTCAAGGTTGCCACCTGGCCAGTATTCTATGTAGCCTGCCGGCACCAATGTGTTTTTTACCAGCAATTATAATTGTCAGCATTTACATTAGTCAAGCAATGGGGGACGGGGGGCGCATCCTGACCAGTCCGTCAACGCAGAGCACTCTGGTGAAGTGAGCCCCTCCCTTCTCCTCCTTCTCCCTCCTCCATGCTGTGGTGATGTCAGCCTCCACCTAGAGCCCCACCACATGAGAAGCCTGTGTGCCGGGTGCAAGACATGTACATCCAGGTGTCTTAACCCATTCTATACAGGTAAGAGATGTGCATGCTGTGCTTCTGTGCCCCTGCCTGCTGTCCCATATGGTGACTGTCTTTCTCCCTTCCTTCCCACCTTTCTCTCTTTTTTCTTTCTTTTTTCTCCCCACTTCCTTCCCTGCTTTCCTCTCTTTCTTTCTCTCACACACACTTTATTATTTCTCAACTTTCCTTTAATTATGATTAAAGTGGACCAAAACCCATGCGCCATCAGTCCTGAAATCTATAAAGTTCCAGAGCCGTTGGATTTCCTCCCCTCGCAGCATCCAAAATCGGGATGCCCCGATGTATAAAACCCCCCAGGTCGCTCGGAAGCTCACCTTCTTTCCCGGTCCAGTGGCGCATGCGCAAGCTGCGTCTGCATCCCCACTTTCCCTTTAGCAGGACACATGCCCGCGCCAGCCATTTGTGAATGGCCTGCTCTCTGTTAGAGGGTATCGGGGGATGCGGCCGCGCATTTGTCGTATGACCGGGAAGAGGTGAGTTTGTTTGGGCAATCTGGGGGTTTCACACAGCAGGGCAGACCCGATCGGGGTTCCCCGGGGCAAGGATCAAACCCAGTATAGTCAAAATCCTAGGTTTAGGTCCACTTTAAAGACCACACCCCCACATGACCACGCCCACACACAACCACACCCCACAAGTCGAACGGTGTTTCCTGTTGGGAAAGGTGGCAACCCTAACTGTGCATATTCTGGGGGAAGAGTATAGCTGTGACAAGAAGCCAATGAGATGCTGTTCTGTAAACTGTGGCTTCTGACTCCTGTTCTTGTCTTTAGGGCTGCCCATGATTGTGTTTGAGTGGACCTAAAATGAAATGTACCCCCCCCCCCCATCCTTTGACTAAGCCTAATTTGGGTCAATATTATTTAAAAAAAAACTCACCAGCTCATCATTGCCTCTGCCCCCCCTATAGGTGTAGCCTTGTAGGTTTGTTTTCTGTCAGCAGTTGTGGCGAACTTTATCATTGGAAGCCAAAAGCCCAAGTATTTAGGATGTGGAGGATATGGAGGATGGCTTAGCGGTGTTAGGGGATTGATTTAGGCTGCAGGTTTGTTTAAAGTGGATCAAAACCCATCAGGTGAGGCCCTGGAGTCTAATAGATTCCACCAGATTCCCTCACCTAAATTGGTATTGCCCCCCATACATTGGTGCAAGTCGCACTGCGCTATATTTTTCACCAGGCACGTGCCTGCACCAGGCAATTGTCAATGGGTGGTGCAGACACGCCCCCTGGGTGGTGCAGACACGCCCCCTGGGTGGTGCAGGCACGCCCCCCTGTTAGAGGCTAGCGGGGATGCGCGGGTGTGCAGCCAATCAGCCCGCTCGGCTCCATAAGGCCCCTAGCCGATTCCTAGCCGGATAGAGATTCTTGCCTCTATTTTGCAGACACTAAATACTGTGACTGTGGTGAAGTACTTACAAGTTCCTGACCTATTCCTTTTTTTTTACTTCTCTTCATTCTACTCTTTGTGCCTGGCAATACTTTGGACTTCACCTTTGCGCCCATAAATCATGGGGAGCAACTGGTGCTTTTGCCCCGATAGTGTTAGTTCATGTTCCTAAACTTATTTCTGCCTGACCTGTCCTAGCTTGCAACCTTAACCACAAATTATTGAGCTCTTTTTGCCTTAGCCTTTATCATTCACTTGGCCAACTTTTTACCTGACAATGACCTTCGCCTCTGCTTTTGGATAAAGCGTGTGCTGTATGTATGTGACGGGTAGGTCAACAGTACAGTTAGGAAGGATTAGAGCCATCAGTAGAGTAGACCCTGATAGAGTTAGTCTTTTTAATAAATAATAGTCCGATGCAGGACTTAGGTGCCATTGCGTCATGAACCCACATGATGACAGTGTTGCCTAAGGAATAAGAGCAGTTAATATTAATTAGTCTAGCATTCCCCTTTAGGTAGGTAAATAGAGACTCAGCCGGATGGCATTGGAAACATCACCTGCCCTGCCATTGGTGGAGGCTAGATACAGGCCCTTATTCATCAAGTGATAGCGCCAGGTAGTGTCTCACTAGCGCCAGGTATCGCCAGCTAACGGCGGCTACCGACTACAGAACGCCAGGCTGCGAACACAATCACGCATTTATCACGCTAAATGAGGCTAGCGCCGGCGAAAGCGTCAGCTAGCGCGGGATTCATCATGTAGCCGACTGCAACGAACAGCGCCGCTGCTAATCCCATCACAGCGCCAGGTATGACCTCTCGCTACCTGGCGATGTCCAATGCATTTCAATGGAGCAATCTTTAAATATTCATAAATAATTGATATTAATGTTTTTTATTTTTTTTTAAATGTCAAAAATTCTGTGACCACTTCTGCAATGTTATATATTTTTTTAAAGGTAAAAAAAAAAAAATTGTGCAGAATTGATATTACAGGTCTGATATTAATGTATTCATATTACAAAATGTTTATAAATACTTGTTTATTTTTTTTTTCAAAAAATAAGGTTGTTTGGGGGTTAAAAAACGACTTTTAACCCATCGCCGCCAGCGCTCTGGGGTTTAAACATGCATTTTACAGCGCGAGATATTTTTGAGCGTGATTTGTTAATGAATATGGTGGGAGCCGGTCGCTCTGACCAGTCGCTATCATGCGCTCCCATACAGCGCGGAACCTGTCAAACAGCGACTCCTAACCCCGTATTCAACATTACCGCACACCGACTGAGTCGCTGTCAACAGCCGAACAACGGCCAAGCACAGCGAATACTAGCCGGCGTTGTGAAAATAACGCTACTGCCGCTCATCTGTCGCTACCTGGCGCTATTAATGAATCAGCCTCCCCGTCTAGCATGCCCCTTTAGGTAGGTAAATAGAGACTCAGCCAGATGGCATTGGAAACGTCACCTGCCCTGCCATTGGTGGAGGCTAGATACATAGTTGGTAGAGGCAACATTTCAGAGGTTATATCGGGGAGGAGCGAAACCTTCTAGAGTGTTCTAGGTTCTGTCCTGTTCTAGTGAAGAGGGGGATGACTGGTAATGTAGTGGAGGAGCCGAGCAGCAGGGAGGGAAGAAGCCAGGAGTTGGTAACTGGAACCTGTAAAGACTGTCTGCTGTAACTGCTGAAGAATATGACCTGCACTGGATTATGCTGTTGCGATGGATGGAGGCCCCAAATAAAGGACCTGTTGTTTGCTACAGGACGTGTCATGATTGGAGACCAGCGACGGCTGAATGAGTAAGTGCACCTCACCCCACACGCGCCACACCAACCTGAGTCACCCTACCCTAGGTCCAAGAACCCCCCTCGCTTCTCACAGCCCCTGCCATTGGCCAGGCAGAGGCCTGCTACATGTATTTGGCCTTCATATCTGATGAAATGCCTACTAGTTTCTGGACCTTGGCTTTTTTTCTTTATTCTACACTCTTCTGTACCTTATCCTGTCTGGCGGCACCTTCCTTAGACTGCATCCTCTGTGCCTGGAGGGCATCTGGAGCGGTTTAGCACCAGGGGGCCCATATGTGTATATAAGTCAATTTTAATGTTGGCCTTAGAAATAATTGTCAATGGACTGGATGAATATCTAATTTCATATGCTTTATTTATCGTTCACTAGTGGCACTTTACATTGTATTCCTACTAATCCAATCTACTTACCACGTTGGGGTTATATGGCGGAGGGATTCTCTTGTGATATAGGTCATCCCAGTTAATAGGGCTAAAAAAGACATGGTTCTTGATCTCCAGCTATGGAACAAATAAATGACAGGTCACTTGAAGAAGATAGACATTATATGCCCTATCCCAGTCAAAAAATTACTCAGATTTGTTTTGCAGAGGGCAACATTTTGAGAAAATCTGGAAATATTTTTCCTAACTATAGTATTGTTTGCCTGGAGTTCAGTTTTAAGCTTCTTTAAAGTGAACCAAAATCAGAGAAGACTCTTGGTTAACTAATTAAGGTCCCTAGACTGCATCCCAATGTGTCATGTCCCACAGTGTATAAGGTTATTAAAACCGGTAAAACTGGTAAGAAGGGGAGTATGTAGCCCAATCTCGGATTTTCTGTAGCAAAACGCACTGTCCTGCACCCAAATCTGGGCCTGTCTTGAATTAATTGGCAACAAATAATGGGCGAGGCAGTGACCGCTTCTGAGCACTGAGGAGATTTCTCTGTAGAGAGGTCATTACCTGTTCATGCTGGGAAAAAAGAATACTCTCAGCCTGCAGGCTCAATCCTATGGGTTGGAGCCCTCCAGTTTCAGCGCTAGCGTCCCCAGTTGTGATAGAGCGCTCCTTGCCCAGCCTCCCCGCATGCCGCCCAGCCTGTTACCACATGACTGGCCGCAAGGAGCACATCAGATGACTACTTGCAAAAACCCCAATGGATAGGAATTTAGCGAGGGACACTTGGAGCGGGGCAAAGAGTGCACTGTTCACAGGCTGCTCTGTGGGATCAAGAATAAGTGATTGGTGGCACACTTTCATAAGATCCAAACTACTGAACATGTAATTATTAACTTATAGGGTGCTGCCTGTCAGGATAATTCTTCTTATCCGACAAACAATATAATTGAAAGTATCAGGCACACACCAATTTTACTTATCTAAAAAGGATTTTTTACTTTTTGTTCTGCAATTTGAGACCTATATTCAATATATACAGGCAAAAGATAAATGGCACATCATCTTAAACATATATAGGGACAATAAGATATCGCTTGCAACATATTATTTGCATATGTGCAAAAATGAGTTTAAATATAGGGCAATCTGATTTAATATATGAGTACTCTCTGTGATATCAATAGAAAATAACTGATGTATGGCTACCAAAATCAGCAGTAATGTAACCGCAGAAACAATTGTATCAACAGTGAGGGCTCATTTACTTCCTGAGAGCAGAATTATACAAAGCAGATGGTCTGTGATGTTTACAATAAAGAAGATACAATTAAAGCGGACCTTCACCCTGAATAAGAGTCTATCTTATATGTTTCCCACACCCTGTACATACAGATTGTCCACATTAAAAATCAACCTACCTGCATCTACTGCATGTTATGAGCCTTTAAACATCCAAGATGGCGGCTTATGGAAGCCGCCATCTTATCAGGCAGCCTGCAAACAGGAAGTGCCTCCTGACTGTGCTGCTCTGCATTCTGGGACTGCTGACCATTACCTGACCCCAGCTCTGCTCTGTCTGAGCAAAGCACAGCTATAACCCGCACCCTTGTACCTTATCCCACTCTCCTCTCCTCAGTAAGTGTGATGATTCTGAGTCAAGATGGCGGCGCCCGTATCCTAAATTCCTGAACAGAGTTGCAGCCCAGTGGAGGAAAGAATAATAAGTTAGTGACTAAAAACGTAAAATATATTAATTTTAGATGCTAAGGAACCGTTTTTTAAGAGTTTGGGCTTTTCATTAAATCATGGTGAAGGTCCGGTTTAAATACAACAGCAAAACACTGACATGATGCGCTGCATAATCAAGCTTATAATGATATTATACATCAACAGACACTGTCACAATATACTGCATATTGGGGTATGAGGTTCTATTATGAACTTGCATGAACATTATATCTTCACAACATAAAGCAGTATATATATGATCATTTCGCTTTGACATAAGCCTTATAAATATAACCCATAACCAGTCATGACTTATAATGCATGAATTACAAAACTATATACATGGTAAGCAATAAGGTATTACCCAAGTTTTTTTATATGTAGCAAAGGTGGGGGCGGTCACTGTTGATACAATTGTTTCTGCGGTTACATTACTGCTGATTTTGATACATAGCCATACAACAGTTATTTTCTATTGATATCACAGAGAGTACTCATATATAAATCAGATTGCCCTATATCTAAACTCATTTTTGCACATATGCGAATAATATGTTGCAAGCGATATCTTATTGTCCCTATATATGTTTAAGATGATGTGCCATTTATCTTTTGCCTGTATATATTGAATATAGGTCTGAAATTGCAGAACAAAAAGTAAAAAATCCTTTTTAGAAAAGTCAAATTGGTGTGTGCCTGATACTTTCAATTATATTGCTCTGTGGGATCAAGCCTATGGGCTGGGGAGGTAAGTGCCCTTTCTTTTTTTTTTCCTTTAAAATTCTTATGTGGCTTCCTCAGTGTCCAGCTCTCTAAAACGAATCAATCTTATAAATTGGGTTCCGTGACATGGAGGAAGTTGCCGCAGGGAGAAGTGGTGATTTTTTTTCCCTGACAGCCCCTAACTATTGCAAGGCCACGTGATTATTTTAAAGAAGAACTTTAAAGTGAACCAAACCCAGGATTTTGACTATCCTGGGTTTTGGTCCTTTCCCGATCAGGGATGCCCCGCTGTGTGAAACCCCCAGATCGCCAAAGCCAACTCACCTCTTCCCGGTCCTACGGCCCATCCGAGGCAGCTCATCCAAATTCGCGCGCTCAAAGCTTCTGGCGGCAAGTCGTCTAAGGCTTCATCTAAGGCCAGTAGCTCAGAGCGTGCTGGCGGCCGCATCCCCCGCTTCCCTCTAACAGGGAGCATGCCCGCGTCGGCCATTCACAAATGCCTAGAGGGATAACGGGGATGCTGCTCGTGCATGTGCTGTTGGACCAGGAAACAAGGTAAGTGTATAGGGCAACCTGTGGGGTTTCACACAGTGAGGCATCCTGATTTTGGATGCCCCAGGGGGAGGGAATCAATCGGCCTGGGAATCTTATAGATCCCCGGCTGATCATCGTCCACTTTAAAGTACACCTGTCACCAAATCTTACCCTCGGAAAGAATAGCCTTTGACTTATGCTAAGGCTTATGGAAGTCCCATCCTAAATCATTCTAAATAGGGGGTTTACAATAAGTATAAAAGGATTGTCATCCTTTTCCTGTTCATACTGGATCAGCTGTGCTGCGTGTGCTGATCTATAAACATAGTGAAGCTTTGCAGGAACCATTGTATTGCTGTCACAAGGCTCTATGAATGTTTCTTTTGTTGTTCTCTGTCACAAGCCAAACATGATTGCCGGTAAAACAGGTATTACAGATCCAACTGACTACAGAACTGTAATTAGGTACTCGTATGTTTCCTGTCACACTTTGATAATTCTCCAAATGTGGACCTATATGCCCAGCCAGGTCCACCTATGACACTTTTTTCTCCATGGATAGAAGCACCAACCAATCATTCGATTCTACTCATCAGGAGGCCACGTGAGGGCATCATCCAGTTCAGCTCAGCTGAGACCCATCTGGCCAGCCAGGGCATTCTATTAGCAGACTTCACGTGGCCAATCTGGCAAGTAGGTTGGCCTGTGTGAGTGCTTCCATCTACGGAATGGAGTGTAACCAGAGGAACAAGCCTAATGATTAGGAAGTAATGCCTCTGTTCAAAATCATCCTGCCTGCATCTACTGCATTTTCTGAGACTTTAAACATCCAAGTTGGCAGCCCATGGAGTGTCAGGATGCCTGTAAACAGGAAGTGTCTTGTGACTGTGCTGCTCTGCATTCTGGGATTGCTGACCTTTTCCTGACCCCAGCTCTGCTCTGTCTGTGCAAAGCACAGCTATAACCCCGCCCCTGCACTTTTGACCCCTCTCCTCACCTCAGTATGTGATGCTACTGAGCCAAGATGGCGGCACCCATATCCTAGAGTGCTGAACAGAGTTGCATGCCAGTGGGGGAAAGAATAACAAGTAAATGATAGATATAAGTAAACGTTAGATATATTCATTTTAGATGCTGCTGGGGAATAGTTCTTGAAGGGTTTGGGCTTTTCATTGAAAGATGCTGAAATCCGCATTAATGCCCTTATTCATCAAGCGATAGCGCCAGGTAGTGTCCGACGAGCGCCAGGTAGCGGCAGCTAACGGCGACTACCGACTCAAGTACGCCCGGCGGCGGTCACAATGACGCATTTATCAAGCAAAATGAGGCTAGCGCCGGCGAGAGCGACGGCTAGCGCGGCATTCATCATGAAGCCGCCTGGACCGAACAGCGCCGCTGCAAATTCCCTCACAGCGCCAGGTATGAGCTGTCGCTCCCTGGCGATGTCCAATGCATTTCAATGGAGCAATCTATAATAAATCATGATTAATTGGTAATAATTTTTTAATTAAATTTGTTAATGTCAAAAAATCGGAGAACACTTCTGCAATGTTAGGATTTATTTTTAAGTCAAAAAAAAAAATTATGTGCAGAATTGATCTAACAGGTCTGAGATTAATGGATTCATATAACAAAATGATTCTAAATACATGTATAATGTTACATTCAAAAAATATGGTTGTTTAGGGGTTAAAAACTAGTTAATACAGATCGCCGCCAGCGCTCTGGGGTTTAAACAAGGAATTGACAGCGACAGCACATTCGGAGCGTGATTTTTTGATGAATATGAAGCTAGCCGTTCGCTCTGGCCATTCGTTGTCAGGCGCTCACATACAACGCTGGACCTGTGAAACAGCGACCCCCCAGCCCGTATTCAACATTACCGCACACCGACTGAGTCGCTGTCATCAAGCTAATGCCGGCCAAGCACAGCGAATACTGGCTGGCGCTGAAAAAATCACGCTACAGTCGCTCATCTGTCGCTACCTGGCGCTATTGATGAATCGGCCTCTAAGTTTACTATAGGCTGCAATGGGTGTCAGTTGGACCATCAACAACAATGAGTTAAAGGAGCCTCACAAATGAAAATAATAACCAGTACACTTCAAGTCAAATCTTACTCTCTGACATGGTGATGATTATTTTCCCCACTGGATGCTCCAA
Source organism: Gastrophryne carolinensis (assembly GCA_027917425.1). Lineage (NCBI taxonomy): Eukaryota > Metazoa > Chordata > Amphibia > Anura > Microhylidae > Gastrophryne > Gastrophryne carolinensis. The sequence continues at coordinate 25,944,174 of CM051243.1, read as the reverse complement.
CATTTAGCTGTTGTATTTAAAGTTAAAATAGGAAAACTGAGAGCCTTTATCTGGGTGATTCAACTGGCCAGTCTTTAATTAGGTCTAAAATCAAGTGGTAGCGATAAACTGCTGTACACATAAAAGGTTGCACAACATTTCACAACAGTCACATAAAAGTAAAGGAACTGGCAACCTTGTCTTCTGGTTGTGGAAACACAAGTTCAAGTTCATACAAGAACATGCGTCCCAGTTTTGAGCAAAGTAAATATTTAACTCCGCTTAATGAGCCTTTGAGGGTTTTGGCCCGCTTTTAGTATGGTGGAAGGGACAACACCAATGACTGAATTACTTCATTTAGGCTTATCATGGAGAAATAAATGTAAGAATTATCCAGGAGCTAGAGCTGCATCTCTACCCACCATATAAAAGAGGAACCCTGGTCATTCTGACCGGACCCCCTCTTTAATATGCAGCAGGCTGTCCCCGCTGTGCATCGCCATCAATGAAATGAAGTATGGAGCCCAGATACTCACCTCTCCTGGGCTGCAAGCAGCCTGAGCATGTTATTGTGCAGACACTGGGTGTACAGGCTTATAGGCTGTTCCCAGAAAAGGTGAGTATCCATACGGCTCCATTTTTGGTTTTAGCGGCGCCGATGCACACCAACCCAGGCTGCCTCTCTGCTGCAGCCTGCTGCCCCACTTCTGCAAATTTAAGAGGGAATCTGAGTGATGAAATGCAGAATAAAACCCAGCCACTGGCTTTCCCCTGGGCTTCCCAAATAGGGATGCTCCTCTGTGTGAAACCCCCATCCCTGGGAGCCCCAAAACTCACCTCTTCTGGTGACTCCCTTGACGCTGTACATTCGGGAGCCAGAGCTGATGCATCCCCAGCATCTTTGGGCTGTGCGCGCTTCTGCCTCCAGCCATTCAGATAGGCTGGGGACGGGAGCGTGCCTGCTAGGGATGCGGCCCTTCTCGCTCCCAATTGCCGTAAACAGAGCCGTTTGCAAACGTTATATTTGCACTGCAAACGGCTCTGACTGGACGAGAGTCAAGGTGAGTTTGTCTGGGTGATCTGGGGGTTTTCACAAAGCAGGGCCAAGGAACAAAACCCAGGAAAGTCAAAATCTTACATTTTGTTCAGCTTTAAGAACATACATTATGTCTCCTAGCTTGCTTCAAGTATAAGGCCTGCATCGCCTGCAGGCTCTAGTTGCTCTTAGGGGTGTGAATTGTCAAGAATCTGGCAATACGTTACGTATCGCGATATATCCCGATTCTGTCTCAAAGATGATATATTGCGATTTTTTTTTTTATTTTATTTAAATAAAAAAAAATGACATAGGGTCCCACCTTCTCGGGGGTGGGATCCCATTTTTTGGAATTTTAAGGGTTAAAAACCCTTAAAATTCCCCCTAAAAAATGGCGTGGGTTTCACCTTACCCAGCATAACCAGCCCATACCAGCAATGGGGGCTTGTAGAACAGTGTGCAGGGGCCAGCTTTGGTAGCCCCTGGCCCTGCAGGCTACAAGCCAGCATAGCTTATGGCCAAGGGCTCTTCTGCCCCCCCCCCCCCCGGTTTTTGGGGAGGCAGGTAATGGGGGGTTCAGGGCTAACGGCAAGTCACCTGCTAGCCGCAGGTGACTTGCCAGACCCAGAGCCTTGTGAACTGGTATAGGGGGTCACATAGATCCCTTACCAGTTCACAAAGGGTTAACAGTAAAAAAAAAACACCACACATAGAGAAAATGTCCCTTGCCGATCTGATGACAGATGCGGTGATCGGTGGCCAGAGGACGGGGGGAGGTCGGAGATCAGAGGATCGCCTGCCTCTCTCCTCGCATCTGACAGCTGAGCCGCAGTGAGCCAGAATGACGCCTGTGGTAGTGACGTCATCCGCCCCGCCCCCAAAGGGATATTTTTTCTGCCTAGTTGCTCTAGCACTAGGAGTTTATACCTTTATAACTGGCACAGAGAGGGGATATTTATAGTGTTGTCTATAATTCCCTATTTACCAAACCTCAGCCCTGCTTCTATCTGTTGCAGGTAAGATTGCCTTATTTTATGAAACTTTAGGAAAAAGGAGATACTGTACAAAGTCAGCTTTGGATCCAAGGCGGCAGTGCTGATCCTTATGTAGGAGACCTTGGAGGATATCACAGGTTGCGGTGGTTTTTCCTCCTGGGAGCTGTAGTGGCTGGTGCAGGATATTGTCATACATCTGTGAAACATCCCGACTGTAAAATGGAGGCTGTAAAGTAAATTAAAATTAGAAGGCTCGCAACAAATACATCTTCAGTCAGACACTGTGACCTTGATTCAATAACAGTTGAAAAAAAAAATTCATGGTAGTAAAAAATTCACTTTATGAGAAAAATCACGATAATATCAAGGTTACTGAATCATCAGCTCAGAAGACAATGAAAGTCAATGGCCCTTTTTAATACTCTGTAAAAAGGGGTTAAAAGTTATCTAATGTTCTTAGGAGTAAAAAAGTCCAATTGACTTTTATTGTTTTCCCAGTTGGTGATTCAGCAACAGTGACATTCTCAGGCTTTTTTTTTCATAAAGTGCATCTTTTACTACAATGGAAATGTTTTTCTACTCTTATTATATCTGGGCCTATATGTGAGTTAATAAAAAAAGATGAATGACATACAATAACAGGGTGATAGGATAGGGTGACAAGAAAATAAAATGTACCATTACCCCTATAGTAGATAAGTCTTCATTTTACAGAGGGTAACTGTTGTGGATGCATTCTCGAAAAGGTATCTGTCTATCCATATTAGCCCTTGATTAGCCATATATGACCTAACAATTACACTTTAATGGTGAGCTATGGCAAACCTCTTGATACTTTTCATTAGAACACCAACTGCTGAGCTTGAGACATACTTCTAGGCAGGGCCTGGTTCAGTGTGGTGGAGGCCCCTGGGCAAAAAATCTGGTGGAGGCTCCAGATACAGTATTTTTTTTTTTCCTTTAAGATAATAGTCCAGCCAAGTAACTGGTGGTTGTCTGGCAACCACCTACTTAATGGAGCATCAGATCTAGTCCCTTGTGCCACCCTTGTGCGGGTGCGTGCTGCTCAGGAACTCCTGCTTTGCCATTCTGGGTGGGGGGTAGTGTAGTCACCCGGCTGATCCAGCAGAAAACAGTTCCCTGCATTGAGCTGCCAGCGGCTGTGCTTGGTGGCTTATGTGCAGTGACAGCTCTGCACCCATCACTGTAGCGTTGCTGACGATGGCTTTGCTGCTCTAGACTCTCCGTCCTGCCCTATGGTGGCTTTGGCTGTCCAGACGCGGGGGCCCACTTCCACCAATAGTTTTGTTGCCGGCTCTGCAGCCTGCCAGACCAAGGCTGAAAAGCCTCCTGGACCAGACCAGGTTGGTGGAGGCCCCCTTTGCAGGGCAAGGGGTGTAGGCCCCAGGGCATGCACTCCTTGCACCCCCCTCATAATCCAGCCCTGCTCCTAGGCATAGAAAAGGTCAGCTTGACAGCCAGGTCTGGGAGGGCCAGTGTTGGGGGTAGCAAACGGGACACTTGCCCAGGGCCCACATCACAAAAAGGGTTTTCCCGTGTCAGTGCCAAAAGCTTGCTTTTACTGACAGTGAACTAACAACACAGACAGACAACGATAAATGTGGCTGTGTCAAATGCCAAAAATGTATTAGTACAAAAAGGTGACAAAAGCAATAGAAAGGTTTGCACTCCCCTCCCATTAAAAACACAACGTTGTATACTAAAACTAAGGGCTACCATCCCACACACACCACCTATGCCGGCAGAATAAGAAATAGACTCCTCAAAGTCAATAAACAAAATAGCACAGCGCTGTGGAAAATTTGGGCCCATTGGCAGCTTTTGGTTGGCTTACTCCAAGCTATGGCATAAGGGCAAACAGTTCCCCAATAGGAAATGTATCAGATGGCAGCAACGTGGCACTCAAGCAGACCTAAACCCGCAAGCAACGCCGCAGCCGTCCTCCATGCTCTTACCGGCCGGAGACCTAGTTCACAATCCTGCCCGTTGGAGGATGGAGGCCACATTCGCCATGCCCCCTGCAGCACTGCTCGAGAGCTTTTTCAATTGCCATGATCAGGGCTAGGAAGAGGTCCTCTTCTTCCATCTATTACAGGGTCTGACGTACTTACATTGACTGGTGTGAGTCCCACTCGCTTCCCTGTCGTGTGTTTTCTATTCCTAGGATTCTGGAATTTCTCCCACATGGTTTGGATCTGGGTCTTCAGCTGAGTACTCTGAAAGGCCATGTGTCTGCTTTGGCTATTTTCTTCCAAAGATCCTTTGCTCAGCATCCCCTGGTCAAGACTTTGATGTGCGTCCCCCACGTAAGCCTATGTTACCAGTCTGGGACTTGAACTTGGTCTTATCTGCCCTGCAAGGGTCTCCCTTTGAGCTCTTGCAAGGGGCTCCTTTGTCCATTCCCACGCTTAAGGTGGTCTTTTTGGTGGCTATCACTTCTGTTAGGCGTGTTTCTGAATTGGCGGCGCTTTCCATCAAGCTTCCTTATTTTGAGAGACACCAGGACAAGGTGGTGTTTCGTTTTTCAAGCCAGATTTTCTACCTAAGGTTGTTTCTGCCTTTCATCTCAATCAGGACATTGTTTTGCCTTCTCTGTGTCCTAATCCTAGTAACCCTAAGGAGAGGGTTTTACATTCTTTGGACGTAGTCAGAACTCTGAAGTTCTATTTGGTGGCTACTGAATCCTTCAGGAAGACTGTTGCTCTTTTTGTGCTTCCGTCTGGACCTAAGAAAGGTCTGGCTCCGGCTAAGTCCACTATCAGAAAGTGGATACGTCAGGCTGTGATACAGGCCTATTCTACTAAGGGGAAGGAGCCTCTCTTCCGCCTTACTGCTCATTCTACTTGTGCTATTGGTGCCTCTTGGGCTTTTCAGCACCAAGCTTCTGTTGAACAAGTTTGCAAGGCCGCTACTTGGTCTTCTGTTCATACTTTTTCAAAGTTTTACAAGGTTGATGTTAGGGCCTCAGCTGATGCTGCTTTTGGCCGCAAGGTTCTGCAGGCGGCAGTGGTTTGAACTGTCTGCTGTTACTTTTGGGGATCCCACCCTACCTTACGGACACTGCTATTAGATGTCCCAAGTGTAAGGAATATCTTCTGGAACAGGACGTGCTGTATACTTAGAATAATACAATTCTGTGATTACTCACCTGTAGTATTGGTATTATATGTATAAAGCACGTCCTGTTCCACCCCACCCTTGTTGTCATTATCTTTAGTTACCTCTTTATGGTGATTGTTCTTATGTTCAAAATTTTATATATTGGTTATAGTTCTCCCGGTCTCATTTTTACTGCTTTTCAATACTGGGGATTTTTTGGGAGGTCCCAGGTATATATGGGGCCGGGAGGAGCCACTTTTCGGTCTCTGCAGCCCAGCGCCATCTACTGGATGTATAACCCAAGTGTAAGGAATATCTTCTGGAACAGGAAGTGCTGTATACACATAATACCAATTCTACAGGTTCCTCTGCCGGCGCCATTTTGCTTCTGCTGCGCGTCTGGGGCCCTTTCTCATCCCGAGCTGCGGCGGTGATCCCCGTCGATTGTCGCTTCCTCCTGTGGTCTGACGGCTGGTGCCATTGCCCTACTTGGTCCGTGAGTCCCCTTCGGGGGTTTTTGGTTCCTTTGGGCATGTGCTGCGGGATACTTATGTCTTTTTACTTATGTCTTTCAGGCGGGACAACTGTGGGTTGTGGTTTTCCCGGTCCTACCCCTTACCATCCCTCATCTTCCCTTACTGGCTTCTGGGGGCATCCCGTGGCAGGTCATCCCGGGTGGCTCTTGTTAGCCTTTACCCTGTGGCCTATATGGAGGCTTCTGGGGTCCTTCGGGGCAATCCCGGCTGTGTTCCATGTGTGTGGTAGCCCCTGTGAGTAACAGTGTCACGGTGTGCGTGCCGTGCGCCCAAGGTATCCTTGCGCTCTAGGCTGGGCTGCCCGCTTCGCTCTCCAGCTCTGCGCCCCCTTCGGCATCGCCTACCCCCCCCGCGCCTGCATTTAGCCCCCAGTGAGGGGGGATACTAGCGGGGGGTCACAGTCTGATCTGGCACTGCGTGTGGCCAGTATTGAAAGTCAGCTTGCCAGGCCTGTTCCACGTAAGGCCTCTGGCAAGAAGCGGCACCTAGCTCCCGTGACATCCCTCTTTCCTGAGGAGGATGAGGGACCTGATACTTTAGTTGGCCTTTAACCCCTAGAGGAGGGGGAACTCTTTCAGGACTCTGACTCCTCTGGGGACCAGCAGGAGGGTTACGGCTGTGACCCTGGGTCTGTGTCTGGGGAAGACTGATGGTTCCCTGAGGACACTGATAGCCTGTTAGCTCACATTTTTGATATCTTGTACATTGTCCCCCCTGAGGTGGCTAAGAGGAAGCAGGGTGAGCTCTTTCGTCCTGATAAACAGCGCCTGGAGTTCCCTGAGCAGAGCCATTTCAATAATATGGTGCTCAAGGAGTGGGAACGTCCTAGTAGATTGCCTGTGGTGCCCAAAGGGTGGGATAGGCGGTATCCCTTTCCTGCTGACCTGGTCAAGCGATGGTCGTGTCCCCCTGAGGTGGACGCTCCCGTGCTAGGGCTGTCCAACACCTCGGTCATGCCTTCCCCTGACACTATTACTTTGCGGGACAGCGAGGACCGGCGTATGGACCAGCTGGCCTGCCATGCTTTTACGTGTGTGGGGGCTGGGCTGCGCCTGGTCTGCGCTGCTGCCATTACAGCTATTGCCCTTAAGAAACAGCTCAAGCGTCCCCTGGACAGCGCTACGGCTGGTAACAGGGGGGAGGACTATAGGTCCCTTTTGCTTTGCTCTGATTTTGTTGCCTTTGTCCCTACTGCCATGGATGATGCAGTATGGATGTGTGGTAGGGCCTCTACCCTTTTGGTGGCTATGCGCCGCTCTGTTTGGCTGCGTCAGTGGGCGGCTGATACTGCCGCTAAGAAGGCTCTCATTGGGCCCCTATGGGGCTGCAGCTCTTTGGTGAGCATCTGGATGTTTTAGCCAAGGATGGTAGGCTGCCTCAACGTAGGAGGCAGCCTCGGCCTTTTCGGGGGCCCTCCTCTTCCCTCCCCTCCTTTCGTGCTCCTAGAGGAGGTCATGGCTTCCTCTTCTCGGGTACCCGCAGGGATTCTTGGGGCCGTGGCAGATCACGTGATCATCCTGGTCTCTCATGGGGCCCCAAGTCCAAACCTAACCCCAAGCCTCTTCAGGCATGAGGGGGCACCCTCATCCATCCGGGTGGGGGGATGGCTTCGGCTCTTTGCTCACGTCTGGAGGCTACGCGCCTCAGACTGGTGGATTCAGGAAGTGGTGTCCTCCGGTTACAAGATAGAGTTTACAGCCTGGCCGCCCCCAAGATTCATCAGATCCCAGATGTCTCAAGACCCTCTGTCAGCTCAGGGTTTGCGCCTTGCAGTTCAACGCCTGTTGGAATCAGGAGTCATTTGTCTGGCCTTCCCAGGAACGGGGTTGAGGTTTCTACTCCAATCTGTTCACGGTCCCCAAAAAGGATGGGTCCCTGAGGCCCATCCTGGACTTGAAGGGTCTCAACAAGTGTGTCAGGTTCGCTCTAGAGGATCAGCATTACCAGTTTGTGGCCTTACCGTTCGGTATCACCTCGGCCCCTCGGGTGTTCACCAAGGTGCTGGCGGGCGTGATGGCTCTGCTGCGGAATCAGGGCATTCTCATCCTCCCTTACCTGGACGACCCTCTGATTGCAGCTCCGTCTCTTCATCAGGCCGAGAAGGATACTCTGGTGGTGACTTCCACTCGCGAGTCCTTCGGCTGGGTGATCAACTATCCCAAGTCTTCACTGTCTCTGTCTTTGGTGAAGTCTTTTCTGGGCATGACTCTGGATACCTCTCAGGTCAAGGTATTCCTGCCTCAGCAGAAAGTGGAGGGCCTTCAGAAGCAGGCACGGGCTTTGCCCTTGTGTCCCCATTCCTCCATCTGGCAAGGGATGCAGTTAGTGGGCCTGATGGTGTCCTGTTTCGAGGCGGTCCCCTTTCCTCAGTTTCACGTGAGACCTCTTCAGTTGCACCTCTTGTCAGTTTGGGATCAGGACCCTGTGTCCCTGGATCAGGAGTTTGCTCTGTCCCCCCTGGCCAGACAGTCCCTCTCGTGGTGGCTGGACTCAGGAACCTTCTAGTGGGCAGGACTTTTCTGCCCCCGTGCTGGGAGACTGTCACCACAGATGTCAGTCTGACCGGTTGGGGGGGGGGGCTTTTGGAAGTCTCTGAAGTTCCAGGGTCAGTGGGGCCCCCAGGAGGCCCATGCTCCCATCAATGTCGTGGAATTGAGGGCGATCAGGTTGGTTCTGTTTTAGCTGACCACACACCTTCGGGGTCGGGCTGTTCGGTTCCGCTCCGACAACCAGACGGTGGTTGCCTACATAAATCATCAGGGGCGGACTCGGAGCAAGCGAGCCCTCAAGGAAGTGTCTCTGATACTGTCTTGGGCGGAAAAGAATGTCCCCTGCATCTCGGCGGTTTACATTCCGGGGGTGGAGAACCAGGAGGAAGACTCCCTGAGCAGGGGGACGTCTCGGCTGGGGGAATGGTCCCTCAGCAACAAGATTCTTCACTCCTTGTGTCGCCGCTGGGGTCAGCCGGATGTGGACCTGTTTGTGTCCCGTCACAATCACAAGCTTCCCAGATTTGTCTCCCTGTCACAGGACCCTCTGGCCTTTGCCACGGATGCGCTAGCAATGCCTTGGACGGAGTTTCGCCTCCTCTATGTGTTTCCTCCATTCCCTCTGCTGGGCAGGGTGCTGCGCAAGATAGCCCAGGAAGGGGTACCAGCCATTCTGGTGGCCCCCTGTTGGCCAAGGAGGGTGTGGTTCGCAGATGTCGTGCAGTTGGCAGTAGATCAGTATGCCCTGCCCAAGGATCCAGATCTGCTCACTCAGGGACAACTGTGCCAAAGCCAACGCTGGCTTTAATGGCTTGGCTGCTGAAACCTCCATCCTGATGGATAAGGGTTTGCCGGCTTCTGTTGTTGATACCATGATTAGGGCTAGGAAGAAGTCCTCGTCCTTTATCTACTACAGGATCTGGCATTCTTTCATTGCCTGGTGTGAGTCCAAGTCTCTTCCTTGTCGGGTGTTTTCTATCCCCAGGATTCTAGAATTTCTGCAACATGGATTTGGATTCGGGCCTTCAACTTAGTACCCTCAAGGGACAGGTGTCAGCTCTGGCAATTTTTTTCCAAAGATCCTTTGTCAATCACCGGTTGACTTTTTTCCGGGGAGTTACTCATGTGCATCCGCCACGTAAGCCTATGCTACCGGTTTGGGACCTGAATCTGGTGTTGTCTGCTCTGCAGGGTCCTCCCTTTGAGCCTATCCGTGGGGCTGCCTTTCCCATTCTGACTCTTAAGGTGGCCTTTTTGTTGGCCATTACTTCTGTCAGGCGAGTTTTTGAGCTCCATATTTGAAAGACATCAGGATAAGGTGGTGTTTCGGCTTAAGCCGGATTTCTTGCCTAAGGTTGTGTCTGCTTTTCATCTCAATCAGGACATTGTTTTGCATTCTTTGTGTCCTAACCCTGCTAATTCCAAGGAGCGGACCCTTCACTCTTTTGAGGTTGTCAGGGCTCTGAAGTTTTATTTGGTTGCCACTGAGTCTTTCAGGAAATCTGACACTCTTTTTGTTCTTCCTGCTGGACCTAGGAAGGGTTTGCCTCCGGCTAAATCCATTATCAGCAAGTGGATCCGTCAGGCGGTAGAGCAGGCCTACTCTGCCAGGGGGAAGGTTCCTCCTTTTAGGGTTACTGCTCATTCCACTCGTGCTATTGGTGCGTCTTGGGCCTTTCAGCACCAGGCTTCTGTTGAACAAGTCTGTAAGGCCGCAACTTGGTCTTCTGTTCATACTTTTTCCAAGTTTTACAAGGTTGATGTTAGGGCCTCAGCTGATGCTGCTTTTGGCGGCAAGGTACTTCAGGCGGTGGTGGTTTAAACTGCCTGCTGTTACTCTTTGGGGATCCCACCCTACTTTATGGACACTGCTTTTGAAAGTCCCAGATGTAATGACTTCATGAAGCAGGCCGTGCCATGCAATGGGAAAAAGACAATTCTGTGAGTACTCACCTGTAGAATTGCTTTTACCATGCATGGCACGGCCTGCTTCACTCCAACCTTGTTATCGTTGTTCTTGGTTGCCTCTTTATGGTGCTTGTTCCAAGGTAATTGGGGTTTTGTTATCAGTTTTACCTTTATTATCTCCTGGTTTCTTGAAATAACTGCTTGTCAACACTGGATAAGTCTATGGTAATTCCGTTTTTATATGGTATCGGGAGGAGCTACAACTTTTCTGCAGTACACTGCGCCACCTTGTGGCGGAATAACCCAGATGTAATGACTTCATGAAGCAGGGCGCGCCATGCATGGTAAAAGCAATTCTACAGGTGAGTACTCACAGAATTGTTTTTTTCCCCAACCTGTAACTCGGGAGGCACATGTGGCCCTTGCCCTGCTTGATACATTTGTGCAGACTATGGCTAAAACAGCCCAGGATTATACCAGACCCCAGCTATCTTATGACCAGCCTGCAACATCCCTGCTAAGCCCCACAATGAACTTTCAGGGCGGTTTCTTAGCCTGAGAATTGCATTGCAGGGACAGATAACTGGCAGGGGTGGATATGGGCAGATAATGTAGAGGGAACGGTGATGCAGAGGCTATACAATTGGCTGCAGAACATGACCTGGTCAGAGGAGTACAGGGTGCTGAGGGGAGTCTAGGGAGGCAGGGATTGGATAGGGGTATTATAAACAAGAGCCCAGTCAGCCCAAAAGCATTGTGACCCCTATGACCAGTCTACCCCTATCCGGGTAAATTCATGCTAGAATGTGGCTCTGGACCATCCTCTTGTGCTGAACGTGGCTCTCAAGTTGTGCAAGCTTGGGGACCCTCTTGGTGACTGTCAGTTTGGTTTAACAGGCAATGGTTGTCCCAAGGACTGGTAGGCAAGTACCAACAAACAGAACAGGGTTTCTGTGACAGTGATCTCTGTCTTGTTGGTTAGCAAAATTGGGATGCCTCGCTGTGTGTATCCCCACAATTCACCCGATTCATTCACCTTCCTGGCATTCCCACGTTGCAGGCTAGGCTGAAACAGAGCTCGCTGATTGGCTGAGCGGCTTCTAGCTGTGACGTGCCCGCACCTGTCATTCAGAAAGGCCTGGTGTGTGTACATGCACAGCTAGAGGAATTGGGGGATGCGGTCACGGCGCAGAGACGTGGCAAGGGCTCCGGCAGCAGGTAACTGAAACTGGCAATCCGAAGGCTTTTACACAGTGTTGCCCCAGGGAGTGGAATTCAGATGGCCCTGAAGTCTAACAGGGCCTCCGAAGTTACTCTTTAAAAGAAAAAAAACATAATTTAATGTAATGACTCAGCACTGCCCGGAAAGCTTTTAAAACATTGTATTACCATTGTAAACAACTGTTGCAATGCCCTGCGGCTGGCGAGCCTATTGCTTACATTGATACATGGTTGCACACATCCCCTCTAGCAGCTGGTGATTCAGTGTGAGAGTGCCAGGGACCAGATGCTGAGCACTATGGACAGCGAGGCCCGGCTACCGCTGCTGAGGCTGGCACTCAAAGACAAACGCCCAGAGCTCAAGCTTGACCCTGCAGGACTGGAATCTAAGGACCACCCCAATCTTCCCTAGAGCCCCCCCACAAGGGAGGATAGATTTGCTGCTTGGGTGGTCCCAGGTCGTTCCTCGGGGGGGACAAGGGCCTGGGTGAACAGCAGTGGTTACTGGGTGAGAGGAAGAGGCAGAAAATATGAGAGAGCCGGGTCATACACGTGGAAGTAGCTCAAGGGTTAATCCAAAGCAAAGTCCAAGAGGCAAGCTGGGTCATACACGTGGAAGCAACTCAAGGGTTAATCCAGGTATCAGGAGTCCAAAAGGCAAAGCCGGGTCATACACGGTAAGCCAAGGTACTCAGGAGCTCACAAACAGAGGTTGGCACAGTAAAGAAGCCTAGGGATTTTCTGGCATCATATTGCGACCAGAAGCTGCTTTAAATAGGGCCTCTAAGAGATCCTATTGGTTCCCCCAAAGACAGCTGACCAAAGCACCTGACAGTAGATTGCGAGGATCGCACAGAGGAAGTGACTGAGCACACCAGGGAAGATGTAGCTGCCACATGGAGAGGACCCTGGGAACCAGGAGATGCCACTGTTGCTGCTGCCTGAGCCCGTGGCAGAGAATGTGTGTGACAGACATGCAGATCCCTTTTCTGATGTGAATATCTTGTTTGGTGTGGGCTGCTTATAGCAAAATCCCAAGCTCTGGCCTGCCCTGGGTGGAGAAACAATATCACAGATACACTGCAGCCATGCTAATATTTACATCAATGCAGCCAGATAGAGAAGGATTTTATCTCCTAACATTCTGTATGGGAATATATAAAATCTTTCTCTGACTGGGCTGAATCATAATAGGTAGCTCAAGGGTTAGTCCAAAGCAAAGTCCAAGAGGCAAGCCGGGTCATACACGTGGAAGCAACTCAAAGGTTAATCCAGATATCAGGAGTCCAAAAGGCAAAGCTGGGTCATACATGGTAAGCCAAGGTACTCAGGAGCTCACAGACAAAGGTCGGCACACTAAAAAAGCCTAGGAATCTTCTGACATCATATTGCCACCAGAAATTCCTTTAAATAGGGCCTCGAAGAGATCCTATTGGTTCCCCCAAAGACAGCTGACCAGAGCACCTGACAACAATTGCCGAGATTGCAGGCATGCATTCACACTACGGCTCACTGCCGCTTGTTTGTGCCCTCGTCGAGGATCGCGCCTCCAGCCACGCCGGCGCAGATGAGGACACGGTTCACGCCAGCGTGGAAGTGTCTGCGCCAGGGGAGATGTAGCTACCACCACCTGGAGAGGACTCCAGGAAAGGCCAATGTTGCTGCCGCCTGAGCCGGTATGTCACAGAGAGTATATGTAACATGACAGACATGCTGATCGCTTTTCTGATGTGATTTTGCTATTAGCAGCCCACACCAAACAGATAGAGAAGAATTTTATCTCCTAACATTCTGTGTGGGAATAGATAAAATCTTTCTCTGATGGGCTGAATCATAAGAAAGCTCCTAGCCCAACTGCAGTGTTTCTGTGCGCTAGTAAAGGCTCTCCCCCACCCATGCTCATGTGTAATCAGGGCTCTCAGGTGTAATCCAAGATGGCCGCTCCCATGTAATTTCAGGAGCGCTGTTATTCCACAACATCGGAATAGGGTTAAGCCCTTTAAAACTGCATATGCACCTGGTCATCAGGGGAGCAAATCACTAAACTTGTTTCTTGACTAGAGGTCTGCTTTAATAACTAGTACTGTGTAAATGTTGAAAATTGGTTTGAACACTTTCATTTAAACAGACAACAGCAAAAAGAAACAGAAGTGTGAGCATAGGGTACAGACAGTAAAAGAACAAGAATGTTGGAGACAAGCTGACCGCTCACCCAGTCTCAGATTTCTCAACTGTCCTCACATCTTCTACACCCAGCATCAAGAGGGATATAGCAAAAAGATAAAAGAAAGAACATACAGGAGACAAGGCCAGTAGCAGTTTGTAAGAGAGAGACTTAGTTTCAAATACAGAAGATACTTGCCAGTCCATAGAGCATCTCATACAGCACTGCACCTAGACACCACCAGTCTACGGTACGGTCGTATGGCTCCTTCCTTAAAACTTCAGGGGCCAGGTACTGGAGAAGCAAAGATAGGTCACCTTTAGACTCATTGCTGTAAATGGTAACTATTAAGGCATATGTTCTTTATCTCTTATACATCATCAAGTTATATGGTAGTTTGTCAGTTTTAGGTTTGCTACATAGAAACATAGAAGGTTAAGGGACCATATGGTCCATCTAGTCTGCCCTAGTGTGTGTATAAAAATGTATACACTAATGACAAATGGTTTCCTGTGGGGCTGGCAACTAAGGAATATGCTGCAACAGTTCTGCCAGAAAAACACTGTCAATTTATTGCACAAAACCTCTAGCACAATAAAAAAATGACTATCCCCAAACAAAATGATAAAAATACGACGTTGTGAAACCTACTAAAATAATGGAAAAAATGATAAAAATAAGACGTTGTGAATCCTATTAACAACGCCCACCCCACACATGCATACCGCTACTCCTGGCCCGCCTGTTTGTGTCCCAAATCAATGATCCTCAATAGCCGAGGTATTCTTCAAGTAAAAAGTGACAGGAGCCAAGGCCATACAGTGCTTTAATGTGGATTCATGATTGTCCCGGGCAGGAGAAAGCAAAAACGGAAGGGTGTATTCCACACAAAGACGCTGGACAGCAATAGGGAGTTCTGGACCAACAGATCACTTTTCACAGCACCCAGTGGCCATACAGCCACCTCCGTCCTGCACTGCCTCCACCACCTCTCCTCACTACCTGCATCACCGCCTCCTGACGGTGTCCAAGTATACTGACACAAGGTGCAGACCATCTGTGTAGCAGGATTGATTGTTGCAAGTGGGGGGCATGGTCTGGCAGCTTGTCTGCCTACATGCATTTCACCGCGCCCACCGGAGCTTCGTTAGGGAGGAGGATCACCAATCACCGTCTGTTCTTGGATGCAGTGGCCCTCTGTCCCTGCCACAGCTAATCATCTGCCCTTGCGGATTTCTTATAGACTACAATGAAAAGCAGAGAAGCTGGGGTAGAGCAGGTATCGCGCAGACTACAAGTCCCAGGGGCATTGCACCTCTACAAAAAGGGTGCCAATACAGTGTAGCAAGGGAGAACATAATTCAGTAAGTTTATAGTTTGTGACTCAAAGTTCATTATCTGTATTTAGTGGTCCTTGGCAGATGATTGGCTGTGACAGGAAGAGACAACCAAGCCAACCAAGACAGGAACAGATGGTGATTGGTGCTCTGGCACCTTGACGAAGGTCAGGGACAGCCCTGATGCATATTGGCAGGTGGATGGCCCAACCATGCTTCCTGCTTGCACATTCTGACTCTTGCAGCCATCAATCCTGCTACACAGACGGTCTGCACCTTGTGGTGGTATTCCAGGAGGATGGAGGTAGTGAGGCTGTACAGTGGCCCAGACTTGTCACTGGGTTCTCTGACAAGCCATCTGCTGGTCTGTGGGGGTGTATGTCGTGCATGGGGGCCCCTGTTATTTTAGTAGATTTCACAACGTGTTTTAAAGTCAAAAGTTAAAAAATAAATATCAGTAGCTCACCTTTCCTTATGTGGCTCCAGTGCTCTGCTTCCTCTTCTGTCTCCTAGGTGAGGAAAACCACTTCCTCATTCAGTCCCCACCCCGCTGAACTGATCCATCAATTAACCTTCAGGGGACCAAGTACGGAACCCCCCCCCCCCCTCACTCCCTGCCCAGACAACCTGATTGGTTGCATCTTTATGCAGCTCTGAAACCCTGCCCTCCTCTCTCCTCTCAAACTCATCACAGTGTGCTTACATCACATTGCTGTTGCCACACCCATTGTTTCACCTCAATTTTTATCTGAATCTCCAATGCGCTAATACTTTTAATGATAACTTAGGAACTACAGGGTCTTTTTGAAAACAGATTGAAGTTTGGGACAGTGCAACGTGTAGCCCGAGAAAATAGGACAAGTGGGCTTGCCTATGGTATAACTTTAATAATTTTTTGGGGGGATAGTAAATTTTCCCATTGCATGGCACGGCCTGCTTCCAAAAGTCCTTAGGTATGGGTAATCCCAACACAAGGTGGCGCAGTGTACTGCAGAAGAGTTGGAGAAGGCTCCTCTCGGTACCATATAAAACGGAATCACTAAAGACTTATCCAGTGTTCTCTCTGCAGTGATTCTGTGAAGATAGAAGATGGCTCTTTATATTGCGCAGGTGAGCGGGGCAACCAAGCCTGCGGCCCTGCATAGCTATTTCCACCCGTTTCCGGACCCTCTGTGCCTCCCAGCCTTGGCTGACGGATCGGGTGAGGGTAGAGGAGCACTAGGGTCAAGTGCTCAAGGAGCGCTGCTCCAAGCCGCAGACCCTGTACCATAAAGGGTAGCCGGCCATAGGCTTTATGGTGAGCCTACTAGGGATGCGGAGTTCCTGTCCTAGCTTCTGAGGGGGTGAGTGTTTCGGGGACAATGTACTTGTTCTGGTGTTTTGGGGTTCCCCCCCCCCCCCATTCCTGGCCTGGGCTCTCGCCGCTGCCCACTCGCCTTCCTCTCCCCCTCCCCATCGTGTGTTCGGGGGAGAGGGGGGGGCGGGTGTTAGCGGTGAGGGTGTTTAGCTATTTTAAACTGTTTTTAACTGTGTTTTAACTTTTTTCACAGTTGTCGCCGCTTTGTACTACGCTCCGCGGCGGGCGGCGCTATAACTGCGAGGTGTTTTTTGTACTGTGTGATGACGCCGGCGCGGATTCATCAGATCCCGGATGTCTCAAAACCCTCTGTCAGCTCAGGGTTTGCGCCTTGCGGTTTAACGTCTGTTGGAATCAGGGCCGAAGAGAATGTTCCTTGCATATCGGCGGTTTACATTCCGGGGGTGGAGAACCAGGAGGCAGACTCCCTGAGCAATGGGGGACGTCTCAGCTGGGGGAATGGTCCCTCAGCAACAAGATTTTTCACTCCCTGTGTCACCGCTGGAGTCAGCTGGATGTGGACCTGTTTGCGTCCCGCCACAATCACAAGTTTCCGAGGTTTGTCTCCCTGTCACAGGACCCTCTGGCCTTCGCCACGGATGCGCTAGCAATGCCTTGGACGGAGGTTTGGCTCCTCTATGTGTTCCCTCCCTTCCCTCTGCTGGGCAGGGTGCTGCGCAAGATAGCCCAGGAGGGGGTACCAGCCATTCTGGTGGCCCCCTGTTGGCCAAGGAGGGTGTGGTTCGCAGACGTCGTGCAGTTGGCAGTAGATCAGTATGCCCTACCCAAGGATCCAGATCTGCTCACTCAGGGACAACTGTGCCATCCCAATTTACAAACGCTGGTGGTGGTGTCCACCGGTTACAAGAAAGAGTTTGCAGCCTGCCCCCCCCCCCCCAGATTCATCAGATCCCGGATGTCTCAAAACCCTCTGTCAGCTCAGGGTTTACGCCTTGCGGTTCAACGTCTGTTGGAATCAGAAGTCATTTGCCTGGTGCCTTCCCAGGAACGGGGCCGAGGGTTCTACTCCAATCTGTTCACGGTCCCCAAAAAGGACGGGTCCCTGAGGCCCATCCTGGACTTGAAAGGTCTCAACAAGTTTGTCAGGTTCAAGCACTTTCGCATGGAGACTCTACGCTCGGCGGTCAGTACCCTGCACCCGGGCGACGTCATGACCTCAGTGAACATCAAGGATGCATACCTACACGTGCCAATCCTTCCAGGTCATCAGAGATTTCTCAGGTTCGCTCTAGAGGATCAGCATTACCAGTTTGTGGCTTTACCGTTCGGTATCACCTCGGCGTCTCAGGTGTTCACCAAGGTGCTGGCGGGCGTGATGGCTCTGCTGCGGAATCAGGGCATTCGCATCCTTCCTTACCTGGACGACATTCTGATTGTGGCTCAGTCTCTTCATCAGGCCGAGAAGGATACTCTGGTGGTGACCTCCACTCTCGAGTCCTTCGGCTGGGTGATCAACTATCCCTAATCTTCACTGTTTCCGTCTTTGGTGAGGTCTTTTCTGAGCATGACTCTGGATACCTCTCATGTCAAGGTATTCCTGCCTCAGCAGAAAGTGGAGGACCTTCAGAAGCAGGCATGGACTCTGCTCTTGTGTCCCCATCCTTCCATCCGGCAAGGGAGGCAGTTAGTGGGTCTGATGGTGTCCTGCTTCGAGGCAGTCCCCTTTACTCAGTTTCACATGAGACCTTTTCAGTTGCACCTTTTGTCAGTTTGGGATTGGGACCCTGTGTCCCTGGATCAGGAATTTGCTCTGTCCCTCCTTGCCAGACAGTCCCTCTCGTGGTGGCTGGACTCAGGGAATCTTCTAGTGGGCAGGACCTTTCTGCCTCTGTGCTGGGAGACTGTCACCACGGATGCCAGTCTGATCGGTTGGGGGGGCTTTTGAAAGTCTCTGAAGTTCCAGGGTCGGTGAGGCCCATGCTCCCATCAATGTCCTGGAATTCAGGGCGATCAGGTTGGTTCTTTCTCAGCTGACCACGCACCTTCGAGGTCGGGCTGTTCAGATCCACTCGGACAACCAGATGGCGGTTGCCTACATCAATCATCAGGGAGGGACTCGGAGCAAGCGAGCCCTCAAGGAAGTGTCCCTGATACTGTCTTCGGCGGAAGAGAATGTTCCTTGCATCTCGGCGGTTTACATTCGGGGGTGGAGAACCAGGAGGCAGACTCCCTGAGCAGGGGGACGTCTCAGCTGGGGGAATGGTCCCTCAGCAACAAGACTTTTTTACTCCCTGTGTCACCGCTGGGGTCAGCCGGATGTGGACCTGTTTGCGTGCCGCCACAATCACAAGTTTCCAAGGTTTGTCTCCCTGTCACAGGACCATCTGGCCTTCGCCACGGATGCGCTAGCAATGCCTTGGACGGAGTTTCGGCTCCTCTATGTGTTCCCTCCCTTCCCTTTGCTGGGCAGGGTGCTGTGCAAGATAGCCCAGGTACTGAACACCCCTGACACCTCCTCCCATAAGGATGGCGAGGACAAGCGCCTTGATCAGATGGCGTGCCACGCATTTGCCAACGTGGGCTCGGCCCTGCGGCCGGTTAGTGCATCTGCCCTGGTGTCGCTTGCTACCAGGTCTCTTATCAGGGACTGGCTGAATAACGTTCAGCTGGATCTAGCTGGCGCTGAGTTTGCTATACTTAAGAAGTGCGAATTGTTCATGGATTTTGTCATGGCTGAGATGGAAGACTCCATTGTCGTGTGTAGTAGGACGTCAGCCTTACTGGTGGCCATGCACAGACTGGTCTGGCTCTGTCAGTGGACAGTGGACGTTGGAGCCAAGAAGTCACTCACAGCTCTCCCCTTCTTGGGTGCGTGGCTGTTTGGAGATAAATTGGATGCTGTTGCTAAAGACGGTAAGTTACCTCAGCGGAGGAAGCAGCGCCGTCCCTTTTGGGGGGCAGGCTCGTTCACTCCTTCCTTTCGAGGGGCCAGAGCGTCTAGGGGTCTGGCCTTCTCGGGGGTCAGGGGCTCGTCCTGGAACAGAGGCAGAGGTCGGGCACGTCCTGCGGCTGCCTGGGGTTCCAAGCCCAAGCCTGCCGTTAAACCGGCTCAGCAATGAAGGGGCGCCCTCACCCGTAAGGGTGGGGGGACGGCTGCGGCTCTTCTTCCGGGTCTGGGCCCGGGAGGTCACAGACAATTGGATCTTGGAAGTGGTCTTCTCCGGGTACAAACTGGAGTTCGAGTACTATTGAAACAAGAAAAAAAAGTGCACACTTAAAACGGCAAAAATACCTTGGGTGCGGTATCCTGGGTTCTCAAGTCCCAATAGTCCAGTAGAAGATGAAACAGAAAAAAGGGTCCGCACTCCTAAAATTTCACTTTTATTTCCATCCAATAAAATGATCAACGATTAAGGAGCAGCGTTTTAAAACCATGAAAGCGATCCTAGTCTCTCTTACGCGTTTCGGGCTAGGCGCCCTTAGTCATAGATGAGTTCGAGTACTGGCCGCCCCCAAGATTCTTAAGGTCTCGGGTGCCCTCGGACCCTCAGGCTGCACAGGGGCTCCTGTTGGCAGTGAAAAGCCTTCTGGACATGGGGGTTATATGCCCGATGCCTCTGTTGGAAAGAGGCAGGGGTTACTACTCCAACCTTTTCACGGTTCCCAAAAAGGAGGGTTTGGTGAGACCCATTCCAGATCTCAAGGTTCTCAACAGGTTTATCACAGCCAAAAAGTTCTGCATGGAGACTCTGCGCTCGGCTATCAATTCCCTTCGCCAAGGGGATTTTATGACATCCATAGACATCAAGGATGCGTATCTGCATGTTCCGATTTTTCAGGCACATCAGAGATTCCTCCGGTTTGCGGTGGGGGATCAACATTATCAATTCGTAGCTCTTCCCTTCGGTCTGACCTCGGCACCGAGGGTCTTCACCAAGGTTTTGGCGGGCGTAATGGCTCTGCTCAGATCTCAGGGCTTTCGCATTGTGCCTTATCTGGACGACCTGTTGATTTCAGCTTCTTCCCTTCAGCAGGCAGAACTGGACACCCACCAGGTGGTGTCGACCCTGGAGAGGTTCGGGTGGGTGATCAACCGCACCAAGTCTTCTCTTTCCCCGTCTCGAGTGATTTCATTTCTGGGCATGAATCTGGATACCAGTCGGGCCAGAGTGTTTCTGCCCCAGACCAAGGTGCAGGGGATTCAGGACCTGATCCGTCTTCTTCTGGCCAGTCCTTGTCCCTCTATCCGACAGGGGATGAAACTGGTGGGTCTGATGGTGTCCTCCTTCGAGGCGGTGCCGTTTGCACAATTCCACATGAGATCTCTTCAACTTCTCCTATTGACGTATTGGGACAGGAGCCCACAGTCATTGGATCAACCTTTCAAGATGTCTCCCAGGGTTCGGCAGTCATTTCGGTGGTGGCTGGACTCGAGCAATCTGGGCAGATCCTTTCTGGTCCCTTGTTGGGAGACGGTTACCACGGATGCCAGCCTGTCGGGCTGGGGAGGTTATTGGAAGAGTCATCAGTTCAGCGGGGTGTGGGGTCCCCAGGAGGCTCACACCCCCATCAATGTATTGGAGCTCCGAGCCATTCGTCTGGTTCTGGCTCGGTTGACCCCACAGTTACGGGGTCTTCCGGTTCAGGTGCGTTCGGACAACCGAACGGCAGTGGCCTACATAAATCACCAAGGAGGGACTCGCAGCAGGAGTGCCCTCAGGGAAGTCTCTCTGATCCTGCGCTGGGCGGAGAGCAATGTTCCTTGCCTTTCGGCAGTCTACATTCCGGGGGTGGATAATACGGAGGCGGATTCCCTAAGCAGGGGGTCCTCTCGCCACGGAGAGTGGTCTCTCAACCCCGAGGTCTTTCTGGATCTTTGCCGCAAGTGGGGGATTCCGGAGGTGGATCTCTTTGCCTCAAGGCACAATCACAAACTTCCGGCATTTGTGTCTCTTTCTCAGGATCCCCTGGCTTTGGCAGTGGATGCCTTGTCTCTGGCGTGGAAGGACCTGGGTTTTCTGTACCTGTTTCCACCTGTCTCCATGCTGGGCAGGGTAGTTCGCAAACTGGTTCTAGAAGGGGCACCAGAGATTCTGGTGGCTCCAAGGTGGCCAAGAAGGGTTTGGTACGCAGACGTCGTAAGGATGGCCGTAGACCAGTGCCGGCTTCCCTTGATGCCGGACCTGCTATCCCAGGGTCATCTACTTTACCCCAATTTACAAACGCTGGCTTTGACTGCCTGGCTGCTGAAACCTTCTTCTTGAAAGAGGAAGGTTTGTCTGAGGCTGTCGTTCAGACCCTGATTAGGGCTAGGAAGCGGTCCTCTTCTGGCATTTACTATAGGACTTGGAGGTCCTATATTGATTGGTGTGAGGCTAGGGCCTTGCCTTGCAGGGTTTTTTCTGTTCCCAGGATTTTGGAGTTTCTTAAGCATAATCTGGACCTTGGGTTCCAGCTTAGTACTTTGACAGGACAGGTTTCTGCTCTGTCGGTTTTCTTCCAGAGGTCTTTTGCTTTACACCCGCTGGTTGACTTTTTTCCAAGGGGTGGCGCATGTGCGGCCCCCTCGAAAAGCTGTAGTTTCCTGTTTGGGATTTGAATTTGGTTCTCTCGGCTCTGCAGGGTCCTCCTTTTGAGCCGCTACATGATATTGCTCTTTCAGGTTTTCTCTCTCAGAAAGTTGCCTTCTTGGTGGCTATTACCTCAGTTCGGCGTGTCTCTGAGTTGGCGGCTCTGTCGATTCAGGCCCCTTACTTTGAGAGACATCAGGATAAGGTGGTTTTTCGTTTTAAGCCGGATTTCCTTCCTAAGGTGGTGTCTGCTTTCCACCTCAATCAGGATATTGTTCTCCCTTCCTTGTGTCCTAAGCCTGACAATGACAAGGAGAAGGTTCTGCACAATTTGGACGTTGTTCGCTGTGTGAAGTACTATTTGGTGACTACTTCTTCCTTCCGCAAGACGGACGCTTTTTTCGTGGTGCCCTGCGGGCCCAGGAAAGGTTTGGCACCTGCTAAGTCTACGATTAGCAAATGGATTCGTCAGGCCATTGTTGGGGCCTATTCTGCTAAGGACTCCCCCTTTTAGGGTCACTGCGCACTCTACTCGTTCTGTGGGTGCATCCTGGGCTTTTCAGCACCAGGCTTCTATTTAACACGTTTGTAAGGCTGCTACTTGGTCTTCTGTTCATACTTTTTCCAAGTTTTACAAGGTTGATGTGCGGGCTTCAGCGGATGCTGTTTTTGGCCGCAAGGTTCTGCAAGCTGCAGTGGTTTGAGTTGGTGCATTCTTTACTGTTTATGGTTCCCACCCTTGACGGACACTGCTATTGGATGTCCCAACTGTCAAGAAGTATTGAAGCGGAGTGTATGTCACACTTGGAATAATACCGTTTTGTGATTACTCACCTTTAAAACGGATATTATAAGTGTGACATAAACTCCGCTTCACCCACCCTGTTTGGTATTCTGGATCCTTTATATGGTGAACCATTGTTTTTTGTTAGTATTGTTATATTTGGTTCTTCCTGGTCCCTTTACTGCTATCTTACACTGGGGAATTGGTGGGAGGTCCCGGGTAGTTATGGACCGGGAGGGGCTTCTTTTTTTGCATTCATCTCTGCAGAAGTTCGCCCTCTACTGGAGAATAACCCAACTGTCAAGAAGTATTGAAGCGGAGTGTATGTCACACTTATAATATCCGTTTTAAAGGTGAGTAATCACAAAACGGTATTTTTTAGTTTTGCCTGGGGAATCTATAGGCCCTCCCCCAGTGTGTGCTGATTTCTTTTACAAAGTTTTTATTATTGGTTTGCAGAGTATAAGTACATACGGTACATACATAACATAATTATAAGAGCATAGAAATTAGGATGTACATTACGGATGTGTACAGATTTTACAAAACAAGGATATCGTCAATAATGCTATCCAAAGTTTAGGCTCAGCTAAATAGGCTTGACCTAAAAGAAGGTTATTCTAAACAGTATGCATAATGAAATGACATCAAGTTATGATCATATGATAGTCTATATAATTAACTTAAGATAAACTGAATACTCATAAAATACTATTATGGTAGCAACTGGTAGGTTTTCAGGTATGCTCTTATACAATAGAAATAAATTGTGCAAACATTTTTAGGGGTATGACAGACAAACAATAGGGTAAAGGGGTAGGGACAGTGGGGAAGGGAAGGATGTGGACAGGTAGAAGGGGCTATAAGAATAAGATCCATTGGTCATATTGGACTCTACTAGTCAGGAGTAGCTTAGACGGATTGGGTGGAAGCTCTCTAGACTGGGAATACAGGGTCTGTCTGGCCCTGGAGTATGCTTATGCGGTCTAACCATGGACTCCATACTTCAAGGAACTGGTCATATTGGTCTTTGTAAATTGCGGTAATTTTTTCGTTACACATAATATTCGATAGTCTGCCTTGTATTTCAGCCCAAGATAAGGTTCGAAGTTTCCAGTTCCTTGCTATGGTAAGCCTTACTGCCGAAAAAATATGTTGAGCCAATCTCCATTGGGTTTTAGTATATTTATTTGTTTTAAGTAAGAGGAGTGCTTCCCAAGGGTCCTTAGTAATTGCTGTTTCTAAACTATCTGCAATAAGCTTATATATTTTGTCCCAAATCTCCTGGGCAACCGGGCATTCCCACCAAATGTGAAGCATTGTACCAATACTTTGGCAGCCTCTGAAGCAGAGGGGCGAGGAAGAGGGGGAAAACCTATTGATGCGTTCAGGGGTATAATACCACCTAAACAGCACTTTATAGGCGTTCTCTTGAGTCAAAGCGTTATATGATGTTTTGCTTGTAGTTCTTAGGATCGCCCGCCAGGCCTCCCAGTCCTTTTCCAACCCAAGTTCTGCCTCCCAACTTAGCATATATTTATGTTTCACCTTGGGGGGAGGGGCTACTAGAGATGCGTAAAGACTTGATATCAGATTGCCCGCGAACTGGTCTCTAATACACCTGAGTTCAAACTCGGTGGTTCTGTAGGGGGGGGGTAGATTTTTTCAAGAGGCCTTGGATAAAGTGTTGTAATTGCAAGAATTTAAAACGTTCAGCAGGTGGGAGGTCCTCTCCCGATGCCAGCTGTTGAGATTTCATACCACTAGGGGTACTGAGATCATGTAACATGGTGAGATTTTTACGCTTCCACCATTTGAATCCCAGCTGATGAGAAAGGCCAGGGGGGAACATAGGGTTACCAAATAGGGGAGAGGCTGGTAGATGGGGGGAGGCAAAAAAATGTTTTAGTGTGTCCCAAATATTTAGAGAAAAGTTAAGTACCCTTGGTAGAGTCTTTGGTCTAGAGAGCTTGGGGGTCCATAAGAGTGAAGCTGGTGTGACCGGGTTGCAGGTAGCAATATCATTCTGCACCCAGATTGGCCTGTATTTTGGGGCGTGGAGAAGGGTTAATGGTGCAATCTGGGCTGCTAAGTAATATTTATGGAGAGATGGGAAAGCCACCGTCTTCCTTTTTGCAATAAAGGATATTTCTCTTGATTCTGGGTTTGGACCCATTCCATGCGAAGGATATAGTCTTCCTCTGAAGAATATCCACCTGGCGTCTTGGTACTGCCACTGGGAGGACAAAAAAGTAAAAAATTTTGGGCTAATATGTCATCTTTAAAGCTGCAATCCGCCCCAGCCACGAGAGTCTCAAGAATCGCCACGACTGTAACAAAGAGTCCAGAGATTTAAACATCTCCGGATAATTGGCATTATAGAGACTGTCATAGCTTTTGGTCAGCTTAATACCCAAGTACGGAAGTTTCTGTTCCCAGGACCAAGAAAAATTTTGAGCTAATAATCGCCTAGTGTGATCAGATAAAGAGATATCTAGGGCCATAGACTTGGAGGCATTTAGTTTAAGGCCAGAGATTTTGCTAAAAGAGGACAAGGTATGTATTGCGTTAGGGGCCGATGTATGGGGGGAGGTGAGCATGAGAAGCATGTCATCCGCGAAAAGCGATATTTTATGGTCTCTGCCACCCCATGGGATACCCTGGATAGAAGGATTCTGCCGAAGCTTTTCGGCCAAAGGTTCAAGGGCTAACACAAAAAGTATTGGAGATAATGGGCAACCTTGCCTAGTCCCTCTTTTACAGTGTGCTGATTTCTAACTATACCCCACTCCCCCCTCCGTGACAGCCCTCCGCCCGGACCTTCACCTCTCACCAGATGCCTTTAAATGGACCTTTACAAGAAGTGGTTGAGTACCCCTGATCTATACTTTACCCAGGCCGATTAGTTCCATTTTTATAACTGCTACAAAAGATGCTGAAAACTATTTATTTGCATTCTTATTCATTTTCTACACAGTAGCAGTTTGTGTTTTTTTTAAGGTGGTTGACAATCCATATGTACCACCCAGGTGGTAGGAAAATGGAAACTGGTGCTAGATGAATAAAGGTTGGGAACCCCGGTCTACCTAAACTAATATCAGACAGGAGATCTAGGACTACCATTGGATCTTCTGGTGGACCCTAAGAAAGCAGAACCCCCAACACTGGGATCGTTCCTGCCGACTGCTTGATCGAGCCCTACGCATGATTGCCGCCATCCAGTGCCAAATGCTGGGCAGGCGTACATACAATGCTGTGCAGGCCTATCCCCCAAACCTCACAGGCTGCCTGCAGGCCCATAGGGCCACACTATAGCATGGGATCCATGAAGTAGTTAAGTGATGGGGCTGAGAGGGGTGGGCTCCTCCAGCTGGCATGCTGTGTAGGGCATCCAGGAATCAGATTCCCTCCAGCTATCAGATAAAGCCATCCATGCATCAGGATTGCTATCTGGGATGAGGTCAAGGGCCATCTAGCATAAAGAGGACCAGAGGAATTTGCAGGGGCCCACAGTCAAATCCACAACATGTGCCAGAATTGTCTCCTGTTCACTGCTGCTTCTACTCCCCTCCACTCTCTGCATCTGCTCCAATGCCACTTCTCAAAGGCGCAACCCAAGACACCCCAGGCCCATGTTATTCCCCTGCAATGCTACAGCCCCAACATCACGTCTGTGAGTGGCCATACCCACCCCTGACAAATTATTCCCCCCTACAAAACAAAACTTCAATACTATTGCTATAAACTTTCTCATGATCTGTCACTGCATTGCTATGACCTCAGCTGTGGAGGGTACTTGTTGAGCACATTTTGGACATGCTTCAGAGATAATGCTGGAAAACCAAGGCTTATTTTTGGTCCTAATCCACCCCTGGTAGGCAACACAGCAGACCTTTGGGACACTTCATATACCTTATATATGCAAGATTATCAGGGAATCTACAAAATTAATTACTACCGGTATGTTAAATTATTACCTCTGGTGTACCACAAAAAGTGCATGTGGTCACCTCTGGATTCATGCCCTCTTTGCAAAGTCCAAAATCAGTCAGAACCACATGACCCTAGAAGAAAAAAGAGAACAAGATGTATTTGAAATTAGTTTAGAGAAAGGGAAAGGGTGACTAAAGATGCAGGGCCGTTTCTAGGGGTGGGCGACTAGGGAAATTGCCCTGTCACTATGTATGTGGGACAAGGCCCTTTTTCCCATCCATACAGTTTTCCACAAATGGGTCACTGTTAGTGGTGCCAGCCATACTCCAGGCCCTTTATGGGGAAGGGGGGAAATGCCTACTGCTAAGGAAGAGGCATATAACGGTATGGGACAACAGCCACACCAAAGGATTGGGATTGGTGAGCCCTTCAGAAAAAGTTGTAAGCTTCAATCTTGTTTGTTTCTTACCTGGCTATCGAGAAGGATGTTTTCAGGTTTCAGGTCCCTAAAGATAAAGCAAGATCAGAAGTTATGAAAAAATAACTGGGAATATGGGCCTAAGTTTATGTTTTGGAAACGCCTGTCAAACAGAATGTTTACCTAATGAATAATTCAAGAGTTGTCACCTGCACATGAAGTCTCTAGATTAAGTCACTTTAGACCACAAACCTAAAGGAAAACCCTTTTTCCTAGATTTAGACCAAACTTTCCTTTTTTATGCAATATTGAGCACCCTCTTGCAAAGACCATCTAATAGCTGATGGGCTTCCTGTAGGTTGAGTAGCAATTTAGGCTGGACACTGTTTTGGGGTCTCCATGACATCAAAAGTGAAGTGAGATGGTATCTCAGCTGGGATGAGAAGGAGGCTGCTACAAGGGCACAAGAGGTAAAGCCTTAGTACCAAGGCGGAGGCCTACTGTAAGCCCAGCAGCTATTAGATGGTCTTTGCAAGAGGGTGCTCAATATTGCCAAAAAAAAAGAAAATTTGAACTCAATCCAGAGGATGTAGAGAAGCTTTAATATAATATAATTTTCTGTAAGATAACTACTTGGAGATACAACATTACTTGCTGCACACTTTGGGGTTTCTGTGCTGTGACATACGGTAGATTGTTTTCCTGTTCAATCAGGTTTGCCAGGAGGGTATTTGGCCACCACAAATCATGTGGGATTTCCAAGGCTAGTTAGGCAGCAGGGCATCCCATATTTGAATGCCCCCAGGAAAGGCTATTCAGTTCCTATTTGACTTTAGGTCATTTATTCTTCCTGGTTGAATTGCCAGGAACAGAAAAAGAACAATAAAAGGGACTCAAACCCTGGTATTTGAGCTACGTGGTTGAATATCCACAGTACCTAATATTATTTTCTCTGTCTGTCTGCCCCACGGAAAGATTTAAAAGCGCTCTTTATAATTGTCCCCCATGCAACCACCACCCCCACTCCACCATAACTGTCTGCACTGATTCCCAACTCTTGCCGTTATTGATGCGAATGAGCGCATATTGGGCGGAGCCTCATGCATGCATGAGTCATGCTGTTTAAGACCGTATGAGCCTCTGACATGTGTAATTTGTTGTGGAATTTATTGAGGTATACAAACTCGAAGGGCTGATTAAACTGTACCTTCACTCTGAATAAGAGCCTTGTATTGTATGTTTCAGCTACCCTGTACATACAGATTGCCCATGTAGCGATAACCCTTATCGCCGGAGGGCTTCACCGCCCGAGACGTCCTTTCCCAATGGTGAGAGGTGCTGCTGGAATTCCAGAGTCATCCGTGAGGAACCAGGAACAGCCCTTACAAGGGCTAGGGAATTGTAATATAGCGTTTCCCCCAATAAGAGACAGAACTTCAGTATTGAGGGTGAAGGTGAAGTGTACTTTATTAGTGCCACTCTAGGCCTTATATACACAAGTCTCCATGCAATGACAACCACACTGACCAATAGCAGCAGGGCACACAATCCCTCAACTCTGCCGGTGACGCAATCAGTAGAACAATAGCAGGCTGTAATACCATCAATCAGGACAATGCCATTGACTGTGACGTAATCAACAATACACAATGGCAGTCAAAATACAATGACGTTGCCTGTAACAGTATCAAAATACAATTACATTGTCTGGAACCTAATTAAGAAAAGGCCAGTGAATGACCCGGTGGGCAATCGAATAGTGATGACATCCAAAAGACAGAGCCTCTGTCACAGCCCACATTAAAAATCATCCTACATGCACCTAGTGTGTATGCTGAGTCTTTAAACATCCAAGATGGCGGCCCATGGAGCATCAGGCCGCCTGCAGACAGGAGGTGTCTTTTGACTGTGCTGCTCTGCATTCTGGGATTGCTGTCCTTTCCCTGACCCCAGGTCTGCTCTGTCTGTGCAAAGCACAGATATACCCCCCCCTGCACCTTACCCCGCTCTCTTCCCCTCAGTGTGTGTGATGCTTCAGAGGCAAGATGGTGACGCCCATATCCTAGTGCACAAGTCCTGAACAGAGTTGCAGCCCAGCAGAGGAAAGGATAAAAAAATAAGCAAGTTAAAACTTAAAATATTCATTTTAAATGCTGGGGAATCGTTTTTAAGGGTTTGGGCTTTTCATTAAAGTGGACCAACACCCAGGGGGGATCGGCCCGGGAATCTATAAGATTCCCGGACCGATCAGATCCCTCCCCGCGGGGCATCCGAAATCGGGATGTCCCGCGGGGAGGAACCCCCCAGGAGGCCCACAATCCTTACCTTACCGGCGATCCAACGGCGCATGCGCGAGAGACGCAGCCAATGACAGCGCTCTGGTATGCGCGTCCAAGCGGCTTTGGACGCGCATACCAGAGCGGCTCTGAGCGCTGTCATTGGCCGGACGAGGTCACGTGGGAGCGGGGAGAGGTGAGTTTTTGCGGCGATCGGGGGGGTTTCACACAGCGGGGCACCCCCGATCGGGGTGCCCCACCTAAGTGGACCAACACCCAGGATAGTCAAAATCCTGGGTGTTGGTCCACTTTAAATGATGCAGAAGGTCCGGTTCAATGAAAGCTGCATCCCCTGACAGACAGCATGGGACTAAACGGAAAGCAGGATAGTTTCATGTAACAACCCTTTGATGGGAATGTCCCTTGAAGGAATTCTTACCTGTAAATGATATTTTGAGAGTGCAGGTACCCAATAGCACTGGCCAGCTCTGCAGCATAAAATCGAGCCCGAGGCTCCAGGAAGACCCGCTCTCTTTGTAAATGAAAGAAAAGCTATAATGAGAGTATTAACACAATGAAGTGATTAATAACAAAGGCTGGACAGAGACAACATAGAAGCATGATAACAATGAGCTTATTAGTCAGTTATGTGACTTGGAGCTCAGAATAAAATATAATGACAAGTGATTCTGGTAGATCGCGGCTCAGCCATGATTGCTGATCTCTAAGAGGCCCTTTAAAACGGAAGGAAACCCATCAGTTTCCAGGACCAGCCTCTGGATTTTCTCTGGGGCATCCCGAATCGCTATGTGAAACCACCCAGGGAGCCCGAAAATATTCACCTCGCCACGCTCCAACACCATAAGCCTGGGCTCTCATCCAATAAAAGCCATCTGCTGTGACAACGTAAATCGCAGGTGGCTCTCATTCTTTACAATGGGGAGTGCACGCTGCCACGTTTCTGATGTCGTGTGACCGCTCCCGCCCCAGGAATTCAGATAGGCTGGGATGGGAGCGCATGGCCGGGAATGAGGCAATGTGCGCTCCCCATTGATTACAATAAGAGCTGCCTGCCGAATCACATTGTCACAGCAAACCGTTCTCGTTGGACTAGAGCCCATGGATGCGACGTTGGAGAGTGGCAGGGTGAGTTTTTTCGGGCTTCCTGGATGCGGGAAGCCCTGGAGATACGGATCAAGACCCAGGAAAGTCAAATTCCAGAGCTTTGTTCCACTTTAAAGCAGGGACGACCTTGGAATCTAAAAGACTCCAGAGCCAGCCACTAGCCTGCCCCCTGCATCCTGTAGCTTTGAGAAATCTCCGGGGTCCCCTGGTTAACTCACCTTTCCCAGTAGGGGCGTGAATTGGCAAGAATCTGGCGATACGATACGCATCGCGATACACGTGTTATGATACGATATATCCCGATTCTATCTTAAAGACAATATATTGCAATTTTTTTTTAATTCAATTTTATTTAAATTAATTAAAAAAAATGACACAGGGTCCCCCCAAAAAATGGCGTGAGTTTCCCCTTACCCAGCATTAGCAGCCTGTACCAGCTATGGGGGCTTGTAGAAGAGGGCGCAGGGGCCAGCTTTGGTGGCCCCTGGCCCTGTAGGCTACAAGCCAGCGTAGCCTATGGCCACGGGCTCTTCTGCCCCCCCCCCCCCGGGCTTTGGGGAGGCAGGTAATGGGGGGGCTTGGGGTTAATGGCAAGTCACCCGCTAGCCACAGGTGACTTGCCAGACCCAGAGCCTTGCAAACTGGTATAGTGGTCACATAGATCCCTTACCAGTTCAAAAAGGGTTAACAGTAAAAAAAAACACCACACGTAGAGAAAATGTCTTTATTTAAAAAAAATACATCTTTTTTTCTTTACTCACCTCCTGTGTCCCTCGTCAAAAGTCAGCTCCTGAGTACCTCGCTGATCCGATGACAGATGTGGGGATCGCTGGTCAGAGGAGGGGGGAGACAGGATATCCGAGAATCTCCTCCTCTGCCCACCGATCACCGGCATCTGACAGCTGAGCCACCTCGAGCAAGGATGACGCCTGCAGGGATGACGTCATCCAAAGGAGGGGCTACTCGTGAAGATGGCGGCGCCTGTCGGGAAGGCAGGGGGGCGAGGGCCTGTCAGGCGCTCTCCTGAGAACTGAAGAGCCCCAGGGGGGGGGGGGGGGATCGGAGGAAAGAGGAAAGTCGGCCGGATCAAATGAAGGGTCAGGTGAGTGTTTTTCTACAGAATCGATAATAGAAAGAAAAAATGTATTATAGTATCGTCGAATGAAATATCACAATATCACAATATTTGACAGAATCGATTTTTTCTGACACCCTTATTTCGCAGTGGATGCCACGCTGCTTCGTTTCCATGGCCGCCACATCCCCGGCTTCCCTGTAGCTGTGCGCACACTGAAATCGAAAACTATGGATGCGGCCAGCCAGCTGGGCTGTGTCATCCGACACTCTTGAGATCAGTCAATCGGCAATCTCAAAACTGCAGAGGGGCGTGGCCTCGACAAAGTAGCAGCATAGGGGGGCGGAGGATTGTAGGGTGCCCCAGAAGGGTTTTCATCCACTTTAAGCTAAGTGATTTAGTAGGTAGCATATTTGAAACAGAATGACACAATGACATTACAGAAGGATTCAGTGGTATATATTTGTAGCACAAAACTAATTTTTTTTTGCTATAGCGAAGCAATGAAGTTTAGTATTTAATTACAATGACATTTATTAGACTGTGACAAGTTGCTGACCGTGCTGATAGAATCACCCTTGTCTACACCCTTCTTGTCTATCAGCTGCCAAGTGACTGCACAACATGCATGTGGGTCAACGGGTGATGACGCAGCACTTTGAGAAATGATAAACTACAGTCTATCCACAAAAAAAATTTTCCTTTTAGTAGCAGGAAGCTGTGACATGAGAATGTCAATGTATTGGCTGATAATGGGTGGATATTGGCTTCCTAAAGCTGATTTCCCCCCCCACTAATGGCAAATATCCCAATTTGTGATGCCCCATTGTCTAAAATCCCTAGAAAGCATAAAGAAGGGATTTCAGTAATAACCCTCCTCTAGCATGGTAACTGCACTTTTCCTCTAGCAGCCAATCACGTCCACCAGGCAGGTTTGCCAGCACACCTAACAAGCCTGTTTGGCCATAAATGATCACACGGACTTTCTAAGGCTAGTTAGGCTTTTCTTCCCAAAGGAAAGCTCTTTAGGTTTAATCTCGCTTTAGGCTTATAAGCAATGAGGCTTAGAGGCCGATTCATTAATAGCGCCAGGTAGCGACAGATGAGCGACTGTAGCGTGATTTTTACAGCGCCAGCCAGTATTCGCTGTGCTTGGCTGGCGTTTGCTTGATGACAGCGACTCAGTCGGTGTGCGGTAATGTTGAATACGGGCTTAGGGGTCGCTGTTTCACAGGTTCAGCGTTGTATGTGAGCGCCTGACAACGAATGGCCAGAGCGAACGGCTTGCTTCATATTCATTAAAAAATGACGCTCCGAATTTGCTGGCGCTGTCCATTCCTTGTTTAAACCCCAGTGCGCTGGCGGCGATGGGTGTTAACTAGTTTTTAACCCCTAAACAACCATAATTTTTGATTGTAACGTTATACATGTTTTTGGAATCCTTTTGTAATATGAATATATTAATATCAGACCTGTAAGATCAATTCTGCACACATTTTTTTTTTTTTTTTTTTTTACTTTAAAAAAAAACCGAACATTGCAGAAGTGGTCTCAGAATTTTTGACATTTAAAAAAAAAAAAATTACCAATTAATTATGATTAATTAAACATTGCTCCATTGAAATGCATTGGACAATGCCAGGGAGCGACAGCTCATACCTGGCGCTGTGAAGGAATTTGCAGCGACGCTGTTCGTTCCAGGTGGCTTCATGATGAATCCCGCGCTAGCTGACGCTCTCGCCGGCGCTAGCCTCATTTAGCTTGATAAATGCGTCATTGTAACCGCCGCAGGGCGTACTTGAGTCGGTAGCCGCCGATAGCTGGCGGTACCTGGCGCTCATCAGACACTACCTGGCGCTAGCCCGTGATAAATAAGGCCCTTAGTCTGGGTCTGCTTTACTGCATTGTATTGCTATCTGTAACCTTTTTGGAGATCTAGCCTCCCATCAAGTGATCACTGGAGACAGAAAGTCAATTTGATACAAAGGCCCTTATTTAACAAGGGATAGCGCCAGGTAGCGAATGGTGAGCGAACGGTAATGACGGTCACCGCCACGAGTACGCCGGCTCCCCTCCGCAATCACACATTTATTAAGCCGATCCTGCTTAGCGACTGACAGAGCGCCAGATAGCGAATCATTCATCATTTTTCCAGCCTCAGCCCACAGCGCCAGCGAGCGACCTTGAACAGCGACAGGTATGACCTCTCCTGGCGCTCTCCAATGCATTTCAATGGAGCAATCTTTAAATATTCATAATTAATTGCTATTAATGTTTTTTTTTTTTTTTTTTTTTTTTTTTAAATGTCAAAAATTCTGTGACCACTTCTGCAATGTTAGATATTTTTTTTAAGGTTAAAAAAAAAAAAAATGTGTGCAGAATTGATATTACAGGTCTGATATTAATGTATTCATATTACAAAATGTTTTGAAAAACATGTTTTTTTTTTTTCAAAAAATATGGTTGTTTGGGGGTTAAAAAACTACTTATAAGCCATCGCCACCAGCGCTCTGGGGTTTAAACAAGCATTTCACAGCGCGAGAATTTTTTGAGCGTGATTTGTTAATGAATATGCTGGGAGCCGTTCGCTATGGCCATTCGCTGTCATGCGCTCCCATACAGCGCGGAACCTGTCAAACAGCGACTCCTAACCCCGTATTCAACATTACCGCACACCGACTGAGTCGCTGTCAACAGCAGAACAACGGCCAAGCACAGCGAATACTAGCGTGCGCTGTGAAAATAACGCTACTGTCGCTACCTGGCGCTATTAATGAATCGGCCTCAAAATCTGTGGGTGACATATGCAATGAAAGGTGACACAATATAGAGCAGCGATACTCAACTGGTGGACCAGGGTCCGAATGCGGACCTCAGTGCCAGATTTTTGGACCTCTGCCCTGACAGCCCTGTGCTTAGTTGCTTCTGTGTTTCCGAGTTCAGAGCTGCCCCCTTGATTGGTAATGTAGTGCTTAGTCTCCCTGCCCGTGTCATGGCTTCCTGGCACCTAGCATTGCAATATGAAGTACTGCATGGTTGGGAAGTGGCATTGCAAGGTGCACACAAACGTTGTTTCTCAGTCTCTTTGCCCCATCCAATCCTTTCCCCTCGCCCTATCTCAGCCCTATCTATCCCCGTCTCACCACCTTGTCCCCCCAGCTCAGCCCCATCTATTCCTGTCGCCCCAGCTTTGTCCCATCCATCCCATAACCATCCACCCCTGCCCCCCCAGCTTTGCCCCATCTATCCATTCCTGTCCCCTCAGCTCTGCCTCATCCATCCCTGCCCCCTCAGTTTTGTCCAATCCAGCCCAGTCTCTATGCCCCATACATTCCTGTCCTCCCAACTTTGCCCATCCAATCCCTGTCCCCTCAGCTCTGCCCCATCCAGCCCAGCCTCTTTGCCCCACCCATTCCTGTCCTCCCAGCTTTGCCCATCCAATCCCTGTCCCCTCAGCTCAGTCCCATCCATCCTTGTCCCCTCAGCTCTTCCCCATCCAGCCCAGTCTCTTTGCCCCACCCATTCCTGTCCCCCCAGCTTTGCCCATCCAATCCCTGTCCCCTCAGCTCTGCCTTATCCATCCCTGTCCCCTCAGCTCTTCCCCATCCAGCTCAGTCTCTCTGCCCCATACATTCCTGTCCTCCCAGATTTGCCAATCCAATCCCTGTCCCCTCAGCTTTGCCCTATCCAGCCAAGTCTCTCTGCCCCTTACAAGCATGTCCTCCCAGCTTTGCCCATCCAGTCCCTATCCCCTCAGCTCTGCCCTATCCATCCCAGTCTCTCTGCCCCATCTTTTCCTGCCCTTCCAGTTTTGTCCATTCAACCCCTGTCCCCTCAGCTCTGCCCATTCCAACCCAGTCTCTCTGCCCCATCCATTCCTGTCCTTCCAGTTTTGCCCATCCATTCCCTGGCTTCCCAGCTTTGCCAATCCATTACTCTTCCAGCTATGGCAGCCGTTATCCCAGCCATCCTATTTTCTGCAGATAAGTCAGGACCACTGTTACTGGTCAGGCCCCTCATTCCCCAGCTCAGGTGTCTGCTGCTAAGAAAGAGGCAACATGGTACATATCGGTATTGGACAGCAGCAGGACCACAGGATGGGTGAGGAGGGGGCAGAATTTCTTCCTTCCCGCACAGAGGGATATTTTGCCTAGAAACTGCCTTAGACAAGAGTGCTGGTCTTGGAAAGCTGACTGATCAGTTGTTCCTCCACAGTGGAGAAGGCTAAGTGCTGGTTGCCTCTTGGGGATATGTAATGCCCCGCGTACAGGAGGATGACAACAAAAGCAGGTTGAGCCCTGGGTACCATTGACCAGGCCTCTCAGTTTCTAGCAGTTTCATTAGAAGAACTCCTGACTTACGGAAAGCGCAGACACTTTACATACAGAAAGTAATGGAATAAGGCAACTAATTCACATTTTACAAGCAAATCTACAGCTACATTACAATAAACTTTTCACTTGTCTGGAGGTGGTTGTGCCAAGATCTCCCCAAAACTAATATTTGCCCATGGATAGTACCGAGAAGAAGCCATGATAGTCTTACCTCCCCACCATTGACATAATCTAGGACAAAGTAGAGCTTCTCTGCAGTTTGGAAGGAGTAATGAAGGCCCACAAGAAACGGATGCTTCAGGTTCTTGAGCAGAACATTCCTCTCAGCCATAATATGAGATTGCTGAAAGTAAAAATATCTTGCAATTACGATAAATATTTCTGTGAATTTAAAGTGATCCTATACCTTGAACGGATGTTATTGTCACTTTCTATCCCCAGACCAGTGCCACAATACAGCCTGTGATTTTTTTTTTTACTAAAGCCGTTGCACAATATTCATAAAAACACTAACAGGGTTCTGTATGATGTTTGAATGGTGGCCATATGACTCAATGCCTGCAGCAGTGCCCCCTGGTGCTCTCCAGCGATCATTCATTCAGTTACACACAGGCTGGGGAGGGGAGGAGGGGGTCAGGCTTATGGGTTATAATAAGAGCAAAAAATCTAAAAGCACTACAAGATAAACTGCCAGAGAGCACTAGGGGGAACTACTGCACGGTCAGGGAGCCATACGGCCGCCATTCAAACATCAGACTGCATTCAGTAGGCTTTAGTAAGAACACAGGCTGTTTTGGAGCACTTGGCTGGGGATAGAAGGGAACAACAGAAAAGTCTTTCTAGGTATCACTAACATTATTACATAGTTGTTTTTATATTGAATATTGGAAGCGTGCCTATTGTGTACACTCTTACTTCTTTTTTCTTAAGAATAGTCTTCTTCTGTAGAACCTTCACTGCATAGAACTTATTGTCACTTTTATGCTTTGCCAGAAGGACCTAAGGAAACAAAACATTTAAAGGGTTTGAGAGAAAGTTTTTCTATATCCCTTGATTCACTCTTTATTTTTTTTGTGTGAGATGTTCCATGTGAAGACACAGTGACTAAACAGACAGTGGACCATAGTGCATGAAAGGAATAAAATATAAAGCCCAAGGACATGAAAGATGAGTGTCCACTAAAAACAGCTACAATGAGGAGTTCAGACGAATTTTGAACAAAAGTTAAGTTCAGGTGGCCAAACTTGCCGAACCTTTATCCCCATTGAAATCAATGGGGACCCAAACTAAAGAAAATGTGATGTCGGGTGGGGCGCAGAATTTCTGACACTGGGAGGCCGATTTATTAATAGCGCCAGGTAGCGACAGATGAGCGGCAGTAGCGTTATTTTCACAGCGCACGCTAGTATTCGCTGTGCTTGGCCGTTGTTCGGTTGTTGACAGCGACTCAGTCGGTGTGCGTTAATGTTGAATATGGGGTTAGGAGTCGCTGTTTGACAGGTTCCGCGCTGTATGGGAGCGCATGACAGCGAATGGCCATAGCGAACGGCTCCCAGCATATTCATTAACAAATCACGCTCAAAAAATTCTCGCGCTGTGAAATGCATGTTTAAACCCCAGAGCGCTGGCGGCGATGGGTTAAAAGTAGTTTTTTAACCCCCAAACAACCATATTTTTGGAAACAAAAAATAAACAAGTTTTTATAAACATTTTGTAATATGAATACATTAATATCAGACCTGTAATATCAATTCTGTACAATTTTTTTTTTTTTTTTTACCTTTAAAAAAATATCTAACATTGCAGAAGTGGTCACAGAATTTTTGACATTTAGAAAAAAAAAAAAAAAAAAAACATTAATATCAATTAATTATGAATATTTAAAGATTGCTCCATTGAAATGCATTGGAGAGCGCCAGGTAGCGAGAGGTCATATACCTGTCGCTGTTCAAGGTCGCTCGCTGGCGCTGTGGGGTGAGGCTGGAATAATGATGAATGCTTCGCTATCTGGCGCTCTGTCAGTCGCTAAGCAGGATCGGCTTGATAAATGTGTGATTGCGGAGGGGAGCCGGCGTTCTCGTGGCGGTGAGCGTCATTACCGTTCGCTCACCATTCGCTACCTGGCGCTATCCCTTGTTAAATAAGGCCCTAAGAGTGTCCTCGCTCATGGGAGCAGCGGCCATCTTTCTGTGGTCCCGCTTGTAGACAACTGCAAGCTGCAAGGTAAGTTACAGCTGCTTCCTGCTGTACACTCTGCATAGGTAAGTTGGGTTGATGGGCTGGGTTTTATTCTGCTTTAAGAGATCCAGTTCAAACTAAGGCCCCAATCGTCACATATAGGTTATAGAGGGTCCCAGTCTCTATACAGACTATATTGTGTCTGGGGCCCTCATAACATATGTGATAGCTGGCCCCCTAATCCCTAGTTTTTGTGTCCAATATGGTTGAATTTTGAGGTAAGCCTGGTTGCCTTGGAGTTTAAACTAGGGGCCAAGCCATCTGGATAAGGTGGACTAAACGGCTACACCCTTCCCAGTCTGCCCCAAATCAATCTGACCTACTCAGGACTGGATTAAGGGTGGTAGACGCCCCTGGGCAAAAAGTCTAATGGAGGTCCCCGTAAATCCTGTTCACCCCCTGGGCCCACTGGGAATACTCCACCACTGAGTGGGTCCCAGGGAAATCCGACCAAATCTTTATGAGCTAATTCCCCCACTGACCTTACACATGACCACACTGTGCTATCTTAGTAGGATATACTATACTCTGTGCTGACATAGAAGTCTACATGATGGATACACCATTGTGTCTGCAAGTCAATCTACATGAGGGGCAGCATATTTAAAATCGTTTTGGTAGTAATTTCTAGTTAAAGACACTTATTAACAGTACAGTTATAACAGTGTTGTTGACTTGTAGGATTGTATGTGTAGAGGGGGTGGCAGATTAGCCACCACCCCTCTAAGGGTTAGTTTTGAGATTTAGAACTTGAGATTTAGGGTGGTCAGGTCCTGCCCCTGTTAATAAATGGCAGCTGGGCCTATAAAAGGGAGGCCCAGCCAGTGCTGGTTTAGTCTGGTGGCAGCAGAAGAGCTGTGCAGACTCGTTGTTTGGGGCTGTGAGGATGGAGGCTGACGCAGATCACGGCTGACTAGTCTTGGCCCTCGAGAGGGGACGTGGGAGTCCTGAAGGTTGGAGATAGTGCCCAGGAGGGGGCACTGTCCTCTCATTCCTCATGAAGAGGGGAGCTCAGGTGGGGGCTATGCCATTAGATGTGAGCGTTTGAGGTGTCCATGGAATTGTCGGGGACCCCTACCTCAACTGTGTTTCTGAAGTGCCGTTAAAGGGGCGCTCACCCGAAAAGGAACTACTTGTGTGTGTGGTCTCTGCATTGCTATCTGGCTGGAGTCCAGGCCCACCTTGGACAGCTGCCTTACAGGGAAGGAACCTGAGTGAGTACTACCTTCCCTGAGCCCCAGAGTGAACTCCTACAAGGGCTGCCTCTGAATTAGAGGTGCCCTCGTCCCCTCTCTGCCTAGATCATTTTTCCTTTGTGGGGGTATCACACTACACCGCTACACATGTCCCTAGTTTTTTTAGACTAATGTTAATTGGTGAATGTAGTTTAAGTATGTTGTCGTGGATAGAAAATATTACATAACCTCGAAAGAAACTTTTGCTCCTAAATTGTATGATGACCGAGCCCCCACTATCCTCGGAATGTCCTGCCCATTCAGCTCCAGATTA
The DNA here is from genome assembly GCA_027917425.1 of Gastrophryne carolinensis. NCBI lineage: Eukaryota > Metazoa > Chordata > Amphibia > Anura > Microhylidae > Gastrophryne > Gastrophryne carolinensis. Next base: position 25,904,809 of record CM051243.1, on the reverse strand, counting down.
TGAGATTAGTAGCAAACTGAGTCCTTGGCAGCCCTAGCTGGAAACCTCTCAGCGGTGGACCAGAATTCTTAACCCCATCAATGCATCATACACAATACTCAAGAAACAGAAATTATGAAGCTAACTCATTTCACGGTCCAGCCCATCAAAATGAGGACAGAAAGGGATGGTTTCACTGCATTATACAGTGTTGTCGCAGCAGACATGTATTTTTATGCTGCAGCCACATCAGACCAGGCATCAGCAGCTGATAATCTGCTGATGTTTTAACTCCTGTACAAAATGCTATTACAGTTTTAATTTAAAGTGAGGCAGAGCCAATAAAAAGTTCATCATTATTCCACTGTATGTTTTTTCTGTCTGTGGCCTCATGGAGCTCTAGGATTCTTCTGTTTGTTCGCCATGACATCAGGATCATGGTCAGCATTAGTACCGTATATACTCGAGTATAAGCCGAGTTTTTCAGCCCACTTTTTGGGCTGAAAAAAGCCGCCTCAGCTTATACTCGAGTCCAGGGGCGGACTGCCAGGGAAGGCCGCAACCCTGAACCCAACAGATGCTGGAGGGTGAGGGGCGGCCGCTGCGGGTCCCTGCTGTACCCGCTGCCGCCGCCGCCGCCGCTCTCATACACACAAACACGCACACACATTCACACACTGACCAGCACTTCCAGGCTGCTGCGCGCTGGTCGTCAATGGGCGGCGTCCAATGTTTTCATTGGACGCCGGCCATATGGGGCACGCCCACCGACGACCAGCGCGCAACAGCCAGGAAGTGCTGGTGTGTGTATGAGAACGGCGGCGGCTGGCGGCTGCCAGGCGGAGCCGAATGGAGGGTGTTGTGTGCCGAGCGACCGGCAGGAGGAGGAGGGGAGGGGGACCCCGCTGCCCCTCTGCAGGGTAACCTCGGCCAAACCCTGACCCCCGACACCTGCGCGTCTGAGAGCGGCGGCGACAGCAGCAGGTACCCACAGTGTGTGTGTGTGTGTGTGTGTGTGTGTGTGTGTGTGTGTGTGTCTTTCTGTGTGTGTGTCTCTCTTTCTGTGTGTGTGTGTGTGTGTGTCTGTGTCTTTTTCTGTGTGTGTGTCTCTTTCTGTGTGTGTGTGTGTCTCTTTCTGTGTGTGTGTGTGTCTCTCTCTTTCTGTGTGTGTGTGTGTGTGTGTGTCCCTTTCTGTGTGTGTGTGTCTCTCTTTCTGTGTGTGTGTGTGTGTGTGTGTGTGTGTGTGTGTCTCTTTCTGTGTGTGTGTGTGTGTGTCTCTCTTTCTGTGTGTCAACTCCAATTCCAATTGAAAAAAGCCGCCTCGGCTTATACTCGAGTCAATAACTTGTTCCATTTTTTTGTGGTAAAATTAGGTGCCTCGGCTTATATTCGGGTCGACCTATACTCGAGTATATACGGTAGCTGAAAAATCTGCCAGGGCCCATTGAGGCTTGGGAGAGGCCCCCCAAGGGGTACAGCTTTAACCTCCACCTTTTATTTGTGTGTCTGGAAGGTAGGGGGATAGCTGCACCTTCACCATGATTTAATGAAAAGCCCAAACCCTTTAAAAACTATTCCCCAGCATCTAACATTATTATATTTTAAGTCACTTATTATTCTTTCACCACCGGACTGCAACCCTGTTCATTACTCCACCACCATCTTGACTCAGAAGCTTCACATACTGAGGAGAGGAGAGCGGGATAAAGTACGGGGGTGGGGTTATAGCTGTGCTTTGCACAGACAGAGCAGAGCTGGGATCAGGGAAAGAACAGCAGTCTCAGAATGCAGAGCGGCAGAAGACAATTCCTGTTTGCAGGCTGCCCGATGCTCCATGAGCCGCCATCTTGGATGTTTAAAGGCTCATAACATGCAGTAGATGCAGTTAGGATGATTTTTAATGTGAGCGGTATGTACAGGGTGTGGGAAACATATAAGATAGACTCTTATTCAGGGTGAGGGTCTGGATTAATGTAAGCAATCTGTATGTACAGGGTGTGGGAAACATATAAGATAGACTCTTATTCAGGGTGAGGGTCTGGATTAATGTAAGCAATCTGTATGTACAGGGTGTGGGAAACATATAAGATAGGCTCTTATTTAGGGTGAGGGTCTGGATTAATGTAAGCAATCTGTATGTACAGGGTGTGGGAAACATATAAGATAGACTCTTATTCAGGGTGAGGGTCCGGATTAATGTAAGCAATCTGTATGTACAGGGTGTGGGAAACATATAAGATAGGCTCTTATTCAGGGTGAGGGTCTGGATTAATGTAAGCAATCTGTATGTACAGGGTGTGGGAAACATATAAGATATGCTCTTATTCAGGGTGAAGGTCCGGATTAATGTAAGCAATCTGTATGTACAGGGTGTGGGAAACATATAAGATATGCTCTTATTCAGGGTGAAGGTCTGCTTTAAAGTGGACCAAAACCCAGGATTTTGACTATCCTGGGTTTTGATCCTTGTCCAGCTGTGTGAAACCCCCCAGATCCCCCGAACAAACTCACTTCATCCCGGTCCTACGGCGCATGCGCTGCCGGATGCGATGAAGCCCCTGTGTCCAGCAGCAGCGAGTGCACTGGTGGCCGCATCCACCGCTACCCTCTAACAGGGAGCGTGCCCACATCGGCCATTCACAAATGCCTGGCGCAGGCACGGGCCTTGCTAGGGAGATGTGCCCATGGCTCGCGCATGCGCCGTTGGACAGGAAAAAAGTGAGTTTATGGGCGACCTGGGGGGTTTTACACAATGGAAGCCCCGGGGGAAGGGAATCGATTGGCCCGGGAATGTTATTGATTCCTTGGCCGATCTCCCTGGGTTTCGGTCCACTTAAAGTTTTTTTAATTCTAGGTGTTTGGGGGTCATTGTGTACTTTGTCCATTGTATTATCTGCTTATTGATTGGCTTTTTGGCTATTCATTATTTCTGGAGCCCGGGGGGATATGTCTGCACTATTCTTTTTGGGTTATATTTGGTTTGTTGCTTCTCTGTGAGGTAAAGCTGGCTAGAACTGACTGAAACGCTGGCTAGGTAAATATGGTTGGGCTGATCGTCATCTATCCTCTGCAATGGTAAAATCCATGGCAATCTTCTATAAATATACTATAATAAGTAAGTGGGTCAACTTAGACTCACCCAGTGACCCAATTAAAACTGGGATCAGCTCTGATCGGGATTATTTAAATGGTTATAGCCATAAGGAAATCTGGTCATGTGCCAACTTCTTATCTTCATCTCACCCAGACCGCAAAAATAATACTAAACTAACATAAAGGTTTAGGCTGGAGTTGGGTTTTAAAACAAAAGTAAACATATTAGGGAGCCCTAGAAAGTGAAGAATTCGGGTGATACTCTTTTAGGGCTAATTGAGTATAAAGAGGAACAAAAAACAGGATTTTCACTGCCAGGTTTTCTTTCTTTTCCAGGGGCATCCCGATTTAGGATAGTTTGGCAATCCCACAGTGCATGTGCAGGCTGTCCTTCTATTAGCTTGTGGCATTATACGTGGCATAGAAAGCTGAATGTAGGGGGAGTGGCAGGCATTTTCTTATGGCTGTGTGTGCCCAAGATGGCCATTCAGATAGGCTTAGCATGGGAGTGCGCACCAGCCAAAAGGCCCACGCATGTGCTATGGGATTTCATGGCAATCCTGGAGATTTCACACAAAAAATAATAAGAACACCTGCCCTAGAGTCTTATCCTCATTTTTTTTTCTTCCATTTATATCCATGTTAGTGAGCTACTAGACTCTGAACCCACCTCTATGTATATGTCCTGCTGGATTCCAACTAATTAGTATCTGGCATCACATGACCATTTAGTTCAGAAGCTATATATAGTTTAATATAGAGCTGCCTGATTTCTTCAGAAGCTGAGGCAGATGCCTTTCATAGACTAAGCACTATGCCCTCCCAACAGCAAACCCTTCCCTTCACCCTTTCATAGTACATGGCAGTGACCCAACCTGACTTATGAACAATACTTAGCTTAAAGCGGACCTTCAGCATCATTTAATGAAAAGCCCAAACCCTTAAAAAAATATTCCCCAGCATCTAAAATTAATATAATTAGCGTTTTTAGTAGCTTACTTATTATTCTTTCCCTCACTGGCCTGCAACTCTGTTCAGGACTCTAGGATACGGGCGCCACTATCTTGGCTCAGTAGCATTGCATACTGAGGAGAGCAGAGGGGTCAAAAGTGCAGGGGAGCAGGGATTTAGCTGTGGTTTGCACAAACAGAGCACAGCTGGGGTCACGAAATGGTCAGCGATCCCAGAATGCAGAGCAGCACAGTCAGAAGACACTTCCTGTCTACAGGCAGCCTGCACCTTCATGGGCCGCCATCTTGGGTGTTTAAAGTCTCAGAAAATGCAATAGATGCAGGCAGGAAGATTTTTAATGTGGGCAATCTGTATATACAGGGTGTGGGAAACATATAAGATAGACTCTTATTCAGGGTGAAGGTCCGGATTAATGTGGGCAATCTGTATGTACAGGGTGTGGGAAGCATATAAGATAGGCTCTTATTCAGGGTGAAGGTCCACTTTAACCAACAGCGATTTGCAGGGCAAAGAAACACCACTGAGATGACATAATAGCTAATAATAAAGATGTTAAAGGAACTTTATGCTTGCCTGTCTGATCTCAGAAGAAAAAGAAGGAAAATAAAACTCAACCATCCTACGGAGGTGCTGCTGTCCCATACTGGTATGTGCCATGCAGTGCCCCAAGTGCGTACATAGCCTTGATGACAGGCCCCTATCATCAGAAGCACAACCCCCCCCCCCCCCAGCGGACACTTTCTGACCAAGCCCCGTGGGAGGTGAGATCTGTGTGCGCGACAGGTAGGGTGGTTAGGTGGAAATAGGAACTTCTCATGAATATTTTTGGCTAACCTAGGGGGTTATTTAAGAAGGAATAACACCAGGTAGGGCTTCGTAGCAGCAGTTAGCGCCTGGTGAGCGCCGGGCGCTGTACGCTGAAACACATTTAAGAAAGTGAATCCAGTGAGCCTCTAACAACGCCATGTCACATCACATGTATTAATCCAGGTGGCTCAGTGTATTGCGCTGGCGCTCTAGGCTCTGGAGCGCCAAGTAGTACCTGTCGCTCTGTAGCGCTCTCCAACACATTTCAATGGGGTTTCATTAGTTGTATATACCGTATTTGCCGGCGTATAAGATGACTTTTTCCCCCTGTAAAACATGCCTTCCAGTGGGGGGGTCGTCTTATACGCCGGGTGCCGCCGCTCTCATACATACTAACACACACACACACATTCATGCTTACTTTCATGCCACCGCCGCCGCTCTCATACACACAAACACACACACACATTCATTCTTACCTGCACTTCCTGGCTGTTGCGCGCTGGTCGTCGGTGGGCGTGCCCCAGATGGCCGGCGTCCATTGTTTTCATTGGACGGCGGCCATCTGGGACACACCCACCGACGACCAGCGCGCAACAGCCAGGAAGTGCAGGTAAGAATGAATGTGTGTGTGTGTTTGTGTGTATGAGAGCGGTGGTGGTGGCGGCGGCGGCGACAGGAACAGCAGGGACGGGCAGACCGGCCCTCCGACCATCGGTAAGTGTGTGAGCGGCGGGGCGGGGGGAGGAGGGAGTGGGGCCACTCGCTGGCTGTACTGAGGGATGCCCCCATGCCTGTATTGATGGATGCCCCCATGACTGTATTGAGGGATGCCCCCATGACTGTATGAAAGTATGACTGTAAGAAGCCACCCAGGGACTCTGGGGAAGGGAATTAACATGTTGAAATAAAATCTGATGTCCTTTTACGTTTTATTTGGTGTGCGGAAGAGGGAGTAGTCTTATACGGTGAGTATATAACAAACTCTATATTTTGAGTGGAAATGTTGGGGGGTCGTCTTATACGCCCAGACGTCTTATACGCCGGCAAATACGGTAAATAGCGTGTTTGGCTATTTCAATTTTTTCGTTTTTGCTCCAATCGTATTTTTATGCAGAATTCAATTTACAGGTCTGGCACTAAAGTGTTATTGTCCCATTGTTAAAACAATGTCATTCCATGTATTTTCGGTTTGTTACTGGTGTAATCACACAGCATCTGGCGCTCAATGCTACAGCGCCCAGATTTAGAGCCCCGACGCTGTGTGTGTAGTTTTTTGTAAAATATGATGTGGAGCGCTGAGTGCCGGACACACTGACCTGGCGCTACCGCTCGCTCGCTGCAGCGCTATACTATTGAAGGGCCCAACACACATCATATTCATCAATGCCGGCCAGGTCCCTACATCTAACCATAACGCTAGGTTACAGTGTCCGGTATCCGCATACAGCATCTACTAGTGGTCGCTCTAAGTGCCGCTCTGCAGACGCTTATCTGGCAATACCTGGCGCTAGTAGTGAATCAGCCTCCTAGTTTCTTCTTTTGAAATGGTCATTTATTCACAATTTAGATGCATCTTTAGATAATTAAGGATCTTTACCAACCTTTCCGAAGCTGCCTTTCCCAATCACTTTCAGAAAATCAAAGTCAGTCGGCTTTGCACTGCAAGAATGTAAGAGTAGATTATTTTAATTGCCGAATGCATACTCATTAAACAAAAGATGCAAACGGATTTTTTTTGTTGTGCGCATTTATTATTATAATATTTATATATATTATTATTTTTTATTTTTCAACTGTCCTGGCAATGGACACATGGACCCTTGCTTCTCTGTGGAATCGCTATGGCAGCGCTGCGGCATAGACTGGGTGACTAAGTAGTCACTAAAGCCTAGTGCAGCAACTCGCATGGCGGAAGGCAAGTATCACAGCTCTGCTCCCGCCAGAGAATCAGGCACCAGGAGCCAAGCAGGTGTTTTTATTCCAGGTACATGTAGCGATAACCCTTATCGCCGGAGGGCTTCCCCGCCCGAGACGTCCTTTTCCCAATCGTAAGAGGTGCTGCCGGAATTCCAGAGTCGTCCGTGAGGAAACAGGAACAGCCCTTACAAGGGCTAGTGAATTGTAATATAGCGTTTCCCCCAATAAGAGACAGAACTTCAGTATTGAGGGTGAAGGTGAAGTGTGTTTATTAGTGCCACTCTAGGCCTTATATACACAAGTCTCCATGCAAGGTGGACCTGATGGAGATCTGCATGACACACACACCGACCAATAGCTGCAGGGCACACAATCCCTCAACTCTGCCGGTGACGCAATCAGCAACACAATAGACGTCTGTAACACAATCAATCAGAACAATGCCATTGTCTGTGACGTAATCAATCAACACAATGGCAGTCTGTAATACCATCCAAACTACAATGACATTGCCTGTAACAGTATCAAAATACAATGACATTGTCTGGAACCTAATTAAGAAAAGGCCAGTGAATGACCCGGTGGGCAATTGAATAGTGATGACATCGAAAAGGCAGAGCGTCTGTCACAGTACATTACCCCGACATCTGTAGGCTAACTGTAAATTCAAAGCACACTTACATTATCTACCCCACAGCTGATCCCCACTATCCTGCTCTCTGAGAAGGGTGTTTTTGATTGTATCTCCTGTTCTATAGCCATGCCTTTCAGCTTATTAGCACCTGCTCATCCTGCACAGGGAAGTGGGGGCACCCTGTCTGCCTGTTTATTCAAGCTTCCAGCTCAGTATGTTGCCGGCAAAACATCTGTGTAAATTGACAACTAGCAACAACAGTGATGGCGCCAGCCCCTCTACAACACCTACTGCAGGTTAGCTATCTAGCTGGAGTCAGTGTGTAATTAATAGGCAGAGCTGTCCCCTGGGTCAAGCAGCCCTTACAGCTGGCTAGAAATATCTATGTGACCTTAAAAGGAGCCTGCTGGGCTACTCCTTGGTTCCAAATGGTGAGATTCCATCCTAGGATCTGGGCAATGAGGGTGATGGCAAACATTTTACATTTCAGTTTTCTTTAAAGCAGGTGCCAGTTATCCATCAAAGCGGATGGAAATCAGAATCTATCTCCCGCCCCGCCCAAACAGCCGCGTGCTGCTGTTGGCTCGGTGGCCTGGATTTTAGAGAAGGTTGGGTTTTTCACCAACGAAGCCACACAATGCGACACTTTGTTGAGACAGCCAATAGCCAAGAAGCTTTTTTAGAGTATGGATGGTTAGTACCATCTCTATCCATGCACATACCTTACCTTCTTTAATACAGGTTGGTCCTATAGAGAAGGGTGATAGTTTGCTCCATTTCTAGCGATATGCAATTTTAAAGGATTATGGATTTTGGTTGAGCTGGGTCTGTTTAAACATCTGATGACGTCTGTATTGCATTCATCTGTCTTGACTCTATCCAGTATAACAAATCTTTTTACATGTTATATACCATGTTTGATATCCATAATGTCTCGCAGATTTATTGGTACATGTGTTCTATGATTATGCTTTATGTTTTAACCGAGGCCAATCTCTAATGATTAATGTTGTTATTGATATGTATGCCGCCAGTTCGGTTAACTTTATAACCATGATATTCCTGTACTGGCAGTTCACTCTCTTCCTTTTTCTACTGTGAGGTCCACCTGTTTCTCCAGCGCTGTGTTGCCTGACCCCAGTGGGTGTTCTGCCGGTGTGTCTCTTTCCCGGTGTTTCTATCTCCCTGCTGTGTGTGCAGGGCTGGTGTGGCGTTATTCCTTTGTGTGTGGCTGCGGGGATGCGAGCGGCGTTCCCGCTGTCACTGGCCGGGTCTCTGACAGCTCGGGAGGCCTTTTTCCCTCCCCTGATTGGTTGGAGACTCTGGCCTGTGATTGGCGGTGACGTCCGCTCTCACCCCCGACGTCACATCCGCCCCTCGGTCTCGGCACTCGGTGCAGGCGGGCGGCGCTGCAGCAACAGGTGAGTCCCTTCTTTTTTATTATTATTATCAATATAAATATAGATAATGTGCTGGGGCAATTCTAACTATGATTAAGGGTCAGTGAAGGACCCGAAACGCGTCAGGACCCCTCTACACATATTTTTGACCCGTGTCAACATATGCTTTTATTGCTGTGGCAGTCTACACTATGTGTGGGAGACATGTATACTGATTTTACCTGGACTTAATAAAGAAGCGTTTTTAGAGGAGTGCGGATCCACCACCCTTTATTTCTATGTGCTGTTGTGGGGCTTGGGACAGCCCAGGATCGAGCACCCTTTCCTTACCGGAGTGCGGAAACCTTTCCAGTTGTTTGTGAATAGCCAAGAAGCGGCAGTTTTGAGAGAGTCAAAAGTGCCACTTTGACGAGCCAGCTGGCCGCATCCCTGGCACGCATGAGGTGGGGGCAGACACCCAGGGCTGTATTTAGTGTTCATGCTGCCCTAGGCATGTCCAGTGCTGGCGCCCCCCTTTTGTTATGTAACATTGAGCAGGGCCGGCTTCAGGTTTATACAGGCCCTTGGGCAACAGAGGAAAAAAAAAGAACTGGAATGAGAAAGAGTGGTAGGAATAGCAAAACAAAGAGAAGGAAAGACAGAAAGAATAGAAGGAATGACAGAAAAAAATAATAGAAGGAAAGAACAAAAAAAAAAGAGAAAACAGATGAAAGGAAAAAAAAATCTAGAAGGAAAGCATAGAATGACAGAAACAAAAAAAAAAGGACTGACAGTAATAATAGAAGTAAATTGAAAGAAAGAAAAGGAATGTCAGAAAGAACAGGTGAAAGAAACACAGAATATATAGAAAGAGAAAAGAATAGAATAAAAGGAAAGAAACAAAGGCGGGCCCTCTGAATGTGTATTGGCCCCGGCACCCGCCTGGGCACGCCTAGTGCTGATGCTTGCCCTGACGTCACACTCCGCCAATATAAAAAGTAAATGTTCGTAGGGAGAAGAGGTTTCAAGGGGAGAAATGCAGAGGAGCATGTATTTTATTATATATTACCAGACACACAGGGGTCACATGGCCACATCAGTAAAGGGGAGAGGATCAAGCTGCAGACTGTCTTTAAGTTGGTGCCCCCCCCCCCCATGCACACACATACAATGTGCCATGGGAGCATTTGTATACGGCAACAACTTTTATACTATAGCAGTAATAGCGGGTGCCCCCCCCTTGCTGGTGGCCACCCTAGGCACAGGCCTAGGTTTGCCTAATGGTAAATACAGCCCTGCAGACACCTTCATTTATCATCAATACCAGAAGCAATAGTGTGGCAGCCTGTGAGTCTCAGGTCAGGGTGGCCATTAGGGCCTTCTGCGCCCCTTTGTTCCTCATACTGGAGTCTTGGCTTTCCTGCCCTAATGGCTACCCTGGCTGTACCCATTGGCTGTCTACCCAATTCTCACATTTCTGTTGGCAGTAATGAGCTGGAGATTTCTAAGTTCAAATCTGATGGGGAAAAATTAAAAAGTAATATAGCAAATGTTCGCACAGGTTTTGTCTGGCGGCTTTGGTTTGGGGCCTGACAAAATTGTGCGTAGTGTGGTAATGAGATCTGATTAGAGGGACAATAAAAAGCTTTATTAAAGTCATACTTTACTTAAAAAAACACTATAATCACCTTTCATCCCGTGCAGGCTATTGCTGCTAGTCCAGTGCTAAAATACTTACTGGATCGCTAGGTGCCAGTCTTGCGCCAGATGCCGCTTCCTCCTCCTCTGCCACAAAAATCGCTCAACACCAATGTGCAGAGGGGACTATGGCGTGCCCCTTCACAAGAACTATGGCACACACCAACTCTATAGTAGTGAATGGGGAGGGGCCTGCCATAGTTCCTATGGAATGGAGGAATATAGGAAACCTTGTTTAGGGGCTTCAGAGACAAAGATAATTGATAAGTCTGGTTCCAGTCATAGGTACCCCTTTCATGGGGCAAGACGAGCCTTCTAGTTATCCAACAGCTTTGTTTGCATCACTTGGGATGGAGGGTATCACTGGCTTGATACTTTAGGGACCAGAATGAAAATGTGGAGAACTGCAATGAACTTCAGTCACTTAAAGTGGACCAACACCCAGGATTTTGACTATCCTGGGTCTTGGTCCACTTCGGTGGGGCACCCCCGATCGGGGTGCCCCGCTGTGTGAAACCCCCCCTAACCCCCCGAAAAACTCACCTCTCCCCGCTACCAGCGCCGACGTACAAGCGAGGATCAGGAACGTCTAAGCGGCAGCCGCCGCCGCCGCCGCCTCCCTCGCGTCACTTTCGGCGCGCGCGCGCCCCCGCCGGCCATTCGCAGACGGCCGGCGCGGGCACGCGCACGCCTACAGGAGCGCGAGGGAGGCGAAGATAAGGTAAGGAGTTTGGGGTGTTTGGGGGGGGTTTCACCCCGCGGGTATAGATTCCCGGGCCGATCACCCGTGGGTGTTGGTCCACTTTAAAGCGGACTAAAACCTACATTTTTAACTAGCATCCCTTGAATTGCTCACCCCATGAAGAGCACCTTTGGCCAATTTTTAGTGCTCCTGCTTCACACTAATCCCAGATAATGGCCTTGTTTTAGCTGTAAAGCTCCGCCTCCTCCATTCATTGCCATTGTTGTGTGTGGCAATGATGTCTTTGCCATACCTATGCAATGGCTGAACGTCTGCCATCTCACAGAGGGACAGCAAATAAAAACAGTGTTCTAGGACAATTCAAAAAGCCAAAATATCCATTTCTAGTTCTACACCCTAAGAAGGGAATATCAGCAGGAGCTTTGGCCAAATGTATTTTACAAGTTCGGTGAGTTTTGGTCCGCTTTAAAGAACATCTCTACCCCAACACCCAGGTGCTATGGATTTGAAAAAAAAGAATTGTGCACTTTATTAAGGGTGTAATGGCAAATGTCCCCCAAAAATTAAACCGGACCTTCAGCGTGATTTAATGAAAAGCCCAAACTCTTAAAAAAACTATTCCCCAGCATCTAAAATTAATATATTTTACGTTTTTAGTCACTAACTTATTATTCTTTCCCCCACTGGGCTGCAACTCTGTTCAGGAATTTAGGATACGGGCGCCGCCATCTTGACTCAGAAGCATCACACTTACTGATGAGAGGAGAGCAGGATAAAGTACAGGGGGGCGGGTTATAGATGTGCTTTGCCCAGACAGAGCAGAGCTGGGGTCAGGTAACGGTCGGCAGTCCCAGAATGCAGAGCAGCACAGTCAGGAGGCACTTCCTGTTTGCAGGCTGCCTGATAAGATGGCGGCTTCCATAAGCCGCCATCTTGGATGTTTAAAGGCTCATAACATGCAGTAGATGCAGGTAGGATGATTTTTAATGTCGACAATCTGTATGTACAGGGTGTGGGAAACATATAAGATAGACTCTTATTCAGAGTGAAGGTCCGCTTTAAAGACGTCCTCAACAACTTGCCAGCATGAAAAATATATCCTATTGTTACACATAAGTGTTAATAGCAGTGAGCTACACTGGAGGCTGGAGTAAACAGACAGGCACACAGGAATGGAGCTGCTCACATTGTGATGCAGGCAGGGGGCAGACAGATGTATAATACATAACAGAGGCTAAAAAAATGTCAGCCTTCTGGAAGCCAAACCTAGGAGGGACCAAGTGCATTGGATGTAGGGTAAATGTGTTATTAACTGTTACTCTTCTTTAACCTAAATTAAATCGCTTTTGTATTGCAATCCCTGAGGGGTTAGTTTTGATGGTGATTCTTCACTTTCTTCATTTGTTCCATTCTTCATTCACTTGTGATTGTCAAATGCACCTACTACCCAGTCTACGATCTCTTGTCCCTCTGCTGAGCGGCTTCATGTCCACTGACAAGCAGCATATGAAATGTGGTCACCGCTGCCAGAGGTCACCCAGCAGGCAGTAGTTCAACCTGGTGGGCGTTCAGCAAGGACCTGAAATGGCCAATCCAGTCTACATAAATCTTGTGGTTCGTGGGGGCAGCCATAATGGACTTATGCGTAGAAGCACCTCATTGTCTTCTATTGACATGTATAAGACAAAGCATACCCTCTTCGTTATCTCAATAGAAAACAATAGGGCTACTGTCGCAGGTAATTCCTTCATGGGTGCTCCCATGGACCACAAGAGTTATTTTGACTGGACAGGCCCTTGAAGGCAACAGCGAGGATTTAAAGTAGGCTGCAAGGACTGAAAGAAGATCAGTGCGGACCAGGAGGATGGCAGGGAGGAGGTGACAAGAATCGAAAAGTAATCGTTGAGGTCTTATTTTACTAGCACTGCCCGAATTTAACTGTATTGTACGTCTGTGTGCTCACCTACAACAAATTAGACTCTACAAAACCTGGAGTGGACGTGCAATATACACACCTTTCTCCCAAAGGAAGCACCACTGCAATCATCAATCAGAATTTGATACTTTTAGAAACCAACAATAGGTTGTCCCTGCACCACTCTTGGTTAAAGAGAAATAAGATTGGTGTGCAAAAAATTAGTGTGACAAAAGCAATAGGATTGCAACAAAAGTAGTGTGGGGCCCAGTACCCCACAAAGTTCAAACACCAAAGATCTGCACCACCAATCTATATATCTAGAATTCAATCAGGACATGCAACAATAAAATATATTTCTAATTGTAAATTTATTATTTACATCATATTAAAAATAGAGCTCATCCAACAATTGCTAAAAACCATAATAACTCAACGGGAAAAATCTCAAGCCATAAGAAGGTGTCATTGTGCATAAATGATATAATACAAGGATATATATATGTGAACCAGTGAATAATCAATACAAAAAAAACAACCTATATTCAGAAAATGTGAAAAACTACACAATATTAATTAGAATAATAATAAATCCCACAACTATCATGTGATAAAAAATGTGCATCTAAACTGATCCAATGACCAAACCCAAAAATGATCCTAAAATGAGATAAATTGTGTATAAAGAAATCCTATCACCCAATAGTCTGGCTGGAGATCCCGCTGAGTCCTGGTGCCTCTTTACCCACGCGCTCCGTGGAAACTACCACTTTGCAAGGTGCCAGGAAAGAATTTGATACTTTATTAGTACAAAAAACTAAAAAACATACATACACCACAAGACAAATTAAAACCAACCGGTATGGCCAGAAGACCTTAATCAATAAATAAATATAGCCCCTAAAGGCCTATCAAGTTCATGCCCTATGGGTGAACAAAACTGTATATATTGATGCCTAAAAGGCTATATCCTATCCTTTTGTGCCAGCACAAAAAATCTATATATATATAATATATATGTGCAAATTCATGTATGTAACTAAATATAACTCCCCAAAAATGATTATGTACAAATATATATACATAAGTGTGTACAAAAAGTGCTGTAGTGTAATAACACAAGTTACTAATAATATACAACAATCAATATTTCCTATCTACAATGTAAACATATATCAACCAAAAAACATTATGAATATGTATTTAAAGTGCAAGTGCATGTAAACATCACATAAAACCATCAAAATACCTAATATTGCACAAGAAAACCATCCCAATCAGACTTCAAAATAGAAACAAAAACAATATATGATTAAATGCAAGTGCCGGCAGACAATATGAATAATTAACTCTCACGTCATATGGTATTACCCAGGGCAACGGTCAGGCCAACCTCAATATAGACTACCCGCGCACGCAGCCCCCATGTTGCTTCAAGGGTACGCAGTGGTGCTTCCTTTGGGAGAAAGGTGTGTATATTAATCGTTGGAGGTCTAGGATGCCAATAGGAAGGATCCAATAGCATCGTTGGGACCCAGAGTTTGCCAGCAATGACCTGAATGTCGCATTTCCCAAAATACGATGCACAGATATTATTGTGCTGATGGACTTGATACCGTGGAGCATTTCTGCTATTTTATAGTGGTCATTTTGTGTACTGTTAAATACATCTGCTTAAACCTAAAGACAGGCTTGACTTCCCTGTGTGGGAGATGGCTGAGCACTCACTTGGGATTGGCTGACGGGCCCAGGTTGATTGTTGAAGTCATGATGGGTGTGAGGTGAGGACGTTCCCTGGTTTTCTCCTCGATGTCATCCAAAGAACTGTGAAGGGAAGAGGTTAGATTCCTGAGAGCGATAACCACAAATAGAACACAAATAGCAAGGCAGGGTGCACAGGAGGAATTGCTAGGCAGGTACATGTCAACAGAAAACTTCAAAACAGAGGACAATGTTTTCTCACTGTCTGAACTGCCAGTATGATTGATATCTACAGTATGTGACAGGGGAAAGAGTGGTCATCCTGCTTAGCAACATGCTGAGGCTGCAAATGCCCAGAAGGGACATCTCCTCTGGTCAGGACTCAACAGTATAACTACAGCTAAAGAACAAAGCACATGTACCGTGTTTCCCCGAAAGTAAGACACCGTCTTACTTTCTTTTTATCCCCAAAAGCCCCACTACGTCTTACTTTCGGGGTATGTCTTATATTGGAAAAAATGACAAGCTCACCCCATAGGGTGATCATGATAGTACATGAGCCCCTAGATCTCCCCAGAGGAGTCAAAGACAGATAAAGGGTTGTAACCCTGCCCACATCTAAGTGGACCTAGTTCAAACTGATCAGCTCTGGCTGGGGTTCCGCTTTAAATGTTGGAGCCTTTGCTTGTCCTGTCTGTGCAAGATGGCCACCACAAAGATTCCACAGTCAGACTGTAAAGTAGGGATCACCCAGATGCTGTAGAACTACAATTCCCAGTATGCCTTGCCTTTACAGAGGATAAACAAGGCATGCTGGGACTTGTAGTACTGCAGCATCTGTGTGGGTCAGACAAGTAAGGGTGCTGCAGTAGTTTACAGATGACACAAGGGCAGCATGGAGGGAACCCCCGGCCCAAGCTGCCCCCCTCGTCATACCCCCTGCGTCCCCCTCACATCACCCACCTGCGAGTTCCGCTGTGAATCCGTCTTCTCCCCCCGGCCTCTGACAGCACAGCACCAGCAGAGGGTCAGCCTGGCCCCCTGACGCCGCTCTCTCTCACACACACACACGCGCGCACTTACCGGCACTTCCTGGGTGTTGCGCGAAGGTCGGTGGGCGTGCCCCATGCGCAGGGATGATCTCCACGTCAGGCTCCTCGCAGCACCCGCAGCTGCAGTGAGAGCCTCTGTACCCGGCGCCGCTCGTCTTCTGCTCGCAGCCCCGGATCCACCGCCGCTCGTCTTCTGCTCGCAGCCCCGGATCCACCGCCGCCTCTCCTCCTCTCAGGTAGGTCCCGTTCGACAACAATGTTATTTCCCCGAAAGTAAGACATACGTCTCACTTTCGGGGTACGGCTTATATTAGGCCAACCCTCTGAAACACCCCATACGTCTTACAAACGGGGGTGTCTTACTTTCGGGGAAACACGGTACTATTACATACAATGGTCTCCCTGTATCCCTAATCAAGCTAATTCAATGCTCAGTTTCCACGGAAAATCCTGAAATTGTGATGCTCCGATATCCCCTCCCCCCCACTACCTATGCATTCAGTTTGTGTTTCAATCATCTTTCATGCCATAGAAATGTGTACATATTTTTAGCACCATATGAATCAGGGCAGGGGGTCATTGCCCAGATTCCCTGATACTCCTGTGGGCCAGTCCGAGTCCCCTGGGGCATGCCAAATCAGGACACAGACATAAATGGAAAACCTCAGATCAGTGTTCACTGGGCACATGCCCGCCCATGAAACGATATTGGTTATGTAGGCTGTATGAGCACCTTTTACCCTCTATTTTAGGCTTCTTCTTAAAGTGGACCAACACCCAGGGGGGATCGGCCCGGGAATCTATAAGATTCCCGGACCGATCAGATCCCTCCCCGCGGGGCATCCGAAATCGGGATGTCCCGCGGGAGGAGCCCCCCAGGAGGCCCACAATCCTTACCTTACCGGCGATCCAACGGCGTATGCGCGAGACGCGGCCGCGCCTCTCGCTTCCCTCTAGCAGGGCGCGCTCCTGCGCTGGCCGTTTTGTGAATGGCCGGCGCAGGCGTGCTCCCTGTTAGAGGGAAGCGAGAGACGCAGCCAATGACAGCACTCCGGTATGCGCGTCCAAGCGGCTTTGGACGCGCATACCAGAGCGGCTCTGAGCGCTGTCATTGGCCGGACGAGGTCACGTGGGAGCGGGGAGAGGTGAGTTTTTGCGGCCACCTAAGTGGACCAACACCCAGGATAGTCAAAATCCTGGGTGTTGGTCCACTTTAAACCGGACCTTCAGCATCATTTCATGACTAGCCTAAACCCTTAAACTATTCCACAGTATCTAAAATGAATATACTTCATGGTTTTAGTCACTTCCCCCACCTGGCTGCAACTCTTCAGGACTCTAGGATATGGGCGTCGCCATCTTGCCTCAAAAGCATCACATACTGAGGAAATAAGAGGAGGCAAAAGTGCAGGGGGGAGGAGGTTATAGTTGTGCTTTGCATAAACAGAGCAGAGCTGGGGTCAGGAAACGGACAGCAATCCCAGAATGCAGAGCTGCATAGTCATAAGGCACTTTTTGTTTTCTGGCAGTCTGAGACTCCATGAGCCTTCATCTTGGAAGTTTAAAGGCTCAGAAAATGCAGTAGATACAGGTAGGGTGATTTTTAATGTGAGCAATCTATATGTACAGGGTGTGGGAAACATACAAGATAGACTCTTATTCAGGTTGAAGGTCCGGTTTAAAGTGGACCAAAACCCACCACGATCTTATAGATTCCCGGGCCGATCGATTCCCAAAATCAGGATGCCCCGCTGTGTGAACCCCCCCCCCCCCCCCAGGTCACCCCATACACTTACCTTGTTTCCCAGTCCAATGGCGCATGTGTGAGGCACGGCACATCCCCGCTATCCCCGCGTGAATGGCCAGCGCGAGCACGCTCCCTCTTAGAGGGTAGAGGGGGATGCGCCCATCAGCGTGCTCGGAGTCGCTGTCCTTAGACGACGTGACGTCAGCGGCTCTGAGTGAGCTTATTGTATGATGGCCGCGCCAGTGCTGTAGGACCGGGAAGAGGTGAGTTGACTTTGGCGACCTGGGGGATTTCACGCAGCGGGGCACCCCCAATCAGGGTGCCCCGGGGGAAAGAATCCGAATCAAAATCCTGGGTTTTGGTCCACTTTAAAGAGGAACTCCAAGCTTTTTGTAACCCAGCAACCAAATCTCAGGGGTGGAATTGCTTGCATAGTGGCTAAGGATGCTCCAGTGATAGGAAATCAGCTGGGGGTGGGCAACTTAAAAGCAGAGCAAAACCCAGCACTTCCTCCCCGCATCCCCGTATTCTGAATCGAGATGCCCCATTGTGTGGAACTCCGCCATTTGAGTCAAACACTGTCACACACCCCAAAGGCCAGCCCTATCAGTGCCCCCTCTGGGTGGGGGCCCCCGACAGCTGCCCCGCCTTGCCGGCAGCCGGCCCTGACCCAAGGTTACCTAGAGGCTGGAGTTCCACTTTAGTGTCTGTGTATGGGCCATTGCAATTTAGTATGGTATCGGGGTAAACAGGCCTCCCAGTAACTTTTAGGAAAGTACAGGAAGTCCAGTTTCCATTCCATAATACTACAGCTAAACCCCGAATTGGATGAATGCAAACCTTCACAAACAAGCTGGTAAATGCTCCCAACTGCTCAATCAAAGGCAGTTATCAGTCTTCACAAGGGTTAAAGAGAATGTCCAAGGCCCTTATTTATGAAGGAATAGCGACAGGTAGCGCCTGGTGAGCGACCGGTAATGACGGGCACCGCCACGAGAACGCCGGCTCCCCACCACAATCACACATTTATCAAGCCAATCCTGCTTAGCGACTGAGATAGCGCCATATAGCCACTCATTCATCTCATTCCAGCCTCAACTCATTCCAGCCTCAGCCCACAGCGCCAGCGTCCGACCTTGAACAGCGACAGGTATGACCTCTCTCTACCTGGCGCTCTCCAATGCATTTCAATGGAACAATCTTTAAATATTCATAATTAGTTGTTATTAATGTTCTTTTTTTTTTTTTTTTTAAATGTGAAAAATTCTGTGACCACTTCTGCCATGTTAGTTACTTTTTTAAAGGTAAAAAAAAAAAAAAAATTGTGCAGAATTGATATTACAGGTCTGATATTATTGTATTCATATTACTAAATTCTTTCAAAATTTTTTTTTTTTTGGTTTCCAAAAATATGGTGGTTTGGGGGTTAAAAAACTACTTTTAACACATCGCCGCCAGCGCTCTGGGGTTTAAACATGCATTTCACAGCGCGAGAATTTTTTGAGCGTGATTTTTTGATGAATGTGGTGGGTGCCGGTCGCTCTGACCAGTCGCTATCATGCGCACCCATACATCACGGAACCTGTCAAATAGCGACTCGTCACCCCGTATTCAACATTACTGCACACCGACTCAGTCGCTATCAACAACCGAACAACGGCCAAGCACAGCGACTACTAGCGGGCGCTGTGAAAATACTGCTACAGTCGCTTCCTGCCGCTATTAATGAATCGTCCTCCAAGTATTTTGTAACACTCCCCCCCTACTCTACCTCCCATTCACTGTGCTTAGGCAACATCACTGTACTGTTCTGTTAGTCAAGTCCAGCTGTCACTCCAGTCTACGGCTGCCCCCCCTTCCCACCTCCACTGGCATCAAGGGAGGATTATGGTGATCTATTGAGTTGGTTTATTATTTTAACACCCAGATCTGGCTTAGAACAAGGGGAGGGGTCGCTGTGGGGTAACAAAAAGATTGGACTTCCTCTTTAAAATATTGGACTGGGAATGTATCATTGCAGTCTCACAGGGGGTGACTTCTTGATTCTACCTGCCATGCCCATTGCCATTGGCTGAGAACAGTAAAAGAACAATGCAGACAAAACAATTCAATGTAGCCCTGTGCATGGCCAAAATGTTAGGTCGGGGTTATGTGTTTCAAAACATTTGCAACCATTAGAAAGCCGCCATTTTTTAGAAGCCCAATGTGACCTTTTAGGCATTAGAGATATTGTTGTCATACCTTAGGCAACAGATAACCTAAATCTTCCCCAGGGGTTGAGTCATAATGACAAAGAGGCCGATTCATCAATAGCGCCAGGTAGCGACAGATGAGCAACTGTAGCGTGATTTTTTCAGCGCCAGCCAGTATTCGCTGTGCTTGGCCGGCATTAGCTTGATGACAGCGACTCAGTCGGTGTGCGGTAATGTTGAATACGGGCTGGGGGTCGCTGTTTCACAGGTCCAGCGTTGTATGTGAGCGCCTGACAACGAATGGCCAGAGCGAACGGCTAGCTTCATATTCATCAACAAATCACGCTCCGAATGTGCTGTCGCTGTCCATTCCTTGTTTAAACCCCAGAGCGCTGGCGGCGATGTGTATTAACTAGTTTTTAACCCCTAAACAACCATATTTTTTGAATGTAACATTATACATGTTTTTAGAATCATTTTGTAATATGAATACATTAATCTCAGACCTGTTAGATCAATTCTGCACATATTTTTTTTAATTTTTTTTTTGACTTAAAAATAAATCCTAACATTGCAGAAGTGTTCTCCGATTTTTTGACATTAAAAAAAAAAAAAAAAAAATTATTACCAATTAATTATGAATAATTATAGATTGCTCCATTGAAATGCATTGGACATCGCCAGGGAGCGACAGCTCATACCTGGCGCTGTGAGGGAATTTGCAGCGGCGCTGTGAGGGAATTTGCAGCGGCGCTGTTCGGTCCAGGCGGCTTCATGATGAATGCCGCGCTAGCCGTCGCTCTCGCCGGCGCTAGCCTCATTTTGCTTGATAAATGCGTCATTGTGACCGCCGCCGGGCGTACTTGAGTCGGTAGTCGCCGTTAGCTGCCGCTACCTGGCGCTCGTCAGACACTACCTGGCGCTATCGCTTGATGAATAAGGGCCATAGTTTTGAGCAGCGCGGCATTTTACATCTGTACAAAGTTGTGGGACTATACCCAATATTTTTGGCTGGGCGTGAACTGGTGACAATGGTTTTAGGGGTGTGGCCAGAGGCCTAATTGGACCTCTTTTTCATCTTTAAAAGTTGGGAGGTATGACAATCGGGGTCTTGTGGTTATTTGCCTGGTTACACACAAGCAAGCCTGCAGAGGGAAACCTGTGGAGGTCATAGCAAATAGTTTGTTTATTCATATCACCATTTTGTAGAGCTTTTCAACAACACCTGTTATGTGACGATATGTCTGACCTTATTTGGTCCCTTTCCTATGAACTGGAAATGTAATCGCGTTTATTTATTTACAGCCTGAAGTCCAGATAATAACATGTACTTTAAAGGAAGTAGCTATGAACTGCGATAAGCGTGGAGTGACTGATGATTCCTTTTTTTTTTTTTTTTATTATTTCTAGCTACATTTTATTTTTCACTTTATTCTGGATGTGATTTTAATATATTTATTGTATTTAAAGGAAAACTCTCTTTTTTGTCAGTTTTCTGGTGTTCTGTATTATTGTTTTTCTCTTTTGGAATGTAAAAGAATCATTTGTGTTGTGCCCCCTGACCTGTGATTTACTTATTGGCATACTGTCTCCAAATTTCTCATGTTCCCGGGACTTGGTTTTAGTGCATTGGCCTGAGAGTGGCCTTGAGTAATAACTGACTGACTACAAGTCAGAATTACTTAATTATTGTAACAGGTGAGCTCATCAGCAGCTTTGACTATGAGGCCGATTCATTAACAGCGGCAGGTAGCGACAGTTGAGCGACTGTAAAGGTATTTTCAGAGCGCCCGCTAGCAGTCGCTGTGCTTGGCCGTTGTTCGGTAGTTGATAGCGACTCAGTCAGTTTGCCGTAATGTTGAATAATGGGTGAGGAGTCGCTATTTGACAGGTTCTGTGCTGTATGGGAGCGCATGATAGCGACTGGTCAGAGAGACCGGCTTCCACCATATTCATTAACAAATCACGCTCAAAAAATTCTCGCACTGTGAAATGCATGCTTAAACCCCAGAGCGCTGGCGGCGATGGGTTAAAAGTAGTTTTTTAACCCCCAAACAACCATATTTTTGGAAACCAAAAAAAACAAGTTTTTAAAATAATTTAGTAATATGAATACATTAATATCAGACCTGTAATATCAATTCTGTACAATTTTTTTTTAAATAATATTTAAAAATGGCAGAAGTGGTCACAGAATTTTTCACATTTAAAAAAAAAATATATATATATTAATAACAATTAATTATGAATATTTAAAGATTGTTCCATTGAAATGCATTGGAGAGCGCCAGGTAGCGAGAGGTCATACCTGTCGCTGTTCAAGGTCGGCTGCTGGCGCTGTGGGCTGAGGCTGGAATAATGATGAATGAGTGGCTATATGGCGCTATCTCAGTCGCTAAGCAGGATTGCCTTGATAAATGTGTGATTGTGGTGGGGAGACGGCGTCATTACCGGCCGCTCACCAGTCGCTACCTGTCGCTATCCCTTGTTAAATAAGGGCCTATGTCTAAGCAGAATAATGATCTCTCCAGGTTAGAACGCTACCAGCAACTCTTTATCTACAGAAACACAAGATTAGTTCCCTCCAATCCTGAAGAAGTTGAATTTCAGCCTTAGCCAATCAGATGATTATCAAGCCAAAGTGAAGAATTAATACATTAAATGCACCAGACAATGTACATTGCTAATGCATTGTTGCTAGGGGAAACTGTTTTCTTGTATAACACAGAGTTGCAAACAAATAGAAAAAAAATAACTTTAGAACTTTAAGGTGGACCAAAACCCAGTATTTTGACTATCCTGGTTTTGGTCCTTTCCTTTGCTGTCTGAAACCCCCCAGATCGGCAAGCGCAACTAACCTTTTCCCGGTCCTATGGCGCATGTGCGGCCGCTCGTCCAATCAGCGCGCTCGAGCTGGTAACTTCACAACGTCTAAAGCCAGAGGCTCCATACGCACTGGCGGCCGCATCCCCTGCTTCCCTTTAACAGGGAGCGTGCCCACGCTGGCCACGCCACCAGACTGATAGGTAACACCATCATCTTACATTGTCCTTTACTCCCATGGCAAATGTGCAGGACTTCGAAAGCCTGCTTTTCTCACTTGCTGAGGCTAATGGGTGCATGCATGGTGGGGAAACAAGGACAATGATGTGAGCGTAAATGCGTGGCACAGGCGCCCTGCTAGAGGGATAGTGAGGATGCGGCCGCAGAACGCGCAAGCGCCATTGGACCGAAAAGGAAGGTAAGTGTATGTGCGACCTGGGGGTTTCACACAGCGGGGTATCCCGATTCTGGATGCCCCGGGGGGAGGGAATCAATCGGCCTGGGAATCTTATTACACAGATTCTGGGTCAGTTTTGATTATTATAATGTCTACGTGTACAAGTTGAGGTTTCATGATCACAGGAGACGTGGGGTGCCACTGGTGCTGTGGCAATAAAGAGCTCACATCATTGCCGCAGCAATGTCCTTGTTTCCCCACCATGCATGCACCCATTAGCCTCAGCGAGTGAGAGAAGCAGGCCTCCGAAGTCCTGCACATGTGCCATGGGATTAAAGTGGACCAACACCCAGGATTTTGACTATCCTGGGTTTTGGTCCACTTCAGGGGGGCGCCCCGATTAAGGGTGCCCCGCTGTTTGAAACCCCCCAGAAAGCCCCCAAAACTCACTTCACCACGCTCCCACGTGGCCGCGCTGACCAATCACCGCCGACGGACAAGCGGGGGACAGCGGCGGACAACACAGCGCGTCCGCCGCCGCCTCCCGCGTGCCCCTCTGACAGTGCGCGCGCCCGCGTCGGCCATTCACAAACGGCCGGCGCAGGCGCGCGCACGTCTAGAGGGGCGCGCGGGAGGCGGCGGCGGCCGCCGCCGATGACGTAGGTTTTTTGGGGGTTTTGGGGGGGGGACATCCTGATCTCGGATGTCCCACGGTGAGGGAGGTGATCGGCCCGGGAATCTTATATCTTTAAAGGACAATGTAAGATGATGGTGTTACTTATTAGTCTGGTAATGTCTTAGGGCTTTATTTCTGAAGGGATAGCGACAGGTAGCGACAGGTGAACGCCGGACACGGCACACAATTCCACATTTATGAAGCCGAATCTGGTGAGCGACTAGAACAACGCCATGTAGCCCCCGATTCATCATTATCCCAGGCTCAGCGTACAGCGCCGGCGTTCAGTCTTGCAGAGCGCCGCTTCTTACCTGTCGCTCCCTGGCGCTCTCCCATACATTTCTATGGACAATCCTTAAATCCCTTTCCTGATCTCAATTTTTTTTTTTTTTTATTAAAAAACTCAAATCTTTCCGACATGTATCCTGGCCTAGAAAATTACATTTTTTTAAAACTTTTTGATTAATAATATTTTTATGCAGAATTGTCCTTACATGTCTGGTATTAAAATGTTCGTGTTACAATGTAATAACAATGTAATTCCATGTTTTTGCATTGTTACTAGTGGATACATGTTCAAAAACAGACTTTAATCACACAGCCTCTGGCGCTATGGGCTACAACAACCCGATTTTGAGCGCCGGCGCTGTTTAAGGCTGTTTTTTTGATGAATGTGAGTCAGTCGCACTTAGCTGGCGCTACCGTTCGCTCCCATACAGCGTACTACTACGACTCACACAACATATTTATCAATGCCGGACAGCGACTGAGGCGCTCTGAAACAACTAACCATGGCTGAGCACAGCGACTACTCGCTTTGAAATCCGCTCTACAGACGCTTATTTGTCGCTACCTGGCGTTAGTAATGATTCAGCCTGCCAGTATTTTCAGGATCACCATGACGGCGGGCTCACAGTGATGTCCAAGTGCGCCCGGCAAGCCCAGTTGAGCGTGGTGGCGGAGGAAAGACAGGAAGCAACTTTTAGATAACAGGTTGCACTGTAAACATACAAGATGCGGCGATGATGATCAAAACAGGTTTGACAAATTTATTTGGTATGAAAACAGTGTCAAACAAATTGTGTTTTGGAAACAATTCTAAACCAATTACTGGGAGTTTTTTCAGGACGCTTTGCTCCTCCTTTTAAATGAACCAGTTGAGTAGGTATGTGTCCATCAAGGGAAAGCGAAAGTGGAAATACATTTTTATTTTATTTAGTGCAAAACCAGTTTACGCAGACAAAACATACATCAGAATGGCATCAACCAGGTAGGGCAGCCAATGCCAGTCCGCTCACTGGGTAGAAACATAGGACAAAGACCTTCGCCTTGATTCAATAAGAGTTGAAAAAAATTCTCATGGTAGTAAAAAATTCAATTTATGGGAAAAAAGCCTGAGAATGTCACTTTTAGTGAATCACCAGATAGGAATAAAATGAAAGTCAATGTCATTTTTTTACTCTTGAAAAAAGTATTGAACTTTTTACCCATTTTTACCTGTAGTAACAAAGTGCCATTGACTTTCATTGTCTTCCTATCTGGTGATTCACTAACTGTGAAATTCTCAGGCAGAGCTGGGAGAAGAGAGATGGGATGGGACAGAGCTGGGAATAGAGAGATTGGATGGGACAGAGCTGGGAATAGAGAGATGGGATGGGACAGAGCTGGGAGAAGAGAGATGGGATGGGACAGAGCTGGGAATAGAGAGATGGGATGGGACAGAGCTGGGAATAGAGAGATGGGATGGGACAGAGCTGGGAATAGAGAGATGGGATGGGACAGAGCTGGGAATAGAGAGATGGGATAGGACAGAGCTGGGAATAGAGAGATGAGATGGGACAGAGCTGGGAGAAGAGAGATGGGATGGGACAGAGCTGGGATAATAGAGAGATGGAATGGGACAGAGATGGGAATAGAGAGATGGGATGGGACAGAGCTGGGAGAAGAGAGATGGGATGGGACAGAGCTGGGAATAGAGAGATGGGATGGGACAGAGCTGGGAAAAGAGAGAGATGGGATGAGACAGAGCTGGGAATAGAGAGATGGGATGGGGCAGAGCTGGGAATAGAGAGATGGGACAGAGCTGGGAATAGAGAGATGGGATGGGACAGAGCTGGGAATAGAGAGATGGGATGGGACAGAGCTGGGAATAGAGAGATGGGATGGGACAGAGCTGGGAATAGAGAGATGGGATGGGACAGAGCTGGGAATAGAGAGATGGGATGGGACAGAGCTGGGAGAAGAGAGATGGGATGGGACAGAGCTGGGAATAGAGAGATGGGATGGGACAGAGCTGGGAAAAGAGAGAGATGGGATGAGACAGAGCTGGGAATAGAGAGATGGGATGGGACAGAGCTGGGATAATAGAGAGATGGAATGGGACAGAGCTGGGAGAAGAGAGATGGGACAGAGCTGGGAAAAGAGAGATGGGATGGGACAGAGCTGGGAGAAGAGAGATGGAATGGGACAGAGCTGGGAGAAGAGAGATGGAATGGGACAGAGCTGGGAGAAGAGAGATGGGATGAGACAGAGCTGGGAGAAGAGAGATGGGACAGAGCTGGGAATAGAGAGATGGGATGGGACAGAGCTGGGAGAAGAGAGATGGGATGGGACAGAGCTGGGAATAGAGAGATGGGATGGGACAGAGCTGGGAGAAGAGAGATGGGATGGGACAGAGCTGGGAATAGAGAGATGGGATGGGACAGAGCTGGGAGAAGAGAGATGGGATGAGACAGAGCTGGGAGAAGAGAGATGGGATGGGACAGAGCTGGGAGAAGAGAGATGGAATGGGACAGAGCTGGGAGAAGAGAGATGGAATGGGACAGAGCTGGGAGAAGAGAGATGGGATGAGACAGAGCTGGGAGAAGAGAGATGGGACAGAGCTGGGAATAGAGAGATGGGATGGGACAGAGCTGGGAGAAGAGAGATGGGATGGGACAGAGCTGGGAGAAGAGAGATGGAATGGGACAGAGCTGGGAGAAGAGAGATGGGATGGGACAGAGCTGGGAGAAGAGAGATGGGACAGAGCTGGAAGAAGAGAGATGGAATGGGACAGAGCTGGGAGAAGAGAGATGGGACAGAGCTGGAAGAAGAGAGATGGAATGGGACAGAGCTGGGAGAAGAGAGATGGGATGAGACAGAGCTGGGAATAGAGAGATGGGATGGGACAGAGCTGGGAGAAGAGAGATGGGATGAGACAGAGCTGGGAGAAGAGAGATGGGATGAGGCAGAGCTGGGAGAAGAGAGATGGGATGGGACAGAGCTGGGAATAGAGAGATGGGATGGGACAGAGCTGGGAGAAGAGAGATGGGATGGGGCAGAGCTGGGAATAGAGAGATGGGATGGGACAGAGCTGGGAGAAGAGAGATGGGATGGGACAGAGCTGGGAATAGAGAGATGGGATGGGACAGAGCTGGGAGAAGAGAGATGGGATGGGACAGAGCTGGGAATAGAGAGATGGGATGGGACAGAGCTGGGAGAAGAGAGATGGGATGGGACAGAGCTGGGAGAAGAGAGATGGGACAGAGCTGGAAGAAGAGAGATGGGATGGGACAGAGCTGGAAGAAGAGAGATGGAATGGGACAGAGCTGGGAGAAGAGAGATGGGATGGGAGTCATGGGACAAAGCAGGGAACAGAGATGGGATGGGACAGAGCTAAGGAAAGAGAGTTGAAGCAGGGAAAGGTGGGTTTTTACAGGTGCCCTGGGGGGTTCACACAGTGGGGGCATCCCGATTCAGGATGCCCCAGGGAAAAGCTGACTGGCGATAAAAGGCGCGCTCAGTCATCTGCAACTATCCCAGGAGGCTGAGCGACGCACAATCATAAACGTCCTGCTTCATGCACTGTTTTATATCCGCTGGGCAGCTGCAAACAGAACTATGCAGGGCCAAACTAATGCATAGTCCTGCTTGTTGCTGCCCGGAGGATATTAAGCAATGCACTGCAGAACTCCTTTTACTTGAACGCCGCTCAGCCTCCTGCGATCGAAGCAGACAGCTGAGCCGGCTGCTCCTCCATAAATCACCCACTTGCTGTCTTTCCTCCCGGACTGCCGGCCCCGCCCGCTGCCTTCCATCCTGGCCGACGGCCCCGCCCACTGCCTTCCGTCATGGTCTCCGACCCTGCTCACTGCCTTCCTTCACGGTCTCTGACCCCACCCACTGCTTTCCCCTCCACCCGGCTGCCGGCCCCGCCCGCTGCCTTCCCTCCCCGTCTTCGGCCCCGCGCGCTGCCTTCCCTCCCAGCCACCGGTGACAATATCCACCGACACCCGTCTCTGCTCCCACCCTCCTGACCATGGGGTCTGGAATCCTAGCGGCCCCGCGGGTTGAATACCCCTGCCTTAGAGGGAACAGTGCCGTGCACCCGGCGTATAAGACGACCCCCCCACTTGTAAGCATGTTTTTCAGGGGCAGAAAGTCGTCTTATACGCCGGCAAATACGGTACTCCTTTCTACACTGTAGTAAAAGCTGCCATTGTCTTTTATTGTCTTTTTATCTGGTGATTCAGTAACATTGATATTCTCAGGATTTTTTCTCATGAACTGAATTTTTTTACTACCCTGAGAATTTTTTTCAACTCTTATTGAATCGAGGCCCATGTGTCAGAAAAACTATATGAGATCCCACTAGTGTAGCGTGGGGAAAAAAAGAAGAGCGAAAGTGAGTCAAGCAATTCGATAAAGGACATAAGCGGCACTACAAAGGAAGATACTGACTTAAACTAGACTAGACAAAGCTAAACAGGGGATGACAGGACAGGCCCAGTCAGGAGTGGATGCTAAACCAGCACTCAGACATACCTGGTAGCTGTAACCATAAAAAGGTAGCAGGTTAGGTTTTAACCACGTTTTTTTTTTTTTAGGAAAATGATCTTTAGGGTAATTCCCCTTTGAATGGTATTTTATATTATATTTATATATTACATTGGTATTTTATATTATATTATATAAAATATATAATATATTATATTTTAAAAGCTTCTATTATTGTGTGCCATTATGATGTGGTCAAGGTGCTGAGCTTATCTGTTATTTTTTTTCTTTTCTATGTGTTATAAAAACTAGCAACAAAGTGTTAACCTTGGCCAAAGCTGTTAATGAGCTCACCTGTTACAGTGGAAGCATTCTGGGATTTGTAGTCAGAAAGTATACTAAGAGGCCGATTCATCAATAGCGCCAGGTAGCGACAGATGAGCGACTGTAGCGTGATTTTTTCAGCGCCAGCCAGTATTCGCTGTGCTTGGCCGGCATTAGCTTGATGACAGCGACTCAGTCGGTGTGCGGTAATGTTGAATACGGGCTGGGGGGTCGCTGTTTCACAGGTCCAGCGTTGTATGTGAGCGCCTGACAACGAATGGCCAGAGCGAACGGCTAGCTTCATGTTCATCAACAAATCACGCTCCGAATGTGCTGTCGCTGTCCATTCCTTGTTTAAACCCCCGAGCGCTGGCGGCGATCTGTATTAACTAGTTTTTAACCCCTAAACAGCCATATTTTTTGAATGTAACATTATACATGTTTATAGAATCATTTTGTAATATGAATACATTAATCTCAGACCTGTTAGATCAATTCTGCACATTTTTTTTTTTTTTTTTTTTGACTTAAAAATAAATCCTAACATTGCAGAAGTGGTCTCCGATTTTTTGACATTAAAAAAAAAAAAAAAATTATTACCAATTAATTATGAATAATTATAGATTGCTCCATTGAAATGCATTGGACAACGCCAGGGAGCGACAGCTCATACCTGGCGCTGTGAGGGCTTCATGATGAATGCCGCGCTAGCCGTCGCTCTCGCCGGCGCTAGCCTCATTTTGCTTGATAAATGCGTCATTGTGACCGCCGCCGGGCGTACTTGAGTCGGTAGTCGCCGTTAGCTGCCGCTACCTGGCGCTCGTCAGACACTACCTGGCGCTATCGCTTGATGAATAAGGGCCTTTGAGCGTTACAAAAGGACAAGAAAGTCACTAATGCTTTACCAAGACAAAACCAAAGGGATATATGAAACTAGGAAGCAGCATGCTGATAAGTATGTCACAGGTCTGGGAGCACAAAACACAAATGTTTATTTTACATTCCAGAAGAGGAAAGCAATATCTGGTGGGAGGCACCCAGCACTCCCTCTATTTATTCAGAATGGATTGCCTATTCTGACTGTCTCTCACTTGACAATCTATTCTGATTGGAGGAGACATGCACCGTGGGATCGTCAGAGAGCGGAGAATACTGGCCATACTATGTGTGTGTGTGGAGGGTGTTCACACAAAGCGAGTGAAAACCCTGGGTTTGGGACCGCTTTAGGTCCTGGGGGCAATCAGTCCTGGTTAGGGCGCAGTGTCTTCTGGCAAATGTGGCAGCGTGAATTGGTGATCAGCACATGACCAACAACTGGTTATCTGCAATTTTTACACCAATGTTGCTTTTTAAATTATGTCACAAATCTCATCTAGCCCTTAAAGTGGACCAAAACCCAGGATTTTGACTATCCTGGGTTTTGGACCTTTCCCCCGGAGCACCCCGCTGTGTGAAACCCCCCAGATCGCCAATGCCAACTAACCTCTTTCCGGTCCTACGGCGCAGCACATCCGCTCGTCCAATCAGCGTGCCAGGCATTTGTGAATGGATGGCGTGGGCACGCGTCCTGCTAGAGGGATAGCGGGGATGCGGCTGCGTCTTGCACATGCGCCGTTAGACCGAGAAACAAAGTAAGTGTATGGGGCGACCTGGGGGTTTCACACAGCGGGGCATACTGATTTTGGATGCCCCGGAGGGAGGGAATCGACCAGCCTGGGAATTTTATAGATTCCCGGGCTGATGAGCGTGGGTTTTGGTCCACTTTAAAGAAGCACTATGGCAAAAAATGGCCCACTGATATAAAATCTATATAAATATGCAGGAGGAGGGGTCACTTATACACCCGACATCAAGAAATATCCTGCCAGGCTTGTTTTTTTTTTATTTTAATGGAAGGTTCTGTCACCCCTAATAGAGTAAACCTGTCACCCCTGGATTTTATTCTTACCACGAAAGTATAAACCACAAGTTTGGTGGGAGTTTTATTCAATTCGAGTGTAAAGGTGACCCCTTCTCTCATTGTCCGTCGTGTTTATATGGATTTTGAATATTACACAATTTAGCAATAGTGCTCCTTTAAAGTGGATTTTGACTATCCTGGGTTTTGGCCCTTTTCTCCAGGGCACCCCGCCCCGGGGGTCCCTGGAGTAGAAGGGGAAGCCCTGGGATACCTTGGGTGGGGTGAATAGGGTTAGATGGGAGATATATTGAGGAGTGCACAGTGGGGATGTAGTTACTTGAGGAGGCCGCTAGGTCGGATAAAGAATTGAAAAGGTAGTTTAAAGTGGAACAAAACAGAGGTTTGATTACTTTCCTGGGTTTCATTCCTCTTCCTTGGATCATCCCAAATCAGGATGCCCCACTGTGTGAAACCCTCCAAATCCCCTGATCTGCTTAACTCCACCCCCGTCCAACGGGAAACTCTCCAGTCCAGTAATTCGACAAGAGGCTCTGATTGAGATGAATGGGGAGCGCGCGCTCCCGCCCCAGCTTATCTGAATGGGCACTCGCACAAGGCCGGGAATGCGGGAGCTCCCCATTGTCAACAATCAGAGCCG
Source organism: Gastrophryne carolinensis (assembly GCA_027917425.1). Classification (NCBI taxonomy): domain Eukaryota; kingdom Metazoa; phylum Chordata; class Amphibia; order Anura; family Microhylidae; genus Gastrophryne; species Gastrophryne carolinensis. The sequence continues at coordinate 25,873,484 of CM051243.1, read as the reverse complement.
TTTGGCAAATCATGTCATTTGAGCAAACTCTTTGATAACTTTTGCCCTTATTCATCAAGCGATAGCGCCAGGTAGTGTCTGACGAGCGCCAGGTAGCGGCAGCTTACGGCGACTACCGACTCAAGTACGCCCGGCGGCGGTCACAATGACGCATTTATCAAGCAAAATGAGGCTAGCGCCGGTGAGAGCGACGGCTAGCGCGGCATTCATCATGAAGCCGCCTGGACCGAACAGCGCCGCTGCAAATTCCCTCACAGCGCCAGGTATGAGCTGTCGCTCCCTGGCGATGTCCAATGCATTTCAATGGAGCAATCTATAATTATTCATAATTAATTGGTATTATTTATTTTTTTTTTTTGAATGTCAAAAAATCGGAGACCACTTCTGCAATGTTAGGATTTATTTTTAAGTAAAAAAAAAAATTTAAAAAAAAATGTGCAGAATTGATCTAACAGGTCTGAGATTAATGTATTCATATTACAAAATGATTCTAAAAACATGTATAATGTTACATTCACAAAATATGGTTGTTTAGGGGTTAAAAACTAGTTAATACACATCGCCGCCAGCGCTCTGGGGTTTAAACAAGGAATGGACAGCGCCAGCACATTCGGAGCGTGATTTGTTAATGAATAGGAAGCAAGCCGTTCGCTCTGGCCATTCGTTGTCAGGCGCTCACATACAACGCTGGACCTGTGAAACAGCGACACCCCAGCCCGTATTCAACATTACCGCACACCGACTGAGTCGCTGTCATCAAGCTAATGCCGGCCAAGCACAGCGAATACTGGCTGGCGCTGAAAAAATCACGCTACAGTCGCTCATCTGTCGCTACCTGGCGCTATTAATGAATCGGCCTCTTTGTCCCCCACCTTACAGGCATTTTGGAGCCAAAAACGCAACAAATCATATGAATGCTACAGTTTTGATAGGAAGGGTTTCAAAACAGAGGGAGAGGAAGGAATTGCATTATGAGTGGCTGATCTGGCCTTTTTCGATTGTTTTGGACAGTGTACTGATTAGAGAACTAAATCTAATGCAGCCTCTACGGGCTTCACAGATTTTGCAATTGGCTTGGCCAATTGTAAATAACTCACTCATCTGACCTGCATTTAAAAGCTTTTCAAAGACCTTTTGTTCACTGTGTGAATAAGAGACTGATTTTTCTGCATAACACTACGTCTGACGAAGAGAACTAAGTATTCCTGAAAGCTTACCTTAAATGCACTCAGTCTTAAAAGCTATTGCCTTAATTGCTCACTTTCTACTGCTCTTAGTGGCTAACATGGCTAACGCATTAGTGCTAGATATCTTAGGCACACTAGGGGGCTAAAGGCCCCCAGGAAATACCTGGAAGAAGGCAATATAATAACCCTCAACATTTCTGCAGTGCTCTTATAGCGGAATTACGCTGCGGTGCCGTCACTGTTCATGTCCAGCCAGAGAACGCTAATGGATTGACAGTGGTTATATGAATAGTGGTTGGGTTGAGTACAGGCCCCACAGACATTTGGAAAGGCAGCTATCAAGCCCAACCCTTTGGCCAGCTTACCCCCCCCCCCCCTCATTGAGTAGAGAAACCCACATAACCATAAGGGGGAAGCTGCTATAGTTTTCATTCACCCATGACACCCACCAAATCCTGCTGGCATTAGAGCTAGTGGTGTATTGCTCTATTCAGAATCACTTGAAAGTATTATTGTAGGCTGTCAGAAAAACGTACTTACCTTTTTTCCGTAAAGCAATAAACCAGTGCAGCATGGGCTCCCAGCATGCTGCAGTTCTGCAGATGCACTGGTTCCACAGTTGTCTCCTTCCCTGACCCCATGGGCCGCGATGCAGTTGCTACCTCTGCACCTCCAGTAGTAACACAGCTGCTGGGGATATGGTGATCTTTTTTAATGGCCTATAAAATTCTAGGGTCAGAAGCTACCCTGTGGATGAAGTGTCGCAGACAAGGTAAGATAACCTGGCAAGCGGTGTGGTATCTCAAATTACGATGCCCTAGAGACAGGGACCAAAACCAGGGACCAGGTAAAATCATGTGTTTTCACCTTTTAAAGAGGAAGTAAAATAAAGTCACCACTTCCCCATTCACTTGTCACTCACTCACATGACTGCTGGCAACTATTCAGCTGTGATGTGCAAGTCTAATTGGCAAACCCAATTGCTCACTAGCAGTCACAGGATTGTCACAGCCATAATAAGAATGTGGAAGTGGTAAGCACTGGGGACTTGACTTTAGTTCCTCTCTAAAGCAGAGGGTTGTTGCATTCCTCACCCCTGGGCATCCCAATTTCATACTCATCTGGTCTATGCACAGCAAGTATATGTCTAATAGACCCTTAGTTGATGTCGAGGAATAGTGGTGGGTCACTAGTTGCTCTGCAACAGGAACATTCAAGGGTGAGTATGATGCCCACTGTCTGAGTATTTTGGGGGGCCTACAGTGAATGGGCAACTGAAATCGAAATGCTGGGATGTGGTCGGAAATACATGACTGGCTAATCTTGCCTAAAGGGCCATTTTATGGCTATAGTCAACTGAGTGCAGGGACAGGCTTCTACTAGCCACATAAACCGCTTTCAGTTAACTACGCCGAAGGGGGTGGGGGTTATACGTGAAGTGGAGCTACATCTTTCCAGGGTTAGACTTACCAGAAGTGTAAATCAGATTTTAGGGTGCAGGCTAAATCCTCTAAATTAACCACTTTAACCAAAAAGAAAAATCTTTCAATACTTCAAAAACGAGAAAATAATAATAGTACAAACCATAAGCTGTCCAGGACATAATATGTAAAACGCAGTCCTATCTGCGGCTTCTGCAGAGGACAGAATGCTATTAAACCTCAATGGATTCAGCAGTATGCTACCATCCGCAACCAATTAGAATTCATTGTGCACTTTGCTTCATATGCGGCTACTAGCTTCTCTGTAACGTATTGTTTTCTACACATTGAAAGAAAAACCTGTGAGTCCTGCTGAGCAAGTTGCTGTAAAATACTGTTGATGCCAACCAAAATCATTCTATTAATATGATTTTTTTTTTCTCTGTTCCTGCACTTTAAACCAACAATTTTCCCAATTTCACTTGGGCTGAAGGAACAGAGATAAATCACATGGATTGAATGGTTTGGGATGATGCTGTAATCTTTGACCATCATTACAAATGTGTAGTTCTTAGCGGGCGGCCACATTGTGCATCTTAGTGGGCGGCCACATTGTGCATCTTAGCGGGTGGCCACATTGTGCATCTTAGCGGGCGGCCACATTGTGCTTCTTAGTGGGAGCCACATTGTGCATCTTAGCGGGCGGCCACATTGTGCATCTTAGCGGGTGGCCACATTGTGCATCTTAGTGGGTGGCCACATTGTGCATCTTAGCGGGTGGCCACATTGTGCATCTTAGCGGGCGGCCACATTGTGCTTCTTAGCGGGTGGCCACATTGTGCATCTTAGCGGGCGGCCACATTGTGCTTCTTAGCGGGAGCCACATTGTGCATCTTAGCGGGTGGCCACATTGTGCATCTTAGCGGGCGGCCACATTGTGCTTTTTAGCGGGAGCCACATTGTGCATCTTAGCGGGTGGCCACATTGTGCATCTTAGCGGGAGCCACATTGTGCATCTTAGCGGGCGACCACATTGTGCTTCTTAGCGGGAGCCACATTGTGCATCTTAGCGGGCGGCCACATTGTGCTTCTTAGCGGGCGGCCACATTGTGCATCTTAGCGGGCGGCCACATTGTGCTTCTTAGCGGGAGCCACATTGTGCATCTTAGCGGGTGGCCACATTGTGCTTCTTAGCGGGAGCCACATTGTGCATCTTAGCGGGAGCCACATTGTGCATCTTAGCGGGAGCCACATTGTGCATCTTAGCGGGTGGCCACATTGTGCATCTTAGCGGGCGGCCACATTGTGCTTTTTAGCGGGAGCCACATTGTGCATCTTAGCGGGTGGCCACATTGTGCATCTTAGCGGGAGCCACATTGTGCATCTTAGCGGGCGACCACATTGTGCTTCTTAGCGGGAGCCACATTGTGCATCTTAGCGGGCGGCCACATTGTGCTTCTTAGCGGGCGGCCACATTGTGCATCTTAGCGGGCGGCCACATTGTGCTTCTTAGCGGGAGCCACATTGTGCATCTTAGCGGGTGGCCACATTGTGCTTCTTAGCGGGAGCCACATTGTGCATCTTAGCGGGAGCCACATTGTGCATCTTAGCGGGAGCCACATTGTGCATCTTAGCGGGTGGCCACATTGTGCATCTTAGCGGGTGACCACATTGTGCTTCTTAGTGGGAGCCACATTGTGCATCTTAGCGGGTGGCCACATTGTGCATATTAGTGGGCGGCCACATTGTGCTTCTTAGTGGGAGCCACATTGTGCATCTTAGCGGGTGGCCACATTGTGCATCTTAGCGGGTGACCACATTGTGCTTCTTAGTGGGAGCCACATTGTGCATCTTAGCGGGTGGCCACATTGTGCATATTAGTGGGCGGCCACATTGTGCTTCTTAGTGGGAGCCACATTGTGCATCTTAGCGGGTGGCCACATTGTGTTTCTTAGTGGGAGCCACATTGTGCATCTTAGCGGGTGGCCACATTGTGCTTCTTGGCGGGAGCCACATTGTGCATCTTAGTGGGCGGCCACATTGTGCATCTTACCGGGCGGCCACATTGTGCATCTTAGTGGGTGGCCACATTATGCTTCTTAGTGGGAGCCACATTGTGCATCTTAGCGGGCGGCCACATTGTGCATCTTAGTGGGTGGCCACATTATGCTTCTTAGTGGGAGCCACATTGTGCATCTTAGCGGGCGGCCACATTGTGCATCTTAGCGGGAGGCCACATTGTGCTTCTTGGCGGGAGCCACATTGTGCATCTTAGTGGGCGGCCACATTGTGCATCTTAGTGGGCGGCCACATTGTGCTTCTTAGCGGGCGGCCACATTGTGCATCTTACCGGGCGGCCACATTGTGCATCTTAGCGGGAGGCCACATTGTGCATCTTAGCGGGAGCCACATTGTGCATCTTAGTGGGCGACCACATTTTCCTCCAGCCAAAGTAAGCTTCCCACTTAGCCTTCCCATACCCCCTGTAAGTAGAGGCCATGTACATGCCCACGCTCTCCAGTAAATGCCAGTCTGTTCTCGCTTGCATATCCATCAGTAAGTACCTATAGGTGCATCTTTGCCATTCTCCATTCATATCTTCTCAATAAGTAACCTATATATGCTGCTCTGTACCATTTAGCCCATTAAAGAGGACCTCGCAACACAGGGCATCCTGATTCGGATACCCTCCTGCACCCCCCAGAAAGCCTTCATCTGACTGCTGGAGGTCAATCAAGTTTTCCATGCTTGCAGGCAGTTAGGTGTAATGTCGCCAAGCAAACCTGATTCGTTGACTTGGTCATGTGGGGCCAGTGAGCCATGCTGAAACATGGGAAAGGGATGTACAGTTGTTATCATTTTCTGGCTCTCCAGGAATTAAAAAAAAAGACCCTTAACTGTCAGCCTGCTTCGTTCCCCTACCTTGGGCTTCTGCCGTCTGGTATCAGCTTGTTTCCAGACTCTCAGCATCCCATGCTGATCAGCGAGGCTGGAAGAGAAGTGCACTGATAGCATTCGAGCTATCAGCGCTGTTACTGGAGGGCTGCAGCTGGATTCTGTGGGATCAAACCTAGTGCTGGTTGTTATTTTCGTATCCTATGCAGGGACACATACAGTACATCTACCCCCCAGTAAGTGGCCATACCCATCCTTCACCTTGTTGTCCTCCAGATGCAATGTGAAAAAGCACAGGGTTACCTGTTCACCTGTCATCTGGGTCCCTCTAGTAATGCCTATGCTGTAGTGATGGCAGCCCTACAGTAATCACCCACAGAAGAAAGAAATGCTCTTACCTGAAGAATCATATGCTGCTGGCAGCAGTGGCGACAGCGTCTCAGCCTCTGAATTACCTGTAGCTAATAGGCAGACTTGTTTTTGAGCTGAAGAGGGAGGGAAGAATGTGGCTATGGGTGGAGGCAGAGGAGGAGGGTGCTGTGCTGGGAATAGGGGTGGGGGACAGTGTGAAGGTCAAATGTATTTTTCTCAAGGAGCGGCTGAAGTTGGGCAAGTTAATGTGTAAGCCCTCGGTGTTCGATCACTTGTTATAAGGAATTATGAGAGTGCCAAGTCACTTTTATAACCGCTCAGGTGTATTCAGTACAGGTTCTGTCACTGCAGTAAGATTGCAGGGGGGGGGGGGGGGAGAATGCCGCTCTGGCCACAGGTAGAGAAAATCCAGAAATACAGGGCGGACGTTGAATAGGACGTACAGTTCTGTAGATTAGCATGGAAAAGATGTGATAAAGAATGACACATAATCGGTCACACATTTTATACGTTTAGTGCATGACCAGAAAAAGTTTTACGCTTTTTGTCAACCGAGACAGGTGACTTTTTCCTTATAGTCAGCATAGACATGACTGTGCTGTGTACACATCGCCATCTGCTGGAAAACTGAAAAACTGCAGGAATTTCCACCCAGGAAAATCACCTGGACGTGTCAAAGCGGCGTCAAAGCTCAGCGGCTCCGTGCACGCTGGCGGCCGCATCTCGCGCTTCCCTCTAACAGGGAGCGGCCCGCGCCGGCCATGCACAAATGGCCGGCGCGGGTACGTGGCCTGCTAGAGAGAACAGCGGCGCGGCCCTCGCATGCGCCGTTGGACCGGGATTCAGGTAAGGTTTGCGGGCGTCCTGGGGGGTGTCACACAGCGGGACATCCCGATTTTGGATGCCCCACGGGGAGGCAATGGATCTGGCCGGGAATCTTAATAGATTTAGGTTTTATAGGTATAGATATAGGTTTTGGTCCACTTTAATACCCAGGAATTTGAAATTGAAGCCTTAAGGAAATTTACCAGGAACCTAACAGTAAACTACGTCTTTAGGAATTGTATTAAATAATTAGTCAAATAAGAGGTAATAGAGGAAATTTGGCCCTTGGAAAGGCACAGGCAGGCTAAATGAATATATTTTAGGTAGGCTTAATGTTAAAAACCATCACATCTGATTAAGAAGGCTAAATAACCTCTAAAGCTCACCTCAGGGCTGCCATCTGGAATTTTCAGGCCATATAAAGCAGCAGTACCTGAGCCCCCCTCATAACCAATGTGTGATGGCTTGGTCCCTAGTTTGTGAGTTGGTGGCCCCAAGGCAACCTCAAAATCCAAACTATATATGAAACAAAAACTATAGGGGCCATTATAACTTATGGGGGGCCCAGACAAAAAAAATTGTAGTGCAAAAACTCCCCCCCCATCAGTTATCTTGCCCAAAAAACAACTTACAAACAGAAGAGAAGGACCAAGTCGATAGGAGTTGATTACGAACTGATGGATGCATCTAAAATATCAGGGGGTATCCCTTTTGGACAAAGAAGAAACCGGGTTGCGCAAATCTACCAAGGGAGTCCATAGCCTGTCAACACTAGCCCAAAAAGGGGCTAAAGAACACATTCTTGTTTTATATCTTGGTGCTTCTGCATCTAACTTTTATATCCACTTAAATCAGGCCAACAGTCAAAAATAAATTATATCAGACCAACACAACATACATTCCTTCGGCATCCCTCTACAGGGCAATATAGATTGCTGCATGTAAGAAATAATTTACCTTTTTTCTAACAACTACTGGAATACATTTTAAAAAACAAGATGGCCGCTCATGGGCTTGCAAGCCACCTGCAAACAGGAAGTCATGCTGGGCTTCCTGTTACCGTGCATTTCAGTTATGTCAGTTGGGAGAGGAGGCTCCAAAATGGCCACTACCTTTCTTTTCCAACTGTGCCAGTTGGTCCAGTTTAAGTTCTTCCCTTAGCAATTTTCGTTTCAAAATAGCCTCACACATATTCAAGCCGACTCATTGGATGCCCATCACAACTTTCTATGTGACCCCCCATTCCTTTGAAGGAAGTGACACGCAACAGGTGTCAGCTGCTTACCTGCTGCATGGTCCCGGGCTAACAGGCGGATATTGGAAAGATGAGCTTGTATGCGATTCTTTAGGTGATTTTTAGTCTCACCAGCATATGTCATCTGACACGGACACTATAGCACATAAATGGGGGAGCTTGTGTTACAGTTAATAAAGGACCCTAAGCTAAACTTCTGGCCTGTGTATAAGAAAGCCAGAAGTGGTCTGTACAAATAGGCAAATAGAACATCTCCCACATTGTGCACACTCCTTAATTTTGTTTTGGTGGGAGCCAAAATTGTTTTGGATGTTCAAAGTGACTATGACATATTTTATCCCTAATATTCTGTGCTGGTTTGGCCACCATTTTTGGGGCAGTAGTTACCAATTACTTATTCTAAGTATACAGCACGTCCTGTTCCAGAAGATATTCCTTACACTTGGGATATACTCCAGTAGATGGCGCTGGACTGCAGAAATAGAAAAGTGGCTCCTCCCGGCCCCATAAATACCCAGGACCTCCCACAAAATCCCCAGTTCTTCTCTGCAGTCCTGGCTGCGATGACTAGAAGATGGCTCTCTCTACTCGCAGGTGAGCGGGGCTATTAGCCTGCGGCCCTGTAGGACTATTCCCACCCATTTCCTTCTACTGCCTCCCAGCTCAGGCTGCTCTGGTTCGGGTGAAGGTAGGCAGCACTGCTGTCAGGTGCTAAGGAGCGTTGCTCCAACCGCAGTCCCCCACCAAAGGGTAGGCGGTACAGGCTCGTTCCCTCGTTCTCCCTTGTAGTTCTCGGGGGGGGGGGTGCATGTCCTTGTATTTACTGTGTGTGTGTTGTGTCTGATCCCTGTGAATCGATTGCACTGGTTTCTTCTGCCGCCGCCACCGCACGTTTGTACTGCGCTCCGCGGTCGGCGGCGACATCGCCTCAGGCGCTGCTGCGCCATCATTGGCTGGTCTTGTCAGGTGGGCGTGTTTCCGCGTTCTTCGGGGGGGGCGGGCCTTGCGGATGACGCGTTTTGCATCACTGTCTCCGCATGATGTCTTCTCTGCTGCGTGTGCCTGGCGTCTTACTATCGCGGCCTTAAGTGCCCCTGCGGGCTGATTTTTTTATGTACACATCTGTATTGCATATCACTTATGGGATCTTTTGCTTATGTCTTGCAGGCGGGTCAGACTTTGTGGTTTCTCCCGGTCCTATCCCCTCTATTTAGTGTTAACTCTTATTGGAGGGCTATTACATACCATTACTCCCACTTCCCTAGCGCGTTATTGGGGCATCCCGGATTGCTTTTACTAGCTTCAATCCCTATTGGCCTGTTGAGCCGTGATAATCACCATATGGAGGCTTCTCAGGATAATGTGTTTGGGGTTCCTTCGGGACAAGCCCGGCTGTGTGTGGTGTAACCCCTATAAGTGATGATGTTAGGGTCTGGGTACCCTGCGCCCAGAAGGTTCTTGCCCTGCAGTCTGGTTTACCTGCAGCTGGGCTTAGTGCTGCACCCCCTCTGGCTTCGCCTACCCCCCCCACGCTTACACCTGACTCCTAGTGAGGTGCATACCAGTGGGGAGTCTCAACCTGATTTGGCTACCAGGGTAGCCAGCACTGAAAGGCATATTGCTGGTTCTGGTCCGCATAAGGCTCCTGCTAAGCGGTGGGATCTGGCACCCGGTGTTACTCTCTTTCCTATGGAAGCTGAGGAGTTTTTTGATGTTACTGGTTATACCCCCTGGAAGAAGGGGAATTATTCTCTGATTCAGAATCATCTGAGGATCAGCCTAGGGGTTATGCTGAGTCTGGGTCTGATCCTTGGGCTTCAGATGATACTGACAGACTTTTGCCTCAAATATTTGAAGTACTCTGTATCTCTCCTCCTGCCGTGGCCCCGCGGCAGCAGGGGGAGCTGTTTCATACTGTTAAGCCACATTTGGAGTTTCCTGAACAAACTCACTTTAATAATCTGATTCTCAAGGAGTGGGAAAGGCCTAGCCGGCTTCCCGGGGTACCAAGGGTTGGGATAAGAGGTATCCCTTCCCTGCTGAAATGGTTAAACGTTGGTCATGTCCTCCAGAGGTGGATGCACCGGTTCTGGGGTTGTCTAACACATCTGTCATGCATTCCCTTGATACAACTACCTTGAGGGATGGGGAGGACAGGCACATGGATCAGCTAGCTTGCCATGCTTTTGCCTGTGTTGGGACCTCGCTTCGTCCGGTCTGTGCCTCTGCTATCACGGCTGTTGCTATTAAAAACCTGCTCAGGGGTCTCTTAGATGGGGCCCCTGATGATGCTGGTAGTGAAGAGTATAGAGCTCTTTTGCTTTGTGAGGAATTTGTTGCATATGTTCTCTCTGCCCTGGATGATACCATTAGAATGCATGGCAGGGCTTCTGCCTTGTTGGTGGCTATACGCCGAGTGGGCAGCTGACAATGCTGCCAAAAAGGCCCTCACTGGTTTTCCCTTTAAGGGGCTGCGCCTCTTTGGGGAACGTTTGGACTTATTTGCTAAGGGTGGCAAATTACCTCAGCGTAGAAGGCAGCCCCGGTCCTTTCGGGGTTCAGGTGCCTTTTCTCTTTCCTTCAGGGGCTCCAGAATTTGACGGGGAGCTTCCTTTGCTGGAGCCCGTGGAGATTTTTGGGGCAGGGGCCGACCCCCTGGGGTCCCAAGACTAAGTCCTCCCCCAAGCCCCCTCAGGCATGAAGGGGCGCCCTCACCCATCCGGGTGGGGGGATGGCTTCGGCTCTTGGCTCACGTCTGGAGGCGTCATGTCTCAGACCGGTGGATTCAGGAGGTAGTTTCCTCTGGTTACAAGATAAAGTTTGCAGCCTGGCTGCCCCCAAGATTCATCAAATCTCGTGTAGCTCCAAACCCCTTGTTAGCTCAGTGTCTCTCCCTGGCTGTCCAAGGCCTTCTAGACCTAGGTGTCATCTGCCGGGTGCCCTTGAGGGAAAGGGGCAAAGGCTATTATTCCAATCTTTTCGTTGTGCCCAAAAAGGATGGGTCCATAAGACCTATCCTGGATTTAAAGCTTCTCAACAAGTTTGTCAGATTCAGACACTTTCGCATGGAGACTCTGCGTTCAGCTGTGACTTTCCTATGCCCAGGGGACTTCATGACCTCTGTAGACATCAAGGATGCTTACCTTCACATCCCTATCTTTCTAGGTCATAAGAGGTTCCTCAGGTTCGCTCTGGAGGACCAGCACTACCAATTGTGGCCTTGCCCTTCGGCCTCACCTCAGCCCCCAGGGTATTCAGCAAGGTGCTGGCAGGAGTGATGGCCCTCCTGAGATTCGCATTCTTCCCTACCTGGACGACATGCTTATTGCTTCTCAGTCCTTCCATCAGGCAGAGCTGGACACTCAGAGGGTAGTGTCCACACTGGAATCATTTGGCTGGGTAATCAATCACCCCAAATCTTCCCTGTCTCCTTCCATGGTGAAACCCTTTCTGGGCATGATTTGAATTAAGCTCAGGTCAAGATCTTTCTTCCTCAGCAGAAGGTGGAGGTCCTTCAAGAGAAAGTTCAGTTCCTGCTGTCTTGTCCCCATCCATTCATCAGGCAGGGGATGCAGCTGGTGGGCCCGAAGGTGTCCTGCTTCGAGGCGGTTCCATATGCTCAGTTCCACATGAGGCCTCTTCAGCTTCATCTCTTGGCAGTATGGAATCGGGACCCTGGGTCCCTGGATCAGGTGTTTGTCTTGTCCCCTCAGGTCAGGCGGTCTCTAGTGTGGTGGTTGGTCTCAGGGAACCTGCTGGGGGGCAGGTCCTTTCTGGCCCCTTGCTGAGAGACTGTCACCACGGATGCCAGTCTGACAGGTTGGGGGGGGATTCTGAAAGTCCCTGACATTCCAGGGTCGGTGGGGCCCTCAGGAGGCCCATGCCCCTATCAACATTCTGGAATTGAGGGCAATCAGGTTGGTTCTCGGCCACTTAACCCCTCACCTGAGGGGTCAGGCTGTTCAGGTCCGCTCAGACAACCAGATGGCGGTTGCCTACATCAATCATCAGGGAGGGACTCGGAGCAAGAGGGCCCTCAAGGAAGTGTCCCTGATACTGTCCTGGGCGGAGGAAAATGTTCCCTGCATCTCGGCCGTGTGCTTCCCGGGGGTGGAGAATCTGGAGGCAGACTCTCTGAGCAGGGGGACCTCTAGTCTGGGAGAGTGGTCCCTCAGCAGCAGGGTGTTTCGCTCCCTGTGCTACCGCTGGGGTCAGCCGGACGTGGATCTGTTTGCATCCCGTCACAATCACAAGCTTCCAGTCTTTGTCTCTCTGTCCCAGGATCCTCTGGCCTTGGCCACGGATGCCCCCGCAATGTCCTGGACGAGGTTCCAGCTCCTGTATGTGTTTCCCCCATTTCCACTTCTGGGCAGGGTGCTGCACAAGATAGTTCAGGAAGGGGTGCCAACCATCCTGGTGGCCCCCTGTTGGCCAAGAAGAGTGTGGTTCACAGACATCGTGCAGTTGGCAGTAGATCAGTACGCGCTGCCACTGGTTCCAGATCTGCTCACTCAGGGACACCTACGACACCCCAATTTACAAACGTTGGCTTTGACGGCCTGGCTGTTGAAACCTCCATCTTGATGGAAAAGGGGCTGCCTGCCTCGGTGGTGAATACTATGATCAGGGCCAGGAAGAGCTCCTCTTCTTCCATCTATTACAGGGTTTGGCGTACTTACATTGACTGGTGCGAGTCCCACTCGCTTCCCTGTCGTGTGTTTTCTATTCCTAGGATTCTGGAGTTTCTCCAACATGGTTTGGATCTGGGTCTTCAGCTCAGTACTCTGAAAGGCCATGTGTCTGCTTTGACTATTTTCTTCCAAAGATCCTTTGCTCAGCATCCCCTGGTCAAGACCTTTTTCCAGGGGGTTACTCACGTGCGTCCCCCACGTAAGCCTATGTTACCAGTCTGGGACTTGAACTTGGTCTTGTCTGCCCTGCAGGGGTCTCCCTTTGAGCCCTTGCAAGGGGCCCCTTTGTCCATTCTTACGCTTAAGGTGGTCTTTTTGGTGGCTATCACTTCTTTTAGGCGTGTTTCTGAGTTGGCGGCGCTTTCCATCAAGCCTGCTTATTTTGAGAGACACCAGAACAAGGTGGTGTTTCATTTTAAGCTAGATTTCCTACCTAAGGTTGTTTCTGCCTTTCATCTCAATCAGGATATTGTTTTGCCTTCTCTGTGTCCTAATCCTAGTAACCCTAAGGAAATGGTTTTGCATTCTTTGGACGTAGTCAGAACCCTGAAGTTCTATTTGGTGGCTACTGAATCCTTCAGGAAGACTGATGCTCTTTTTGTGCTTCCGTCTGGACCTAAGAAAGGCCTGGCTCAGGCTAAGTCCACTATCAGTAAGTGGATACGTCAGGCTGTGATTCAGGCCTACTCTGCTAAGGGGAAGGAACCTCCCTTCCGCCTTACTGCTCATTCTACTCGTGCCTCTTGGGCTTTTCAGAACCAAGCTTCTGTTGAACAAGTTTGCAAGGCTGCTACTTGGTCTTCTGTTCATACTTTTTCAAAGTTTTACAAGGTTGATGTTAGGACCTCAGCTGATGCTGCTTTTGGCCGCAAGGTTCTGCAGGCGGCAGTGGTTTGAACTGCCTGCTGTTACTTTTGGGGATCCCACCCTACCTTACGGACAATGCTATTGGATGTCCCAAGTGTAAGGAATATCTTCTGGAACAGGACGTGCTGTATACTTAGAACAATACAATTCTGTGATTACCCACCTGTAGAATTGGTATTATATGTATACAGCACGTCCTGTTCCACCCCACCCTTGTTATCATTATCTTTAGTTACCTCTTTATGGTGATTGTTTTTATGTTCAAATTTTCATATAATGGTTATAGTTCTCCCGGTCTCTTGCTAACTGCTTTTCAATACTGGGGATTTTGGGGGAGGTCCCGGGTATTTATGGGGCCGGGAGGAGCCACTTTTCTGTTTCTGCAGTCCAGCGCCATCTACTGGATGTATAACCCAAGTGTAAGGAATATCTTCTGGAACAGGACGTGCTGTTTATATATAATACCAATTTTACAGGTCAGTAATCACAGAATTTTATTTTTTACACATCCCAATGGCATCTTAGGATAGAGTGCACTCCAGTCCATTATGATGATGATATATCTCACCCCCTATTGTTCTGGGCTGTTTCGGGGCTGTAGTAGATCCGCCCTGCCCGTACCTGTTGCCCTTTGGGAATGCTTTGGACACCACCTTTTTGGGATAGCTGCTAGCACAGAATCTTTGTGTTAATGTGGCCGCTTCATGGCCAAATTCCTCCTCTCCTATACAGTTACACCTCACACGTAAGAATTGGCCTGTTGGAATCCGATTCCATAGACTATCCCCTCGATTCAAAGAGCAAAAGTTAATTGATTTCGTATCGAGAATCGTAAGTTTGGGTGGGTGTTAGTCATTTTTTCCTGTTTTTTTGGCCATTTCCGACTCGCACGAGCCTACGTACGAATGCGTATATGCTCTTACGATCAGCGGAAGTTCGTTCCTAAATTTTAGGATCAAAACGTAAAACTTAGGATCAAATCCTAAAACTTACGATCAAAACGTAAAACTTAGGTTAATTGGATGTGTTTAGGTGTGATTCAGAGAAACCTCTAAACGCGTTTTAAAAGAAAGCCACAGCCGACACCTTTTAGCAGCCGGATTGCTGTTCGTGAACAGGTTTTTTGGCTATGTGGAGGAGTCTGCGCGTCTTGTGCTCCAATGAACTGCATGTATCAGCATGGCCGAGGCCATAAATTGAATGGCAATGCATACCTGATTCATGTATGCCTTCTAAAAGCATTTTAATGTGGACCTTAATTAGTCCTTTGCATGTAAACCTTTATTTTGCAATATATTTGCGTTAATTAAAGAAACTTATGTCCTTTGTTATTTATTTTAAAATTGAGGTACTAGAATAATATTTTTAGATTGCATTTATTGGTGTAGTTGTTTACCTTTGCTTTGTTTAATTATTTAAGCACATCTTTGGTCAGATGCATCACACTTACTGAGGAGAGGAGAGCGGGATAAAGTGCAGGATGTGGGTTACTGCTGTATTTTGCACAGACACAGCAGAGCTGGGGGCATGGAAAGGTCAGAAATCAAAGAATCCAGAGCAACACAGTCACAAGGCCCTTTCTGTTTGCAGGCTGCCCGATAATACCTGAGCCGCCATCTTGGCTGTTTCTAGGCTCATAACATGCAGAAGTTGCTGGGTGTTTTTTAATATTTGTGAGCAATCTGTATGTAGAGGGTGTGGGTAACCACACTAAAAATTTAAAGTTGTACCATTTGAAGCATAAATATTAAAATTAAATCCACAAGTAAAAAATGCAAGTTAACTAAAAATTAAACAAAGTAAGATTTACTTATGCAAATGCATTCATTAATGGTTGGTTACTACAAAATGAATGAAATAAAGAAAAATAAAAGACCAAATATTTAGAATGCACTTTAATGAGGTAAGTTTGTAGTGCGGAGCCGCAAGATCAGAAGGATTTACGTCCAGACAAAAAAGGCAAAAGGGCAAAACCAATGTTGCAACCTGAGAAATGAAACGGAAAATTCAGGATGGAAACTGACATAGGTGTGATTCCCGAACTGCCATACGAACGGACGTATATTTTAGGATAGAAACGTATTTGCTTATTGAATCACTCGCAAGTTCATACGAACGCACGAGCGGACGTGAAAAATAGGATGATCGTGAGCCAAATCCAAGCTGTTACATGTTTCTTTGAATCAACCCATATGTCTCACTATGTGGCATGGTTACCGGTCTGAGCTGGGACTGAAAACTACCTCCCTCTCCGACCAAGTCTGCAACTGAGGGTGCGCACCTTGCCAACGCCCATGTGTTGTCTGTACTGACAACTGTCAAAGAGAAAATGATTAGGCTCAAGTGTAAATCGCTATAGATTTAGAATAAACTTCTGTCGCTTTAAAAAAATGTTGGACCCCATTGTAAGAAAATCTAGCAGTGTAACCCACTACATGTGGTTAAAGATTGTCGTCCACAAACATATAAACATATATTTTTGGGCAGGGATCCAATCACTGACATGATTGGTCGTCCTGGTAGTCTGTCTATATTTTTGTCAACTTTCGGCAAAATGTAAAATGTAGGGATAGTCGGATGTTGAACCTTAAGAAAAATCAGATTCCCGCTTAGTAATCACTTTTTGTGTGACTGCTCCATCAATCAGACTGTCTAGTTCCTTTTTATAACATGCCTTGAGGCAACAAAGGACCTATTGTTGAAAATATATGTACACTTGTGGACGACCATCCACAACCACATGTAGTGGGGTTAGCGTCATACTTGAGGGATTCCATGGACCTTTTGAGGAAACTGGACTCTGTCCAGCTACTCTCCAACTGTCTAGCAGTAACCTGTAGTGTTAAATCTTTGTATTCAAACATCACTCACGAACATGCCGTGTCCACTGCTAGATATTTTCTTACAATGGGGTCCAACATTGTTTTAGAGAGACTGGTGTTTATTCTAAATCTATTGCGATTTGCCTAGCCATTTTCTCTTTGATGGTTGTTACTACAGACAATGCATGGACGTTGCCATGGGAACAAGGTGCGCACCCTCAGTTGCAAATTCTCACTTCCTCCTCTCGGCCCTGAGTGAGAGTTGCACCATGTGTATCTGAGTGCTGGTCTAGGCTCCAATGTTGCCTAGCAACAGAGTGAGAGGAGAGAAGTGTAGCCTAGGGCCTTGATTCAATAAGAGCTGAAAAATATGGTAGTATTTTCATGGTAGTAAAAAATTCAATTCATGAGAAAAAAGCCTGAAAATGTCACTGTTACTGAATCACTAGCCAGCAAAACAATGAAAGTCAATGGCACTTTTTTACTCCTAAGAAAACTGTTTACTCCTTTCTACACTAAGGCTGCCAGTGACTTTCATTGTCTTTTTATCTGGTGATTCAGTAACAGGGACACTTTTTTTTTTCTCATGAATTAAATTTTTTACTACCATGAGAGTTTTTTTTTCAGCCCATTATGCTGATTATTATGCAGCATCACAGATCAAAGGGCCACACCCACTTTTTTCAGAAGAAAAATCATGAGGTAAAACTGTGATGATGCCTGATATCTCTGACATTTCTTCTTCAATTTAGTGGGAAACAGTTTAGGACAGTACCAAACGTAGCCCGACACAATGGTGTAACAATTACCTTTGCCTGCTGTAGCACTATAAACCGGACCAACAGCCTGGCACAGTTGGAAAAGAAAGGTAGCGGCCATTTTGGAGCTTCCTCTCCCAACTGACATAACTGAAATGCACAGTAACAGGAAGCCCAACATAACTTCCTGTTTGAAGGTGGCTTGCAAGCCCATGAGCAGCCATCTTGTTTTTTTTTTAAATTTATCCCAGTAGGAGTTCGAAAAAGGTAAATTATTTTTTATGTGCAGCAATCTGAATTGCCCTGGAGAGGGATCATATGAGCACTGTATGCTGTGTTGGTCTGATTTAATTCACTTTTGACTGTTGGTCTGCTTTAAATTTGCAGCTGTGGTGTCTCCACCTCACTGCTGTGGTCATGTGAGCCGTGTGTGTCCGGAGCCAGTAAAGTGATCTCCTGCTACTGCATTATACCCCTTACGCCCTCTTCACACTCTCTGCATTTAAAATCCCTTGCACTTTCTCGCTCATCCACTCACACACCCACGTATTTAACCCCTTGCACCCAGGCGGGGGCTTATAATATCTGGTGCCCCATGCAAAGTTGTGTCTGGGGGCCCTAATCAAAGGCAAATTTTGTATAGCGAAATACAATATTAATGCACCTTATCGGGGGCGTATTAACAAATGTGGCGCAAGCACTTAAAGTGCCTTGGGCAGAATGGACACCAAATTCCACCCTGGCCAGAGTAACTACACTGCTTTAGGCCCAGCTGGGCTTCTGCTTCTATGCCAGTCCCCTCCTTTCTAGCCCCCCTCCCCCCAGACAAGGAAGTCCTGCCTATGATCGGCCCTTGCAATGTTGAAGCCTCAACATTATGGCTGTGAAGGGGCCATACCCACCACTGACACATTATCTGCCCCTACAACACTAAAGTTTCATTGCCTAAGACTTAGGAGTGGCCATATCCACTCCTGCCCATTATCTGTATCTAGAGAGCTTTAGTAGTGGAATGAGCTCACTCGTTGGCTGGCTGGTAAGCACTCTGGGGTTACTCACCGGTGTTTAAAGAGGAACATTGGGAGAGATTAAAACCTCCCCCAAACCCGACTCCTCTCCAGTTTTACATTTGGGCAGTTTGTACTTCCCTCGATAGGGAATCCATCTTCTAGGTCCCTTGGATTCCGGGCGACCTCCCGACAGGCTAAGCCGGTAGGGGGGGGGGGGGGGGGTGGCCAAACATGTGTGTTTACCCTGATGTTCCTCTTTAACTGCGCTTTCCAGGAAAATAAAATATTATATAAATACATGATAATTATATTATATATGTTTCAGCAGAATTTGGGTTTAACATAAAATGACTTGTTTGTAATTATTTCAGTGTTTTCTCGATATTCTTGGGTAAAATATGTGGAACAATAATAATAAATAAGTTCTTTTTTTTTTTTTTTTACAATGGCACCACATATGTATAGGTAGTCTCTGCTTTTCCCAGTAAGGGGATACAGGAGAGGGAAGCTGGCCAACTCATCACAGTCCTAGGTCGCAGGACCAACCAGCTCTCACCTCTCTACATTATATAATAATTCAATAATACTCAGCTGAGTAGAAGTGCATCTATTTCCAGCAGGACCTCGGACTTGGGCAGTGTGCGCCTTTTTCCAGGGCAAACTGGCGCGAGGGGCCCAGGAAGAGGCGAGGAGACATGGGCTTTACAAGAGATCCTCACGGGCAAAGCCAACGCAGAACACGTTAAGGCCCATACAAGAGGGCGAGACGGAGTCCCCGTTGATACCCACGGTGGTACCTCCCCCCACAGCAGATACATCTAGCTGTAGTAACCCAGAATTAACTGTGATGAACATCTCCGGTCAACCATTAACATTAGAAGAGAGAAAGCTCCTTCTCAAGAAACAATTTGAGGGAAGCACTAGTATTGACACACAGCGCACCTGGCAGGAGGGCTTGGCATTAGACGATCTGAACTCCCTATTACAGGAACAACAAGGGGATGCGATTAGGGAAGTACGGCCACTACGGAAACCCTCCAGATATACGCCACCGTGGAATCTGAGCCCCGCCATTTTTACATTCTTCAAAGTGGTCTCTCATAGCCGTGTAGAATTTCTGGATTTGACCATTTGTGTGAACGAGGGGGGCACCCTGGATACTACCTTGTATAGAAAACCGACGGCAGTCAACAGTTTACTGCACTATACCAGTTTTCATGAGAAGAGAACCAGGGATGCCATTCCCATAGGCCAATTTTTGCGGTTAAAACGCAACTGTTCCACACCGAGGGAGTTCGCCAAGCAGTCTAAGGCATTGAAGGAGAGATTTTACAGACGTGGGTATCCCAAACCAGTAGTGCGACGGGCAATGAAGAGAGCCAATGATACCCCTAGGGATGCACTATTGATACCAAGGAATACACCCAACAAGGGAGAAGAGCCAGTCCTCTTAGGAATAGACACCTTATCCCCGATAATACCAGGAGTCTTTGAAGATGTCGATCTGAAGGTTCCCCTTTTACCCTCCTCTACTTGAGTGATGCTACCCATGATGAAGAGTATAAGAATGAAAGAAGATTGTGCCACGCTGGGAGCCCAAGCCGGTCATCTAGACGCCTGAGTCCATCTGGGCATAGGGATGTCATCATATGGCCACATTTGTGTCTTACCATTTGACTTGTCTGGATCTTGCACTGAACCATTGTTGGGCATATAGATGGAATCACTGCTTATATATTGAGCACAATTGAATGTTGATCACCGCATGTTGTAAATATGTTGAGGCTTTTTTAACTATGAATGTTGTGAGTCTTACGGGTAATACTCACCTTCCCATCGTCCCAGTCCGCCACCGCCGTGGGGTGCACAGCATCACAGCGCTACCTTCCCCCTGCCTGCACCCGGCCCCCGTTGGTGGGGGGGACGTATGTGCTCGGGGGGGGGGCGGAGTGCGGCGTTGCTGCCTCCTGTGACATCACGGAAGCCCTGCGCTCCAAGCTGGAGCGCAGGATCACTTCCGGTTCCGGCCCTACACGCTTCCGGCCGGAGCGTGCTGGGGCCGGTTCAGCACATGTGTGGATGCGGACGGACTGATTGAGAGGTGGGGTATTTAAGGTGAGTTGGGGACAGAGCCCCCCATCACCATACAGCCTTGAGAAAGAGCCCTAGAGGCTCGGAACGCGTGGGCTTGCCGTGGGGATCCAATTCGGCCAGTAGCACAGTAAGATTGTTTACTTATGATTTTTTGTATATTGCCTCATTTGTCACTCTGCACTTTTGTCCCTTGCTGGGCCTGCTTCTTGTTAGGGGTCCTGCTCGGCTAGATTAATGTAATCTGTTTACAAGCACTTAGCACTTTCTTGGATAGGTTAGCATATAAATATTCATTATGTATTTTAGCACATTATAGTTAGAGGTCTGGCCGTTTGGCTCCCCCATGTGGTTATTCACGGTATGGCATCATGTATTGCTGTGATCTTTTAAACATGTTTTTAATTTGTAATTCACAATAAAGTATTATATCAATTCATTTTGGAGAATATTTTTGGAGTGCGAGGGTTAGTCCCCAGGGGCCCTTGATGGGAATGGTCAGGAGGACATTCTACAAGTAGGCTCTCTACATTATACATTATACTTTAAACTGTGGTGTCTGGTATCTGGGTGTCTGCTGATGGCACAGCCCAATCTGCTTTCTACACACAAAACGGGGTCCTACCTCTCTTTCCTGCAATTCCGGCACTCTAAATTCAACGGCTCTGCTCCCGCTATTTTATAGTACTGGCTTAGGTCTCATCGTGCGAAAGCTTGTCCACTCTCTAGTGCTTGGGCCTATACCATGGGGGAGCCTGCCACCCCTAAGGTGGCTCCATCACCCCTAGATGAGGGGGACTTCCAAGACCGCCACGCCAAAATGATTGCGAGTTTGACTTTACGATTTCGGATGCCCTGGGTGTTGGTCCACTTTAAACAATTAAACAGTTATTTGCAGTGTTTTCTTTTGTTTTCATGTTCGTACCTGCAAGATATGATAACAGTTCTACTCTCAGACTATATATTGATTACTCTGCATCCATAGAGAATATTTGAAAATAAAAGAACTTGTTTTACCCATACGATGATTTTTCAGCTTGATTAAAAACCTCTTAAATTTGAGTAATATTTCTCATATATTTTCTTTATACATATACATATATTATTTCTGTAGTCCATTCTTATCCAGTGTTTACATCCATGATCAACTTTGTACACATTAGGGAACAACATCAAACACATAGGTGTGGTTGGGATTGGCCTCCATGTTTGATTTACAGATGTGACTCAGGCTACTCGTTTTTTTTCTGGTAGACTTGTTGGTCCGTGTGCATGTCCAGATGGAGACATTAAATGAATGGCGTTAAAGGAAACCACATCCACATTTTCAGATCTGGCAGCGTCTGTCAGTCTGTGGTATCTTCTGTGTTCTTAAACATAAGGATGGAGTTGTAAATTTTCACAGCTGGTCCCAGTTTAATGCACAAGATCTTTACAATGTCTGTCTGGGTGAGAAGCAGAAGGGCCTGTCCGTCTATCATCTGTAGGGCAGAGAATACACATATAAACCTTTAAAAACACAATTATTACAATTATGAATTACTGGACCTTTTTAATATGCAGCAACGAGGCAGCCCAGGTCCGGCTCCTGCGCTGTCAATCAGTTAAAGTGGACCAACACCCAGGGGTGATCGGCCCGGGAATCTATAAGATTCCCGGGCCGATCACCTCCCTTACCGCAGGACATCCGAGATCGGGATGTCCCGCGGGGTGAAACCCCCCCAAAATCCGCCGCCCCTCTAGACGTGCGCACGCCCGCGCTGGCCGTTTGTGAATGGCCGGCGCGGGCGCGCGCCCTGTAAGAGTGACGTGCGGGAGGCGGTGGCGGACGCGCTGTCTTGGACACCGCTGTCACCCGCTTGGACGTCGGCAGGGATTGGCTCAGAACCGCTCTGGTATGCGCGTCCAATGCCGCTTGGATGCGCATACCAGAGCGCTGTCATTGGCTGCATCTCTCGCTTCCCTCTAACAGGGAGCGCGCCTGCACCGGCCATTCACAAAACGGCCCGCGCGGGAGCGCGCCCTGCTAGAGGGAAGCGAGAGGCGCGGCCGCGTCTCGCGCATGCGCCGTTGGATCGCCGGTAAGGTAAGGATTGTGGGCCTCCTGGGGGGTTCCTCCCCGCGGGACATCCCGATTTCGGATGCCCCGCGGGGAGGGATCTGATCGGTCCGGGAATCTTATAGATTCCCGGGCCGATCCCCCCTGGGTGTTGGTCCACTTTAAGCTACAGAATGGGGCCACCTGGATATTCACCTCTTATGGGTTGCACGTCCCACTTGACCACAAGCAGCCTATCAGGGTGGCCAAGCACATTACAGTGCAACTGCTAGCCCGTTAGGCTGCTCCACAGGGAAAGATCCCGAAAGAGGTGAGTATCCAGACGGCCATATTCATGTAGAACAGGACTAGTTCTGGTCCCTTAGGTCATTTCTCCATTTACTGCCACCTTTCATACTCTCCACAGACCTGAAATGTAACCAGATTCTATGGTGCCATCCGCCCTTACCTCCTCTTTGAACAGCCGCGCCTGATCCTCGCAACCTGTGAGTGTCTGTACAAAGTTGAAAACCTGTAAATGAACATCCCAATTACTAAGGTTGTCAGGTTGTCATATCTCATGACATGTACTACATATTTATTTTTAATCTGTCATCCATGTTGTTATGCAGTCTGTTTGTAAGCCTTGTGTCTGCCAGCCTGTCTTGTGTCAGCTCTTGCTTAGTACATGAATTCCCCAACTCCAGATCGGTTGAAATCATACATGGATGCCGCCCGCTGCCACCGCCGACGCGTTTCGTTGCCTATAGCATTTTTGACAAGGCCTTGTCAAAGTTGCTATAGGCAACGAAACGCGTCGGCGGCGGGCGGCATCCATGTGTGATTTCAACTCATCTGGCCAGATCTGATTGCATGAGGAGTTGGGGAATTCCACCCTCTGGTTTTTAGAGCGTTTTTACCCTTTTGTACACGTGAGTGCATTATTATTCTCCATTAAAACAGTGTGTGGTTTACAGTATTACACTAGGTGTTTTCTGTT
This sequence comes from Gastrophryne carolinensis, assembly GCA_027917425.1. Taxonomy (NCBI): domain Eukaryota; kingdom Metazoa; phylum Chordata; class Amphibia; order Anura; family Microhylidae; genus Gastrophryne; species Gastrophryne carolinensis. The sequence goes on along the minus strand of CM051243.1, from coordinate 25,850,252 downwards.
TTACTTTGCATCCTGTTTGGAGGTCTTTTCTATTGCACTAAGAGTCGTGGGTTTCAATCTGGAATCTCATCTGGAGTCGGTTAAGGAGTGAAAGTGAGGAGTATTATTGCCGCCTGGAACTGGTGGACCATAAGATTTCTATAAAAGTACTTCTAAGTGGACTTGTGGAAGAAGTGTCTGCACACAATCTATTTACATCTGATTGGTAACGTAGGAAGCTCTGTGTTTATTTTGAAAATATAAGATATTAGAGTTTACCAGGGCTTAATAAGAATTTTAAATCAGGCTAAATGAAGGCTGAGCCAGCCAGCATGGCAAGGGCAGAAATTAAACTTTTTGTCTGGAAGTGGTCCCTTTCATTGGTACACAGGTTTGGATATGATGCTATTGGACATATGGGTGGATCTTGGAATTGTATAGTTAGATCACAGGGTTGTATAAAGGGGACCTTTAGTAGTGTGAATGGGTGCCAAGCCGGAGCAGACTAGGGCCAAAAATCAACCCATGATTTTTACTGGCCCAACCACCCCATGTCCTTAGTCCCATCCCCAGGGAGCTTCTCAGTCTACCCTGAAGGGTGCATTGTCTTACAACCATCAGGCTTCCTGGAGGCTCCTGGGAGTGACGGGACCCACAGCACCGCTCAGGCCCCAATGTCTGGTATCGCTAGGCAACACTGATGTCCTCACCGGCCTAACAGATAAATGTTTACACCCCCATCCAGGAAATAGCATGCCACTGATTGTACTTTCAGGGTGCACACTTCTGTGAAGTCTTTGTCTTGCCAAACTTTATTGCTGACTTTGCCTTGTCTGGCCATGTCTGCTGCCAAGCCTTGTTGCCAACCCTGCTACATCTGACCACTACTGCTACCGAGCTCTTTTTGCAGGTTCTGCCACGTTTGACCACGTCTACTGCTGATCCCTGTTGCTGACCCTGCCACGTCTGAACATATCAAGAGCCAAGCCAGTTGCCAACTCTGCCATGTCTAACTATGCCTGGTTTCTCATTTGGATCACCTGCTCCATTCATACTAGCTCCTGTCCCAGGTTGACCCCACTGCTTTGCCACCGACACTCTTGGGGGTCCTTGGTTTCAGACGGTGGCCGTCTGGTGATCCGGTGCCAGCTCGAGGCTCTGGCTACCACCACTACATATCTACAACTGCAGCCTGATATAAGTGACTTTGACTGTGTTGTACTAGTGATATGTTACACAATCATCGACGAGGTGGCCACTCACAGTGATAGTACTGAAGCCTTAGTATTGCAGGGCGGGATATGGTGCCTGAGATGAATATTGCCTTGATGTTTAGGCTATTGCAGGGATAGAACAAAGGTTGGGGTATTTAGGCTGGAGGTGGTACAGTAGTGGCAGGTATGAGAAGAGGGGTGTTAAAAAAGCATTGCAAAGCCTTCCGTTGTGTGTGTGTGTGTGTGTGTGTGTGTGTGTGTGTGTGTGTGTGTGTGTGTGTGTGTCTGTGTCTGTGTGTCTGTGTCTGTGGGGGGGGGGGGGCAGCATGCTGGAGGCCTTAAAGCAGTCCTGCCCTCCAGAAATTTCAGCAGCAGGGTCATGTGGGTAGATGTGAATTAGTTCAGTATCCTTGTCATCCCAGTTCCATGAACTAACCCCTGTCATTATTTTGTTGTTAAGTCCATCATTTGATGACAGTCAGCCCTGGCTGTAAAATGAACTCAAAGCATTTATGAAGAGCCACATTGTTATCTCACTGTCCGCACACATGGGGCATCACTGGGTAGGGCACTTACCTCCTCTGTGCCCCACTTTGACACAGTACTTGCACTAATGCCAGCCACCCCCGGCAGGAGTCGGCAGTGTTGCTCCCAGCAGTGAGCGAGGGCCCGATCTGAGTGGACTGACAGAGCTGACATGAAAAGTGACTGCTGAACTGTATCTGTACACAAAAACATGGTGTTAGAACACAGCAATAGAGTCCGCTGCACATGTAGGCACAGAGCAGTCACTGCTTACCTTGGTAGCTGTCCTGCTGTACTCGACGGTATTTTGGGGGACGCCCAATCCTAAAAACATGTGCATGTTTAAAGCATCAGATATTATCATGTAAGATCATTTAAAGTAAAATCCTCCCCAAAGGTTTATTCTAAGTATACAGCACGTCCTGTTCCAGAATATTCCTTACACATGGGTATTACATCCACAAGATGGCGCTGGACTGCAGAAAACAGCTTGTGGCTCCTCCCGGCCCTATATAAGTCAGGGACCTCTCACAAATTCCCCAGTTTATTTCTGCAGTCTGCGCTGAGAACATAGAAGATAGCTCTCTTGTGGCGCAGGTGAGCGGGGCTTATTGCCTGCGGCCCTGCTGGACTATTCCCACCCGTTCCGTCCCATTTACTGCCTCCCAGCCTCGGCTGATAAGGTTCAGGTGATAAGCAGGGTGAGCTTTTTCATATGGCTAGACCACGCTTGGAGTTTCCTGAACAAACTCACTTTAATAATCTGGTGCTCAAAGAATGGGAACGGCCTAGCAAGCTTCCTGGGGTGCCAAAGAGTTGGGATAAGAGGTATCCCTTTCCTGCTGATGTGGTTAAGCGTTGGTCATGTCCTCCCGAAGTGGATGCACCTGTTCTGGGGCTGTCCAATACTTCCGTCATGCATTCCCCTGACACTACTACTCTGACCAGCTGGCTTGCCATGCTTTTGCCTGTGTGGGGACCGCGCTGCGCCCGGTTTGTGCTTCTGCCATTACAGCTGTTGCTATTAAAGGCTTGCTCAAGAGTCTCTTAGATGGGGCCTCTGATGACGCGGGAGGAGAAGTGTACGGTTCTCTCCTGCTTTGCTATGAATTTGTTGCATATGTTCTGCCTGCTATGGATGATACCATCAGAATGTGTGGGAGGACATCTGCTCTGCTGGTGGCTATACGCCGCTCTGTCTGGCTGCGTTAGTGGGTAGCTGATAACGCTGCTAAGAAGGCTCTCACTGGCTTTCCCTTTAAGGGGCTGCGCCTCTTTGGTGAACGCTTGGACTTGTTTTTAAGGGTGGCAGGTTGCCTCAACGTAGGAGGCAGTCCCGGTCCTTTCGGGGTACAGGTGCCTTTCTCCCTTCCTTCCGGGGTTCCAGAATTGGGCGAGGAGCCTCCTTTGCTGGGGCCCGCGGAGATTTTTGGGGAAGGGGCAGAGGACGTGGCCGCCCCGGCCCCTCCTGGGGTCCCAAGCCTAAGTCCTCCCCCAAGCCCCCTCAGGCATGAAGGGGCGCCCTCACCTATCTGGGTGGGGGGGCGGCTTTGGCTCTTTGCTCACGTCTGGAGGCTTCACGTCTCAGACCGGTGGATTCAGGAGGTAGTGTCCTCCGGTTACAAGATAGAGTTTGCAGCCCGGCCGCCCCCAAGATTCATCAAATCCTGGATGACTCAAAACCCCCTGTCTGCTCAGGGTCTGTGCCTTGCTGTTCAAAACCTTTTGGAGTTGGGGGTCATCTGCCCGGTGCCTTTCAGGGAAAGGGGCAGAGGCTTCTATTCCAATCTTTTCACTGTCTCAAAAAAGGACAGGTCCCTCAGACCCATCCTGGATTTGAAGCGTCTCAACAAGTTTGTCAGATTCAAGCATTTTTGCATGGAAACCCTGCGCTCGGCAGTCAATTAACTGCGCCCGGGCGACTTCATGACATTTGTAGACATCAAGGATGCTTACCTTCATGTACCAATTTTTCCAGGTCATCAAAAATTTCGCAGGTTTGCTCTGGGGGATCAGCATTATCAGTTTGTAGCCTTGCCTTTCGGTCTCACCTCAGCTCCCAGGGTTTTAACCAAGGTACTGGCGGGAGTAATGGCTCTACTGAGATCTCAGGGCATTCGTATCCTTCCTTACTTGATGACATTCTCATCACTTCTCAGTCTTTCCAGCAGGCTGAGCTGGATACCCAGAGGGTGGTGTCCACACTGGAGTCTTTCGGCTGGGTGATCAACCACCCCAAGTCTTCCCTGTCCCCGTCCTTGGTGAGGTCCTTTCTGGGCATGACTCTGGATACATTTCAGGTCAAGATCCTTCTTCCTCAGCAGAAGGTGGAGTGTCTTCAAGCTCAGGCCCAGCTTCTTCTGTCTTGTCCTCATCCCTCCATACGGCAGGGGATGCAGCTGGTGGGCCTGATGGTGTCTTGCTTCAAGGCGGTTCCATACGCTCAGTTTCATATGAGACCTCTTCAACTTCACCTCTTGTCAGTATGGGATCGGGACCCTGTGTCCCTGGATCAGGTGTTTGTTCTGTCAACTCTGGCCAGGCGGTCTCTCCCGTGGTGGCTGGACTCAAGGAACCTGTTGGTGGGCAGATCCTTTCTGGCCCCGTGCTGGGAGACAGTCACCACAGATGCCAGTCTGACAGGTGGGGGGGGGGGGGCTTCTGGAAATCCCTGAAATTCCAGTCAGTGGGGCCCTCAGGAGGCCCACACCCCTATCCACATTCTGGAATTGAGGGCGATAAGGTTGGTTCTTGCCCAATTGACTCCACACCTTCGGGGTCGGGCCGTTCAGGTCCGCTCGGACAACCAGACGGCGATTGCCTACATCAATCATCGGGGAGTGACCCGGAGCAAGAGGGCCCTCAAGGAAAGTGTCCCTGATACTGTCTTGGGCGGAGGAGAATGTTCCCTGCATCTCAGCTGTGTACATCCCGGGGGTGGAGAAACTGGAGGCAGACTCCCTCAGCAGGGGGACCTCTCGTCTGGGAGAGTGGTCCCTCAGCAGCAGGGTGTTTCGCTCCCTGTGCCACCGCTGGGGTCAGCCAGATGTGGATCTGTTTGCGTCCCATCACAATAACAAGCTTCCAGTCTTTGTCTCTCTGTCCCAGGACCCTCTGGCCTTGGCCATGGATGCACTAGCAATGTCTTGGAAGAGTTTTCAGCTTTTCTATGTGTTCCCTCCTTTTCCTCTGCTGGGCAAGGTGCTGCGCAAGATTGCTCAGGAAGGGGTGGCAACCATTCTGGTGGCCCCCTGTTGGCCAAGAAGGGTGTGGTTCGCAGACGTCGTGCAGTTGGCAGTAGATCAGTATGCTCTGCCCAAGGATCCAGACCTGCTCACTCAGGGGCAGGTACGCCATCCCAATTTACAAACACTGGCTTTAACGGCCTGGCTGCTGAAACCTCCATCTTGATGGAAAAGGGGCTGTCTGCCTTTGTTGTTAATACCATGATTCGGGCTAGGAAGAAGTCCTCGTCATCCATCTACTATAGGGTCTGGCATGCTTACATTGACTGGTGTGAGTCTAAGTCGCTTCCCTGTAGGGTGTTTTCTATCCCTAGGATTCTGGAATTCCTGCAACATGGTTTGGATTTGGGTCTTCAACTTAGTACCCTCAAAGGTCATGTTTCTGCTTTGGCCATTTTCTTCCAAAGATCCTTTGCTTACCATCGTCTGGTCAAGACCTCCAGGGGGTTACTCACGTGCGTCCTCCATGTAAGCCTATGTTACCAGTCTGGGACTTGGACTTGGTCTTATCTGCCTTGCAGGGGTCTCCCTTTGAGCCTTTGCATGAGGCTCCTTTGTCCATTTTGACTCTTCTGTTACGCTTTCCATCAAACCCCCTTACTTTGAGAGACACCAGGACAAGGTGGTGTTTCGTTTTAAGCCAGATTTTCTGCCTAAGGTTGTGTCTGCTTTCCATCTCAACCAGGACATTGTTTTGCCTTCTCTATTCCCTAATCCTAGTAACCCTAAGGAGCGGGTTTTACACTCTCTGGATGTGGTCAGGACTCTGAAGTTCTATTTGGTGGCTACTGAATCCTTCAGGAAGACTGATGCTCTTTTTGTGCTCCCGTCTGGACCTAAGAAGGGTCCGGCTCCAGCTAAGTCCACTATCAGCAAGTGGATCCGTCAGGCTGTGGTACAGGCCTATTTTGCTAAAGGGGAAGGAGCCTCCCTTCCGCCTTACTGCTCATTCTACTCGTGCTATTGGTGCCTCTTGGGCTTTTCAGCACCAAGCTTCTGTTGAACAAGTTTGTAAGGCTGCTACTTGGTCTTCTGTTTATACTTTTTACAAGGTTGATGTTAGGGCCTCAGCTGATGCTGCTTTTGGTCGCAAAGTTCTGCAGGCGGCAGTGGTTTAAACTGCTCGCTGTTACTTTTTGGGGATCCCACCCTACCTTACGGACACTGCTATTGGATGTCCCATGTGTAAGGAATATTCTGGAACAGGACGTGCTGTATACTTAGAATAATACAATTCTGTGATTACTCACCTGTAGAATTGGTATTATACGTATACAGCATGTCCTGTTCCATCCCACCCTTGTTATCATTATTCTTAGTTACCTCTGTATGGTGATTGTTCATATGTTCATTTTTGAATTCTGGTTATTATTGTCCTCCCGGCTTCTTGTTAACTGCTTGTAAATATTGGGGAATTTGTGGGAGGTCCCTGACTTATATAGGGCCGGGAGGAGCCATAAGCTGTTTTCTGCAGTCCAGCGCAATCTTGTGGATGTATTACCCATGTGTAAGGAATATTCTGGAACAGGACGTGCTGTATACGTATAATACCAATTCTACAGGTGAGTAATCACAGAATTGTATTTTATGCTCTACAAAGTTAAGGCAGATTTCATCCTGTGGGCGCTAGCTGCTGTTTGTAACCTTTATGGGGCCATACTAACCTTTGACCGTACACCCAGGTTCCACTGTGAGCTGAAGTTAGAGCGAGTCTCTCTCCAAAATGCATTCTCTAAATATTCTTATCACGTATCCCCTTTAATAAAGTACACACAGGTGCTCCTTGATAGATGGTATATATCAGGGGCATACATAGATTACACAGGGCCCCATAGCAAAGGTCAGAATGGGCTCCCCCCAAAAAAGACCCAACCCCCAGCAGCAAATTACCTGTAGTGAAGCACAGGCAGTGCAGCTTTGGTTTTTTAGTAGACCAATCAGTCATAGACCATACAAAGCTTGTCAGGGGGGAAACAATGCGCTGGCATCTTAGTTCTGCCCTGCAAAAACTCCAACACTGTGTACCAATGGAGTAGCTAGGGGGCAGGTGGGTCAGGGGGTGCCAAAATGGGGCCTGAGCACAGGTGGTAGTGCTGTGACGAGCCCTCAGAGAGCTCCTTTAGGGGCAGCTGCTGTGAAACACAGTGGGATGCAGCCATATCTACCAACTTTCCTCAGTGAAGGGAGGGGGAGACGTTGGTAGCTGAGTTGGGGTCCCAGAGCCAAGTTCCCACTAAATCCAAAATGGGCACTTGCGTGAAAGGGGGGACGCTGTTACGAATTTTTGCCAGAAAGCCTAGCTACGCCTATGCAATGTGCGGTTGTGGGCCTAGTCCGATGCTGTTGCCACTGGTTCAGCAAGGTAAGGGGAGGTAGCTTGCATTGGCCCCTTTTCTGCCATGGGCCGGATAGCAGTTGCCTCCCGTGCCTATATGGTATGTACGCCCATGGTTTATATGTAAAAGAAAAGTCTAAAACAAAAGAAAACATACCTCTTAGCTTCCCCTCAGCTTGCTCGCAGACTGCGGGTGACCATGTGCAGCAGCAGCTGAGAAGCTGTCTGTGGCTGATGACTGGGCTAACAAGCACATGCAGGGGAGGTGGGGAACATACCATACAGGAGTCCTACCTGTACTACCATATGGCAGCTGGGTTATCTAAGGTATCACAACAAGCTGTTCTTTGTTCTTTCCTAAATAAAAAAATCTTACTGCCCTTTCCCCCCAGGGATATGATCAGAGGGGCGACTGGCACAGGAACCTTTTTCTGTTGGTCACCACCCTTTGACACAAGTGTCAACTAGGATTAAATGCAAGGTGACCCTGACCATATTTAGACCTCTGTCCTGGCTAGGGAGGCATACGTAACATGCTAAGCAAACGCCACTGCCACCACTGGGGAAAGGAGTACAGCTTTTTATTCTGGTTCCCAGTTTCACCATAATAGGACTTGGCTATTTGGAGGCTGGTGACCAAACAGTTGATGTTTTGCACACCTTAGTAAATAGTGGGTTATACGTGTAGTAAACCTCTACTTCTAGAAATAATCTACACCTAACCTGGAGAGCTTTTTGCACTTGGTTGAATATCTATATGGTAACCCAAATGATGGTTAATTTTGGCCAAATAATGTGGGAAAGTTCTCAGAAGCTTTTCCTACTTTAGTAAATAGCCTCCTTTGCAATACCTTCCATGGTGTCTGGATTTCCTCCGAGGTGGAAGTGGAATGGGGTTTCTGGTCCGTGTTGGTTGCTGGTTCCGGTCAGCAAGAGGACACCCAGACAGGCAGTGATGAGCTGTAAACCTCCCAGTAACATGACCTGAGCCATCACAGCCTGGGGTGGGACACCTCCTTTGAACAAGAAGGAAAAAAAAAATCTATAATGATGATACATATAGAGAAATACATTATATGCTGTGGACAGGAAGACATGTAAGGAGCCTCTTAAAGCAGAGCTAAACCCTCTTCTGCAGCTCTCTGCAGGGAGGGTCTTGTCTGCAGGGACACTATACCCACTTACCCCCTTGTGCCATCAGTGAACCCTGCATTAGAGATATTCACCCTTGTCTAGCAGAACTCCATCTGTCAGAAAACAGCTCCTCCAATAGGAGGCATGGGGCATTGCAATGCTTTCTGGTCCCCTGCCATACAGAACTACAGGAAAAGGATGAACAACTCCTAAAAGTGGACCAAAACCCAGTGCAATCGGTTCGGGAATCTATAAGATTCCCGGGCCGATCCATTCCCTCACTCACAAAATCGAGATGCCCGAGATGTGAAACCCCCAGGTCTCCCCGTTCACTTAACTTGCCTCCCCGTCCAACGGCGCATGCGCGAGCTACGGCCGCGGCCCTGCTATCCCTCTAGCAGGGCGCGTACCTGCACCAGGCATTTGTGAATGGCCCGGCGCGGGCACACTTCCTGTTAGACAGTAGCGGGGGATGTGGCCGCCAGCGCGCTCGAAGCCACTGGCCTTAGACGCTGGCTTAGACTGCGTGATGTTAAAAGCTCCGAGCGCACTGATTGGACGAGCGGCCGCGCATGTGCTTTAGGACTGAGAAGAGGCGAGTTGCGTTCGGCGACCTGGGGGGTTTCACAGAGTGGGCGAAAGGACCAAAACCCAGGATAGTCAAAATCCTGGGTTTTGGTCCACATTAATTCAGAAGCAAGGAGTAGGTGGGTTAACATCCTTGCACCTGTACCCTACCTGGAGTTTCCAAGAGGTTTAGGTCTGTTTTAAGATTGTGCCCAGTGTTTTATCCCTGAAACCACTGGAAAAGTGAAGCCTCTGGGTGAAGAGTGAGCCAACAGGTTGCTTAGTGAAAATGAACAAGATAGTAAAGTAAAGATAATGAACAAGACAGTAAAGATAGTAAAGTAAGTAAAAAGAGGGAAAGCAATATATAAAGTATGAAAGTAACAGCAATAACTGGTCGCTGTAGCAGAATGTCTGACCTGTGGTGGAAGCTGTATTTACTACTCCTTGAGTGTGAGATCCCCTTACAGCGGAGGGACACACAGGAACCCGGTGATACAGTGGTGGCATCTCTTCTTCCTGCAAATACAGTAATAGGTCCAAAAACTGGAGAGCAATGGTTCCAGATCAGCATTACATTGTGCAGATGAAGGCAAACAATTGGCACTGCAATGTATAAATTCACAAAGACAAGTCAACAGTTGCCCAGTATGGATGCCTTTGCCAACGGTTAGCGGTTAGGTTCAAGTCCCATACACTGAGGAGTTTCTTCACTACAGACCCAGCAACAGGTCTTTCCCACTCCCACTGGAGTCCAGCTCCACTCACCCTGTTGTGCCTCTTTAGCAAAAGAGAGACTTGTATGATCAAAGATTCGGGGGGGGGGAGCATCAATTTCACCCCAGGGGCAGGGGTGAACTTAGCCTCTCTGATGCCTGAGGCAAACTATAGAAATTTGCCTGATCCTATTAAATAGTAAACTGTCTGCATAATATATCATGATGGTTCAGCAGCCCTGTCCCCTCCCCCCCCCGCAGGGCTCTGATCTCCACTGAACCATCAATGAACTAGTAGTAAAAAAAACAAGAGGGTCCAGAGATTGCCCCACTTTCCTCTAGATGGCACCACCTGAGGAGCTGAAAAAATTGTTGCTCTACATCAATGGTTCTCAACCTTTCTAATGCCTTGACCCTGCAATACAGTTCCTCATGTTGCGGTGACCCCAAACCGAAAAATAATTTTGGTGGCCACTTTAAAACTGTAATTTTGCTACAGTTATGATTCGGAATGTAAACATCTGATATGCATTATGTATTCTCATTGCTACAAATCAAACATAATTTAAACAGTGATTAATCATAAAAACAATATTTAATTATATGTTGAGAAATATTTATTACTATATCCAATAAATAACATTTCACCATGGCATAGCATGTGTCGGAAACTGTCATTTCTCCGCCTCTTACTGAAATTAATAGGAGGCTGCGGCGGATTGTGTGGTAACTCGGGATTCTCGGGAGCTCTTTTCCACAAAATCCGCCGCACTCACAATGAAATCAATAGGAGGTGGATTCAATGCTGGAAACTGCTGATTTCAGCAGTTTCCTCATTCAGAATATGGGAAAATGTATGGTGCTTTGTGTAAGTGTAAGCTGCTTTGTGTACTGTGTAATGATTACACACAAAGCACCTTACACTTACACAGTGGTGTGTGCACTGTTTTTACATTATTAACCTTTTTTACACCAGCAGACTGTCTCGCAGGCTCTCTTGCCTCTCCGCCTCCTAGGCTTCTGTCCTCCTGATGACGTCAGCAAGCGCCGGACAAACGTAATGCGTTGCTTTGGCCTGTGGAGCATTCCCCCCGCTTCCCCCGCCCCGGACGGATGATGCAATCACGTCTGCGCATGCGCGCAGGCATTCAGTTTGGAACGCGCATCCATAATGGCGTGCGTTCCAGCTGAATAGCGTCGCTGCAGACAGTAGCGCGACTTCTCAGCGGCTAAAGCCATCAGAAATATGTATTTTCTGAGAGTCTTGTCTACAGTTATGCATGGTGGTGGGAATGTCATGGTTTAGAGCTGCATGAGTGCTGCTGGCTGTGAGGAGCTACAGTTCATTGAGGTACCCATGAATGCCAATATGTATTGTGACATACTGAAGCAGAACAGGTTCGCCTCCCTTAAGAAGCTGAGTCACATGGCAGTATTTCAACATGATTACTAAAGAAACTAAGGGTAAAGGTGGCTGGAAAGCTAGGCATGTCTCCAGATCTAAGTCCTTTTGAGCATTTGTGGGGCATTCTCAAACAGAAGGTGGAGGAGCACAATGTCTCTAACATCCACCAGCTCTGTAATTACATCATGGAGGGGTGGAAGAGGAGTCCAATGGAAACCTGTGAAGCTCTAATGAACTTCATGACCAAGTGAGTTAAGGCAGTGCTGCAAAATAATGGTGGCCACACCAAATATTGACACATAGGGCACACATTTTCTCCTAGGGTGTACTCACTCTTGTTTCCAAGGGTTTAAACATTAATGACAGTGTCATTAATTTTGAGGGCACATCAAATATACACTAGTTAACACTACTGTTAAAGTCTACTGTTATACAAAACTACTTTACATTGTATCAAAGTGTCAAATCTTCAACATTGTCCCATAAAAAAATAGATGTGAGATACTGTAGGCACCTGAGCCTTCAGCTCCCTCCTCAGGTTCCTGGTGGTTGGTGTCTGGTCTGAGCATGCTTGTTGTTGGTTCCACACCACTGAACTACAAAGGCAGCAGCACTGAATGTAATAAAATGCACTGGAAGTCGTTAAAACCTGTGCTGCTGTTTTTCTTTATTGCATGGCACGGCCTGCTTCGGTATTCATAACAGTTGGGTTATTCCGCCACAAGGTGGCGCAGTGGTACTACAGAAAGCTGTGGCATCTCCCGGCCCCCTATAAGAACTGGATTAACCATAGAGTTCCCAGTGTTTCCTCTGCAGTGAAACTGCGAAGTTAGAAGATGTCTCTCTCTCTTGCGCAGGTGAGCGGGGCAACCATGCCTGCGGCCCTGCAAGTCTATTTCCACCCATTCTTTTTCTGGACCCTCTTTGCCTCCCAGCCTTGGCTGACAGATCAGGTGAGGGTAGAAGAGAACTAGGGTCAAGTGCTCCTTGAGCGCTGCTCCAAGCCGCAGACCCTGTTCCACAAAGGGTAGCCGGCCATTGGCTTTATGGTGAGCCTACTAGGGATGCAGAGTTCCTGTCCTGGCTTCTGAGGGGGTGAGTGTTTTGGGGACTGCGTCCCCTTCTTTTCCTTCAGGGGTACCGCCCCCCCCGCCTCCTGGCCTGGATACTCGCCGCTGCCTTCTCGTCTCTCTTTCTCCCCCCTTCCTCTCTCTCGGGGGGGGGGGGGGGTAGTGGCGAGTGGTGTTAGTTGTGGTGTTTTGGCGTTTACAGTGTGTTTTTTGGTGTTTTTTGCCCGTCGCGCCGCTTTGTACTGTACTCAGCGGCTGTGGGCGCTATAACCTGTGCCGTTTTTTGCTTTGTCATGGCGCAGCCGGGTCACGTGGGCGCCATTTTCGCGCTCTTCGGGGGGGGGCGGGGCCATTTTGGATTAGCTGCGCTTCTGGATTTCTCCCTTCCGGGTTGCAGCGCTGTTTCCTTCGGTGTGTCGCTTCATCCTGCGGTCTGGGCATTGGTGACCCTGCGGTGTGCTTGGTCTGTGAGTCCCCCTTGGGGGTGGGGGGGGATTGGGTTTATTGGTCTTGTGGGGCATGTGCTGCGGGATGCTCGTGTGTCATTTTTAGTTATGTCTTTCAGGCGGGATACCAGTGGGTTGTGGTTTCTCCCGGCTCTACTCCTTCCTCCCCCTCATCCCCCCCTCTTGCTGATCTGGGGGCATCCCGGGTGGCTTTTGTATTAGCCTTTACCCAGCGCTGGCCTATTGCGCCTGTGTTAATCACCATATGGAGGCTTCTGGGGATAGCGTGCTCGGGGGTCCTTCGGGGCAATCCCGGCTGTGTTCCTGTGTGCGGGGTATCCCCTATCAGCAATGATGTCACGGTGTGCATGCCGTGCGCTCAAAGTGTCCTTGCGTTTGGTTTGCCTGCATTGCTTCCCAGCTCTGCGCCCCCTTCGGCATCATCGACCCCCCCACTGCTGCAATTAGCTCCCAGTGAGGGGGATGCTAGCAGGGGGTCAAAGTCTGACCTGGCACTTCGTGTGGCCAACATTGAGAAGCAGTTTGCCGGGCCTATTCCTAGAAAGGCTTCTGGCAAGAAGCAGCACCTGACTTCCACACCCTCCCGCTCCACTGAGGAGTATGAGGAATTTGATGCCACTGGGGGACTTTATTCCCTAGAGGAAGGGGAACTGTTCCAGGACTCCTCTGGGGACCAGCAGGAGGGTTGCATTAGTGACCCTGGGTCTGCGTCCGGGGAGGAATCGTGGTACCCTGAGGACACTGACAATCTGCACAAATTTTTGAAATCTTGCACATTGCTCCCCCTGAGGTGGCTAAGAGAAAGCAGGGTGAGCTTTTTCGTCCTGGTAAACAACGTCTGGAGCTCCCTGAGCAGGGCCATTTCACTTCTATGGTGCTTAGGGAGTGGGAACGTCCTAACAGGCTGCCCGCTGTGCCCAAGGGATTGGATAAGAGGTATCCCTTTCTTGCTGATCTAGTAAAGCGTTGGTCCTGTCCCCCTGAGGTGGACGCTCCCGTGCTAGGCCTGTCTAATAATTCGGTCATGCCTTCCCCGGACACTACCACTCTGAAGGACAGCGAGGACCGGCGCATGGATCAGCTGGCCTGCCACGCTTTTACTTGTGTGGGGGCTGGACTGCGCCCGGCCTGTGCTGCTGCCATTACTGCTATTGCCCTTAAGAAACTACTCAAGCGTCTCTGTGATGGCGCTATGGCTGGTAGGAGGAGGGAGGATTATAGGGCCCTCTTGCTCTGCTCTGATTTTGTTGTATTTATCCTTACTGCCATGGATGATGCTGTGATGCTTGGTGGTAGGGCCTCTGCACTTTTGGTGGCTATGCGCCGCTCTGTTTGGTTACGTCAGTGGGCAGCTGATGCTGCTGCTAAAAAGGCTCTCACTGGGCTCCCCTTTGTGGGGCTGCGACTCTTTAGTGAGCGTCTTGATGTTTTGACCAAGGATGGCAGGCTGCCTCCGTCTCCCTCCCCTCGCTTCGTTCTTCCAGAGGAGGTCGTGGCTCCCTCTTCTCAGGTAGCCGCAGAGAGTCTTGGGGCCGTGGCAGATCCCGTGGACGTCCCGGTCTCTCCTGGGGTTCCAAGCCCAAACCTCCTCCCAAGGTCCCCCAGGCATGAGGGGGCGCCCTCACCCATCTGGGTGGGGAGGCGGCTTCGGCTCTTTGCTCACGTCTGGAGGCTCCATGTTTCAGACCGGTGGATTCAGGAGGTGGTGTCCTCCGGTTACGAGTTTTCAGCCTGGCCGCCCCCAAGATTCATCATATCCCGGGTGTCTTTAAACCCCCTGTCAGCTCAAGGGTTACTTTCGGCGGTTCAATGCCTGCTGGAGTCAGGGGTCATTTGTCCGGTGCCCCATCAAGAACAGGGTCAGGGGTACTATTCCAATCTCTTCACGGTCCCCAAAAAGGACGGCTCTCTGAGGCCCATTCTGGACTTGAAGGGCCTCAACAAGTTTGTCAGATTCAAATATTTTCGCATGGAGATGCTACGCTCTGCTGTCGGTACCCTTCGCCCGGGCGACTTCATGACCACCGTGGACATCAAGGATGCTTATCTTCATGTGCCTATCTTCCCAGGTCATCAGAGATTTCTGAGGTTCGTGCTGGAGGATCAGCATTACCAGTTTGTGGCCTTACCATTCGGTATCACCTCTGCGCCTCGGGTGTTCACCAAGGTGCTGGCGGGAGTGATGGCTCTGCTACGAACCTGGGGCATTCGCATTCTTCCCTACCTGGACGACATTCTCATAGTGGCTCAGTCCTTTCATCAGGCCGAACAGGATACCCAGGTGGTGATCTCCACTCTGAGGTCCTTCGGCTGGGTGATCAATTTTCCCAAGTCTTCACTGTCCTCGTCCTTGGTGAGGTCCTTTCTGGGCATGACACTGGATACCTCTCAGGTCAAGGTGTTCCTTCCTCAGCAGAAGGTGGAGGGCCTTCAGAAGCAGGCACTGGCTCTGCTCTTGTGTCCTCATCCTTCCATCCGTCTGGGGCTGCAGTTGGTGGGCTTAAGGGGTCCTGCTTCGAGGCGGTCCCCTTTGCTCAGTTTCACATGAGACCTCTTCAGTTGCACCTCTTGTCAGTTTGGGATCGGGACCCTGTGTCCCTGGACCAGGAATTTGCTCTGTCTCCTCTGGCCAGGCAGTCCCTTTCGTGGTGGCTGGACTCAAGGAATCTTCTGGTGGGCAGGACCTTCCTGCCCCATGCTGGGAGACTGTCACCACGGATGCCAGTCTGACGGGCTGGGGGGCTTTTGGAAGTCCCTACAGTTCCAGGGTCGTTGGGGCCCCCAGGAGGCCCATGCTCCCATCAATGTCCTGGAATTGAGGGTGATCAGGTTGGTTCTTTCCCACCTGACCCCACACCTTCGGGGTCGGGCTGTTCAGATCCTCTCAGACAGCCAGACGGCGGTTGCCTACATCAACCATCAGGGAGGGACTCGGAGCAAGCGAGCCTTCAAGGAAGTGTCTCTGATACTGTCTTGGGTGGAACAAAATGTCCCCTGCATCGCAGCGGTATACATTCCGGAGGGGGAGAACCAGGTGGCGAACTCCCTGAGCAGGGGGACGTCTCGTCTGGGGGAATGGTCCCTCAACTACCAGGTGTTTCTCTCCCTGTGTCACCGCTGGGGTCAGCCAGATTTGGACCTGTTTGCGTCCCGTCACAATCACAAACAGGTTTGTCTCCCTGTCACAGGATCCTCTGGCCTTCGCCACGGATGCACTGGCAATGCCTTGGATGGAGTTTCAGCTTTCCTATTTGTTCCCTCCGTTCCCTCTACTGGGCAGGGTCATGCGCAAGATTGCCCAAGAGGGGGTGTCAGCCTTCCTGGTGGCCCCCTGTTGGCCAAGAAGGGTGTGGTTCGCAGATGTCGTGCAGTTGGCGGTAGACCAGTACGTCTTGCCAAGGGCTCCAGATCATCTCACTCAGGGACAGCTACGCCATCCCAATTTACAAACGCTGGCTTTAACGGCTTGGCTGCTGAAACCTACATCTTGACAGAGAAGGGGTTGCCTGCCTCTGTTGTGGATACCATGATTCGGGCTAGGAAGAAGTCCTCGTCCTTTATCTATTACAGGGTCTGTCATGCTTACATTGCCTGGTGTGAGTCCAAGTCTCTTCCCTGTCGGGTTTTTTCCATTCCCAGGATTCTGGAATTTTTGCAACATGGTTTGGATTCTGGCCTTCAACTAAGTACCCTCAAAGGCCATGTTTCAGCTCTGGCAATTATTTTCCAAAGATCCTTTGCCAACCACCGGTTGGTTAAAACTTTTTTCCAGGGTGTTACTCATGTGCGTCCACCTCGTAAGCCTATGCTACCAGTCTGGGACTTGAATCTGGTGTTGTCTGCTCTGCAGGTGAGCCTATCCGTGGGGCTGCTTTGCCCATTCTGACTCTTAAGGTAGCCTTTTTGGTGGCTATCACTTCTGTAAGGCGAGTTTCTGAGCTGGCGGCGCTTTCCATCAAACCTCCTTATTTTGAGAGGCATCAGGATAAGGTGGTGTTTCGGCTTAAGCCAGATTTCTTGCCTTCAGGACATTAGGCTCGATTCAGAGACACATTTGTCTGGACTTCCGTAGCTGTCTGTGAAAGTTTTAGTGGGTGTTTGTCATTTTTTTGCTTTTTTTCGTCCATTTTTCATTCGTACGAACGTTCGGGAAAATGCGTATATGCGCTTTCGGTGAACGAAAGCAAATCGGATCATTTTCGTTAGTTCGGATCATGTTCCAAATAAAATCTGATATTTTTCGTTCGTTCAGATAACTTACGCTGTTGGGATGGGCTTGCGTCTGATTCAGAGAGCTGATTTCCGACGGACCACCACCCTATAAATCCGTTTCTTTTCCGATCAACTTACGGGACCTTTGAGGGCTTGGATTGCTATTGTTGAACATGTTTTGCGGCTATGTGGAGGAGTCTGCGCGCCTTTAGCACCAAGGCATTGCATGTATCAGCATGGCCGAGGCCATAAATTGTATAGCAATGCATACCTAAATCAATACATTTCATGTATGCCTTATAGAAGCATTTTAATGCTGACCTTAATTAGTCCTTAGCATGTAAACCTTTATTTTCCCACACATCCATATAATTGCTATATTTTTTTAGACTTATGTCCTTTGTGAATTATATTTGGATTGTTTAACTTGAATCTTAATTTGTTGTAGGAGTTCTTGTTTTAGTCGGTTACCTTTGCTTTGTGTAATTATTTTATATTTGGTTGCAGGATGTGCTACTCGCACAACATGCAAGCAGTGTTTGGTCGTGCTATGCGATTCCTCAGTGTTCTTGCAGGGCATCCAGGGTCGTCCCATGATGCTTATATATTGCAGAGCTCCGGCTTATTTCGTCAGTTTGAGTCAGGAGAATTATCTGATGGATGGCTCCTGGGTAAGTTTGCTCACATTCCATCAATCCATTTTCACTGTATTGCAATGAATATAGTTGATGACTTATGTCTTAGCCTATGGCTGTTTTTAGCCCTTGATGACATGTTAAACAATATTGTAGCTTAGAATGTGTATTTTAGTATTTTTAAATTCTTTCAGGGGATTCTGGATATCTGCTCCTGCCCTTGCTCCTGATGCCCGTTCTTTGCCTGCAGAATGCGGGCCACGGGTTCTCTAATCGGACACTATGCAAAACCCGGCCCGTGGTGGCGAGGACCCTCTGGCTTTTGAAGTCCAGATTTAGGTGTTTGGACCATACGGGGGGGGGGGGGGGGCACTGCAGTATGACCCCAACAAGGTTATACCAATATTTTAATTTACGTTTTTTAACAGGGGCCACACGTGCCAGAGTGGCACAACTGAGTGTCAGGGTCCTTCAGTTGGTGGGCGAGATGCAGATGCTGCGCGACTCGTTGGGGACCACAGATGAAGAATAATGTTCTGTGGCCTGCCTTTGCTATGTATTTTGTTTTTTATAGTTGTAAAAATTTTAAATTTTCTAATTTTTTTAAGATTTTATATTTTATTTTATATTTTAAAAAAATAATGTTTCAGTGTCATTTCATTTACAAAATACATTAACACAAAACTAATGGGCCCAGAAATATTTAAAGATGAATATTCACATGACCGAGAAGTGATTTGGGTAAGTTTTAGGGGGCTAAAATTGAAGAAGAACCTAACCGCAAAGTGGTTTGGGTGAGCTTTAAGGGTCCAAAAGGGAAGATGGAGGATAGTGCTAAGTGATTTAGCTAAACATTGTAGTAGAAGTGAGGGTGGCAAATATGTAGGCGAGCACTTTAATGAGTTAAGCTTGTAGTGTGCAGGCGCAAGATCGTAAGGATTTCTGTCTGGACGATTATTTATTGAAAAAGGGAAACAGAAACTAACGGGAAACGTAAAGGATTCGTGGGAGGATACGATGGGAAAAGGGTAAAAACGAAAGCCTAAGTTGTACCATGTGAAAATGAAACGGAAAAGTCACGCTGGAAAATGACATCCTCGTATTCGTAATCTGCCGTACGAATGGATGGAAACTTTACAGAAGGATTGCAATGCATGCATAGAATCGCTCGCACACTCATACGAGAGCGGAAACATTTCCAAAAAAAAAACAGATCGGCACTAAAACTTCCTTCATTGTGTCCTAATCCTGCTAATTCCAAGGAGCGGACACTGCATTCTCTGGATGTGGTCAGGGCTCTGAAGTTTTATTTGGTCGCTACTGAGCCTTTCAGAAAATCTGATGCTCTTTTTGTTCTCACTTCTGGACCTAGGAAGGGTTTGCCTCCGGCTAAATCCACTATCAGTGGATCCGTCAGGCGGTGGTTCAAGCCTATTTTGCTAAGGGGAAGGAACCTCCCTTTAGAATTACTGCTCATTCCACTCGTGCTATTGGTGCTTCTTGGGCTTTTCAGCACCAAACTTCTGTTGATCAAGCTTGCAAGGCTGCTACTTGGTCTTCTGTTCATACTTTTTCCAAGTTTTACAAGGTTGATGTTAAGGCCCCAGCGGGTGCTGCTTTTGGCCGCAAGGTGCTTCAGGCGGTAGTGACTTGAACTGCCGGCTGTTACTCATTGGGGATCCCACCCTACTTTTGGACACTGCTTTTGGATGTCCCAACTGTTATGAATACCGAAGCAGGCCGTGCCATGCAATATAGAAAAAAGCTATTCTGTGAGTACTCACCTGTAGAATTGTTTTTGTTCTTGCATGGCACGGCCTGCTTCGACCCACCCTTGCTATCGTTATTCTTGGTTGCCTCTTTATGGTGATTGTTCCAAGTTAATTCGGTATTTTTTACCTTTATTCTCTCCCGGCTTCTTGTCTCACTGCTTGTCTACGCTGGGAACTCTATGGTTAATCCCGTTTTTAGGGGGCCGGGAGATGCCACAGCTTTCTGCAGTACCACTGCGCCACCTTGTGGCGGAATAACCCAAATGTTATGAATACCGAAGCAGGCCGTGCCATGCAAGAGCAAAAACAATTCTACAGGTGAGTACTCACAGAATTGCTTTTTTTCCCTGAATGCTTTATCTGTAGTTCTGGCTGGTTCCTCGCTTATAATACCTCTGATTCCACACAGCTACAAGGTCGTTGCAACTTTAGCATAACATGCACATGTCCATGCCATGTGAAGAGCCTCCCAGAGCTCCGGAGGAGCCTAGACACATGTTTCATGCTGCTATATACAGCTGCTTAGGACACTAATTCTCTTTTGAGGTCTATTACTTTTCAGTTTAGCAAAAATAAACTCCCCCCCACTAGGTACAGCCATCAGAATAGCCTACATGAGAGAAGTACAGCAATCATTCATTTGATTTTGTTCTAAGCATTTTCTGAGAACATAATGTAAATGACAAATACTTTTCAGTAATACTCACGGATAGGGATCTGCAGAGGATGTCCAGTTCTTTGGCACCAACCCACGGGATGTAAATCTGGGTGATCAGCGTCCAGCCAAAAGTCATACATATGGCTCCACCCGTCAAAGTGAACCTTGGGAGTTGCATGGTTTGTCAGTGATGCATAATGGTAATGATTTTTAGAAATCCCGAACCCATGATGCATGAACTCAGTAACCACTGGAAAGGTGACCCAACATACAACATGGAAAGCAAAAGGAGATTAGTTACCTTTATCCTATACTCCTCTATGTCCACTACGGATGCTACTCGGATCAGTGCTGGACTTCTTCTGTCCACTGCTTCTAGTTTCATATTTATTTTGAATCCATGTGGATGCCGCTTTTAAATAATCAAAGATAAGTGGTCCAACACTGAATCACACAGTGATAGAGGATAAGTTACAACATTCCAATTGCTTAAATGTGGTGGAGAGCTTTAGTCAAAACAGACATGTATCATAATAGGTTTTATTCCTAATGTGAGTTCCAAACTTACCTACATTAGGTAAGGAGGAGGATGCGCAGGGCTTTTGCCCTGGGTGCCAAGACCATTGGGGGCACCATTATCCCAGCCATCCTGTTATCTGCAGATGAGTTAGGGCCACTGTTAGTGGTCCTGGTTATAAGACAGGATCATGGGGAAGGGGCACTGCCTGCTGCTATGGTAGAGGCATAGCATGGCATATATTTGGATGGGACAGCAGCAACACCTTAGGATGGGTGGGTCCTAGTGGCGAGAGGTGGGTTATGCCTAAGGCAACCCTACGCATCCTTCCTGGGACAGACCTTTAATAGAGGCATAGCATTTTCTAGGCAAAATGGCTCTAGGGGAAGGAAGAAAATGCCCAGGGCAATCGCCAGTTTCACCCGTCTCTAAAAACCTTAGCTGTAGGTCCACTTTGGATGTTTCATTTTAAGATGAGATTAGACAGAAGGACATGTTGCAAGCCAAAACTATGCCCCCCCCCCCCTTGTTTACATCTATCCCATCATTAATCCACATATCTGACTTAGTCAGGAAAGATTTCTTCATATGTAGGTGGTTTACAAAGCCAACTGTCAGCATCTGCAAGGATTACAATCGAGGGCCCCGTACAACTAGATGTACGGGCCCCTGAACCCTGATCTACTGTTTTATTTAGGTATGATGGTGGCACAAAAAATTACCCATGGGGGCTAAGGGTTGGATTCAGTATCATTAACCCTTAGTATGACACTTTGAAGGCACCAGGAAAGTATTTTAGAGCAACTCTTTCCATACAGAATCGCCTTGCTCCATCCTGGAACACCTAGCTGCACCCAGGGTATTTTGTACTTCCCTTCTGCAAATCAAAAAAAACACATAAGGAGTAACATAGCGAATGCCAATTTGCCCTGCATTGCACTTAGGGGATAAAGGAGAACTTGGTAGGGCCCTATCAGATCAGCTGTGTGCCTAGGCCACATAGAGGCCCTGGTGAGTGCAGTTTTAATGCTGTATCAGGCGATGGCTGTACCACATTGAAGGCTTGCACAGGCACTGGTTTGGATCCAGTCTCAGTCAGGTAATGTTCCCATGTGAAATTATCTGGGTCTGGGTAATCTGTAAATAGTAAAATAGCAATGTTTTATCAGTTATAACAGAAGAGAAGCTATCATCACAATAAAATCTAATGGCCAAGCCTGGATTGCAAATGTTACCCCTCCTCCTCCTTTTCCTTAGTTTAAAGATGCTAGGTCTGGGTAAATATAGGAAACTGAAGTTCAAAAAAGAGGTCCAACCATCACATTATTGATTATGGGGGTTCAGGCACAATATAGGCTGTATAGGGTCTGCTTGTCTGTTTGTGATCGCTAGCTCGAGCTCATCATCAGCGCAGGCAGCAACAGTTTGGCAGCCAACAAGGCTTAGAGCAGTGCTGCCATTGGGAATGTCCAGGCCAGGGCCCCTCGAGCCCCATACTGGTGTTTTGGTTGCCCACCCCCACACGGATGGCGGCCCTGTGTGCTGTTAACAGCCCATCTTACCTTGAGGTGGGGTAAGGGGTTTTCCATGTTCCTCACACCAGCCAACGGGATGCACATAAGGACTGCTGGGGTCACACCTAGAAGAAAAGGGTTCATGTTTACAATACCCCTTAAAATTGCCCTGAAGAGAGGCAAGACAGATCTCACAAATGGATCATTATTATCTAAGTTGGGGAATTAAAAAGCCTCAGCATCTCACCTGGAAAACCTCTCCGCAGAAAATTAAATAAGAAATAGTATTGCCAAAACAGTATAGTGTTGACTACTTTGCTACTCTACTTGTCAGGAGTATGCCCTCCCATGACTAGGCATGACTGTATGTAGAACGTTTGTGTTGTCTTGCTGTGTGATATTATTTTCTTGACAGCCAGTTCCCATACAGATGTAGCTCATGCTTACCAGTAGTCATATGTGTCTCCCCAGTTGTCGAAATGCACCAGGAATCTGTCCTCCACCACATCTGTGACGCTGGCCACACAGATAAGAGAGGGGTTCATCTTGTCCACTGCCTCCAGCTTCATTCCAACCCGTATCAGTGATGGAGGAGCACCCTGTTACGAAGGAGGAATACAGATTCACACATGATGGTAAGCAGCCTGAGACTATTTATCAGCATCATGCCACACATTTAAAACTCCAGCCATTTTTAATTTTATGGATTTAGAGAAAAAACATTTTCATTTCCTGTACCTGTTAAGGAGACTGAGGAGGGCTATAAGGGATACTAAGGGAGCTATCTTTTTATCTTATGTTTGTGGCAGGAGCTTTGTTTCAAATCAACCATTGTCTGCTGTTTTCCCTTTTAAAGGCGTCATTCACTGAAATACCTTTGTCTTCAGCTGTTTCAGTGTGGGATGTTCAGGCAGGAGGAAGATAAATAAAATGAAACTTTAAACAATGACTGATTCAAAACACAGTCCCTGATACAAACAAGAGATAACAAGGTAGCTCACTTAGTTAACCCTTTACCTGGACAGTCAGTTTAATAATCCTTGTGTTGGCAGCCTCTCCACAATGAGTAAATAACTCATAAGAAATGAAAATGTGAATATAGGCTCTAGAAATATCCTAGAATTGGCCTTTCAATAATGCTACAGTTTAAATTATGGTGTAACAAATAAATGGTAAACTCACAATTTTGGGGGATACAAATAAATGTTTCTGGGCCACATGGGCTTTGGTCATTCTCAAATAATGTGTCCAGCTGAATTCCTCATCTCTGTATCCTAAATGCAGAAAGCAGATAGTAAGTGGTTAAGGCAGAATAAAGATAAGACATTAAAGGCACGGTGATCCCGCTCATGTGAACTACTCCAAGCATTCTGCATGGAAATGGTCCCTGTCCTCAGGTATTCCAAGATTAGGAAGCAATTTAGGAAGACATCACAAGAGTGGTGGAAACCTACTGTATGCTCAGGGTCTGGCTATAACCCCTAACAGTTTTGCCTGAGCTATGTTAGAGCATTGAATTACAGTTTTGTCTTGGAAGACTGCTGACCCTTACGGACACCTGCTTCTACTCCCCCCCCCCACACTCTGTGTACAAATATCTGATATCCTGCTCTGTCTGTTTGAGGCCTGCGTCTGCTAATGGAGGCAACCTATGACCTTTTTGGAAGATTTTCTGTTGTTAAAGTGGGTCTAAACCCTCCCTGTGAACTCCACGTCAGGAAGCTACTTTCCCACCTACTTATACCACCCATTAGCCTCAAATGGTCAACTCCCTGCTTTCTTCATTTGGATGGATTTTTAAAAAAGGTGAATATATCAGGGTTCACTTGTGGCAATAGAAGTGGGTTTAAGTTAGTTAGCTCCTTGTAGAAATCTGGGGGTCAAGTCAAAAACATATACAATACTAAAATTGCTGCAAACATGGGTCCTGAACCACATTTGCAACAATTTTGGCATTTAAGAGTTGACTCTCTCAAATCCCCAGATAAGGATTGTCACCCATGGCCATCTCCATCTGGTCTCTCCTTGAAGATCTGGCCTATATAATAATGAGTGCCCTGGTTTAGTCTCATAGTTCAATAATTACTCCTGACAAGGCTGGAATCTGGAAGTGTGGGACCAACCATGGAGAGATAGATGGCAAGGGAGTAGCTGTGGGTGACTGCAGGAGTTTTGGCTGGAGTCAATGCTTCTGATTTAGGGGTCTGATGGCTCAAACCTTTAGCTATGACATCTTCTATGTAATCTTAGACATTGAAGGGGAATGATTTGTAACAGATGCTCAGCTTGAAATAAACAAATGGGAAGCAGGATTTGGAATTAGTTGACTAAATCTTGCTAAAAAGCTTTAGCATTTGTCCAGAGGAAGTAACTTCCAGAGGAAGTAACCTAATATAACAAGAGTATGGGATGAAAACCTCAAAATTATGACCTTTTGGAGGCTGAAGTTTGTGCCCGGTCCTTTCACACCAGCCCGCAGGGTGTACGTCGGGAGAGTCTGCGTTCAGCCAGAAGTCATGGCAGTCAGAATATCCATCAAAATGTAGCTTTATGCGAAATCCACAAACCTTTAAAGAAAAATACCACCAAGGCCTTCAGTTTGAAAGTGTAAAATATTTGATAAACACATTCATGTGAATGTATACACATCTTAACCTTCATATTAGAAATGTAAAGTCCTTCTTCCCCATGGTTCCAATAAGAATACCACTTTCCTGGAAAGTTCCTATCCAAACAGGGAGAATATATCACCAGTATCCACCGCATTTGACTGTCTGTCATGGGTCAAGTCTATTGTCTTAACTATAGCTCCCCCCTCCCGTTCCCCTTGTGAACTTCTAGT
The DNA here is from genome assembly GCA_027917425.1 of Gastrophryne carolinensis. Lineage (NCBI taxonomy): Eukaryota > Metazoa > Chordata > Amphibia > Anura > Microhylidae > Gastrophryne > Gastrophryne carolinensis. Next base: position 25,825,445 of record CM051243.1, on the reverse strand, counting down.
GTGTAGATGCCCTTAGATATTTGTTTACACACATACCTTACTTCCTACCTTAACCTTACTGGCCCTTTTCCATGAACTGATAATTCAGCCATTGTTGAGTGAGTGAATGAGCATAAAACTCATATGCAAGTGGATGACTTGTGTTCGGACGTGGAAGCTTTGTTGGTTAGACAGTTGTTCTTTAGAACGATCATTCATGTGATTGCTCATGCTGTGTGCTGAAACACTCTATAGGCTCGATTCAGAGAGACAAAAAAAGACTTTCGTCTTTGTGCCGATCTGTTTTTTTTTTTTTTTTTCCCGCTCTCGTATGAGTGTGCGAGCGATTCTATGCATGCATTGCAAGCCTTCTGTAAAGTTTCCGTCCGTACGTACGACAGAGTACGAGGATGTAATTTTCCAGCGTGACTTTTCCGTTTCATTTTCTCATGTTACAACATAGGCTTTCGTTTTTGCCCTTTTCCCATCGTCTCTTCCCACGAATCCTTTACGTTTCCCGATAGATTCTGTTTCCCTTTTTCAATAAATAATCGTCCAGACGAAAAACCTTACGATCTAGCGCCTGCGCACTACAAACTTAACTCATTAACGTGCTCGCCTACAAATTTGCCACCCTCAATTCTACTACAATGTTTAGCTAAATCACTTAGCGCTATCCTCCCTCTTCCCTTTTGGACCCTTAAAGCTCACCCAAACCACTTTGCGGTTCGGTTCTTCTTCCATTTTAGCTCCCTAAAACTTACCAAAATCACTTCTCGGTCATGTGAATATTCATCTTTAAATATTTCTGGGCCCATTAGTTTTGTGTTAATGTATTTTGTAAATGAAATGACACTGAAACTTTTATTTTTATTTTTTTCCATCATAAAATATAAAATATTAAAATATTTTGAAAATTTAAAATTTTTACAACTATAAAAAACTAAATACATAGCAATGGCAGGCCACAGAACATTATTCTTCATCTGTGGTCCCCAACGAGTCGCGCAGCTCCTGCATCTCGCCCACCAACTGAAGGACCCTGACACTCAGTTGTGCCACTCTGGCACGTGTGGTCCCTGTTAAAAAACGTAAATTAAAGGAGCCATCCACCAGATAATTCTCCTGACTCAAACTGACGAAATAAGCTGGAGCTCCGCAATATATAAACATTATGGGACGACCCTGGATGCCCTGCAAGAACACTGAGGAATCGCATAGATGGACCAAACACTGCTTGTATGTTGTGCAAGTGGCACATCTTGCGGGTCCTGCAACCAAATATAAAATAATTACACAACGCACAGGTAACCAACTAAAACAATAACTCCTACAACAAATTAAGATTCAAGTTCAACAATCCAAATATAATTCACAAAGGACATAAGTCTAACAAAATATAGCAATTATATGGATGTGTGGGAAAATAAAGGTTTATATGCTAAGGACTAATTAAGGTCAGCATTAAAATGCTTCTATAAGGCATACATGAAATTTATTGATTGAGGTATGCATTGCTATACAATTTATGGCCTCGGCATGCTGATACATGCAATGCCTTGGTGCTAAAGGCGCGCAGACTCCTCCACATAACCGCAAAACATGTTCAACAATAGCAATCCGAGGCCTCAAAGGTCCCGTAAGCGGATCGCAAATGAAACGGTTTATTAGGGTGGTGGTCCCTCTGCAATCGGCTCTCTGAATCACACGGAAACCCATCCCAACAACATAAGTTATCTGAACGATTTTGTTGGGAAAATGATCCGAACTAACGCAAATCATCCGATTTGCTTTCGTTCATCGAAAGCGCATATACGCATTTTCCCGTACGAATGAAAAATGGACGAAAAAAAACAAAAAAATGACAAACGCACACAAAAAATTTCACACACAGCTACGGAAGTCCAGACGAATGTGCCTCTGAATCGAGCCTTATGTATGGACGATTTCTGTGTCCACATGACCAACAAACAAATTCTCTTTCAACACTCAAACATCATCACTGTCATTTCCACAAATCTATTCTTATCTGATTGAGGTCCATTTTGCAATTTTTAGTTTGCAAATCGATATTTGGACATATGGTCTTGGAATAGCTGCCTGGGCAGATCCCTCTATTCAGGTTTCTGCGTGACCAACTATCCACTTTTCTGGACAAGACCTCCTCTAAGTGTCAGCTTGGGGTGGCTGTCTGGGCAGGTTGCTCGTGGTGCAAGGAGATGCCTCCAAATCATTATTCTCTTGAATTTCTTTCCATTCTCTTCCTCTAAGCTCCTGATCCTCCAGTCCAGACAAGAAAAGAAGGAAGGGGCATTTTCCTGCTGGCCTGCAGGACTCAGTGGGGTCAAAAGATATAGTATTAAGTGAGAACCAATACCAACATCTACAAGGGCACCTTACCTTGACCACTGTAAGAATGAAGTACATGGATGGATGCTGGGGGTCGATTCCCTCTAACTTCATGCCTGGTTTGAAGCCATTTTTGTGTTGGGTTCCCAGCTGCCACTGCAGAAGAGAACCAGTTAGGTGACCAAATTTAGCAGCAATGGTTACATGTTGTACAGTACATGGCACTAAAGAAAGAAACAAGACATCTGATTTATCAACAACATATAGGAACAATTGAAATGGATTAATGATCCAAAGGCAGTGTGGTTTCTACGGACAGCATTTCTCCTTGGCCATGTTATATAATTATATATTCTCTTAAATGTATTCAGCCCTACTCCACCTACTAGGCTTTATTGGGATAAAGCCCTCCACCCCCCCCCACCACACACACACACACACACACACACACACACACACACACACACACACACACACTTTCTCAGAGTTCAAGGGGGAATGCATCAACTGCTAAGTGACCTCTCACAGATAAGTGGGTGGGTCAGCACCCTAGTTTATTAGAGACCATCAGGTGACCACGTCTTTTCAGACCATCCATACCCAGGTACTGTGATTTACAGCTCTATGCTTAAGTGTAGTCTGGCCCAAAGGGGTCAAACAACTTAGGGAGAGATTCATGTTATGCCTAATATAGAGGATCAAAAGAGGCCAAAAAGGGTTTCCAATGGTCCTTAGGTATCCAAGGGTACAAGAAAACATTTACATATTTGAGATATTTCTAACTTGCTTTTAAAGGAAGTAACAGTTGTGAAAATGTTAAACTATATACTTAAAAAGATTGTCCAGGAAAAAAACCTAAAACAGCTATACCCACCTTTTGCCCCCCCCCCCCCCCACTCCACCACCCGCATTCACTGTTTTGAAACTTACCAACAACAGAGATTGAGCATTATGTCATCCTGTGCCTCCACCTCCTCCAAGATGGAATCACATTGATCAGCACATCCACTACATTCATTGCAATACCTGTACTGGGATGATACATTGTAATCATTGTATTCTGCTCCCCTAGGGTCTCCTTGGTGTTGGATCCAGTTCTTCGGCTGTTAAGGAGGGTGGGCCAGCACCCTAGTTAGATAAGAGACCATCAGCTGATCTATCCTTTTCAGACCCTCAAGACCTAGGTACTTTACAGCTCTATGTAAGCGTAGTCTGGGACTGTGTTACCACAATTATAATTTGCTGGGGCACTGCATCACATATGGCTTTTATAAAGATATAGATTCCATGCCACAGTGGAGCCAAAGTCAGCCCCCGATGCTGTCTGTCCATATTTTCTGTTATCAATCCAGTTAGTGGCTTATTACAATGATCATGTTTGCTTTACAATTTTGACAAAAGTTTTTAGGGCATTCTTTGTCCAGACTCACCTCTCGAAACAGATGGAGAGGTGCAGCAATAGACTTCTGTTCCTCCAGATAAAAAGACCAAGACCAAGACTCTCCCAACTCATCACCTGAGGCTTTGAAGGAAGAATGTTGAAAATATTGCCAAGGGTAAAATGTAACAAAAAAGTATTAATTTAAAACCAAGTTCCCCATCCCTCTACTCGAGAGCCACCAACAAATGATGTTTTGTGGCTCTCCACATGGTGGCTCTCTAGCCCTGCTTCACTTGTAGATCTGTGTGGAGATCTGCAAAACCTGGCCTGTTTCCTAACCCATCAGGATCTGCAGCGCCCCTGAGTAGTATAGTAGAGTATAGGTCATCTGTAAAGCAGACCTATACCCTCCTAAAGAGATCTGTATTCGGTGGTATTTGGGACAATCAGAAAATGGGTAAAATCTATCATTTTTTGGATGATTCTAAAAGCTGTTGCCACTTGCATTCCCATCATATATATATAATATAACAGTGTGTAGCCACCCAGAGGAGTAGCTAGGCTTTATGCCACAAGGGCAAAGATTCATAATGGCTCCCCACCTGTTCTCAGGCGCCCCCCTGACCCGCTGCACCCAGGGCAAGTTCCCCCATGCTCTCCCCTAGCTAAGCCCTTGTAGCCACCAAAAGGGATACATTTCAGAAACTTTTCATGGCAGTTAAAACAATTCAATTTTCAATTCTAAACTAAATGATATATACCAAAATGAATGTTATGATAAGAGCAAAAAGAAATCTTGGAAGTCACTTATCACTACTAAAGAGTCTATATAATAGAATCACTTTAGCCTTTAAAGCACATATGTGTTTATTATGTGTGTGGGGAAGGGGGTAAGTATGAAGTTAAAAGAACACAGTATTACTTTGTGTGTCTTTTTGGCTCCAAGACTCCTGGTCTGAGATCTTTGATTCTGGTTCCTCCGGGGGTCCAGCAGGCTTTGGTTCTTGGTTCTTTTCCTGGATAAAAACAACTCACAAATACATATTTGACAACATGGCCTATACTCTGCACATAGACATCCAACCACCACTCATATCTTGTTACTTTATAAGCGGTGCTTAAGCGCATTAGAGAAAACCAGGAAAAAGGTTAGTGTCTGTTACAACGCTAACAACCAGTTAGATTTCATTTACCCCCATAACATTTTGAAGACTTGATGACTAGTGTTGGGCAACTCAAACTTGAGCCAAACCTGGTCTCCATTGAAGTCAAGGGGGGGCTATTCTGCTTTTACGGGTTCGGGTCAAACTCGAACACTCTGCGGTTCGTGTTCGCCCAGCACTTTTGATGACTATATTTATAGATCTGTACCAGCATCTCCTGTGATCCTTTTCTTTATTCACATAATATAAACATGCTGTTTTACTCTAAATAGTGGGTCAGTGTGGTACTGGAAGTCCGTTTTCACTCAAGATCAGCTTCAGTTCATTAGGATTTCTGTGGCTATAGGCAGGTCCAGCCCTAGGTTGATGGCACCCTGTACATGATTTCAGGACGCTCCAACGCCAACACACATTCACAAGTTTTATTCAAAGAGTCGCACGGCCAATCAAATAACCAGGGTGCGGGTCCCATATCAAATCAACAGGCATAAAACTAAGCAACCGCCCACCAACCAACTAAGCAAAACTGAGCACCTCCCACCAACAAAGGAATTCACACACCAAAGCAGTATAATGAAACCATACTATTTTATTTCATGTATCAACACCAAAATAGATGAGGGCTAGCATGCCTCCCAATGGCATTTGGGTAATTAGAAAAATATCATACTACTCATGAGCAGTTTCTAAATATACAAGCGCATATAAATACAATCCAGGGGAGAGAATAAATCATATAAAGTGCCAGTGCCTTAAAGAAGCACTATCGCGAAATTGTGTAATATTAAAAATCCATATAAACACTTTAGCTAATAAGGGGTGGGGTCACTTATACACCCGAACTGAACAAAACTCCCGCAAAGCTTGTGGTTTTCATCCCCTGGCACACCTCACACACCCCTAAGGCCTGCCCTGGGGATTTGAGTCCTTTTGCTGGACAATCCATTGGTATTTATCTAAAAGCCGTTTCCCTGAATGGGCATCTTTACCATTTCTCAAGATGCCCTTTTAGTGAGAGAGAATGATGGTGTCCTGTGAGGTCTTGCACAGCACAAAGGCCAGTCATGCCCATAGGCCCGTAGTTCCCTAACCCTTCATTAGTTATTTAGATTGCAGCATATATAGTTGTATCTCAGACTTTTGTGTTTTTGAATGACATGAAATCCATCTTCACAACTGATGCCTTTACTTATGTATCTATGATAAAGGGACAGTTTGTGAGACCTTGCAGTTTAATTTACTCTTCCTATTCTACAGGAGGATGCAACTGGCACAGTGACACTTGCAATCTAACTGGTTGCTGTTTGCAGTACTCCTTTTTTTCCTAGGTTTTGATGAACTGTATTGTTTCTTTAAAAAGTGCACCGTAATCAAACAATCACCCAGATAGCAGTCAAATAGCACCCTAGATATAAACCCTTCAATAAGAACACAACATACAATGACATGTCCCTGCCTAATAACTGCACTCTTCTCCAATCACAACACAACAGAAAACGCTGACAACACGCAGGTCACATGAGTGCAATGACAGCTCTATCCTCACCATATTGGCTTCCGAGTCAGCTGGGCTCTCAAACTCTTTTGGCCTTCTTTTCTTGACGGGTTTTGGGGTCTCGCCACCCACCCCAAATCCTCGAGATGACTCCAGGACCGGGCACCTGCTGTGGACACCCCAGAAGCCAGGGAGAGGGTAACACTGACCCACTCCCTATTCTCCCCAATTAAAATGATCAATAGGTCTTAGTCTCACCTTTCTTTAAATTGACATATGGCACCGCACGTCTTACATTTTCCATTGGTTACTTGCTGACAGCCACAGTTATCACAGAGACACGCAATGACATCAGAATGAGGACTCTTCTTCACCTCGGGAACTGTGCACAAACAGAGAGGTTCAGGTCAGACAAAGTCTACAAACATATACAAGCACAGCCATGCTTAGATTCTGCAAATGTTTCTTTCCAGCTCCACAAAACTATTACTATTGCGGCAAAAAAAAAAACTTTTCCAAAACAAGATGCTTCAAAGTTCAATGAAAATGCTATGAAAACAAGTAGGGCTAAAGGTTTATGGGTGATATGTGTGTGTCCATTAATAGTTGTATGTTAGAAGGGATGATCAAAGCACACTTTCAATCTCTCTATCTCTCCCCTCTCCCAACTGGTGATAAACTCCTAAGTGACCTAGGAAATCAAAACTAATGCATCCTTTACAGGTGCGAGAAGACATCATTCTTTTGGGATATAAGAATAGCCTGTCATGGCATCCATTTGACATGTAAAGAATGACCAGTAACTTATCGTAGGAGAGTGACTGTTTGATAAATGTTTCATTTGATAGGACTTTGGGCTCACTAGCACCCAAGAAAAACTCCTAGGTTCCAGTTTCTTTTATTTTACCATTTATTTTGCTGTTGCTATTTGTTTATTTACACTATTTATATACTGTCTCCCATAATTTGCCATTTTTCTGTTATTATAATTTATAACGTTATAATAGTTAATTGGAAACTGGCTAAACTATGCAATGATTGTGTGTGTGGTTTTGTGAGCTTCTTTAGGGAGTTATTCATCCAATCTATAAATTAGGGCAATTTAGATCTCCTGCTGGTTCTGATGTGATTACAAGCTAATTGATTTAAAGATGAAACAGTTCACAATAAACATCACCATACAAATTCTTTGAGTTATGTTGAGTTATAACCAGCCACTAACAAGTATACCAGAGTATTTCATCAGCAAGTATATTAGGCTGCTAACAATGTATATCAGAGCCATTCTCTAAGTCATAAGAAGACACTATCCCAAAGCAATTCACACATGTTGACTAAAACAAATATTTCTGATAACAGTATAGTAAAACAAAGATACACAACTCACCTTGTGATGAGACTTGGTGATTTCCTTCCATGGATATCTCTTCTGAGGGACATCTTGCATTCTCTTCTTGTGAATTTATTTTACCCAAACGGAGCTGTCAGACAACAGGTATTGCAACAATATAAGAGATTATAAGGTATTATTCTATGCTTTGTGCTGTGGAATGATGTCTATTATAGGTAAGTTGTAACTATAGAATAATTACTGTTAGAGGGAGGGTGCCTGTCTTAGATCTCTCCTCTCCTTGACAAAAGTTCACATGGATCTGCTAATTAAAAGAGATCTGATGGTGTGAAGTAGGGAAAGAATGTAGGAAGCCTGTTTCCATTCAGAAAAGCAGGGTGCCACCCACCCCGCCCAGAGAAGAGCGGTAATGCATGGCTCAAAGATAAATTCTGCTTTTTTTTTCTAACTTCTGCTTATAGAAAAGCGAACCGGGTCATTAGAACTGGAGTTTGCTCCAGATTTCAGGGATAATTCAGTTCGGGACAAATCCGAATTTCTTGTGATGCGTACCAACCGAATCTTTCCCTGACATCCTTAGATAAAAAAAAGTAAAAACTCACCAGCTCTCTAGCTGGTTTAACAGGCCCCTACTCTGGTACCTGGGCTGGTTCTGCTTGCATTGGTGGGATTCAACACTGATACAGAAAATGTGACAGGGGTTATGGCAACATATACTTCATGCGAGGGGTGCCCGGTCCGCGGAGACGCCGCATAAACCAGATTCGTTTGTGAAGGACCAGCACTCCAAAAGTTCATTGAAAAAGGTTGTATTCGCTACATTACATAAATGTCACAGCCAAAAGGCTGTATCCTTTATTTATGTAGTATTCTGTATGGCAATCTGTTCTCTTGTTTTACATGTGGTGGGTCCTGATGAAGGGGGCCTCTGCGCACCCCGAAACGTCGGCTCACTTCCACCGCTGTGACATTTATGTAATGTAGCGAATACAACCTTTTTCAATGAACTTTTGGAGTGCCGGTCCTTCACAAACGAGGGGTTATGGCAAGTCACCCGCTTGCTGGTCCTCCTGCCCTGCGAACTAGTATAGGGGTCTCAAGAACCCCTTACCAGTTCACAAAGAGTTAAATGCAAAAAACACAACACACACAAATATTCTAAATATTCTAAAGTATTTTTTTTATTTTTTCGCTCTATTGCTTGTGTCACACACTGCTTCTGAAGCTTGAGTGATCAGCAGAAACCAGGGGCTGGGCAAAGCGTCTGGCTTCCATCTATCACTCCGGTTTCCGACAGCTCGCTCCCCGTTGCAGGGAGGAGCTATTTATACCGGCAGAGTGGGCTGATGTCAGCTCGCTCGCTAATTTAAATAGCCCCCCCCCGGCAGTGGGGAGCAAGATACTGGGAGCCCAGCACGGGGCAGACGATGTGGGTCCCTCTATAGATTTCTTCCAGTGCCTGGCGCTGGAATGGGGACTGAGGTAAGCTTCGTTTTTTTTTGTTTCAAGAGCAAGTTCTATGAAAGTTCGATTTAGACAAACCTGAATTTCTTGGGGAAGTTTGGCGATTTGCCCAAATCAAACTTTTAAAAAGTTCCCTCTTCTCTACTGCTATAACGACTGCAGAACATCACCCCATTGGATCACCAACAGTCTAGAAAAATAGATTGGTTTCCTTCCCCGCCAGTCATAGTACGCTGTATTCTATGGGATAACATGGTGCCGAAGATGTGTGTGTGTGTATGGCTGTCCTTCGTCATTTAGGATGTATTGAAGTTGTCTGGTTCCTGCGGCACCGGATTGGTTGTACTTGTGTTGTTAAAAGTAAATGCAAAAATAAAAACTTAAAAAAAAAAAGAAAAAAAAAGAAAAATGTGGTTGGATTCAGAATGAACTACTGGTTCCAAAATTGTGCTTGCTGACCCAGTGATTAGAATTACTACACCAAACTAGTTTCCTTCCTAGTGGACTGTTGGCTGTAGGCGTATATTTGATAACATAAATAATTCCTTTAGACTGTGCTCATGCTCTTTTACCTGTGGATTCACTGTAGCTGTAATGGGTTCCTGTCCTCCCCTCTCACGCTGTTCCTCCCAATGTGGCCGCTGCAGATCCTTGTAGGCAGATATGTGCAACCTAACAACTGTTGGGAAAGAATAATTCACCTAAAGTTAGGCCATACAACATCTAATTCACCTCACCATGGCCTCACTGTAGGTTTACCCTGCATGACGTTAGCTTTAAATCTTCTTCCCCCCTTCCCCTTATGTATTTAGACCTGTAGTTTTTCCTACTGTCTTACTATGCCTTCCCACCGCTCCTCCTGTGCCCTGATTTGCTGCTCCTTTTCCCGTCCACAGCCCATCCTTATTGTACCCCATCCTCAAGCACCTTCATAATGAGTCCTAGCTAGAATCCCTTCCTGAATGTGGCCTAACACTCAGCCCCTTTATTCAACACCCTTGACAAACGTCCCTTATTTAAAGTCATATTATAGTAAAAAAACAAAAAAAACACTATACTCTCTATACTTTCATCCAATGCAGGCTATCGCTGCTAGTCTGGTGCGAAGAGACCTACCAGATCGCCCACTGTCAGACCTGTGCCAGGCACCGCCCCCTCCTCCACAGCAGCTCCATCGCAGGACACAGCTGTTCTGTTGTAGACAAGGGGGGGATGCTCCATCGTCACAGGTAAAAGGTCATGTCCCCCCCTCTATTTTGGCGGGTGATCCGCTATCCGATAGCCTGCGCTGGATGATGGTGAGTATAGTGTTTTTTTGTTTTTGACTAAAATATGACTGACTGACTGACTGACCTGCAGCCGGACTATCTTAGGTCCTAATCCTCAGCCCACTTCTAACCAGGGCTGTGGAGTCAGAGGGCCTGATTTATCAAGCACTTCTGCCAGACAGTGCTACATCTGTGCAAATTAAAATAGTAAAAAAATATAATAAAATATATATTTTTTTCACACCTGCACATGTTGCTACACTACAAGAAGCATATTTACTAAAACATTAGCAGTGCAGCAACTTGCTGAAGAATGTCTAAATCATATTTTGCACTACTCTAATTTGCACTGAAATGCCATTGCCTGGCAGAAGTGCTTGATAAATCAGGACCATTATTGTGGAGCCAGAGCTAGTTTTGGCTGGTACATAAAAAAGGGAATTTCTTACTAATATTGTATAATGAATGTAACTTTTATAGAAAGTGTAGAAATATAAATCGTAAACATAGTTTATGTTATCTCAATCTTACATATAAAAACTATAAATTATATATAAAAAACAGTGATAAGCTGCAGCAGTAGCAGGATGGTCGAGGGGTTATAGATAATGAGTTCACCAATCTCCCCTGTTCCTTATACTCAGTATTTCCGTGCTGTCCCAAGGCCTTAGTTACAATGCCTTAAATGGACAAGAATTTAAAGGGATTGTCCAGGCAGAAACACCAAAAATCTGTTCTTACCTTCTTGTCAGGCCCAGCTCTTCTGTGTAGGTCCGGTGTTCCCCCACAGCTCCTCTGTGCAGTGCTGGCATCTTCATACTTACCGATGGCACAAGGTCAGCAATTCCATCTTCCCGCACTTGCCCCCCCCCCCCCCCCCCACACACACATGCCTACTCCATTCATTGCAATATAAGAGGTGTACCAAGGCAGGTTCAGTACTCCTTGCCTCTGCACCTCCCCCCCCCAGTGCAACAAATGCAGTAGACATGTTAGGGGGGCGTAAAACCATATTGTTGGATCAAAGAAATGGCTTGTTTTTCCTCATCGGTAAGTATGAAAATGCCTGCGCTGCAAGGAGAAGCTGCGGGGGGGGCGGGGGGGGTTCACACAAAGATAAAGACTGCTCCCCAAACTGTAGATGATACTGCAGGGGGTCAAGGTATTACTAATTATTGGCCATTTATGAAGGAGTCGGAGTAGGGCTTTGGCCTACCGACTCCACGTGCCCTGCTTCTAACATACCCTGGCCCACTTTTCCTACCGGCTCTAGCTTGTTGCCCCTACCTGACCTGTAGCACTTCTGTACCATATACCCTGTCACACAGCCTTTCTGTACTATACCCTATGCAGCCCAACTGTACCACATCCTGGTTCCCTGCCTTATTCATCTGTACCACATGCAAACCAGCAGAATACCTAATGAGCACTGCAACCCCACTTATCTTAAGCACAACCAAACCTGCAGTCTTAAAGTCCAGCAATCAACAACTTACCTGATCACTGCATCCGAACCCGTGTCGCAGCCCTAGCTTCCCACATCAACCCAAGCCCTGAACTTCATTTGCTTCAGTAATGGGGCACTGCCATGTCCTCCCCATTCAATACAATAGAGGGAGTTGTGTCAGGCCCAGCCCCATGTATTGCACCCCCCACCCCCCGGCAGCGCATGCTCGCATCCAGCATTTGGCTGCTGAATAATCATTTTAATCATCTGTAGAATAACCCGATTTATCTAGAAGTGATAATGTAATGTACAGAAAGACAATTGCAATATACAAATATACAAAAAGGCAAATGGTGTCACTCTGGGGGAGAGATATAAAAGCCTGCTCACCATGTGCTTATGGTGAGACATTCTGGTTTGAGAGGCAAAGACATCTTGGCTGGAGAGAGCCAAACCGTGAGGGAGAGTGAGGAGGGTCGAGCAGAGTAGGCCCCAGGGCGCCATGACATCTGGTGGTGCCCCAAGAGATTTTCCCTAACTGACTCCACACTCCTGAGGTGAGCTGACTCCCCAGTCGGGGGAGAGAAAGGCTAAAGTCTGCAGTTGCCGGGATACTCCTGAGGTGGCACTTTCCTGAGGTAAATTCCGAGGCCTATAGCCTGGACGAGTGACTGGGGTGGTGGAGTTGGTGCCCAGTGACTTTTCTGTGGGGTGGTCTTTGCCTGGCCGACACCCCGGGAACTTGATTGCCGCCATGCGCTAAGTGGAAATTGGGCCTAGCTGCTGTGAAGGACCCTGAGTCTTATGCCCAGAGTAGGGGGGTGGTGGAGCTCTCCTCTAATAGTGACATGACATGACGGAGGAGATGTGAGCCCTGTTTTTCTGAATATAAAAAATGTTTTGGGGCACTGGGCTGGGGATAGAAGGCGACAACATACACCTCCCAGCTGGGTATAGCTGGGGAGGTTTTGGGGAGGGAATCTAGCAGCCCTGGAATCTATAATATTGTCGGGCCAAGGGGTTTGGTCCACTTTAAGTATTGAATTAACTTCTCAGCAACCAGGCTTTCATTACTTCCATTAGATCTGAAGAAATATGCATAAATAAATAAATGAATATATATATATATATATATATATATATATATATATATATATATATGGCCTATGGAGCCTAGCTGAGCCTATGAAGCCTATGAATGAAAATGTAATTTTTTAATGCAATTAAAAAACAAAAATATATTTGTACACCAGTTTGTCCTTCCTTCTACATGGGGTGTGGGGTCTAGGCTGTACTGCGAGGCCTTCGACCGTTCCACCCCATGGGCTGCACTCAAGGTTGTAGGGCAACCTCAGGTAAGCCTTCTCCCAATTTATCTATTGCATTGTATGTCCCAAATGGGGCTCTCAGAGATTAGAGTTAGGACTGCACCCCACAGAGGCACTTTGGCGTAGTGGTGCAGCTTAAGCTACTTCTGCAGATGTGTGTGACCTCTGTTTTAAACCAGATTTAGAGACAGATTTAAGGTTGGTCTGCAAGCTAACAGGGTTGAGTGCTGTGGCTCCATTAAGACTTGAGTATCCTAATTGCCCTGCTAACGTGCACCTCCCAGGTTAGTTATAAAATGGTCTGAGTGGCTGCCACCCCTCCTTTCGCCACTTGTCCTACCTCTCCTGCCTGAGCTGAGCAGGGGAATATGTTAGTAAAAAAAATACACAATATAACAATTAAAACATACCCCCCACGTGTCCCTGAATCTTTCAAGTCCATGTCCCCCTGTCCCTCGTTGTTCTTATTTGTCCCTCTTTGAGGTGTAACATGCAGATCTGCATCAGTAATTGATTCATTTGCCTATTTAAAGTGTTTCTATTGTCAGTGAGGGGGTGTGGCCTAATTTAACAAATGTCCCTCTTTCCCACCCTGAATAAGTTGTTAGGTGTGATTAAAATGCATTTGCACACTCGCCTTTTCTGTATGCCTTACCTGAGCTATGCAAGAGATATAGGCAGGGTTAGACTGGCCATAGGGAGACCCGGGAATGCCTGGTGGGCCACACTGCTTTGGGGGCAGTTGGGCTGCTGCTTTTAACACCCACATTCAATCTCTGCCCTCGGGGAGGCCGATTCATTAATAGCGCCAGGTAGCGACAGATGAGCGCCAGTAGCGTGATTTTCACAGCGCCCGCTAGTATTCGCTGTGCTTGGCCGTTGTTCGCTTGGTGACAGCGACTCAGTCGGTGTGCGGTAATGTTGAATACGGGGTTAGGAGTCGCTGTTTCACAGGTTCCGCGCTGTATGGGTGCGCCTGACAGCGAATGGCCAGAGCGAACGGCTCCCAGCATATTCATTAACAAATCACGCTCAAAAAATTCTCGCGCTGTGAAATGCTTGTTTAAACCCCAGAGCGCTGGCGGCGATGGCTTAAAAGTAGTTTTTTAACCCCCAAACAACCTTTTTTTTTTATTTAAAAATTAAACAAGTTTTTATAAACATTTTGTAATATGAATACATTAATATCAGACCTGTAATATCAATTCTGCACAAATTTTTCTTAAAAAAAATATCTAACATTGCCGTAGTGGTCACAGAATTTTTGACATTGGAGAGCGCCAGGGAGCGACAGGTCATACCTGGCGCTGTGATGGGATTAGTAGCGGCGCTGTTCGTTGCAGTCGGCTACATGATGAATCCCGCGCCAGCTGACGCTCTCGCCGGCGCTAGCCTCATTTAGCGTGATAAATGCGTGATGTGTCCGCCGCCTGGCGTTCTGGAGTCGGTAGCCGCCGATAGCTGGCGCTACCTGGCGCTAGTCAGACACTACCTGGCGCTAGCCCTTGATAAATAAGGGCCTTAGTCTCCCTCGAAGCCCCCTGTACCCAGCCCCACTGTACCCACAAGCCAGGGAACCCCAGCCCCCAATTCTATATCCCCGGCACCATGATTGGGGGGGGGCTCAGAAGGGAAGTCTCAGGCTGGCCATCGGCCGGTAAAATCCAGGGCTGATTTTTTGCCCCAGTCCACCACTGGATATAGGTTAGTAGTAGATAACTAGGCCCAATAAAAATTTAACTGAATTTGTATTGTTGCCCCTCCTTTGAGCAGAGCAAGGGAATACGTTAGCACTAAATAAATTAGAAAAAGGAAAATAAATGTGGCAGAGGAATGTGCTAGTACTAAATTTGTAGTCTAAATAAAATTAGATTTGCATGCTTCCCTGTTTTTCATGCCTTACCTGAGCTGAGCAGGGGAATATGTTAGCACTAAATAAATAGCTAAAATAATAGTGAGGTATATTTCCGCTTGCTTTACCTGAGACGGCTGGAGATGGTAGAGACATGCTGCTCTCCCGGGTCACCTGGCACGGGGCTACACCGCCGTCCTGCTCACCTTTTACACTGCCAGCCAATGAATCCATCGCGACTGATGGATAAAAGCTGGATAAACATAAAAAAAACACAAGAAAGAAAAAATAAGACACAAGCACATTATCAGAAACGGTTAGTAAAAACCAGTGTGATTGACCCTGAAAATTCAATAAGGTAAAATAATTTCAAAGATGTATATTATATATAATTATAAATTAAATTCAATCCAGTCAACAAAGCCATTTAATATTCTAAATTCCTCTTGCATCTCTAAACAGTAACGTCTATTTCACCCATGTTGCCTTTTCTATCTGCTTATCCGCAAAAATAATCCTCTCTTCTAGTCCACGTTTTAGTAAAAGAAAAAAAAAACAGAGGAAGACCTATAAGCGATTTACCCTGAGTGGTGATGAAGAGGTTAAACGCCGGAGAATCTTACCTAATGTGACAGCAGTGCTATTGTAGCCTCTGCAGTCTGCAGGGTGCTGGTGCGCGTGCGCTCTGCACTATTATATGTGTGTGTAAAGAAGGGGGAGCAAGCCAAGGGGAAGAAGAGGGTGGGTGCGCTTCTTGCTGGCGTACAACACAATGTAGAGGCGGGAAGAATAATGTGGATCCTAATTTACATAAAGCATTCAGAGCCAAAGAAACTGATCTTTTACACTAATCATGGGAGCAGCGCGTGAATACTACGATAGGGAAACACTACCATTAGGACGTTGGGTCATTGGCTTAAAGGAGCACTATCGTGAAAAAATGGGCCAATGATAAAAATCCATATAAATATGCTGGGTGGGGTGGGGGTGGGGTCACTTATACACCCAACATCAAGACATATTCAGCCAGGCTTGTTTTTTATTTTTATTAATGGAAGGAAGAGGAAATCGGGTGACATGTTCTGTCACCCCTAATACACTAAGAGGCCGATTCATTAATAGCGCCAGGTAGCGACAGATGAGCGACAGTAGTGTTATTTTCACAGCGCACGCTAGTATTCGCTGTGCTTGGCCGTTGTTCGGTTGTTGACAGCGACTCAGTCGGTGTGCGGTAATGTTGAATACGGGGTTAGGAGTCGCTGTTTGACAGGTTCCGCGCTGTATGGGAGCACATGACAGCGAATGTCCATAGCGAACGGCTCCCAGCATATTCATTAACAAATCATGCTCAAAAAATTATCGCGCTGTGAAATGCTTGTTTAAACCCCAGAGCGCTGTCGGCGATGGGTTAAAAGTAGTTTTTTAACCCCCAAACAACCATATTTTTTGAAAAAAAAAAAATGTTTTTCAAAACATTTTGTAATATGAATACATTAATATCAGACCTGTAATATCAATTCTGCACAATTTTTTTTTTTTTTGCAGAAGTGGTCACAGAATTTTTGACAAAAAAAAAAAACATTAATAGCAATTAATTAAGAATATTTAAAGATTGCTCCATTGAAATGCATTGGAGAGCGCCAGGTAGCGAGAGGTCATACCTGTCGCTGTTCAAGGTCGCTCGCTGGCGCTGTGGGGTGAGGCTGGAATAATGATGAATGATTCGCTATCTGGCGCTCTGTCAGTCGCTAAGCAGGATCGGCTTGATAAATGTGTGATTGCGGAGGGGAGCCGGCGTTCTCGTGGCGGTGAGCGTCATTACCGTTCGCTCACCATTCGCTACCTGGCGCTATCCCTTGTTAAATAAGGGCCTAAATATGTAACCCCTGAATTTTATGCCTACCAGGAGAAGAAAACCACAGGCTTGGCGGACCCCTCCTCTCATTAGCCAATATGTTTATACAGGTTTTTAATATTACACAATTTCGTTATAGTGCTCCTTTAATGTGCTGCAGGTCCCCTGGAAATGTTTTACATTTTAGCAGAGTGGCTCAATTTCCATCTACTGGGGGGGAAGGCAGGCATTAGGAGACCCCATGCATTAGTGTGAAATAAACTGACCCATTGTCCCACTGGGGGGAAGGCAGCCATCAGGAGACCCCCATGCCTTAGTCTGAAATAAACTGAGACGTTGTCCCACTGGGGGGAAGGCAGCCATCAGGAGACCCCCATGCCTTAGTCTGAAATAAACTGAGACGTCCCACTGGGAGAATGCAGCCATCAGGAGACCCCCATGCCTTAGTCTGAAATAAACTGAGACGTCCCACTGGGAGAATGCAGCCATCAGGAGACCCCCATGCCTTAGTCTGAAATAAACTGAGACGTTGTCCCACTGGGGGGAAGGCAGCCATCAGGAAACCCCAATGGATTAATCTGAAATAAAGTGACCCATTTTTGGTCCCTCAAAAATTCGGGGGACACCTAAATGTCCCACAGTACTGACAGTATTTGGAAGACTAGCACACCAAATCTATCTAACTGGTAGTGGAATGTACGCTTTGGCTGAGCATTAGGACAATTGGTAACACCCTTTATGGACTGGAGATATCCAAGTTGTGCTTTAAAGTGGCTCAAAGCCCACCTTGATCGGTCCAGGAATCTATAAGATTCCCTGGCTGATCGATTCCCTCCCCCCAGGGCATCCAAATTGGGATGCCCCGCTGTGTGAAACCCCCAGGTCGCCCCGTTTACTCACCTTTGTTCCCGCTCCAACGGTGCATGCGTGGGCTGCAGCCGCATCCCCGCTATCCCTCTAGCAGGACCTGTGCCAGCCAGTTGTGAATGGCCGACAAGCTCTGAGCCGCTAGATTTAGATGCTGTCTTAGATGGCGTTACGTCAGTGGCTTCGAGCATGCTAATTGGACTAGCGGCCATGCATGCCCCATAGGACTGGGAAGAGGTGAGTTTCTTTGGGCGAACTGGGGGGTTTCACACAGCGGGGCACCTCTAATCAGGGTGCCCTGGGGTAAGGACCAAAACCCAGGATAGTCAAAATCCTGGGTTTTGGTCCACTTTAACCCTTTCGCTGCCAGCCTACCTGCAGCATTTGCCACTCCCTGTTGCCAGACGATGTTTCACTATTTTGCGCTACACATATTCAACTGTCATTTTTGAAAGGATTTCCAGGGATTTCCCAGGAAAATTATATATTGTTTTTTTCAACAGAGTCTGGGCTTTAACATGAAATGTCTTGTTTGTATTTTTTAGGTGTATTCTCAATTTTTTTGGGTGAAATGTGTGAAAAAAAATAAAAAAAAAATATTTTTTTACAATTTGTAGAGTTTTTTTGTAATAAAAAATGTAAGTTTGTCAATAAAATCTTATTGCGTGAGAAACCCCAATTTCTCCCGGTTACAGCGATACCACATATGTATAGGTAGACACCCTTTCCTGCCCAGAAGCCTTTTATAGCTGCTGGATGACAAATGGTTAATTAAAAAAAAAAATGACATAGGGTCCCCCTTCCCGGGGAGGGGGACCCCATTTTTTTTTGGATTTTTAAGGGTTAAAAACCCTTAAAAATCCAAAAAAAAAAATGACGTGGGGTCCCCCTTACCCAAAGTAACCAGCCCGGGACCAGCTATGGGGGCTTGTAGGCACAGAGTGGGGGGGCCAGCTTTGGTGGCCCCCCCACCCTGCAGCCTACGAGCCCACATAGCCTATGTGGGCCCGGGCTCTTCTGCCCCCCCCTGGCCTTTGGGGAGGCAGGTAATGGGGGTGCCGGGGGTTAATGGCAAGCCACCCGCTAGGGCAGGTGACTTGCCACCCCCCCAGCCTTGTGAACTGGTATAAGGGGTCTCATGGACCCCTTACCAGCTCACAAAGGGTTAACTGTTAAAAAAAACCACGACACAATAATAAAAAGTATTTTATTAGAAAAAAAAAAATTTTTTTTTACTGTACTTACCTTCGATTGCAAGCTCTTGTCCCTCGCCGCTCAGCTGACAGATGCCGGTGATCGGCATCCAGAGAAGGAGAAGGCAGGAGATCAGAGGATCTCCTGTCACCTCCTTCCCCAGCGCCGATCACCGGCATCTGAGAAGCTGACAAAGCTGAAGCCCGTTCGGGGCCGGGATGACTTCATAAGCCCCGCCCCAAGGGCATGATGGCGGCCGCCATCGAGAAGAAGAGAGGAGAGAGCCTCCCAGGCTCTCTCCTGAAGATCGGTAAGTCCTGGGGGGGGATCGGAGGCCCCCCAGGTGAAGAGGAGGGACAGCCGGAGCCAGCGCACACACAGGTAAGTGAATGTCATTTTTATTTATTTTTTTTTTTTACAGTTAGAAGCTGCTGCTGCAGAAGCGGGGGGGGGGGGGGGGCGGCCTATTCCGGGGGCTTGGATGGCACCAAATTAAAGAGGACACCCGGCCGGATCCAACAAGGGGTCAGGTGAGTATTTTTCATTTTTACTTTTTAAACTAGAAGCGAGGAAAGTCAAGCACGTAACACCTACGGGCTTGGCACTTAAGGCCCAGCCAAGCCAGCACGTAGGTGTTACGGGCTTGGCAACAAAAGGGTTAAGAGTATGTCCGAGGGTGGTGTTACAGCTACACAGAAGCGTAGCATATAATGTTGCGAATATTTGTTTCTCAAAAGCCTACGGATCATCTTCTGATGTGAGAAGACATCACCCCAAAGCACATCCCCCTCACGCCCCCAGAAACACACCCATTACCCTGTAAAGTGGTCCAAGTGTCCCACCTAAACCGGACCAACAGCCTGGCACAGTTGTGAAAAGAAAGGTAGCAGCCATTTTGGAGCTTCCTCTCCCAGCATCTCAGCCATGCTGCTGCCTGGATTCAAGTGACATAACTAACAATTCGCAGTAACAGGAAGCCCGGCAGCACTTCCTGTTTGTGGGTGGCCTGCTAATGCATGAGCCGCCATTTCGTTTCTAAAATTTACTACAGCAGGAGTTAGAAAAAGGTAAATGAATTTTTATGTGCTGCAATCTAAATTGCCCCGGGGAGGGAGCATATGAGCACTGTTAGTTGTGTTGGTCTGTTTTAAGTCATTTTTGACTGTGGGTCCGCTTCAAGTCTAAAAGAAATCTGCGTAGAGTTAATTGCCATTGGAGGTCTGTTGGGCAAGGGGGCGATAGCATGGGGCATAGCAAGGCACGGTCAGCATACAGCATTCAGAGCTTCACCAGTCAAGGTACCACTTTGCCAGCCTGCACACCCTCCTTTTCGACTGGGTGGTCCTGATCAATTTGGCTGGAGGGGGCAGGAAAATCCTGGACAATGTGAGCACCTTCACTCCACTGTTGAACTACAACCTGACTAATCAAGGATCTCTGCCCTGTTTTATCACAGACTAAAACAATTCACCCCAGGATCTCCTGCATGAATGTTTAAAAGGATTGACCTGTCAAACATGAAAATCCATTACCTGATGCAGTCTAAGTCCCATGCTCTCTATTTGCTTCAATCACTGAAAAGAGGAAATGCCGCTTTCATTTTCTTCCTCCAAATTCTTCCCCCTGATCCTGACCACCACTTCAAGCCCAAAGCTTGTGTCAGGTTGACATCCCCTTTCATCAGTGGTAGACTTGAATGCCAATCAAGCTCCTGTTGACCCCCTCCCTCCTCCTGTCCCTCCTTTACTAGTTACTGATGTGCTTGCATCACTCAGCCCAGTCATACTTTAGCTTTGTTTTTACAATGGAAATAAGTGTAGAACATTGCCACACGATAACATTTCACTATGCCTGGACAATGACTTTAATTTATTTGGGTGAAACTCCCAATTTTTTCCAGGTGTGCAAATTGTCGGGGGGAAGAGGGAGGAAGACACAGATGGGTGAGTACTTTTCAATGTAATTACTAAATAATTTGTGGGGGGTGGCAAGCCTGGATTACTATTACCGATAGGAATGGGCTAAGTTTATTTCAGGGCATCTGGAGCGTTTCTTTTTTGCAATTGAGTTAAAGCAGAGAAAAAATGTTACTGTATGATCCTTGAAAGGGCCCAATTAAATGTTCGCACCAGGGCCCCGTCACATTTAGTTACACCACTGCCCCCTGGGGACCATTCTATTTAGATTTTTGTTTTCCCTTTTTTCTACCTTTCACCAAAATAGAGTTGATTCATGGTCTTACCCTCAGAATCCTAGCCTCACAGTATCCCCCTGCTCCTGGTAAGTCCCTATATATCTCCCCCTCTCTGCTCTCCTCCCCCTACCTCTCTGCTCACGAATTCCTTTCACACACCACCTCTATATCCAAGCACAAGACACATTACTCCACCCTCAAAAGCCACAACCATCTCTTCTCTCTCCTTTTACTTTTACTTGCCGCCGGAGACAGCAGTCCTAATCCAGGCCCACTCTCTCCACCCCTCTCCTCCATACCTACTCACTTTTCATCAATGCCACAAGTCTACAACCGTGTTAAACCGGGATACACACGCAATCTATCTAATCTGAGACACCTTAGTCACTCTCCATCCCTTCCCGCCACTGTCACCTGCGCACTGTGGAATGCACGCTCAGTGCGCAATAAACTCACCTATATTCACAACCTGTTTCTCTCTAACTCTTTTACCTTCATGGGGTTCACAGAAACATGGCTTACCCCATCAGACACAGCTTCACCTGCTGCCCTCTCACATGGGGGACTACATCTCAGCCACACCCCCAGATCCAACAACAAACAGGGTGGGGGAGTTGGCATCCTTCTATCCAAACTCTGCTCCTTTAACCCACTCCCTGCCTTGCCATCTCTATCCTTCTCATCTTTTGAAGTTCACTGTGTCCGCTTATATTCTCCCTGTAACCTGAAAATCGCAGTCATCTACCGCCCTCCTGGAACTACTACTCTCTTCTTCGACCA
The DNA here is from genome assembly GCA_027917425.1 of Gastrophryne carolinensis. Lineage (NCBI taxonomy): Eukaryota > Metazoa > Chordata > Amphibia > Anura > Microhylidae > Gastrophryne > Gastrophryne carolinensis. Next base: position 25,803,478 of record CM051243.1, on the reverse strand, counting down.
CTTTTCTACCTGGCTCCTTCAGTTTCTGTCCACAGACATCCCTGCAATCATCATGGACATTAGCAACCCTGCTGCCACCAGACTACTGTCACTAACCTCATCTTTCGGCCTCAAGCAATGGTCTACTGCACCCACCCACAAAGACGGCCACACAATTGACCTCCTCTTCTCTCACCTCTGCTCTCTATCAAACCTCTCATCCTCTTTGCTCCCCCTCTCTGACCATAATCTGCTGACTATGACCCTCTCTCCAATGCCTGCAAACCCCCCTCCACACAAACCCACAACTCAACGCAGGAACTTAAGAAACCTAGACCTTCAATCCTTTTCTGCCTCACTTCAACCTCTTCAGACCTTGACCACATTCACGGACATAGACGCTGCATCATCACACTACCATAATACTCTCTCATCAGCTCTGGACTTTGTCGCCCCCCTCACCTATAGCCGTCCCCGCACCAAAAACCCCCAACCCTGGCTAAATGCAAGCACAGCCAGATTGAAACAGCTGTCTCGAGCTGCTGAACGGCGATGGAGGAAAACCAAAGCCAATCATGACTTTCTATTCTATAAACAAGCCCTTCAGGATCTCAGGACGGCCCTTTCATCTGCTAAGCAAGCTTATTTCTCCTCACTGATTTCCGCACAAGCCCGGAATCCCAAACAACTCTTCAATACTTTCAGTTCCTTACTCCGCCCTCCACCTCCTCCTCCAACCTCCCAAATAACAGCAGAAAAATTTTCGACATTCTTCAAAGGAAAAATTGACAACATTCGACTTGGCTTTGCCCCTCAGAATCCCTCACCAATTCAAACAATCCCCCTGCCTTACTCTCTTACTTTCTTCACTCCAATAACTGAGCCTGGACTAACCTCTCTCATATCTAGGGCCCACCTGACTACCTGCTCCCTCGATCTTATCCCATCCCACCTTATTCCTCAACTGTCTCCATCCCTTACTCCAGCCTTAACCTCAATATTCAACCTTTCTCTCTCCACTGGCACCTTTCCTTCTTCCTACAAACATGCTGTTATTACTCCGATACTCAAGAATCCCTCTCTCGACCCCTCTGCCCTCTCCAGCTACCGCCCTATCTCACTGCTCCCTTTCTCCTCCAAACTTCTTGAACAACATGTCCACTCAGAGCTGTCACAATACTTATCCACCAACAATTTATTTGACCCCTTACAATCAGGATTCCACCGTAACCACTCCACTGAAACTGCCCTCACCAAAGTCACCAATGATCTGCTCACTGCCAAAAGCAAAGGTCACTACTCCATCCTTATCCTTCTTGACCTCTCCTCAGCCTTTGATACTGTCGACCACTCTCTGCTTCTTGATATTCTCTCCTCTCTTGGGGTTCAAGGGCTTGCGCTCTCTTGGCTCAACTCTTACCTCTCTGATAGATCATTCAGTGTATTCTATTCTAACACAGTCTCATCCTCACGTTCTCTTTCTGTTGGTGTGCCGCAAGGTTCTGTCCTAGGCCCCCTACTTTTCTCAGTCTACACCCATGGCCTTGGCAAACTTATAACTTCATTAGGCTTCCAATACCACTTCTATGCGGATGACACTCAGATATATCTCTCAGGCCCCAATCTCTCCTCTCTACTATCTCGTCTCCCCAACTGCCTCTCAGCTATTTCTTCATTCATGTCATCTTGCTACCTCAAGCTAAACATGGGCAAGACTGAACTGGTCATTTTCCCACCCTCTAACTCCCCTCCCCTCTCTAACACGTCTATTTCTGTCAACAATTACACAATAACAGCAACTCCCCAAGCTCGGTGCCTGGGAGTCATTCTGGACTCTGCCCTCTCTTTCAAACCACATATTCACTCCCTGGCCACCTCCTGTCGCCTCCAACTTAAAAACATCTCCCGCATCCGTCCTTTCCTCTCACCTGACACCACTAAAATGCTAGTGCATGCCCTGGTCATATCCCGACTGGATCACTGCAACATCCTTCTTTGTGGCCTACCAACTAACAGACTAGCACCCCTCCAATCTATCCTGAACTCTGCTGCTCGCCTCATCCATCTCTCCTCTCGCTCCTCCAGTTCTGCGCCTCTCTGCCAATCCCTACACTGGCTGCCAGTCCCACAGCGAATCCTGTTCAAAACTCTAACTCTCGCATACAAGGCTCTCTCCAACCAGGCCCCTCCCTACATCTCATCTCTAATCCAACAGTACCAACCTAGACGCAGCCTTCGCTCTTCTGCCGACCTTCTCCTGTCCTCCACCCTGGTCACCTCCTCTCACGCCCGCCTCCAGGACTTCTCACGTGCAACTTCAATCTTCTGGAATGCCCTCCCACACCCAATCCGCCACTCCACAACCCTCAAAACCTTCAAAGGCGCCCTTAAAACACACTTATTCAGACAAGCATATAATCTGGCCTAACCAATCTTCTAAAGAGCACATGCCACAAAGCTCAATACTGACTGTTTGTGATCCCTCCCCCTCGTCTTCACCCCTCTTCCTTTAGACTGTAAGCTCCTTGGGGGCAGGGCTCTCTCCCCTACTGTATCTTGTACTCAGAATATCCATTGTCAACTCTGTAAAACTGCATTTGAAATGGTATATGTATCGTATGTTTCTACCCTGTCTGTAATTACTACTTTGTAAAGCGCTACGGAAGATGATGGCGCTATATAAATAAACAATAATAATAATAATAATGGTCGTGCGCCTAAAAACTCCTAAACCCTAAACCAAGCACCAATGATTACACATAAGCCTAGTCACCTGATTCATGGTTTCATGTGTGTGCAGGGCGCACCAAATGGTTTGTGCCCAGAGACATTTCCTCTTCAGGTGGCTCTGTCCCATGTGCCTTTTCGCTGGCTAAGCCCTTAACTGGTCCCAGTGGCCCCCATATTTCTCCCCCTTTTTCTCTCAATTGCTATTTTGTCTCTCCAGCTTTTGTGTTTTAGGTGAATCTCTATTATCCATTTCAGAGTGTATTCCCTGTCAGGTCACAGGAGAAAAGGAGAATAGAGATTCGCCTAAAACACAGAGGCTGGAGAGACAAAATCGCAAATGAGAAACAGTAAAGAAAGGAGAGAAATATTTAGGTGTCATTTATTTATAGGTCTTTTCTCCGTATTTTTAGGTGTGTTTTATTGTGTGTTTATTTAGGTGTTGTGTTTTGTTTTCCAAATGTTTAGTCCCAGATGTTCTCTTTACCTCCCTGCCCTGTTTTGCATATTACTGCTTAATAATTGTGCTACTAATGTTTTTTTATCTTAAGTTTTGGGGTCCAATGTCCACCTTTTTAGTGTTTTTTATCATAAAACATTTTCAGAGTTGTCAACTTTGAACCATTTTTTTCTCACCAAAGCCCCCGAAAAAGGGAAAAATTACTGAAAAAATCTTGTATTGCTAAAAAACATGCCAATTGCTGCCGACATGTGTTTTATGAATGAAATAAGCCGATTAGCCAGTGAAGTCAACAGTTTACTCCTGCTTTTTGCTGGAGGAAAATCACTCTTGAAATTTACACATTTGTGCCAATGTCCTCCAAACACCCCATAAATCAGTTGCCAAATTGCTCTTGCGGAAAAATGACACGCACAAGTTTCTGCATTGGCACACGTTTGGGCGCAAACTTCCACCTTAAAAAATGATCACTCCAGATTTAGACAACCATGAATCAGGAGGAAGCCTGAGCACGACTTGGCACCCCAAAAAATGTGCGCAAATGCACAAACACACAACCCTGAATCGAGCCTAATGGAGCATTAAAAATGTTTAGAGGCATTCTTTGTGTATCATATAGTAAACGTAGGGGTGGAAACAATTAACATGAACAGAAAGTATTTGTAAAGCACTGTGACCAGTTTGGACTGGAATATCTTGGGCCCATCAGTAGGCATGGGTTTCAGATTCGAGGCCAAAGCTAGATTCAACTATGATCTTGCCAATTTTTACCGGTCTGCACCATCCCGGTAAAAGATCCAGGTTGAATTATCTGGAATGCCACCCGTCGATGCCAGTGATTAGTACCATGTGAACTGGTATAGGGGTCCCTCAGACTACTTACCAGTTGAGAAAATAATAGTTAAAAAAAAGAACTTGCTATTGCTGCTTCTTCTTACCTACTGTACTCTTACCTACAAAATGCTAACTAACCAGGCTCCTAATTTCATCTCCAATCCAACGCTATCAACACAGACACAGCTTCCACGCTGCCTCTGACTGTCTCTTGTCCTCAACCCAGGTCACTCCTCTCATTCCTGTCTCCAGGACTTCTCACGTGCCACTATGGAATATCCTTCCCCTTTCCATTCCATACTCCTCAACACTCAAAGCTTTCACAGAGGCCCTTGAAACCCACATTTCCTGACAAGCATAAAACATGGTTTAAATTGGAACCAAACCCAACTAGGCCAGCCTAAAAGATGCCCTTGGAACTCCCCCGTGTCACCACAAAATTCACCTTTTTTGGCAGCTCTTTTGGTGATGCACACAATCGGGAGTGATAGTGTCTGCATCCCCGGCATCTCTGGTCTGTGTCAGGCTCCATCTGAATGGCTGGGTGCGGGAGTGTAGTTTAGCTCCCAACTACTGTAAACAAAGCCATTTGACGAGCATTGATAGGGACTTGAAACAGTTCTGACTGGACAATAACGGGTAAAGGTGAGTGTTTTGTGTGGGGGTGGTTTCACACAATTCATAATAGTCAAAATCCTAGAATTTGTTCCGCTTCAAACTGTTCCACTGTGCACATGCCAGACTCAATGCCTACTACTTGTGACCTGATTCCCTGGGTGGGAGGAAATAGTCACAGATTGCATATTTATTGCAGGTCCATAAGCACAGGCCTGACAATGCTCCCACAGAGGGCTTGATCTCCCCCCTAGCTCTAGGGGCTTCAAAGGATCTTGCTGGTACAGTTCACACCTCAGATAGCCTGATAGGCTGCAAGCTTGATCAGGAGGAAACCCACTGCCAGGAAGCTGAACTGACTGGGCATTTCAAAGAAATTCCACAGACATACAGGCTCCAGTACTGTACATGAAATTATGAAACTCCCATCTTTATTACACATAAACTGATCACATTTTCTAAATCTGGGATCCAGACAGCTTAGGTTAGCAGCCAAACAATCCAGCTGGGGGGGGGGGGGTGTTTAACCTGTGTATAATGTCTGAAGAGCCCCATATGCCTTGGTTTTCTTCTGGCGGTCACGTGCAACGTTTGGAGGGGGGCCAAGGATCCAGCAAGGTCTGCACGCCCCTGTGGCTGGCTGCATCACTGCGTAAGATCTGTCTGCAATAAGGTAACTGACATCCATTTTCTCTGCTAACTCAGATTAACCTACACGTTTATATTTGCCCTTCTGACCTGTATATGTATCTATTCATTATATGCAGTGATAAGTAATCCCAAGCTGAAAAGATCGGGCCCCCGAGCACAGACTTCAGCAAGATGTCTATGCTCAAGTTTAGTGTTCGGACGAACCCAGAAAGCTGGTTGACTGTCTGCTCACCAGCCAATCAACCAGCTTTTTACATCTAGAAACCACCTACGCTAAAATGGTTAGTGCTGATAATGCCGTCATCAGCGCTACCATCCCATCCTTTGCGTGTCCTTCAAGATTGTGATGGTGGCACAGCAGAAAGCAGAGGAGGAGGGCAGTGCACACATGGCTCGCAGGGTGGATTGCTGGGCCCACAGCAGCCAGGTACTCCACTGTCCACCTCCTCTGCCTCTTCCGCTTACATCGCCACATCCACCTCCTCCTCCCCCTGGACCTCTGACACTGACAAAAAATTAATATTTTATTTTTAATTTATGTATTTGTTTATTTTTTTGTTTTATTGTTTTGACTACTTTCTCAAGCCCAATCTTAGGCTGCTCTGTTATCTTGATCCTGACCCCACTCGTCAGTGCTTCTCGGTTATATTATACACTTCTGGGTTGGCTTCTGGCCCCATATAATCTTGTTAATGGACTGGGGCTATATTAAACAGAGATGGTTGCACTCCCATGGAGCTGGCAGGGCTCTGTCCACTGGTGGTGGTGAAAGGGTCTGGCAGGTGATCTGGATCAGGGGACAGTACTGTGTGATCTCGGGGCCACGAGGTACGATTCCTCACTTTTCGTTTTTCATTTAGAGCAGCGGTACTCAACCACTTCTTGTAAAGGTCCATTTATAGACATCTGGTGAGAGGTGAAGGTCCGAGCAGGGGGCTGTCATGGGGGATGGATAGTTAAAAATCAGCGCACTGGGGAGGGGGCATCCCAAGACTCCTATTGAGCACTGGGCAAAAACAGGGAGGCCAGTGATTGGATGGGCAAAACTGGGAGGGCAGGAATGGATGGAGCAGAGAGACTGGACTGGATGGGACAGGGATGGATGAGGCAAAGAGACAGAAAAATTTTTTTTTGTGTGCACCTTGCAATGTCACTTTCCCCCATGTAGTACTTCATATTGCAATGCCAGGTGCCAGGGAGCCATGACACTGGCAGGGAGACTAAGCACTACATCGCCAATCAAGTAAAGAGGGCAGTGCTGAGCACGGCAACGCAGAAGCAACTGCGTTCTGGTAATCTGGCGCTGAGGTCCGCATTCGGAGTTGAGTATGTCTGCTATAGACATAGATATAGATTCACAGCCCTCTTTCCTATTGTTTCCTTCTCACAGAACATTTGCTTTTGAAATTTGTTGCATTGGGTCTGCTATAGTTTACTCTGTAAAGTAGTCTTTAGTCTGTAATTACTACTTTGTAAAGCACTATGGAATAAGACGGTGCTATATAAATAAATAGTACTAATACCCTTTGCCTGGACCTTTAATAACAAACAGACATGTTAATTATAGTATTAAACAATGTGCTTCTCCTCAGAGCCATATAAGGACGATTCCCTCGAAGGCTGTATGGCCAACAGCCAGAATAATTTACTTGGTCCTGGAGAGTCCAAGGGTGTGTGGATGCGTGTGTTCATTAGCTGGGCACAGTTTTAAGGCAGGAGAGGATTCACTTTCTACACTGCTCGTATTAGGATTGGAGGCATCAAGGAGCACATCCTTGGTTGTTACTTTTTAATCTTCATGGCTTCTTTTTATATTGATAACCCTGTTGCTTACTGGAACTGCATTTTTTCAAAGCCGCTTGCCAATGGCACAGAAGTCCTCATTACATATTCCGTTCTTGTGACACCACCTTCACAATTTTGACGATATAACCCAAAGTAGATATTAAAATTCCAGTTGCCACAGCAACAGAATTATACTGTGCATAAATGAGCCACTCAAACTACAATTAATACATCTTCCCGGCATATGTTGGTAACTGACAAGGCTGATTATAGCAAAGCATTTACTATTTCAGTGCTGGCTGGTTTAGTCTCCGAAACGTCTGTGCTGCCATAGGGACGCTTTGGTGTGCTACTCCCACAAGGTGTGCTTGTATTCTAAGTATACAGCACGTCCTGTTCCAGAATATTCCTTACACATGGGTAAATACATCCACAAGATGGCGCTGGACTGCAGAAAACAGCTTGTGGCTCCTCCCGGCCCTATATAAGTCACGGACCTCCCACATATTCCCCAGTTTTCATCTGCAGTCTGGGCTGCGAAGATAGAAGATGGCTCTCTATATAGGCAGGCGAGCGGGGCTTACCAGCCTGCGGCCCTGCAGGACTATTACCACCCGTTCTGGACCCACTGGCTCCCAGCCTCGGCTGACTGGTTCGGGTGAAGGTAGGACAGCACCCGGGTTAGGTGCTTGAGGAGCGCTGCTCCGACCGCAGTCCCTGCTTTGACAGGGTAGGCGATATAGGCCTGTGGTGAGCCTTGTGGGATGCCCCCTCCTGCTCCCGGGGTTTCCCTTTAATCCCTACCCCCTTAGGTATCTGTCCCCTCCTCTCATTTTATTATGTGGTCCCTGCTACCCTTGCTTCGCTCTCCCTGGGGAGATCTCGGGGGGGGGGGGGGGTGCGGTATTTCAAGCAGCCTGAATGTTCACTTGCTTGTGCCAGAATTGATTTTGCTGTATCGTGCACGTCTTGCTTAATGTGTTCTTACTGGCAGCCGCCGCGCGTTTGTACAGCGCTCCACGGACGGCGGCGACATTACCTCAGGCTCTGCCACGCCATCATTGGACGGCGGATCATGTGGGCGCGATTTGCGCTCTTCGGGGGGGGGGCGAGCTCTGCGGATGATGTTTTCCGCATCACTTCTATAGTGGCCCGCCCCTCGAGGTATATACGGACGCCTTTTTTACCTCCCTCGTGCTGCGTGTCTGCTGTTTCCTATCGCGGTCCATGAGTGCGGGGTGGCTTGTTATATATATATATATATATATATATATATATATATTTTTTTTTTTTTTTTTTTTTTACTGTATCTTCTTACAGGGATGTCTTCTTATGTCTTTCAGGCGGGTAGACCTCATTGTTGTTTCTCCCGGTCCTCCCCCTTTTAGTTTTGGGCTATTACTATTCCTACATCTTCCTTCGGGACATGCCCGGCTATGTGTTGTGTGTGAAGTATCCCCTATAAGTGATGATGTCAGGGTGTGTGTACCCTGCGCCCAGCAGGTACTTGCGCTGCAGCCTGGGTTGCCTGTTACTGGTGCGGCGCCCCCTCTGGCTTCGCCTACCCCCCACGCTTACATCTGATCCCACCGAGGGGCATACTAGCGGGGAGTCTCAACCTGATTTAGCTGCACGGGTGGCCAGCATTGAAAAACATCTTGCTGGGTCTGCCCTGCGTAAGGCTTCTTCTTAGAAGCGGAATTTATCACCCGCCGTTTCCCTCTTCCCTGTAGAAGATGAGGGCCCTTACTCACTCTCAGGTCCTTACCCCCTTGAGGAGGGGGAATTATTTTCTGATTCAGAATCCTCTGAGGAACGGTAGTACTGGGACTCCCTTTGGGGAAGACTACCCGTGGTAGTCTTTGGGGAACACTACCCGTGGTCCCCTGATGACACTGACAGATTGCTGAGTCATATTTTTGAAGTGCTTTGTATTTCCCCTCCTACAGTGGCTTTGCAGCCAAGCTTTTTCATACGGTTAAGGCCCGCTGGGAGTTCCCTGAGCATTCTCACTTTAATAATCTAGTGCTCAAGGAATGGGAACGACCTAGCAAGCTGCCAGGGGTGCCTAAGAGTTGGGACAAGAGGTATCCCTTTCCTGCTAATGTTGTTAAGCGTTGGTAATGTCCTCCCGAGGTGGATGCGCCCGTTCTCGGTTTGTCCAATACATCTGTCATGCAATCTCCGGATACTACTACCCTGCGGGCTGGGGAGGACTGGCGCTTGGACCAACTGGCCTGTCACGCCTTTGCCTGTATGGGGACGGTGCTGCGCCCGGTTTGTGCCTCTGCTATTACGGCTATTGCCATTAAAGGGGTGCTTAAGTGTCTCTTGGACGGGGCATCTGAGGATGCGGGTAGAGAAGAGTATAAATCTCGACTGCTTTGTGAGGAATTTATTGCATATATTCTTTCTGCTATGGATGATGCCATTAGAATGTGTGGTAGAACCTCTGCCTTGATGTTGGCTATACGCCGCTCTGTCTGGCTACGTCAATGGGTAGCTGATAATGCTGCTAAGAAAGCTCTCACTCGTTTCCCTTTCAAGGGCCTGCGCCTCTTTGGTGAGTTACCTCAACGTAGCAGGCCGTCCCGGTCCTTTCGGGGGATGGGTGCCTTTCTACCATCCTTCTGTGGTTCTAGAACTGGCCGAGGAGTCTCCTTTACTGGGGTCCGCGGAGATCACTGGGGAATGGGCAGAGGACGTGGCCGTCCTGGCCTCTCCTGGGGTCCCAAGCCAAAATTCTCACCCAAGCCCCCTCAGGCATGAAGGGGCGCCCTCACCCATCCGGGTGGGGGGACGGCTCCGGCTCTTTGCTCACGTCTGGAGGCTTCACGTCTCAGACCGGTGGATTCAGGAGGTAGTGTCCTCCGGTTACAAGATAGAGTTTGCAGCCTGGCCGCCCCAAGATTCATCAGATCCCGGATGGCTCAAAACCCCCTGTCAGCTCAGGGTCTGTGCCTTGCTGTCCAAAACCTTCTGGAGTCGGGGGTCATCTGCCAGGTGCCTTTGAGGGAAAGGGGCAGAGGCTACTATTCCAATCTTTTCATTGTTCCCAAAAAAGACGGGTCCATCAGACCTACCCTGGATTAAAGTGCCTCAACAAATTTGTCAGATCCAAACACTTTCACATGGAGACTCTGCCTTTCCAGGTCATCAGAGATTCCTCAGGTTCGCTCTGGAGGATCAGCACTATCAATTTGTGGCCTTGCCTTTCAGTATCACCTCAGCTCCCAGGGTATTCACCAAGGTGCTGGCGGGCATACTGGCTCTTCTGAGATCTCAGGGCATTTGCATCCTTCCTTACTTAGACGACATTCTCATCACTTCTCAGCCCTTCCAGCAGGCCGAGCTGGATACCCAGCTGGTGGTGTCCACACTGGAGTCCTTCGGCTGGGTGATCAACCATCCCAAGTCTTTCCTGTCACCGTGTCAATGGTGAGGTCCTTTCTGGGCATGACTCTGGATACATCTCAGGTTAAGATCTTTCTCCCTCAGAAGAAGGTGGAGAATATTCAGGCCCTAGCCAGGCTTCTTATGTCTTCCCCTCATCCCTCCATCCGGCAGGGGATGCAGTTGGTGGGCCTGATGGTGTCTTGCTTCAAGGCGGTTCCATACGCTCAGTTTCACATGAGACCCCTTCAAATTCACCTCTTGTCAGTTTGGGATTGGAACCCTTGGTCCCTGGATCAAGTGCTGGTTCTGTCCCCCCTGGCCAGACGGTCTCTCTCGTGGTGGCTGGACTCAAGAAACCTGTTGGTGGGCAGATCCTTTCTGGCCCCGAGCATCACCACAGATGCCAGCCTGACAGGGGGGGGGCTTCTGGAAATCCCTGAAATTCCAGGGTCAGTGGGACCCTTAGGAGGCCTACACCCCTATCAACATTCTGGAATTGAGGGCGATAAGGTTGGTTCTAGCCCAATTGACTCCACACCTTCGAGGTCGTGGCGGTTCAGGTCCGCTCGGACAACCAGACGGCGATTGCCTACAACAATCATCAGGGAGGGACCCGGAGCAAAAGGGCCCTCATGGAAGTGTCCCTGATACTGTCTTGGGTGGAGGAGAATGTTCCCTGCATCTCAGCCTTGTACATCACGGGGGTGGAGAATCTGGAGGCAGACTCCTTCAGCAGGGGGACTTCTCGTCTGGGAGAACGGTCCCTCAGCAGCAGGGTATTTCGCTCCCTGTGCCACCGCTGGGGTCAGCCAGATGTGGATCTGTTTGCGTCTCGTCACAATCACAAGCTTCCAGTCTTTTTCTCTCTGTCAAAGGACCCTCTGGCCTTGGCCACGGATGCTCTAGCAATGTCTTGGCAGAGCTTTCAGCTTCTCTATGTGTTTCCTCCTTTCCCTCTGCTGGACAGGGTGTTACGCAAGATTGCTCAGAAAGGGGTGGCAAACATTCTGGTGGCCCCCCGTTGGCCAAGAAGAGTGTGGTTCGCAGACGCCGTGCAGTTGGCAGTAGATCAGTATGCTCTGCCCAAGGATCCAGACCTGCTCACTTAAGGCCAGCTACGCCATCCCAATTTACAAACGCTGGCTTTGACGGCCTGGCTGCTGAAACCTCCATCCAGATGGAGAAGGGGCTGCCTGCTTCTGTTGTTAATACTATGATTCAGGCTAGGAAGAAGTCCTCATCATCCATCTACTATAGGGTATGGCATGCTTACATTGACTGGTGTGAGTTTAAGTCGCTTCCCTGTCGAGTGTTTTCTATCCCCAAGATTCTGGAATTCTTGCAACATGGTTTGGATTTGGGTCTTCAGCTTAGTACCCTCAAAGGTCATGTTTCTGCTTTGGCCATTTTCTTCCAAAGATCCTTTGCTCACCATCGTCTGGTCAAGACCTTCTTCCAGGGAGTTACTCACGTGCGTCCGCCACGTAAGCCTATGTTACCAGTCTGGGATTTGAACTTGGGCTTATCTGCATTACAGGGGTCTCCCTTTGAGCCTTTGTGTGAGGCTCCTTTGTCCATTTTGACTCTTAAGGTAGCCTTTATGGTGGCTATTATTTCTGTTAGGCGTGTTTCTGAGTTGGCGGCGCTTTCCATCAAACCTCCCTACTTTGAGAGGCACCAGGACAAGGCGGTGTTTTGTTTTAAGCCAGATTTTCTGCCTAAGGTCTGCTTTTCATCTCAATCAGGACAATCAGGACTTTTCTTTGCCCTAAGCCTAGTAATCCTAAGGAGCGGGTTTTACATCCTCTGGATGTGGTCAGGACTCTGAAGTTCTATTTGGTGGCTACTGAATCCTTCAGGAAGACTGATGCTCTTTTTGTGCTCCCATCTGGACCTAAGAAAGGTCTGGCTCCACAAGTCCACTATCAGCAAGTGGATCCGTCAGGCTGTGGTACAGGCCTATTCTGCTAAGGGGAAGGAGCCTCCCTTCCGCCTTACTGCTCATTCTACTCGTGCTATTGGTGCCTCTTGGGCTTTTCAGCACCATGCTTCTGTTGAACAAGTTTGCAATGCCGCCACTTGGTCTTCTGTTCATACTTTTTCTAAGTTTTACAAGGTTGATGTTAGGGCCTCAGCTGATGCTGCTTTTGGTCGCAAAGTTCTGCAGGCGGCAGTGGTTTAAACTGTCTGCTGTTACTTTTGGGGATCCCACCCTACCTTACGGACACTGCTATTGGATATCCCATGTGTAAGGAATATTCTGGAACAGGACGTGCTGTATACTTAGAATAATACAATTCTGTGATTACTCACCTGTAGAATTGGCATTATACGTATACAGCACGTCCTGTTCCACCCCACCCTTGTTAGAATTATTCTTATTTATCTCTGTATGGTGGTTGTTCATATGTTCATTTTTGATGTTATTGTTCTCCCGGCTTCTTGTTAACTGCTTGTAAATACTGGGGAATTTGTGGGAGGTCCCTGACTTATATAGGGTCGGGAGGAGCCACAAGCTGTTTTCTGCAGTCAAGCGCCATCTTGTGGATTTATTACCCATGTGTAAGGAATATTCTGGAACAGGACGGGTTGTATACGTAAAATACCAATTCTACAGGTGAGTAATCACAGAATTGTATTTTTCCCACAAGTACTAACAGACAAATACTTTTGGTAGTAGGAAGTTCAAATAATATTTTATATTGACCTGATTAGGTAGATCATAGAGTCTGGTTCTCCAGCACATACGCCCCAGAGGCCAAGGCCAAGAGCTTGGTAGGCAGCACAAGTGAGCAAGGGAGTCTAAGAGTCTAATTTGGAATATAAACTTGTCATTATTTATTCCATTGACAATGTGGGACATGCCTAATATCATGTAACCCGAAAGACTCCAATATCTCTACACATTTACTGTGCCTGCATGATTTAGGCATACGGCCTGTTTCCTTAAAGAGATATATTTGCAGGGGGTGCTGGGACACATTGTAAAGAAACGCACAGACCCCTCCTGCTGATGAACTTAAAGCTATAATTGCTGATGTACCACCATAAAGATTCCTTTAAGAATAAGTAATGCAGTATAATAAAAAATAACTTTCCCAACCCTGCCCCCTGGTTGAACATGATAGATATATGTCTTTTTTTTCAACCTTATTAACTATGTAATGATGAGCCTTATTTATGAAGAGACAGCAACACTTTTTTGGCCTCAGCTGCACTCAGCGTTGGATTTAAGAAAGAAAAAAACACAGCGCCAATGCGACCCCCAGTTAGCCTCTTACTTAACACTAGCCTTGAAAATGAGTCAGATTAAACCTGGCGATGTAGGTCAAGATCCCATAGAGCACAATGGGCAGAACTAGATTGAAGTGTTTAATGCTTAGAATTAAGCGACTGTGTCTGATTTGATTGACACGCCGTCCATGGCATTACTCCCGGGCCGCTGCGATGCTGCCGGGGTGTGGGCGGCTGTGTCTCCTATTGACATGCCGCCGGTGACGTCAACGCCTGGCGGAAGATGATTGCTCAGGAGCCGCACACATCTCCTTTGTGTGTGAATTTCACAACATGGACACGTGGGCGGAGGTGAGTATTTAGGATGCCCCCTCCCAAAGACATTTCCCCTCACCCTAGCAAGACACGGTACAGGTAGCTGCGTGCACAGGTGTTTTGTTTCCCTGCTACCTCCAGCCCTCCCCACCTTTTGGACACCATGTGCTGACTACATTGGTAACATTGTATCTGAGCCCTGCACTGCACTTTATAGTTGGTTTCTATTATTGTATGAACACTTGTCATTTGAATTCACTTACTTGCAATTTGTTTTGTTCTATCGCTATATGTTGTTTAAAATTTTGTGCAACTGTATCACTTCTAGTAGGCTTCACAGAATCTTAAAAGTGTGTTTTTTACTCATTACCACACTGTGTTATCTATTTTTAACCATTATATTGTATTACTTATCTACATTGTTGGTTGCTGTGGGTTTTTTTCTGTATTTTTGTACTTTTACTATATTTTTGTGCCGGCGCAAAATATCAAGGGTGCTCACAATATAATGACAAAATAGTGGGTACTCACTATTTTGTCATTATATCGTGAGCACCCTGGATATTTTGTGCCGGCACATGGCATATATGTTTTCTTATACCAAACATGTGATTGTGGGTTATTTAAAGGTTGGATATGATTGGAGTTGTAGCAGTTATTTTTAAAATGTCTTTCGTGTTGTATGTAGCTTTTTAGGTGTTTTTTATACTCTTAATAAAGTGATTATTTGTATTACATGGTTGTTCTCCCTGTCGCGGCTTGATTCCTCAACTTCTCCTTTTGTATAGTTAAACCGGACATTCAGCATGATTTAATAGAAACCCCAAACCCTTTTCTAAAATTAATATATTTTACATTTTTAGTCACTTATTATTCTTTCCCCCACTGGGCTGCAACTCTGTTCAGGACTCTAGGATAAGGGCGCCACCATCTTGCCTCAGAAGCATCACACATACTGAGGAGAGGAGAGCGGGATAATGTACAGGGGCTGGGGTTATAGCTGTGCTTTGCACAGACAGAGCAGAGCTGGGGTCAGGGAAAGGAACAGCAATCCCAGAACGCAGAGCAACACAGAAGACACTGTCTGATACACCATGAGTCACCATCTTGGATGTTTAAAGGCTCATAACATGAAGAAGATGCAGTTAGGATGATTTTTAATGTGAGCAATCTGTATGTACAGGGTATGGGAAACATATAAGATAGACTCTTATTCAGATTGAAGGTCCGCGTTAAGATCCTTCTGTGTTTCTGGTCAATCTCTGTACCTTATATCTACCTGTTGCTGACCCTAGCTTTGGATTCTGACAAACCTTGCCATCAGACTCTGACCTTTGGGCTGGATAATGACCACACGCCTCGCCACCTAGTGTCAACTAAAAATCAAGTATCTGCTTTCTGTCCAGGCCTTCTGTTTCCCGGTTTCATGACCTGGGACTTCCCTGCAGCCCAGGCTGTCCTCGCTTATTGGGGGGCACCAGTGAAGACAAGGTTTGCCCTTAGATTTGGACAGCAGGATACAGTGCCAGTTCCCACACAGCAGCGTTATCCTAATTTCTCAGAGAACATCCTTGATTTTCCTTCATCCCCTGCTGTGAGTTTGTCACCAAACAGAAGGTTGCAGTTGTACAGTGGTGTCACAGGTGTTAGACCACAGAGGAAATTGTCTCCATAGGAGGTCAGAAAGGCCTGAAACACTAGGTATAACAGCTTTTTGAATAGTGCCCAGAAATATGCAGCATCATCTACTCATGATCCTACACACCTTTGGATTAGTTTAGGTCAGATTAATGAAAGCAAGACTTTCCCTAGGCAACCGCCGTCCTCTTGTCTGAGCGCACCTGCACACACAGACCCCTCAGGTGATTGGTCAACTGCTCCAGTACCAACTTGATTGCCCGTAGTTCCAGAATGTTGATAGGTAAGTGGGCCTCCTGAGGGCCCCACCTCCCCTGGAACCGCAGGGACTTCCAGAATCCCCCCCATCCTGACAGACTGGCATCCGTGGTGACCGTCTCCCAGGAGGGGGCCAGAAAGGGCCTGCCCCCCAGCAAGTTCCTGGGGTCCAGCCACCACGAAAGGGACCGCCTCACCAAGGAGGGGAGCACACAGACTGACAGAAGGTGAAGTTGTAGAGGCCTCAAATGGAACTGAGCAAAAGGCACCGCCTCGAAGCACGCCACCATCAGGCCCACCAACTGCATTCCCTGCTTGAGGGAGGGCTGGGGACACAACAGCAGGAACCTCACCTGCGCAGTTAGAGCTTCCACCTTCTGTTGAGGAAGGAATATCCTTGACTGAACCGTATCCAGAATCATTCCCAGGAACGGGGTCACCGAGGAAGGGGACAGAGAGGACTTGGGGTGGTTGATCACCCAGCCGAAGGACTCCAGGGTGGACACCACCAGCTGAGTGTCCAACTCTGCCTGCTGTAGAGACCGAGAGGTGATGAGTATATCGTCCAGGTAGGGCAGCACGCGTATGCCTCTTGACCTCATCAGAGACATCGCCCCCGCCAGCACCTTGGTGAACACTCTGGGAGCTGAAGTGAGGCCAAATGGCAAGGCCACAAATTGGTAATGTTGATCTTCCAACGCGAATCTGAGGAACCTTTGGTGTCCTGAAAACACAGGGATGTGAAGGTAAGCGTCTTTGATGTCCACAGACGTCATGAAATCCCCTGGGTGCAGGGAGCTGATGGCCGAGCGCAGAGTTTCCATGCGAAAACGCCTGCTCCTGACAAATTTGTTGAGGATCTTTAAATCCAGAATGGGCCTGACTGACCCATCTTTTTTGGGAACTGTGAAGAGGTTGGAGTAGAACCCCTCGCCTCTTTCTCTTAAGGGGACCCTGTAAATGACCCCCAGACCCAGAAGGCCTTGCACGGCCTGCGCCAACACCTGAGCTGAGACAGGGTCCTGGGGGATCCGGGACCTGATGAATCTTGGGGGAGGCCGCACAGCAAACTCTATCTTGTAGCCGGAGGACACTACCTCCTGAAACCACCAGTCTGAGATGTGATGCCTCCAGACGTGAGCAAAGTGCTGCAGCCGTCCCCCACCCTGACGGGCGAGGGCGCCCCATCATGCCTGAGGGGGCTTGGGAGAGGATTTGGGATTAGCCCCCCAGGAGGAGCCAGGACGTCGTCCTCTGCTCCTGTGCCAGGAATCTGCACGAGCCCCCGCGAAGGACACCCCTTTTCCTTGTTTAGCACCATGGTAGGGGAGTGAAAGGGAGCCCTGGCCCCGAAAGGGCCGAGACTGCCGTCTGTGCTGGGGTAACTTACCTCCCTTAGCCAAAAGGTCTAGGCGGTCCCCAAACAGGCGTAGCCCCTTAAATGGAAGCCCAGTGAGGGCCTTCTTTGCAGCATTGTCAGCAGCCCACTGGTGCAGCCAAACCGAGCGGCATATAGCCACCACGAGGGCAGAAGTTCTGGCACACATTCTGATGGTGTCATCCAATGCTGATAGGACAAAATTTACAAAAACATCACAACTGGAGAGTGCATTAAACACCTCACAAGGGAAATCATCAGGGGCACTATCAAGCATATTTCTGATAAGGGTTCTAGTGGCGGAGGTGTTAGATAGCCCTAGGATCGGGGCATCCACCTCGGGGGGGGGGGGGGGGATGACCAACATTTAACCACCTCAGCAGGAAAGGGATACTTCTTATCCCAACTCTTTGGAACCCCAGGAAGTGTACTGGGGCGCTCCCATTCCTTGAGCACAAGGCTATGGAAATGTGCCTGCTCTGGAAATTCCAAACTTGATTTTGCTGTATGGAAAAGCTCCCCTTTTTGCCTGGGAGCCTCAACAGGGAGAGAGCTAGCCAGAACCTCAAAGATCTGGGTCAATAATCTGTTATCCGGGGCCCAGGGGTCAGAGCCAGAATCGTCATGACCCCTTGGTCTCTCATCAGATGAGCCTGAATCAGAAAAGAGCTCCCCTTCATCAGACGGGATATAGCCACACAGATTCATAAACTCCTCAGTTCCCATAGGGAAAACAGTAACATTAGGCGTCAAGTGCCGCTTCTTACCAGGGCCCTTACGCGCTAAAGACCTCGCAATAATCTGTTCAACAGTAGCCAGTCTAGAAGACACATCAGGCTGAGGATGGCACAGGACCCACCGCTACACGGGGCATGGGACAATAATGCGGGAGGGGCATCCCATAAAGGCTCACCATCAGCCTATACCGCCTACCCTTTGGTGGGGGATTGCGGTGGAGCAGCACTTCTTAAGCACACATGGTGCTGCCTACCTTCACCCGACCAGCGCAGCCCAGGCTGGGAGGCACATCACACAAGGAACGGGTGGGAATAGTCCAACAGGGCCGCAGGCTAATAGCCCCACTCACCTGCGAGAGAGTGATAATTTCATGTCTTCGCAGTAAGCACTGCAGAGAAATCTGGGGATTTGTGGGAGGTCCCTGGGTATTTGAGGGGCCGGGAGGAGCCTGTTTTACATGTCTCTGCAGTGCAGCGCCATCTGGCAGAGGATAACCCAAGTGTAAGTAATCTATCTGGAGCAGGACGTACTGTATACTAAGAATATAAAAATGGTAATCACCATAACAGGCAAACAAGAGATAATGAACAGGGGCGGGGTGGGACGACCTGGACTGGATATACTCAAAAACAATTCTACAGGTGAGTTTCACAGAATTGTATTTTTCCCTATATCCAGTCCAGGTCGTCCCAGTAATGACATGTGGGACATCCAAAAGCAGTGTCCATATAGGGCGGGATCCCCAGTGCGGAACAGCATGTAGTTCATGTCACTACCGCCTGAAGCACCTTTCGGCCAAAGACAGCGTCAGCTGAAGCCCTGATATCAACCCTGTAGAACTTTGTAAAAGTATGAACAGAAGACCAAGTGGCGGCCTTACAAACTTGTTCAACCGATGCCTGGTGCTGAAAAGCCCAAGAGGCACCAATAGCTCTAGTAGAATGAGCTGTGATCCCAAAAGGGGGTTCCTTCCCCTTGGCAGAATATGCTTGCACCACCGCCTGTCTGATCCACCTACTGACTGAGTGGATTTGGCTGGTGGCAAACCTTTTCTAGAGCCCTCTGTTAGGACAAAGAGCAATCCGACTTCCTGAAGGATTCAGTCGCAGCCAGGTAATACTTAATGGCTCTGACCACATCCAAGGCATGGAGGGTCCTTTCCTTAGAAATAGTCGGTGCAGGACACAAGGAAGGCAAGACAACTTCCTTATTAAGGTGAAAGGGAGAAACGACCTTAGGCAAAAAAATTAGGTTTAAAGCGAAAAACCACATTATCCTTATGCCGCTCAAAATAGGGAGGCTTCATACAAAGCGCGGCCAGCTCTGATACGCGACGCACCGAAGTGATCGCTACCAAAAAGGCCACCTTGAGAGTCAAAATAGGCAATGCAGTATCGCACAGAGGTTCGAAAGGAGGACCCTGAAGAGCAGACAGTACTAAATTCAAGTCCCACACTGGTAATACTGACTTACGCGGTGGCCGGACATGGGTGACTCCCTGGAAAAAAGTTTTAATCAACCTATGGTTGGCAATAGATCTCTGGAAGAATATGGCTAAGGCCGAGACCTGGCCCTTGAGGGTGCTCAGCTGGAGACCCAAGTCTAAGCCGTGTTGTAAAAACTCCAGAATCCTAGAAATAGAAAATGTGCGGCAAGGGATACTCTTGGTCTCGCACCAAGCAATATAAGCATGCCAAACTCTGTAGTATATCATGGAGGAAGACTTCTTCCGCGCCTGAATTATGGTATGCACAACTGTGGCCGACAGCCCCTTTTCCTTCAGGATTGAGGTTTCAATAGCCAGGCCTTCAAAGCCAACGTCCATAAATTGGGGTGCCGCAGCGACCCCTGTGTGAGAGGGCCCGAGTCGTCGGGCATGATGTAGCGATACATCTGAACTATGTCCGCAAACCAACTCCTTCTCGGCTAGCGAGGAGCCACCAGAATGGTTGGCACCCCTTCCTGGGCTATCTTGCGCAGCACTCTGCCCAGGAGTAGAAATGGAGGGAATGTATAAAGGAACTTGAACTCCATCCAGGGAATTGCCAGAGCGTCTGTGGCAATGGCCAGAGGATCTCTTGAGAGGGAGACAAACCTTGGGAGCTTGTGATTGTGTCTGGACGCAAACAGGTCCACATCCAGCTGACCCCAGCGGAGACACAGAGCGTGGAAGGTCCTGCTGTTGAGAGACCATTTCCCCAGACGCAAGGCACTCCTGCTTCAGGGAGTCTGCCTCTTGGTTTTCCACCCCGGGGATGTATACCGCCGATATGCAGGGAACATTCTCCTCTGCCCAAGCCAGAATCTGGGTCACCTCCTTGAGGGCTCGCTTGCTCCGAGTCCAGCCCTGGTGATTGATGTAGGTGACAGCTGTCTGATTGTCCAAGCGAAGAAGAGTCAAGAGAGAGTCTGAGAGTCAAGCAAAAAAGCACCAACTGGATCGCTCTCAGCTCCAAGAGATTTATGGGTAAGCGGTTCTCCTGCGGACCCCACTGACCCTGGATCTTCTGTGCCAAACGCCCCCCCAGCCGGTCAGACTGGCATCTGTGGTAACTATCTCCCAACGGGGAGTCAGAAAGGACTTGCCCACCAAAAGGTTCCTGGAGTCCAACCACCACAAGAGTGATTGTCTGGCCAGGGGGGACAGCAAAAATTCCTGTTCCAGCGACTCCTGCATCCAGTTCAAACCGGTCAACAGGTTCAATTGAAGAGGTCTCATGTGAAATTGGGCGAAGGGCACCGCCTCGAAGCATGACACCATTAGGCCCACTAATCTCATCTCCAGACGTATCGACGGCCGCTGACAGGACAGCAAGGCCTGCACCTGTGTCTGGAGACCCGAAAACTTCTGCAGTGGCAGAAAAACCTTTACCTGAGTGGTGACTATCGTCATTCCCAGGAAGGATCTCACTGTTGAGCGAGTGATAAAAGACTTTGGGTGATTGATTACCCAGCCGAAGGTCTCCAGGGTGGACAATACAGCCCGAGCATCGCTCTTGGCCTGCTGCAAAGACTGGGCCGCAATCAGCAAGTCGTCCAGATAGGGCAGCACACAAATGCCCTGGTTCCTCAGGATAGCCATGATGCCTGCCAGCACCTTGGTGAAGACACGGGGGGCTGAGGATATCCCAAATGGAAGTGCCACAAACTGGTAATGCTGATCCTCCAGAACAAACCTCAGGAACTTTTGATGCCCCTGGAAAATCGGGATGTGCAGATAAGCATCCCTGATGGCCACCGTGGTCATGAAGTTGCCGGGCCGAAGCAAGCTTACCGCTGACCGTAAGGTTTCCATGCGGAAATGTCTGACTCTTTTGAGACCCCTCAGGTCCAGGATTGGTCTTAAAGTTCCATCCTTCTTGGAAACCGTGAACAGGTTGGAGTAAAAACCTCGACCCTGCTCCTGACGAGGAACAGGGCGCCTCCTCATGCCTGAGAGGACTTGGCAGGGGGCTTGGACTTGGCTCCCCAGTGGGATTGGGTCGGCCGCGGGACCTACCTCCACCCCAGGTATTTCTGCGGCCACCTGAAAATGAAGAGCCTCTTCCTCCTCGAAAGGAGCGATAGGCAGATGAGCTCCGAAAGGGCTGAGCAGGCTTCCGTCTCTGAGGGAGTCTACCATCCTTGATCAGGAGGTCCAGACGCTCCCCAAACAACCTGTGCCCCACAAAGGGGATACAAGTAAGCGACTTTTTGGCCGCGGCATCAGCCGACCATTGCCGCAACCAGAGCGAGTGGCGAAGTGCAACAAGCAGGGCCGAAATCCTGGCACCAAGCCGGACACCATCATCCATGGCAGAGACAACAAAGGCAATGAAATCCACGAAGGCCTTGAGTTCTTTATACTCCTCCACCCGCTTGCGAGCCTTAGCTCTATCCACAAGACATCTCACCTTCTTCCGGATGGCCAGGGAGACAATAGCCACGGCACACACAGGGCGAAACAGGGCACCAGCAAAGGTGAAGGCATGACAGACCAGTTGATCCATGCGCTTGTCAGCTGGATCACGTAAGGAAGCGGTATCAGGTGAAGGCATAATAGTAGTGTTGGACAACCCCGACACAGGGGAATCCACCTCGGGAGGACGAGACCATAGCCGGACCAGCTCCTCAGGGAAGGGATACTGCCTATCCAGGCCCTTAGGCACCGACGGTAGCTTGTTAGGTCTTTCCCATGCCTTGAAAATCATATTAGAAAAATGGGCCTGCTCCTGAAAGACTCGCCTCTGTCTTTCAGGCTTAAACAAATCACCTTGCTTCCTCTTAGCCGCTCTGGGAGGAACAATGTGTAAAGTCTCAAAAACTGAAGCAAGCAATTTCTCGATATCATCAGGGAGCCACGCATCCTCACCCGAGGAAGCACCAGACATACTGTCACCGCCAGCGGAATAATCCGCAGCGGAACGGGAATCATCTGGCAACTCACCTTCCTCCACAGAGCCCAGATCATCAAAAAGATCGTCATTATCCGAGTAAACGGGCTCGATGTGCCGCCTCTTACTCGTGGCCTTTTTAGGAGCCGTTCACGAGATCTGTCTCTCGAGACTGGCCACCCTATGCGCCAAATCAACCTGGGACCCCCGGCTGGCTTCCCCCTCACTGAGGGCCGAGTGCCGGAGGTTCTGGCGAGGCCGCAGCCAATGAAGGGCTAGGGGCAGGTACGCCCACCCGGTCATGGTCCAAAAAGATGCTCTTGGCGCCAGTGGTGCAAACAGTGCTGAATCCGCCCAGAGGCGAAATGCAGGTTACGAGGCACTAACGGCCCAAACCTATAGGATCCCTCTTATATGATCCCTCTTAATAGGGAAGGGGGGACTGGGAGGAACCACAACCCTCAATCACTGGGCCCACCTAAACAAAGAATGGGCCATCAGTATCCCACAAGCGTATGCAGAGAATCACAACAAAGTCATTATTAAGAGGGACTCACGACACCGACAGTAGCGGAGGTGCAGCAGCGGAGGGACGCCAGGCACAAATAAGCAGCAGCAGTAGCAGCATATGGCCAGAGGAGTAGTCCGCACCACGCAACCAGCTTCGGCGCGATCCTCGAGGGGCGGGCCACACGGCGATGAGCGTCAGCGTGCGGTCCCCCCCCCCCCCCCCCGGCGCCGTGCAAAAAGAGCGCCTGACAATCAGAGAAGCAGGCCACGGCGAGGGACATGACAATGGCCGCCATAGCTGCAGGGCGGCCCGCTGCAGGCACACACATCCAGCCTGTGCGGCGAGCACGACCACGCCCGCACTCCTCCGTCCACCTGTCGCCGAAAAAACGTGCGATCGGCGTCCCGTCCCCCCCTCACAGCGTATGTGCATGAGCAATATGGAGGGGAGGGGGAGGTAGCCAGAACCGAGGGAGCGAGGGAGGTAAGCATAAGTTCAAACGCACACCAGTACAGTTGCACAAAAAATTCAATTCTGTGATTACTCATCTGTAGAATAGATTTTATTGGTATCCTGCTTGGGTCGCTTCATCTTCATTCTTCACTATTGGGTTATCCGCCACAAGGTGGCGCAGTCGAGAAGAAGACTTGTGGCTCCTCCCGGCCCATATACGTAAGGGCAGCAAATTTCCCATAACTCCCAGTGTTGAAAAGCAGTAATACAGAGAAAAGCAGGGAGGCCAGAGACCATGTCACTTCACACAGCCCCACAATAAAAACTCTCTCAACGGTATCACCATAACAAGGCAAAAGAGGATAACAGAAAAAGGGTGGGATGAAGCGACCCGAGCAGGATACCAATAAAATCAATTCTACAGGTGAGTAATCACAGAATTGAATTTTTCCTGGTATCCTGCCCGGGTCGCTTCATCTTCATTCTTCACTATTGGGACCTTCAAAAGCAGTGCCCAAGAAGAAGGGTGGGATCCCCAGTGAGCAACAGGCCGTAGTTCATGACACTACCGCCTGAAGCACTTTGCAACCAAAAAACAGCATCAGCTGACGCCCTAACTTCAACCTTGTAAAACTTAGAAAAAGTATGAACTGAAGACCAAGTAGCGGCCTTACAACCTGTTCAACTGAAGCCTTGTGCTGAAAAGCCCAAGAGGCACCAATAGCTCTAGTGGAAAGAGCTGTAACACGGAAAGGGAGTTCCTTCCCCTTGGCAGAAAACGCTTGCACCACCGCCTGTCTTATCCACTTGCTGATAGTGGATTTGGCTGGAGGCAAGCCCTTCCTAGGTCCGTCAGGAAGGACAGAGAGTCCGACTTCCGAAAAGACTCCATAGCAACCAAATAGCACTTCAGCGCCCTGATGACATCCAGGGAATGGAGGGTCCGTTCCTTAGAATTAGAAGGTACAGGACACAAGGAAGGCAAGACAATGTCCTCATTGAGATGAAAGGCAGAGACAACTTTGGGCAAGAATTCCGGCTTAAGACGGAAAACCACCTTATCCTGATGCCACTCAAAATAAGGAGGCTTCATAGAAGGCGCCGCCAGCTCAGAGGCGCGATGCACTGATGTGATAGCTACCAAAAAGACCACCTTCAGAATCAGAATGGACAGAGCAGCATTGCACAAGGGCTCAAAGGGGGGACCCTGGAGAGCAGAAAGCACCAAGTTCAAATCCCACACCGGTAGCAAAGGCTTACGCGGCGGACGTACATGGGTAACTCCTTGGAAAAAGTCTTGATAAGCCTATGATTGGCGAAGGATCTTTGGAAAAAAATAGCCAAGGCGGAAACCTGTCCCTTGAGGGTACTCAGTTGTAGACCCGACTCCAGACCATGTTGTAGAAATTCCAAAATCCTGGAAAGGGAAAAAGTGCGACAAGGAAGAGACTTAGACTCACACCAGGCAATGTAAGCGTGCCAGACCCTGTAATAAATCATGGAAGAGGATTTCTTCCGAGCCTGAATCATGGTACTGACGACCGAGGCTGGCAGCCCCTTGTCCATCAGGATGGAGGTTCAACAGCCAAGCCGACAAAGCCAGCGTTTGTAAATTGGGACGGCGCAGCAGTCCCTGAGTGAGGAACCCGGATCGGCGGGCATGACAAAGTGATCCACTACCATCTGGGCAATGTCCGTGAACCAGAATATTCTCGGCCAGCGGGGGGCCACCAGGATGGTCGGTACTTCCTGGGCTATCATGCGCCACACACGACCCAGCAGAGTAAAGGGAGGAAATGCATAAAGGAGTCGAAATTCCGTCCAAGGAATTGCTAGAGCGTCCGTGGTGAAGGCCAGAGGATCTCTTAACAGAGAGACTTGTGATTGTGACGGGACGCAAACAGGTCCACGTCCGGCTGACGACACAGGGCGTGAAAGATCTTGTGCTGAGAGAACATTCCCTCAGACGAGACGTCCCCCTGCTCAGGGATTCCGCCTCCTGGTTCTCCACCCCTGGGATGTAAACCGCCGGGATGCAGGGAACATTCTCCTCTGCCCAAGACAAGATCAGGGACACTTTCTTGAGGGCTCATTTGCTCCGAGTCCCGCCCTGATGCTTGATGTAAGCGTCCCACCCTGATGCTTGATGTAAGCGATTGTCCGAGCGGACCTGGACCGCACTACCCCGTAGGTGGAGAGTCAACTGGGAGAGAACCAACCTGATCGCTCTCAGCTCCAGGAGATTGATAGGTACATGGGCCTCCTGAGGACCCCACTGGCCCCGGAACTTCAGCGATTGCCAAAACCCTCCCCAACCGGTCAGACTGGCATACGTTGTGACAATCTCCCAGCACGGAGGTAGAAGGGACCTGCCCACTAGAAGATTCCTCGAGTCCAACCACCACAAGAGGGACTGTCTGGCCAGAGGGGACAGAGCAAATTCCTGCTCCAGGGACTCCTGTGTCCGATCCCAAACGGACAAGAGATTCAACTGAAGAGGTCTCATGTGGAACTGGGCGAAGGGTACAGCCTCGAAGCAAGACACCATGAGACCTACCAACTGCATCCCAGACGAATGTAGGGGTGGGAGCATGATAGCAAGGTCCGTGCCTGCAACTGAAGACCCTCCACCTTCTGCTGAGGGAGACACATCTTGACCTGAGAGGTGTCCAAAGTCATGCCCAGGAAGGACCTCACTAAGGACGGAGTGGTCGAAAATCGGGACTTGGGAAAATTGATCACCCAGCCGAAAGCTTTGAGAGTGGACAATACCTTCTGAGTGTCGCTTTCGGCCTGTTGAAGAGATTGAGCAGCAATCAACAAGTCGTCCTGGTAAGGAAGAATATGAATGCCCAGGCTCCTCAAGAGGGCCATGACACCCGCCAGCACCTTGGTGAACACCCGAGG
The DNA here is from genome assembly GCA_027917425.1 of Gastrophryne carolinensis. Lineage (NCBI taxonomy): Eukaryota > Metazoa > Chordata > Amphibia > Anura > Microhylidae > Gastrophryne > Gastrophryne carolinensis. Next base: position 25,777,226 of record CM051243.1, on the reverse strand, counting down.
GGCCGAAGAGATACCGAACGGCAAGCCACAACTGGTAGTGTTGATCCTCCAAGGCGAACCTCAGGAACTTCTGATGTCCCCGGAAAATAGGAACGTGCAGCTAGGCATCCTTGATGTCCACCGTGGTCATGAAGTCGCCGGGCCGAAGGGAGCTCACCACCGACTGTAAGGTCTCCATGCGGAAGTGCTTGACCCTGACAAATCTGTTGAGACCCTTCAGGTCCAGGATAGGTCCCAGAGAACCGTCCTTCTTGGGCACCATGAACAGATAGGAATAGAAAACCCCCCACCCCGTTCCTGAAGAGGCACAGGACAAATCACTTCGGACGACAGAAGTCGTTGGACAGCCAACCTCAGGCCCTGCGCCATCAAGGAATTCTGGGAAATCTTGGGGGCCGGATGGATGAGGGCGCCTCCTCATGCCTGAGGGGCCTTGGTGGGGGGCTTGGGCTTGGACCCCCAGGAGAGACCGGGACGACTGCGGGATCTACCTTGTCCCCAGGAGTCCCTGCGACCACCAGGGAAGGAAGAACCCCGTCCCCCTCGGAAGGGACGAAAGGAAGAAGAACCCTGAAGGGCCGTGCTTGCTTCCGGCACTGAGGGAGCCGGCCATCCTTGGCCAAGAGCTCAAGACGCTCCCCAAAAAGACGAAGTCCCATGAAGGGAATCCCGGTGAGGGATTTCTTGGCGGCAGCGTCGCCGCCCACTGCCGCAGCCAAATAGACCGATGGAGAGCAACCAGCAGGGCCGAAGCCCTACCGCCAAGCCGGACGGCATCGTCCATGGCTGAGAGCACAAAAACAAAGTCAGTGCAGCCAAAAGTTCCATATACTCGTCCGCTCGCTTGCGGGATCGGGCGGCCTCAACAAGGCGCTTTACCTTTAATGGCAATGGAGAGAATGGCTGCGGCGCATACAGGACGCAGACCAGCCCCCACAAAAGTGAAGGCATGGTAAGCGAGTTGATCCATGCACCGATCAGCATTATCACGTAAGGTAGCAGTGTCCGGAGACGGCATAACAGACGTATTGGAGAGCCCCAGGACAGGAGCGTCCACCTCCGGGGGGCAAGATCAAGATCAAGATTCCTCCGAAAAGGGATACCGTCTGTCCAGCCCCTTAGGCACCGAGGGCAGTTTAATAGGCCTCTCCCATTCCTTAAACACCATTTTGGAAAAATGTCCCTGCTCCGGGAACACCAGGCGCAGTCTATCAGGGCGGAAAAGCTCCCCCTACTTCTTTTTGGCCGCCTTCGGGGGAACAATGTGCAAGGTATCAAACACCGCAGACAAGAGCCTATCGGTGTCATAGGGGAACCACATGTCCTCGTCTGAGGAGGACGTCACTGTCAAGGTCACCCGGGCGATCCCCGGAGGAGTCGGAATCATGGAATAACTCACCCTCCTCCATGGAGTCACAGCCACCAAAAGCCTCATAAGCATCATCAGCAGCAAACAGAGAGTAAGCGGGGTCCAAATGCCGCTTCTTACTAGAGGCCTTGCCGGCAGCCGGACGGGACAATTGCCGTTCAAGGCTGGCCACGCGTAACGCCAGGTCTGAAAGAGACTCTCTGCTGGCATCCCCCTCGCTGGGGGCTAAATGCAGGTGCGGGGGTATCGGCGATGCCGTAGGTAGAATAGGGCTGGGGAGAATAGCGCTGTTCCGCAATAACACTCTGGGTGCAGGGGACACAAACCGCGCTGCGACCGCTCAAAGGGCATCCACACATAAGACACAGCGGGGCCCGACCTGAAGGGCCCCCAAGCTCGCTATCCCCAGAAGCCTCCATATGGTGATTATTATCACTAAGGGGTTTAAGGGCCAGAGGGCCCAACCCGGACAATCCCCAATACTAGCCCCCCAAAACCCGAGACGGGAGGGGGGGGGGATGGACCTGAAGGAACCACAAGTACTATATGGGACCAGCCTGCAAGACACAATGTAAAAAAGGGGCCACAATAAGCATCCCACAGCACATGCATGTTACAGCACAAAATGGCAGAAAAACAAAATCAACAATATGAAAAGGACTGGACTCACGGACCCGGGCCGGGGACCAGGAAGAGGCAGGAGAGGAGCCAGGCAAGTGCAGCAGCAGGGCTCCCACCGAGAAAATGGTGCCGGATCGCAGCGCCTCGATGGGCGGGCCGCGTCGCGATGACGCAAATCACGTAATCGCGCGGCCCCGCTCCCCCCCCCCCCCCCGCAGCGAACTCCGGGCGCCTGTGCCCTATAGAAAATGGCGCCCGGAGCAGGAAGGGTAGAGAGGTGGTAAGTATAAACCAAGTCATAATGTCAAAACCAGCATAAGTAACACATGCACAACACAATGAATAAAGCTGTGGGAAAACACAAGGGCAGACATAAGGGGATCCCAGTGGTCCCCCCCCCCCATATAGGCTCACCATAGCCTATGTCCGGCTACCCTTCGGTACAGGGTCTGCGGCCCAGAGCATAGCTCTGTGAACACCCGACCCCAGGTGTTCCCCTACCGTCACATGAACCGCAGCCAGGGCTGGGAGGCAGGATGGGTCCCGGAACAGGTAGGAATAGGCCTGCAGGGCCGATGGGCTTAGGATGCCCCTCTCGCCTGCGATAATCCAGAGAGAGATAATCTTCTGTCTTTGCAGCCTAGACTGCAAAAAAAAAAGCCCCCTGGGGGCGGAATACCCACATGTCATTAATGGGACGACCTGGACTGGATATAGGGAAAACTGCCTATTATAGTGGGGTTGGGGAGATTCTGCACAGGTAGTTATGGGGTGATTGGAAGGAATTCTGTCACACTGCCTGTTATGGGGGGATAAAGGAGATTCTGCCACACTACCTCTTATAGGGGTATTGGGGAGACTCTGCACAGGTAGTTATGGGGGGATTGGAGGGAATTCTGTCACGCTGCTTCTTATAGGGTGACTTGGTGGGGGTTTGGACCAATTCGGTAATTAAGGTGTATATATATATATATATATATATATATATATATATATATATATATATACACACACACACCCACACACCTTGGCTGCCTGCTTGGTGTAAACCACTAATTTCTTGTAACCCCCCACTTGGGTTTCACCTTCATCTCACCCTCAGGTATACATGCCGGGTCAATGGTGATAACCCCTAAATGTGTCCTCTCCTACTCACTTCCTCCCCCCTCGTACCTAGTAATAAATACTAGTGGTTTTGGGTAAAATTATTTAAAGCTGGATGGCACCAACACAGTTACTAAAATAGATGTGGTGCAGTGCTCTGGATACCACTTACAAAACCAAAGAGTGTAAACCAGAGACTTAATATTGCACACACTAGAGTGTTATAAAAAGTATTTCTTTATTAATCAGATAATACAAAATCATTAAGGACAATTTGAAAAACATGAAAGACACGAATGCCCCCCTGGCCATATTACGGACATTCCATTATATAAGATAAGTGTGTGTGTGTTTTTTTTTTTATTCTTGTATTTGTACCTACCTCATAGAATATTTTGCAGATTGTTGCACTGGGTTTATCTGATTATTTATTAGCGTTTGATGCACTTGATAGTGAGCACATAGCACTTTATTTTTTTTTACCTTTAGAAGGTCTGTGGGTATTTATTCTTATATTTTTATATATTATTTACTAAATACTATAATGGCAGCCCTGAACAACAGTGCCCCCATGGCAGACTATGAAATTTTGTATTATATGGATTAATAAAGAAATACTATTCTAAGTATACAGCACGTCCTGTTCCAGAAGATATTCCTTACACTTGGGTTATACATCCAGTACATGGCGCTGGACTGCAGATACAGAAAAGTGGCTCCTCCCGGCCCCATATATACCCGGGACCTCCCACAAAATCCCTAGTTCTTCTCTGTAGCCGGCGCTGCGATGACAAGAAGATGGCTCTCTCTACTCGCAGGTGAGCAGGACTATTCCCACCCCTTTCCTTTTATTGCCTCCCAGCTTAGGCTGTACTGGTTCTGGTGAAGGTAGGCAGCACCGCTGCTAGGTGCTAAGGAGCGCTGCTCCAACTGCAGTCCCCCGCCAAAGGGTAGGCAGTACAGGCATATGGTGAGCCTTATGGCATGCCCCTCCCGCATTTTATGCCCCTCGCCCCCTGTTCCCACAGCGGGCTCCCTTAAGCTGGCCTTCGTTTCCCCTCGTTCTCCCTGGTAGATCTGGGGGGGGGGCATGTCTTTATATGTATTTAACATTAGCTATATGTGATGATCCCTTTTTGAATTGGTTGCACTGGTTTCCTTTGCCGCCGCCGCACGCTTGTACTACGCTCCGCGGTCGGTGGCGACATCACCTCAGGCACTGCTGCGCCATCATTGGCTGGTTTTGTCGTGTGGGCGCGTTTTCGCGCTCTTCGGGGGGGGGGCCTTGTGGCTGACGCGTTCTGCATCACTGTCTCTGCGGCCCGCCCCTCGAGGTATGTGCGGGCGCCATTTTAGCTCTCTGCTGCATGTGTCTGGCGTCTCCCTATCGCAGTCCGTAAGTGCCCCTGCGGGCTGATTTATTTTGTATTCTCTCTATTGCACATTGCTTATGGGATCTTTTTTGCTTATGTCTTGCAGGCGGGTCACATGAAAGCCTCTTGGGCTTTTCAGCACCAAGCTTCTGTTGAACAAGTTTGCAAGGCCGCTACTTGGTCTTCTGTTCATACTTTTTCAAAGTTTTACAAGGTTGATGTTAGAGCCTCAGCTGATGCTTTTGGCCGCAAGGTTCTGCAGGCGGCAGTGGTTTAAATTGTCTGCTGTTACTTTTGGGGATCCCACCCTACCTTACGGACACTGCTATTGTATGTCCCAAGTGTAAAGAATATCTTCTGGAACAGGACGTGCTGTATACATATAATACCAATTCTACAGGTGAGTAATCACAGAATTGTATTTTTTATAACACTCTAGTGTGTGCAATATTAAGTCTCTGGTTTACACTACTAGTGGTTTTGGGGTAATAAAACTCCCAGCATGGTTGGAAACCAAACACACACATTACATCACATCAATGGATCCCAAAGTTCCTCTCCTGCTTGTGTCACCGCCTCCCTTGGAATGTGGTCAGTTGGTATATAGCAGAAATGGGATTGGAATATTCTGAGACAGGCTGTAATACCAACATCAGCCCCTGGTGGGAGGGGTAGGAAGACCCCCTGTTCTGGGGCCTATAAGCATGGCTGGCAAGAATGGCCAGAGACTCTTAATCTTACCATCAAGAATAACACACGCCTTTTAACATCTAAGGAGAAGACCAGAATGTGTGGGGCTTTTGGGTGACATGTGAGGGCTGACAGACAATACAATTGAACCGCAGCCCAGGCAGACTTAAGTATATTTCACCTTTTTTTTTTTTGTCAGGTGTTTTATAGTCAATCCTGTTTTATCACCTTGCTGTTTTTTAAATAAATTCTGAAAATACAGCACATTGTCACTGATGCTCTGAATTAAGGATCTAAAAAGCTCACGCTATTTCTGAAGAGCCTGTCTACAGTACTTGCCTAGGACCCTCGATTGCCCCCTGCCTGGATGGGTTGATCGATTCAGTTCGATCAGATTGTGTTGTGTGGCCTATATAGTATAGTGTATATATAGTAGTATATAGTATATATAGTAGCGCACAGTTTATGTTCTGATGGCAGCATTTTATAGCCTCACGTGTTGCCAATTAAACAATTGCTGTGACACGCGTGGGGTACGATTGGCCAGTTTGATCAGATGAATGATTAATAGGTCTGATCAACCCGTAAAATCGTCACAAGGGGGATGGGGATGCGGCCACACTGCCCATTATGTGTGGATTTGTGGAGGGAATACTGCCTGTTTTAGGGGGATTGGATAGACACTGCACATGTAGTTATGGGGTGATTGGAGGGAATTCTGTCACACTGCCCTGTTATAGGGCAATTGGTAGGGGGATTCCGCCACACTGCCCGTTAGGGGGATTAAGGAGGTTCTTCCACACAACCTCTTATAGGGGGGATTGGATACACTGCACAGGTAGTTATGGGGTGATTGGAGGGAATTCTGTCACAATGTCTCTTATAGGGTGATTTGGGGTGGGGGGCCACACTGCCTGTTATGGGTCGATTCGTGGAGGGGTATTATGCCTGTTATAGGGGGTATTTTGAGGGGGTTCTACTACACACTGCCTGTTAAAGGGTGATTTGAGGGTGGCACTGAACTTGGACAAGAGAACTTGCTGGTGGCATCTAGAAAGATGCACTCATCACATTGCTGGCATAAAAACAGTGCTAAAAAAAAAAAAAACAGACCTAATATTCCACCCCAAGTGACCTTTCATTAAAGCAAACCAAAATTCTAAATTGGAGTCTTGGTCCACTTGCAATGTCCCCTGCAGTAGGAACAACTGCTGTATAGTCCTCCTGGCAACATGTAACAAGAGGCAATGGTGCTGCACTCCATTGGACATCACGTGCCTCTCCACTTTCTCTGCCCCCCCCCCCTGCTCCTTTTGTCACTTCCCCTTAACTTTTCAACACTCACCTCTTCAGACAAGCATACAACCTGGTTTAAGGGGCTTTCAATGTAGCTACAAACTCATGTGACAGGGTGCATAGTGCCCCAGCTCCATACCAACAACTTTTATTTCCTGCCTCTGCGCCTTACACTTTAGGATGGATTCGCACCCAAGTAGTTGCAGTTCCTGTACCAGACGCCAGTCCTGGTAGGGATGTGAATTTTGCAGATCTTAACTTGGTTTTGCATGCTTTTCATTAAAAACCTGCTCTGCCCTGACGCTACAGGCCAAGGCACCAGCATAGGGGCTGTGACCCCCATGGGTCAAACCATGCTGGAATACCAGCTTTTAAGGCCCTTTGTATATGACAATTTTGGAAAGAACATAGGACCCATGGGTGGCTAATGCCAAGGAAAGGAGGGGGGGGATGATGTGCTGCCCCCATACTTTAAACCGGTATAGGACCCCCTGACAAATTCATTAGTATTCCACATTAGTTAAGTCCACAAAAATAAACACTTAGTCCAGCAGCCGACATGTATTGACACCCCCCCAAAACCGGTCAGTGGGAGCTCTCCTGTTGATGGCATCAGATGAAACAAACATGGAAGAGGATAAAAGTACCTAACCATTTTGTTGCATGGTTCAAACGTGAGTGTGTGATACAAGTATCTGGATGATCAGCTGTCACTGACCATTAGCTGTGGTAACTGTTGCTGTTGGAGAGGTGAAACCCAGCAGGGTTATGCGATTATTGGTCACACCACCCAACATGGTGAATGTCAAAGTTGTAACTGCCACGGACTTTGGACAAATGAACGTACAGCAAAGCTTATTCAGCCTAACTAGACAATAAAAACATATAAAGGGCAGTTGGGTTGCAAATGTTTATTTATAAGCTTTTGCTTGGAAAAAAAAAAAAAATCACCACAATGCTACTTTTCTTTTTTTTATGAAGGATCCTAAACTGCATTCTCAAGACCTGAGAACAATGTATCAACAAGGGGGGGAAACAAAACTTTCATTTGCTCTGCAAAAAAGTGAACATACAGAATGTCCTAAAAAAAAAAAAATTAAAAACTGATCCAAAGACAATACAAACCTTTATTTACAATGTCTGTAGATAGACGGGCGCTGGATTAAATTATCTCCATCAAATAATGAAGCACTGAGGAATCGAATACTTTGCATCATTTAAATCAAAATTCAATATGGTACAGAACAGCATTTAACCTACAACGGTCTTCAAAATGCACATTAATTAAACCACTGTACTAGAAAATATTAGCGGGGACAAAATCTCCAGCACCATGTGACCGTGGTGCTTAAAGAAACATGCTGGGGTAAAGGATTGTGTGCACACAGCACAAAGGTAAGTCTGTGTCTGCCATAAACAGGTTATTGACAAGTGAGGGAAAGGTTTCAGTCCTAATACCGGAAATATTTTATTACTTCCCACAGAAGACTACTCAGGGGAGCTGGAACGAGACCTAGAACTGGATGCAGAGGCTGCTCTTGGAGGGGGAGAGGCTGAACCCTCTTTGCTGGCACAGGCTGCAATCGGCGATTTGGACCTGGATCTAGATCTAGCCCCATCCTTTCCATTTTGTTGCGGTGAAGGGGATCTGGATCGACTGTGGGGGGATCTTTCCCGCTTGGGGTTAGAGTGGCTCCTAGATCTCCTCCTGCTTCTAGATCGACTCCTGGAACGGTCACGGTCATTTCCTTTAGATGGACTTCCGGACCTCTCTCTAGATTCTTCCCTTGCTCCCTTTGACCTACTGCGGGATCTTTTCCCCTTGGACCCACTACGTGATCTTTCACGGGATCTCTCTCTTTTATCAACAGACGGACTCCGTGACCTTTCTCTGGACCCATCTTTCTTTGCTTTAGACTGCTCTCTCCTTCCCTTGGAACGGCTACGGGACCGGTCTCTCTTGCTCTTCGAGCGGCTGCCAGAGCGCCCGCGCTTTGATCTGGGCCTGCTGCTAGAACGGTCCCGTTTTCCTTTGGAGCGGCTCCGGGATCTCTTGCGCTTTCCTTTGGACCTACTACGGGAGCGTGACCCATGTTCAGATTTCGGTTTGCTAGTTGAACGAGACTTCCGCTGCTTGGATGGTGATCGTTCTTTACTTTTGGACCTAGACCTGTAAAAGATGAGCAGGACAGTTCCGTAAGTTAATATGTGAAATGCAATAACC